>OX421883.1:64211932-65461932 GCA_949128085.1 Cetonia aurata | reverse complement strand
AGCGCGTTCTCGGAAATCCATTCGTCTCTATGGAATGCGGCGATGGGTTGCTCAGATGTTGCGATTAGATATTTTTCCTCTATCGTTTTATCTTCGCTTTTTTCACCTTTTCCAATCACTTTGTATAATTCTTCGTCAAACTGTGATAGTTGAGCAACTTCTTGCATTACCTATAATAATGTTTATTATTATTTATTTATTAATTCACATTTGCTGGAAATCTGGATGAGGAATTATGTAATAGTTCATATTAATATACAAGAAACACTGCAATATTGTTACCTCTTTTTTCATAAAAAATGGTGGATATATTGGTTTGTAACTTTTTCCGTGGAGAATTCTTAGTGCTAATTGTATTAGTGCTTGTTCTAAGAATATGGCAGGGCCAGTTAAAAAATATCCTCGACCCCCTGATACACTAGCACCTCTTTCTCCGTCCATACCTAAAAATGAAAACAAATATTGCAGCAATCTACTACTAATTAAGTATATATGAAATTAAATAGTAAAATAAAGGGAAAAAGAAGGCACAATGCATATAATTTTATATCTATTATGTCTTTTTCTTTGTCAGGATAAAATCTTAGTAAAATGTGCTACGATATCTGATAGCAGCATTTTACTCTTTAAAGGTTAAAAAAAAAAACATGTTTTTCCATCTGAACATTTCAATTTATTCAGTGTGGTCATTATCTGGGTATTTTCTTTAAAAAAAAACTCATAAAAGTAGCAAAAAAAAAACTAAACAGTCAACATCGTTTTGTGAATAAATAATATGAATTTTAATGCACATTAAATAAAGGTAATTCAAAGATATGCAAGGACTATAGCATAGTAATAGCACGTAATAGACAATAAGATTTTATTAATTCATTCGAGACAGTTGTTTCAAAAATTCACTAATTGTCCAAACTCGTACAGAAGGGAATGCTGATATCTTGTGTAAGAATATTATTTATACTTTGTTTTCAACTTCTTTCAGATTATTTAAGGCAACTTTACTCTGACCTATCTAAATAATTATGACTCATTGATCTATACTATAGAACATGATATATGCATGCCTATATCAATAAATAAGCATATTATAAAGATGTTTACTTGTATGTACATACCATCAATCATGCATATTAAATCAACATGGGAGTATTTTTTCCGTTCTTCACAATTTCCAAATGTCCGTTCGACTTTATTTTCATCTTCATCATTGCTAACAGGAACAGATTCATGCAGATGATTTCCAACTTCACGTAAGGCGGTATTCCTTTCCTTTTCGGCATTAGCGAGAGCGGTCTCGTTTCTCAATATCGCTTCGTCAATTAGTGTCCTAACCTGTAAAGATATAAATAATAGTTCAAATGATTACACAAAAATTATAATAACATCTACCTTTTTTATTTGCGCTACCGTCAACGGTTTCAATAAATCCGAAGTTAGATTCTCCAGTTGTTCTTGAACGTCCTCCGGAACTTCAGCGGAAGGATCGCCTTGTGGCTCTTTCTTCTTCATCTTTTCGCCGATCTCTTTACTGCAGACGTTTTTTAATTTATTCCAGGTGTCTGCTTTGTGTCGTAACTGCCTCCATAAAGTATCACTGTCGATTACGGTTTCCACGAGTTTAACGTCTTTGAAACGACGAGTTTGGTTTTCGCGGATTTTGTCAGGATTTCCGCCTTTATCCGAACGAAATAAATCGAGATCTAACACCATTGTAATAAATATATGTTCCTCATACAACGATAAAAGTAGGTCTAACAGATGTTTGAATTGCTGATGCAATTTAATATCGACCGGTTTTTTAAGAATAAATTAAACGAATATTACCAATCACTATTTGCAATCTCACACATTCAACTTTAAAAACGATAGAGGTGTTTTATAGCGTTCTATTCACTATTTACTATAAAAATTTGTTTAAGCAATTCCTCGAAAATTTACACGAAGAAAAATAGGTTATACACGTTTGACGTTTAGATGATGTTTAGTGACATTTGACATTTCATATTTGCCCAAACACAGCAATTTTCGATTACTGTTGGCAGGAAATAAAAAAATATTGGAAAATCATTCTATTAAAATAAAATAGTTAATCAGAATGTTAAAAAAATCCCTATAATTTAAATCCTATGCAAACATTGTAATCTTGTAATCGAAATATTTGATATATAAAAAAAAGTAGATTTGTTTCTTTTTATGTTCTAAAAGTAATTGCGGGAAATTTGAATCTTGCGTGGCCAGTGATATATCTATTATCAAAACATAAGTGAATATAAATGGAAAATTAATTACAATAACGAATCCCAATATAACGTAGATAGCAATTATAATTTAGTTTTAGAATTATTAACTAACGAACAAACTTAACTCAGCGAACGCGCGCTCTTACAAAAGTAAACATAACCTATATAAACAGTTTCAATTAATTTTAATTTCAATTTCAAAACAATGGCTAAAAAGTGGTATAAATTGTTTTGTAACAAACGTGATTTACAATTACGTGGAACTTTGAACGGGGGGCAATCTTTCAGGTAACTAATTTAAGAAATTAAATGAATTGCTTATTTATGTAATCATTTTCTAGATGGAAAGTTAAAATGATTAATAATAAGGAACAATGGATTGGTGTTTTTGCTGGCAAAGTATGGATATTAGAACAGGATGATGATAGTATCTCCTACCAGGTACATGAAAGACGTGAAACTGAAGAAAATCCGAAGAATTACGAAGAACTATTAAAAAATTATTTCCGCCTAAATTTGAACCTACAGAATTATTTTATGTTATGGTCCGAAGCGGATCCATATTTTAAAGAAGCTGCTAAGCAATTTTATGGTATTAGAATATTAGATCAAGAAGTTACAGAAAATATATTTTCTTTTATATGTTCGTCTAATAATAATATTTCAAGGTATATGCAATTCATAATGTCTTTGTTTTGGTTCTGAAATTATTTTAGATTTTCTGATTTCATCATTCATCTGATTGGTCAATTAGAAAAGGGTTCATATGTATGGGATTCTGAATAATGTCACTATATGATAAAAAAAATCTTTTCAATTGATTATTTTACTGGGAAAACTACCTTGATTTCTCTATGTATTCTCTCAAAGAATTTCGGTAAATTGATACAATTTTAAGAATTTTTTTCTTGCATAAACATTATATTTATACACGTTCTATAATACAAGTTCCAAGACTTTTATTTAAAAATTCATTGCATTAAAAAGTTTTTTTATTTCATTGTTTTCATCAACCAGTTTGTAATTTTTTGATTTCAGTGATTATAATAAATTTACATAATTTATTATAATCACTGAAAAAATTCGTCGCAAATACATCAAAGAACCGTTTACCACTGCTGGTCTGAACATAGCTTTCATATCACTTTCCTTTGCAAGTGTTTTTATTGAACCAAAAGTATTTATTGGTAATACTTGCCCATAATTATACAGTACTGATATAGTTTTTACAAAATTAACAGATTTATTGTCAATTATGGACCACACTAGAATAAAAATAACTAAATAAAAGGTTGACTTAAACTATGTGTATATAAAATACTTTTCAATACAGGCGAATTGTTAAAATATTTTTACTGCTATTTAGCCATGGATTAAAACATTTCCATTTAAACAAATTTTGTAATTCTTGATAAGTGATTTAATTATAACGTATTTTCAGAATATCTTCAATGGTAGAAAAGCTAGCGCAGTTTTACGGAAAAGAAATATGCAAGATAGAAGAGGAATCATATTTTACATTCCCAACTATTGAGGAATTAAATACAACAGATGTCGAAAGTAAATTGCGTGAAAATGGTTTTGGTTATAGAGCCAAGTATATTAACCACTCGGCACAAACAATTCATCAAAACGGTGGGGTCAAATGGATAGAAGAATTGAAAAGTATGAAATATGAAGACGCTAAAAGGAAACTAATGACATTAACAGGTGTTGGAGCAAAGGTACCCCCGTTTACAGTTAATTTCTTGCATACAATAAAAATTGCACGAGTTTAATGCCACTTTACAGTCAGCAAGTTGCTGACTGTAAGTGCAGTACAATTATTTTTAACAATCGGGTTCATCAACTACAGTGACACAAATACTTGTGATGCGTAACATATAATAAGTGTTGTTTGTTTATTTAGTAGTCTGTTTACATAAATTAAATTATTGATATAAACACAAGACACTCTAGATACAACCAGAACGATATCAGAACAAAATGAAGAATAACAAAAATCATCAAATTAAAATTAAAGCTATTATTTGTTTGTCAGTGATTGCTGCATCTGCATTATTAATAGAAAATAGAAGTGTTTGAAGCAGAAAATGGTGGGTTAAACTCTGGTAAAATAGACAAACGGGAAATATTAGTATAATGGAGGGGGTGTTAGATGCAAATGATGTAAAAATATTTAAAATAGGAACTTTGATTATAGGTTGGCAATCATAAAATCACTCAAGAAATTATCAGAATTGTGTGAATCTTGCCAGCGCAGGCCAATTACCAATATTCATTCATTGGTCATGTGGAAACAAGTTTTAACGTTTGCCACACGTTTGAATTTTTCTTAGTAGGATGGCATAAAATCGAAAAAAAAAAAAACAGCACAATATTTTTATTCCTACATCAGAAAACAAGTGTGTAAACTTTAAAACACCGTACCACAAACTCCACTACCCTTAACAAAGTAGCTTTGCTATTGAAGCGTGCGTTCAGTGTAGTGATGTTTGTAGTAAGGTATTTTAAAGTTTGTAATTTGCACTAAATTGTATGGATTCAAAATTCTAAAATGCCAGTTTTTCCCCCCACGAAGAGTATTGCAACTGTAATAAAAACACAGTGACCCAACAACTTATTAAGTTTCTTTAATAAATTATTATTTATAATGAATTCATTCAAGTCATTATAGCTTTATTTTTTTAGTAATTTAAAACATTTCGTCGCTTTGCTAATACAAAAAAAAATGAAAGTATAATAAGAGCTTTTGTATTAATATTAATAAAACGTTTCATCCAATTTTCGTTATGTTACTAAGTGTCTTATAACAATATACTTATGTTGTAGGTCGCCGATTGCATCTGCCTAATGTCGTTAGGTCATCTAGAGTCCATTCCAGTGGACACTCATATTTATCAAATCGCCGCTAAATATTACATACCGAAACTGACAAAACAAAAAACCCTAACTGAAAAGGTATATAATGAAATTGGTGATCATTTTAGAGATTTATACGGTCCTCTTGCCGGATGGGCGCATACAGTAAGTTTTTTCCTTTAATGTGTGCATAAATACCAACATAAAAAGAAAATAATCCATGCGTGTTTCTGTACAGGTGCTATTCTGCGCGGATTTAAAGAAATTCGCCACCGAAGAAAACCAGAACAAGGATGATGTTAAAAAACGAAAATTAAAATAATTTGTAAAAGTTTTATTTAATCACCTCCATTTTTATTATCAGATTAATTATATCCTTAAATACAAAGCATTTTTTAATGTGGTGTCACTTCTAATAAGTAGATATATATTTAGATATTTCGTTCAATCCAACTGCATTCCTTCGTCGTCATCTTTCTTGTCGTCCTTTTTGGCGGGAGCGTCTTTCTCCCCCTCACTCGCGTTCCCTCCGCTGCCCTCGGCCGGTCCGGTCTTCTCTAGGGCTTTTAGGAAATCTTGCATATTCCCTTGAGCCGCTGCTGCGATGGCTTCCGGATTGACGGCGAGTTGAGAAACGACCGGAGCGAGTTGCCCCGACTCTAAAGCACTTGAAAATTGAGAAACAGCCTGGAAATTGCCAAAAAGGAGAAAATATTTTAATATTTAAGTGTATTTTTTTGAAATGGGTTGAGCGTACCTGCTGAAACTGCGGTGAAGCTAGGGTAGAACGCAATTGCTCTTGGATATTGCCATCGACGGTCGGTGGCAAGTGATTCTGCAATTGCTCTAACGCTTCTGGATTATTGACTAATCCTGAGAGAGTATCACTATTTAAAGCGGTCGATAAATCAACTAAAAATGTATTAACGTTTCAAGTTAGTTGATAGTGATTAGTTAGATTAGATACGGTGATATGATTGCGCCATATTTATATAAAAAAAAGTATTCTCGTTAAAGTGAATCCATACTAGTAGCTTAAACCACTCTGAAACCATCATCAACTAACTGCTACTAAGCACTACACAATGACGATGGGACGTTTATCGAAATGAGAACTTACTTTTCGTGCAAACCGAATGTGCGTAGGAGAAATTAAGTTAACTCAAAACGTTACGGGCAAAACACTTATTTCATGGTAAGAAGCTTTTTATAGTGCTTTCTCGAGCCGTAAGGATACTTATTTTGAGGGTGGGAATATCGCGGTGCCTTGAAGGAGTTTTTAAACGCCACAGTCTCGACCAGCGGCGTATATTCGAAGTTTAGCTTTGAATGGTTAGCCTAGTTAAGTTGAAGCGTATTTTAGACAAAGGCATGGCCGAGAGGACGAGGTGTATTAATAAAAAGTGTACAGCAACACAATTCCTAGTTCTACGATGCAAAAAAAAAAATCGTTTGCTCTTTCTATGTTTTGCGTTACACCTACCGTTGTAACCCGTAAAAACAATATAATAATAATATCAAATAGCGAATTTTCAATTAGAAATAGAATTGGCCGACTTGGGCGATGAGAATCAGATAAAGATACTTGCTCGACCGATGAACACGTGCAACCGTTTTTTTTTTAGGCAAAAACCGTAATCGCGCTCAAAATTAATTTTTACATCAATTAATCGATACAAATTTCGATTATTTAACAGGTCCGTATTACCGATTTTTGCAAAATTAAGGTACTCTTCACCCGGATCACTGCCAATGAATTAATTGTAACGTTTAAAATTGACCCAAAGTAAAGTGCTCTAACCCCCTATTATGTTTAATAAATATCATTAGAATATCGTCTGTAACACTAACAAGTATACCTGCCAAACTGCTCGCTAGAATAATTGAAAGCAGGATAAAAAACCAGATCGAAAATATAATAGAAGAGACACGATGCGGCTTTAGGAGTGGAAGAAGTACACGGGATTTAATTTTTATCATTCGACAAGTAAGCGAAAAATGTATAAGCAAAATTAGAGACATACACATGTGTTTCATAGATCTAGAGAAGGCTTTTGACAGGGTACAAAGAGAGCACGTATGGGGAGCGCTAAGCAAGAGAAATATACATAGCAGAATAATTGAAATAATAAAATCAATGTATAAAAATAATAAGAACATGGTAAGGACAAACAAAGAGCAATCAAAAGAATTTGAAGCAAAGGTAGGTGTAAAACAAGGATGTGTGTTAAGCTCCCTACTATTCTCCATAGTACTAGATGAAGCTATGAAAAAAGCTAAGAAAAAGATGAAGCCATTGAAACTAGGATACTGGCAAATGCAAGAAACAGAAATTAATGAACTGTTGTTTGCAGACGACATGGTTATAGTGTCGGATTCGGAAAAGAACTTGCGGTATAATCTAGAGGTGCTAGAATATGAACTCAATAAAATAAACGTGGTGATAAATATAAAGAAAACAAAAAGCATGATAATGTCCAGAGAAAAGAAAATCCATAACATACGCCTAAAAGGAGAACAAATTGAACAGGTGGAAAGTTGCAAATACTTAGGATCAATAATCGAAAGCAATGGGAAGATAGACAGAGAAATAAATGATAGAATGGGAAAAACAGGAGGGCTATTTCATATGATGAAGACTACATTTTTAGGGAGGAAGGAAATACCCAGGGACATAAAAACAGAAGTAATAAGAAAGGTAATAAGACCATCAATGGCATACAGTAGCGAAACATGGACTTTAGCAGATAAACATAAAATACGCCTGGATGCTATGGAATAGCAGATTCCTAAGACGCATAGAAAATAAAACTAAAAGAGATAGAATAAAGAACGATGTATACAGACAAAAACTAAAGATAGAAGCCGTAAGTGAGGAGATAATAAAAGGCCAACTTAGGTGGTTTGGACATGTGTGCCGTATGCCAAAACAGAGACTAAAGAAAAGAGTATTTGAGACGCGAGTACCAGGGAAAAAGAAAAAAGGAAGACCCAGAAAAACGTGGAAAGACAGAGTAAGAGAAGCAGCAGAAACCAAGGGAATACGATGGAAAGAAATAAGAAAGATAGCCGAGGATAGAAAATTATGGAAGGAAAAGTGCAAATGAGATAAAACACTCAACCCCGCTCGCCTTACACCTAACGGTAGAAACATTAAGAAGAAGAAGAAGAATATCGTCGGGCATCAATAAATAAAATTAAAAAAAAAAAATTTTACACCCTGTATCTCGAAAACGAAGCGAAATTCGAAAAAAGTTCTACACATTTTCATCTTAAAATTTATTTTGTCAGAAAAGTTAGGAAACACCCTGTATCTATTTTTTTTTTGCTACACATGTAATTTTTGACATCGGTAGTGTAGGCAAATCATATTAATTTGCAGTGAAAAACTTTCATTTGTAAAAAAAAATCACTATATATGTATAGATTATAAAAATCGCATTATTTTCGGATAATTTCAGTCCAACATATGAATATTTTCTTTTTTTTTGCATTGGCAGGACTGATAACAAGGACAATTTTTATAAAAAAAAAAAAGTAAATAATCCTAGATCCTGGTTCATTTTCTGTAAGTAAAAGTTTTTTTTTTATAGATAGTTCTTACGCGAATATGATCCACTTTTCAACTGTAAAATCTATAATTTTGTTTCTTATTTTAAAACCGAAAGTGGAAATAACATAGGACAGCATCTATACCGGCTACCAAAATATCAAAATCGAAATTAATTAACAAACACAGAAACCTCCAAAAAGAATTAATAATTCACATCGTGATATTCAACCTAAGATTAACAGACGAAGCCATACAAATTCAAAACCGTCATATTACAGAAGTGAAATCATGTGAGACACAAAAAATTAAAAGCGGTATAAATGCCGCCCACGCGAGCGCTTAAGGTTAATGTAGTATTTACGACGTCACTCATTTCAGTAATATTATGTGTTTAATTTATTTGAAATATTTTGCTTAAGATAAGGGTTGCACTACGAATATTACGCCACTAAACATGTTAGATAGATGCTCAGCACTCTCTAAACAAATATAAATAATATTCTCCTGCACAATTGGTTTGGACAAAAAGTAACTAGAAAAATCGTTTTAAAGAATAAAATATCAAAAATAAAAATCAAACATTAAGATGAATGAAGATAAACTACTTTGTGTGAATAAGACAGTAACACAAATAGAATTTATAGATTTGAGTATACCTGACTGTTGATTTGCCCCGCTGGCCGGTGATAATTCCTGCAGGAAGTTTTGCAAATCGGCCAGCTGTATCGGACTAGCAGAACTTGGAGTTGATGTTGTCTCTATATTTCGTTGTCGTTGCCTATTAGGTTTGGGTGCTGCTGGTGTCGCAGCTGTAACCGGCGCAGTGGGAGTCGTACTGGCAACAGTGGTCGCTTGAGACGTAGTAGTAGTAGTTGGTGTTGTAGTTACAGTTCGATGTGTTATCGCAGGGGCGTTACTAGAAGCACGAGTACCTCCAGTCGATGGACGACTAAATATAAAGTAAAATTAACAAATATCAGGACGAATATTGCAACGAAACATACCTAATCGTTCCCAAAAGGCTCGAGAGGCCGCCCATTTGTCCCCCACCGAAAAGTTGCATTAATTGCGACTGCGTCATGTTATTAATTATTGACTGTAAATCTTGATCGGTTCCTCCTTGATTTTGCACAGTGCCCGAAGGATTATTCAGATATTCATTGATGCGTTTGCAATTTTCTTCGTCTTTGTCCGCGTGGGGTTCTTGCAGCCAGAAAAAGAATTTCCTGTTTGACGATTTAAATTTTAATAGGTACACACGACCAGTCGTGCACTGGGGAACCTTAACATATTCGCAATCGTCAGGAAATATGATCAAATCATCTTCCACAATTCCTAATAAAATGTAAGTATGACAATGAAGTATAGTTAATATATTACTGGCACTGTACCTGTGGTCCGATCTTGCCAACAGAAATGCATTAAAGAATCTTCACTCTGATAAACGTATAATAAGCCCTTTCTTTTGTCTGGGTATACAGTCCGACCTACATTTTACACAATAATAAAAGCTACAAATTCATGTGGGAATACAATTTTAGTACCTTTCAAATTCATTTTTCCGGCCCTCATCTCCACCAAATGTTTAATTCCACCAGTGGAACCAGGTCCAGTTACTGAATGACCGAATAAAGAACCAGCAGGCATCTTCACTAAAGTAATGAAATCTCATGCGTGAATAAATATGTATTATTGGTTAACGTAATATACGAACCTTTTCTTTGTGGTAAAAATTATTGGAATAATAAACTCAGAACAATCGCTACCCAATCAAAATGACATGAAAATGACTAGCAGAATGGTAGCAGATTAAATTGGATTAAATTTCAGTTCAGCCAACATAAAGAAAACCTACACGAGGAAGCGCCGAATACCAACTGGATAAAATGTTTGGCCGAACTTCCAAAATAGTGCCAACGATTTAGGTACGTTATCGAATAAAGTATTTTTCCCCGAGCTCAAAATGGGCATTAATTATGTGAGAAAACTAAAAACTGTGTTTGAAAAGTGCTTTCCCCAGGTTATCTTCGGCGCGATTTTGTTTATTACGTGTGGTACGGCGAAACTTACTAAAAGCAGAGCCATGTAGATGAAATTGGCGCAAAATACAAAGTAGTTAATTAAAATACATACACCAAAATAAAATAATAATAAAAAAATATGTAAAAATATTAAGTTAATCTAGTTAATAATATATAAACAAGGGTATTATACAGTGAGAAGAAGTTATTTAAGATTCTTTTCATCAATAATCAATTAATTAAATTTAAATATACTGCTTACATATTATCTTGGCAAACAATAAAGAACAAGAGTTGTATATTATTTAATAAAATATAAAAATAAAAAAAATGTGAAATGGCGCCATCTGATAATGGAGGTTGATTTACGAATATTCCACTTGAACATGAAGTTGAATGCGCCTGGTATTTTCACGTATTTTCCTTTTTTTGACGTTTTAATAACATAACCTAATTATAATTGTTATTATTTAAATTTGAATGTTGTATTGCATTAATACCGAGTTTAAAACTAATAATCGTGTTACATTTACAAAATGATACACGAAGCGTTATTTTCGTTGTGGAATTGTCCTGGTGATTTATTTAAAACCATAACGGAAGAGGTAAAACTAAAAGAATTCATTTAACATACATTTGTTCTAAACATTAATTATAGGAGTGGCTTATTAGTATAGAATTACACGAATTTCTACATCCTGGTGAAAAAAAGTTACTTGGAAAAATAATGGAACGAGCTTTGAATTATCACAAAATTGAACAGTTTAGAAAAATGGTGAATAACCAGTGTACAATTTTATATCAAGTGCCTGTCACGCAATGTAAGCAATTTTTAAATCAATTTTTTCGCTTTATCATTCAGTAAACTATTTTGTTTAAAATACCAGGTGAAGAAGAGAAGCAATTACTTGTTCGAAGTAATATACGTCCTGGTTTATATGTCAAAGCTTTTTGCGATGGTCTCGACAAAGTTTTACAAAGTTATAGGAATGCGATTCTTGAAATGGAAAACACATGTTTACATAATCCAAATCTAACTCTTGCATATATCTTAGGTGTGATTAAGAAATTCGATTCCATGTTCGAAGTGTTAAATAAAATGATAGCAATGATAGAAAACGAGAATATTCACGGTGTCTTATTACTGAGTCGTTTATATTTCTATATAAGTTGTGGGATACCTTTGATCGTCGATGCAGCTAATAAGTATGAATTTATTGATGTGGTCAGGAGGGTTTTCTTTTAACAAAGAACGTGTTGTGATTTTAGAATAATAAAATGCGTGAATACGATATTTTACCGACATTTGTGTAATTGGGTTATTTATGGGGAACTTGTTGACGTTCATAATGAGTTTTTCATTTGTGATGGTCATAGTTTAGACGAGAATTTTTTATATCCCGAACAATTAGGTGATGATATAAATTCTACACATTTGGAAGTTACAAATACATTCGTATGTATGCATAAGCTACTTTTGCTTAGGGATACTGTTGAAGGCAGATAGTATAATATATAGTTTAATGTTTAAATTTTTAATTTTTTTCGTGTATTTTCAAAATTAGTCTTTGTTTATCTTATACTTTTTGAAATAGCAATTGTATCTCTATAAAGAAGTAACCGTCCGTCCTCTAAAATATACTTCATAATAAACTAAAAATGTTGCAGAGGAAAACAAAACCAGTCCCGTGTCATATTCGCAAATTTTACATCAACACGGAGCTATTACCATCAATTATCGCCAGAGACACTGCCGAAACAATATTATTCCTAGGGAGAATAGTCTGGATCGTTCGTAACGATCCGAAAAAGACTAAAGATGTCGGCTACCAATTAAACTATAAAAGGGATATATGGGACGGTAAAGACATGGAATATTATCAAAAGGTACAAAGATTAGAGGAATATCCTTGCAATTCAGAACATTTTGTTAAAACGATCGAAGAATGTCGTTTGAGAATTACGCAAGTAATAACAGAACGGGAGGTTTTAGCATACGCTGTCTTATGATTACTAATTTTTAGTATCTCTGGACAATTATGGTGGACGAAGCTAAAATTTTGGATCAATTGCAATACGTCCGGGATTATTACGCGTTAGGAAGGGGAGAATTGTTTCAACAGTTTATTCTCACCGCTGGAAATTACTTAAAAGAAACTCCTAACAATTACACTTTGAAAACACTTAATTTTATTTTTACAGACTCTGCCACAAAAATGTACGGTGAAAACGATAAAAGTTATCAAAAATTTGATCTGGCTCTAGTAAAGACTGCGGAAAGTAGTATGTATCTTTCTATTAGCTCCGTTTTAAATCATTGAAATATATTTAATTTTTATTTATCTATATTTTTTTCAACTATTTAGGCACGAATCCATGGACAGGATTAAAACTACACTTTGATATAGTCTGGCCGTTACACATCATCTTTCATCCAAAAGCTATCGAGTTATACAACAAATTATTCCAATTTTTACTAACAATTACCAGAACCCAAATAGAATTGAATAAATTGTGGCAATTGCACATGTCATACAAGAACAAGATGTAAGTCCACCAAAACACTAATTTAAAAAAATTTGACGTAGTAAATTATTGAATAGTACGTTACTTTGTTTAGAGATCGTCGTGTATGGACATTAAGGCACAGCCTGGTATACCTAGTAAATAACTTACAATACTATTTACAAGTAGACGTAATTGAAGCTGAATTCTCAATACTTAAAGAAGCTGTTAAAAATGCGAGCGAATTTGAAGACATTATCAGGCTACACTCTAAGTTTCTCAGTAAATTATTAAGTAAAACCTTCGTCATGTGCATTGATGAGGTAAATATTCATAAATCTTCTCAATAATAGAATAATTTATTGTATTTTTTTATAGACCGATCATCATGTGCACAATCATACCTTATACCAAGTACCAGCTCTCACGATTAACACAAAAAATTACGTAAGATTCCTTCTTGTCGTGTTCCAAAATTTGTATTTAAGGATTCTCTTTTTAGATACACGATATAATACTTAAATTACTAGAGGTGTGTAACGAATTTTGCCTAATAGCAACTACATGGAATGCCCAATTGAACGAAGTGGAGCTAAAAGAATTGGATAATCTTGAAAAACGTGCTGATAATCTCACCGAGACTTTGTTACGTGTTCTATATAACATTCATCAGAAGGTATCCGACCCGGATTTATTACAACTTCACTATCGGTTAGATTTCAATCGTTGGTATAGCAACAATAAACCAGATTTTAATTTATCATCAGTATAATTAATATCATAAATTTTATTATAAGTGATATATGTATTTTAGATTGTTGAATATATATGTGTTTTGTACATAATAACTCTTTAGTTTGATTTTCATCTACTCAGAATTCCTATCTTTATCATACTAGTATAAATTTTATGGTAGTCCCATAATTAATAAATGCGTTTGGGTAAGTAATTCTAAAAAAAAGTTAATGTTTCAACTTATTAATATTCACATTTCATATTTCACTTTTAATATTCATATTTTTAAATTTATATCTCCGTTAAGGAGGTGGTGGCGCCATCTGTGATAGAAAAGCTGCATTATTTACGATGTGGCAGATGAAAAAAAAATTGAAGTTAAATTGTCGACATTGAAGACCAGCTGATTAAGTTGACAATAAAATGTTCCGGTCGGTTCTGCTCGTTGCAGTGGTAAATGTGTCTAAAAGTGGTCCAATATTTTCGACAGCCAATTAAGAACGACCACAAACTCATAATCAACAATGGATCAGCAACCATGGACACTAAAATATCAACAATCTGTGGCAACTGGATTAGAAAGGGAAGATGAACTTTTAAACAATGGCAACTCTGACAACCTACTACTAGAGACTCCCGATATAAATTACAATAACGAAAAGAAATGTGATAGAAAACTTGTAGAGGACGATATCGAAGCAGCTATTAGGTTTGTGCTACCGGTATTTTGTGTGTGCATCGGTTATTTATTATGTAATTTTAGTGAGAAATCGAAAATTAAAATTCAAAATATCTTAAACGAAGTGAACACATTAATTCCAGTAGAAAAACTGCTCTTATACTTAAAATTGCCGACGGAATCGTCCAATATTATCGATCCCTTAAGGCAACCTTTAAATCCTCTAGGTAGTAGGACTGAAATTACACAAACTATTATGTGGATTAAGACGCATTTAGAAGAGGATCCACAAATTTCACTGCAGAAAAAAGGGGTATATGATGAATATTCGTAAGTATTTTAGAGCGTTAAAAGTGATTTTAATTGATCCATGGCTTGTTTTACAGGGCTTTTTGTGACAAGGAAAGTATTAAGCCTTTATCGACTGCGGATTTTGGTAAAGTTATGAAACAGGTGTACCCTTCAGTACGGCCGAGACGATTGGGCACTAGAGGAAATTCACAGTATTGTTATTCAGGTTTAACGAATCGTATCAAGTTATCAACACCTTTCCTGCCGGATTTGTCACATTCGCCTTTGGTAATAAAGCCTGTAATATTTAAATTGCAGCGACTAACTTTTTTTTTAGTCCACAGAGTCAACTGTCTCTACTTTGCCGGATCTACAAGCAGCTGCTTGGTTTATTATAAAAGAATGGTCAGAAAATAAATTCGGATCTAAATTTCAGTCGTTATGTAATCTGGCACACTATTTGGTAAAGAATCATTCTGTTGGGGTTGGTAGCCCCGCTGCATCAGTTGTAACTTCTTTTATTCAGAATCAGCATAAGGGTAAGCCAAAATAATTATAACTCTTTTTTTATGATTTGCAATTTTTTAAATAACTTAAATAACATCTTCACCTTTTTGGGATATTAGGATCCTTTGCTAAGAAAATTTACCTGTTTGTTATCTTCCAACCGAATTTTGTACTTTCCACCAACCTTATCCTGCTATCTTTGAAATTATGAGGTACTAAAAATGATTTGTTTTTCTGTCACTTTGCGATAGGGCCAAAATAATATTTTGGAGCTCTTATAAGATGGATACTGCGATCTTGCGATAAACACTTACTAGTATTATTATTAGTATTTGTAATAATAAATAATATCAATCTTTAAGATGTATTTTCTTCACACTAACATCATTTTTTTTTTGCTCTCTATGTAGGTGACATGACAAGTAATATTAGCAGCAATAGACATAAGGAAACGATCAGAAAAATTCAGTTGAAATTTGAGGGCAAAGACCAGAAGCGGAAACTGCAGGTATGTATTATATATATATAATTTTTACTATACCCATAGTGTGTCTCGATTTAGTTAGAATGACTAAACTTCGTAAAATCAAGTATAATTTTAATAATCAAATATATAACGAAATTATTCAGTTTAAATCATTATCTGCACAAAAAAATGGTCAAAACATCTACCAGCGTCAAAACTGGCTGTTTACTTTTTTACTATTGTTTTAAAAAAAAAATCTTGTCTTCTACACTTAATGAAAAGAGAAAAGAAAAATTGTTTTTGTCACAAAATATATCGTTTCTGAACTCTACGTGAAGTACTTTATCCTAATTTTTAAATATGCAAACGACAATGCACTGATTTTTTTCTGGACCCATCTGGTAACCCTATATATGTTCTAATTGTTTGGTTAAGTTTCGTTTTACCGGCAACAATCTCGCGATTCGCTTCGGCAGAACTTATTGTAAAATGTATAGTAAATGTAGCTAACCCTCCGTCTACTCTATTCTATTGAGACTTATTTAGAGTTGAAGGTAGTGACAATGGGAGTGCCCCAAGGGTCTATATTGGGCCCTTTCTTGTTCTCGATTTTTGTTAATGACCTTGTTAATACCGTTGAGGGCGACACTCTTGTTCAATTCGCTGACGATGTGTCACTTGTCGTTAAAGCTAATGATTTTAATGAATTGCCAACGAAAATTAATAATATCGTGCTAAAAATGGAGCTTAAAAAATAATTTAAAATTAAATTACGAAAAAACAGGATTTGTTCTCTTTAAAAATAGACATAATATTTCAATTGCTGTTCACGTTAATGGGTAAAAAGTTTACAGAATTTAAAGAAACTAAAATGCTGGGTGACAAGTTAATTTGGGCCCTTCATGCCGATCACGTCCTAAGCAAGTTGAATAGCGCCTGCTGCCTAATTCGATATATGCGTGACCAAATAAGCTTCACCAACTTAAAAGTATTTTACCATTCCTACGTGCAATCCATACTGAATTATGGAATTATTTTGGTATGATGGTAGCGATTCAATAAACCTCTCCACTAACTAGAAAGCCGGGCCCGTTCACCCAGCCAACTAATTAGTCGTTTGATGACCGCTTACGCCCCAACTCGACAGAAAGCAGAAAGTCTGCGCTCCACCTAGAACGCACCGCTTACGCCCCAACTCGACAGGCCATCCAAACCGCACCACTCTCCGCTAACCCCCACCTACACCTGTGACAGGTTTGGGATCGTCGGTACACCCTGTATATTATTGTTAATTATAGTATCAATTTATTGACATTTGGTATAATGTACATATACATACATAACACATTACAGAAACGTCAAAAAGACTAAATCACCTAGTGGTGTTCTTCCTTTAGCCTTCCACCACGTTCAAATTTTGCCAAAAGTACAATTTATTTGCTTCGTTCACGTTCAATTTCTCCAATTTAGTTTCATTTCATTTTCCAAAAAAACCCAAGAATTTTAAAACCAAATATAACGTTCCTGTCATTTTGACATGACATTTAACTTCTTTAATTCCGGCTGGATATTTAATTTTTTCATTTTTTTTAATTTCAATTTTCTTTTGAAATGCCTCTCACTTTTAAAAAGACTGGACGCTCCACGTCACTTTAAAATGATTTGCAATTTCATAGTTTTTAAATTTTCCTTAATTTTTGTTTTTCTTTTTAATTTTTCTTTTTAACGCGCGTGTTTAAAAAGGACTGTGGGTCTGTTGTTACACTTGACGTTACGCGTCACGGTAAAAAAATTTTAAAGTCAAGAAAAAAAGTTCTTTGACAATTTGTTTGTAAAATCAAAAATACAGATTTGTTTCGCTCTTGTAAACTCAATTTGGGGACATACTGTATGTTCGTTCTTATTTCGATTGTTTCTTATTTGCGTTTTTTTTTTTTTTGTAGGTGACGCAGTGTAAATCAGAACAAAGATCGCGCTCGAAGAAGGCAAAAGTTCATCAACAACAATCCGTACAGGCCGTCGTTTCCTCCACTAGTACTAAGTGTACCAGCGCGTCTCCCACGACGACCGCGACCGTGACATCGACCACACCCGTCTGCGAACCTAAAATAAGCGCACCTCAGGGCCTCAACAAACCCGTCTGTGATAAATCTCTAGATTTCACTAATCTACGCACGTTACCTGATTTTAGCAGTTTCCAGAGGCCCTGCGGCGGCCCGGGCGACAGGCCGTCCGATAAGGGCGCGCCCGATCAGGGCACGCCCCTCGGCAAGGTGGCCATACCGCGCCTGCCCAAACAGCAACTGCATCAGCAACAGCAATCGCCGGTGTCCGCCAAAAGCACGAAGTACAAACACATCCAGCCGAAACCGGAACACTGTGATATCGCCACGTACAACCCGCAGCAACAGCCGCCTCCATCTATTGGCGGCGCCGCGGAATCTCGATCTCAAGAAGTAAACGTAGTAGGTAAGTCTAAGAGGAGTAGGAGGAAGGCGGACCAGAACTGCCCTCTGTCGCTGGACGAGGACGACACGTCCGGATTGTTCACGCGGGAACGGCTGATCAGTGTCAGCAATGTGGATAAGGACGCGTTGGACGATTATCTAGGCACGAATAACAGTCAGGAGAATGAGGAATTGATGAGTTATTTCGATAATAATCAGGAGCAGGATAGTCAGGAGTTGTCGAAGAATAAAAAGTTGAGTCAGTTGCGATTGCTGCTCGAGCAGAACTGTTCGAACATGTATTCTTCGGTGCAAGCTTCGGGTAATAAGTGCACCAGTTCGGGCGGTTTACAAAAGGACCTTAATAAGAATAATCAGCGGGATATCGCCGGGTTATTACCGGCGATTCAAGCTAGCAATGCCAGTGCCAGGAGGCGTGTCAGTTTCGATACTCACACGCACGAAGATGTACCTCCCAGTCCTAATACGAGGCGCAAGAATTTCTCTTTCACTCCCATATCGCCGGGTTCTCATTCTCCCACCGGGCGACAATCTAAATGTTCCAGCACCAACGCCAGTCCGTTCGTGAGCCCGAGGAATACGCCGATCCCGCGGGCCAGAGGGAACTCCCATCCGTATCCCGTAAACGCCAATATAAGCGTGCGCAAGCAATTCAATCTATCGAAGAAACACAAACACGAATTGGAATTGACGCTCGATCAGAATAACGTCAAGGAGATCTGCAAGAACCAGGTGAATTTACCGATGTCGGCTCCCCCGAGCCCCAAAATCTCCAATCTCCTGCAGAATATATTGAATTCCGGGCAGAAATTCAACTACACCCCCAATTACAGGAATTGCGAATTGCAGAATTCGATGCAGGGCATCGATCAACTGTCGCCGGAAGTTAGCACGCTGCTCTCGCGGAATATACAATTGAATCCGGAACAATCGACGCACCGTTCGCAATCCGTGCCGTTAAATATCGATCCGGCGTTCAATCACGCCGCCATGAACGAATTCAACGAGATCGATTCGTTCCCCGACGCGAATAATATCAACGTGAATAAGATCATCGACACGATAGACCAATCGAATCTGGAT
Source organism: Cetonia aurata (assembly GCA_949128085.1). NCBI lineage: Eukaryota > Metazoa > Arthropoda > Insecta > Coleoptera > Scarabaeidae > Cetonia > Cetonia aurata. The sequence goes on along the minus strand of OX421883.1, from coordinate 65,442,522 downwards.
TCCCTCCTGGAGGATACGAAATTGATCTCGCAGAACGATTTCATCGGCATCCCCATGGAATCGGCGAATTTCTGCCAGAGTAATTTGTCGAGAAATCTGACGGCGACGGAAGGCGGCGATTTGACCTTCTTAAGGTGTAATCCTTCCAGATCCGTCCCCAGCACTCCGGTACCCTATCTAAAGGCGAATCTAGATTCTATCAAGCCGGAAATCAGCTATCCCTCGTCCAGATCCTATCCATCCACACCGTTGGCGAACGAATCGTTTAAATATAATCAGGCGCAGGATTATCTGCTGAACGGGCAACCGATTAAAGAGAAGATCGCTAACGATCTTAGCGTGGGGATTAATCTACTCGAAACGATGATCGAGAAGAACGACATCGTCTTCCCCGGCATGGAAGTCTTCAACGATGCCAATCTCAATAATTTAATTCCCGGAGATCACAAGGCGAATTTCGCGTTCGGGGGAATCCCAGAAGAATCTGCTACTACTTACGGTGCTAAACATAACGATTCCGCTTTAAGCCAGGAGGGCGAGATTATAGAGAACGATTATTTCAGGAACGGGACTTAAAAAAAAAAATATGTACTATCATCGTTCGAAAATTCATTCTATGCAATATTTGTTGGTTGAGTTGTTATAATCCGGATCTTAAAATTATCATTACTGCCATTACCGCATCCATTACGAGATATTTCGTTGTAGTAGTTCAAAATTGAGCACGCAAAAAAGGGAGTACAGTACACTAACAATATTTGGATAGGAATAACTTTGGCAACTCTCATCGTTAGGGAAAAGTGTTTATATATTCTTTATAAAATGTTACACGGAAGCAAAAGATAGAGCATTGATGTTCACAGCTGCTACACAATTACTTTTATTGCTAATAATTCCAAATTATCTTTAATTATGCAACTCGCTGACATGCGCTCCCTCCCCTATTTGAAATCATACAGGCTGTGTCAATATTTCGTATTATTAAAAGAATAATAATAATAAAATGGAAATTATTAATTTGTCAAATATTACTTTATCACAAGTGGCCGGCCAGTTTAATTCAACGACGTGGAAATAACCTCCACTCCATTTAATCCCCCTATGCCTATTCCTATTGAATTAGGAACGAACATACATTTTTTTTTACGTTTAATTTTGGGTTTTTTTAAGTCTTGATTGAAAAAAATCCTTACCTTGTACTTTTTATGTAATTTGCTTATCGTTATCAAAATTTTCAAGCCGCGACTTTCAAATCCTTTTTGCATTTTTATATTCTTTATTTTGACATAGATTTGTCTTTTTCCACAATCATTTCATTTTTCTATAACAGGCGTTTTAACTCTTGCATTAAAATTTTTATCGATATAGCGTTGATTGTAAGTAAATTTATTTCAATCGACACGTTCAATTTTTATAATCTATTTCCATTTTATTTTCGAAAAAAAAACCCGGAAGCATTTAAACCAGACTAATTAATATTCATTCTAAAATTGTTGATGTAATAAAATATAATTTTATTATATTAATTGTACATATATTATATATGGAGTTTAATTTTTCTATTTGGCTAAATTCTTTGAAATTATATTGAGTATATTTCAATTATTCATTTTTATAGGCATTTTTATATTTTGCCTACACAGTTTGTTCGATTTTAGCTGTCACACCAGATATTTCGGCTGTTGTTGGAGATACGACAAAATGTTAACGAAGAAAAGTTGTCCTACATCTAATTCTTTATTATATGCCTTAAACCTGATTTATAGTTTACGTAAAATAACCGTAACGTAAGACGTAACGCAACTTAGCAAATAAATCATGGATATGCAATAGATTCATTCATAGGTTCGTACTCCGTAACGTATTTCGTAAAAGATGGCCATCTTTTATCTTTTACGTTACGCAAATTACGGCTAGCCAATAGGACACATATATGCAGTCGATAGTGTAGATAGTTAATTTAGCGGTGGAGATATGTCAAAATCTTATCCAAATATATTTGTCTGTTCTGTTTCGTCAACTTTGTGGTTATGGTTGGTTAGAAACCATTTATAAAAACTACTTACTATAATGTAATCTCGAATCTTTCTTCCGGAGAAATACCATCTGATATATTTCTTTTTAAAATATGTGGCCGTACCACACGCCGCGGTTTTCTTCTCATTTTTAGTACAGCAGCAAACAAAATAATCAATAGTCCAGCTGCAGCTATTAATTCTTCGTCAATTTTTACAAGGGACACGGAAGCTTAGCTCGATTGTTAAATACAGCACAATACAAATTGAAAAATTACGTTAGAATTTTTTCAAATTTGATAAATAAGCAATATGCGCTTCGGTTACTTTACATAATCTATAAATCAGGCTTTAAAATAAAAAACGTAGATATACTATCAGTCATATATGCCAAGATTTTCTTGGTTTTTGAAGTCATATAATTAAACAACTATGAGTAGTGAGTAAAACGTCTCTTACAGCTTTAAAAAAACATGAAATAACACAAAATCATACATTTGATTTTAACAATGTATCAATTCTAAACCAAGAACGAAACTATAAAGCGCGAACTATACTTGAGATAATTTATAAACATAATAATTCTGTAAATGATAAAACTGAGACACAATTTTTCACTAAACTTTATAACTTAATTCTATAAATGAAATTTTAGTAAAAATTTAGTAACGTTTTTCATACCTACCATAACAAATACACCTGACACAATTCACAAAACAATCTTTATTATATAAAACATTTCAAAACTCTTTCAAATTAAACCGAAAACCAAACTGATTTTATCAATAAAACGAAAAATTTTATATATTTTTATACATCAACATTTTATTTTCTACATTATCAATTTTTAAAATGTGTGTTATTAAACCGAAACGTTTTACTCACTACTAATAGTTGTTTAATTATATTACTTCAAAAACCAAGAAAATCTACGTATATATATTTATGAAAAGTCAAGAGAATTTTGAAGAACTATCAGTCATGATAATGAAAAAAATATATTGTTCGAAGCAGTATTTGGATACGAACTATCACATAATACATAACAGAAACTCTTGTCGGCACGCTTTGATCTATTGAATTCTATTTGAATGACCTTGCGGCCATATTGAGTCTTGGTAAACATTAGTTGACGTTTACGAAATATGATAACCTCACATTCAGTAATTCAAAATTTACGGTTATCTTGCAGATTTTGCATTGACCCGGTTTTAATTCATTATGTATAATAATACCACAGATAAGTAAACAGATGGCTCACTGAAAAGCAGAATTGGCCAAATCAGGGGGGCTGCATAAATCAAAGGCTGCAATAATTCGATTTTATGAAACATAGATAGCCGCGGGGAGTCAGGTGTAGGTTTGGAGACCGGGCGTTTGAGTGTGGAAGGAGTATCGAGTCGCTAGTTGTTTTTATTTAAAAACAATTGCTTTTTTGCTGCACAACTGTTAATTTACCTTGAATAGAAAATTGGAAGTTTATACTCCTTGAATATCGATTGCTGACACTCTTATTTAGAATATAAATATTCTCTATAGATTGTTCAGATTAACATACATTCGTATCTCTCATAACAAAATATTTTTTGGTTAAAGTTTTTTTCTTAAAAGTATCTGGTATCGGAGATAATGAAGAATGATAATTGTACCACATGCATGTAGTCTAAACATCATAAATCCGCTTTAAAGTCTAATTATCATTTTTTATTATCCCCAAGTAACACCAAATCTTTTTAAAATATGTATCATATATACAGGGTCATTCACGCTATACGGCGCGGAATAGTGTGGCCAAAACATGTTAATTTTTGTGGTTTTATAGGGGTTGTGTTTTATGGTTACTTTTTAAAATTATTTTATGTTGCACAGGATGTTCCAAAAGCCATAAAAGTATCAAAGTTGTATTTTTTTGAAAAGTTAAAACATTAAAATGAAAAAAAAAAAAGTTTCATACTTCAGTTGTAATAAATTATTAAATTTACGCCACTCTTGACGCCACCTCAACATCATGATGTATATATAGGCTGTTTTAAATTTGCATGACATTATAGATTATAGGGATTTCGTTTATTAAGAAAAGATACAATTGAGGTTTAAATTTGACATAGTTGCTGACAAATAATGTAATTTCTGTTTATAGCATTGTTCCATGTGCCAGTCCCTGACACTTTCTTACTAGTCAGCAAAATAATCATGGTTGCCTAATTTACGATTCTTTACATAACTGAAATGGTCCAACAGAAATGACTAGTTTGTGATTCGTTTGATTGCACCGCGAACAAGCCTTATATCGTCTATAAATTTGAAATTGTCAAAACTATTCCTGTATATTATTGGATTCCTACTTTTAAACCTTCAAATTTTTAAATAATTTGATAATTTGAATTTTATGAAGATTTTCACAAAATTCAAGTTAAACTTAATTTTAATGTTTCAAATCTGACTTAAGAAGTGTTTAAGCTAAGTAAGCGAAGCTTATGGTGAATTGTAACAATAGACCATATTATATAACTCAACTACAATAAACCTGTTATCTTATACAGGGTGTACAAAAATTAAAACTAATCGAATAAGAATTTTAAGTGGCTATAACTTTATTAATTTAAATATAACGCCATATTTTTTAATTTACCAGCGTATGTACTTTTTTTTAATTACCTATCGAATGGTATTTATAGGTTGCTCGCTGCAATTATCAATGTTGCATAAAATCAGCCCGCGTGATTTGGCCAATTCTGCTAGAAAACTAAAAATTTTAATTTGATTATTTAAAGAAGTACTTTAACGAGGTTTGTTTTAAATTTTTATTGACTATAAAATTATAGACAAAATTTCTTCACTTCTGTTTATAAATTTCTAGAGCTATACATATTACACTCCTTTTGTGCAGAATGCGATAAATAAAATACGCTCGAAGCAGTATTTAGATACGAACTATCTACCGTGAATTATGGTGAACGCTCCGTTCTCAACACTAGCGTACAAGGACGACGAACACAACACATAATGAAAGATACGGCTTGAAAATTTTCATCAAGATAAGTAACGAAACGCAGCCAATTAAATAAAAAGTATTAAGAAAGTATAATAACCAAAAACAAACAAAAAAATAGCGTAAAAGAAAAGAACGAATTTAAAATTGGTAAAATTCTATTTGTATATTGGTTATAACTGATTTTCTGCCCGAGCGTCAACATCAAAATACGGGATTCTCCAAAAAAATTTATAGTACTGATTATGCGGTTTTCTCCATTGAATGGCACTTCACAGACGTTTTCATATAACCAACAAAACGTCCCTTATCTGCACGTAGATGGAGATGAGTGGAGGTGAATTTTAAGTTCTGAAACTAAAGAGGCTGGCCACTGTTTATTAAATATATAAATGTCTACACATCATGTGAAAGAAAAAAGAAATGCCAAACTAGTATGCCATTAATTTTGGGAAAATTAAAACTTTCATATTCGATTGATTTTCTGCGGTTTAAAAATTCAATATAAAAAGATCTAATACGGATAACATTAAAATTTTTGCATTACCGTATCAATTTTTAATTCACCTGCATGGTATTCTACATAAAATTTACGAAGTAAGAAATTAACGGAACGTGTAAATAATTTTATTTCTGAATTTTAATATAAAGTGAATATAATTTTAAATTATAGATATATAATATATATTTTTAATATCGGTTTTATTGTATAATTAAGGGAGTGTGAAATAATGTGAAAATTTCAAATTGCGTAGTTTGAATATCTGTGATAAAGAAAAAAATGACGGTGAGCTGGAATTTGATTGGATGAATATACAGTTGTAAAGAGAAGCCGGACGATGTACAGTTCGCAGCGATAATAGTTTCTTGAGAATATCCATTTTGTGTTTATTATTTTAAAATGATTACTCTTATATCGTATTATCAAAACAAAACTCAACATTCTAGTTTCTAATCACTATTTCAGGGAACATTTAGCGGATTTTCTTTTTATGTTGGTCAAATTGAGTTTAGATAACTCAACAATCAATGTGACAATTTGAGGTTATACTTTTAAATTGGCTGTTAGCAAATATTTCACTAAGGGCCGGTATTTCAATCTCCTAATAAAAGTATCTAATAACAATTCAGCTAACAAGTATAGGAAAAATGTACGGTTATTTCAGTTATTCAGCTAATAACTTTATTAGGAGATTGAAATACCGGCCCTAAATGAATAAGGAAGTAAATAACAAAGTTCGGTAAACTTTGGTTATCTTCGGAAAATATTAACTTATTATGCATAACTGCAACACAATGAAACTTACCGACCTGAAGCTAAAATTTGACATTCACCTTTTTTCACATTTTGCCAAATTTAAACCTATCGTCTATCTTCAATAATAAGCAAGATCTCAATGGTGAGGATCGAAAATGAATCAGCCTGTATATTGACTATTGACTCTGCAAAAACACGTATTGTAATCTTAGCGATCAGGTCGATAACTTTTATTGTGTCCTTACTTTAGAGCAACGTTTTTAGAAATACCCAATACTTTATAAAACCGTCGGTTCTACATGATATTATTAAAACCGTCTCTTTGCTTGAATATATTTGCAGCTGTATTACAATTCTATCAACATACAATTATTAATAAATAAATTTATCAAGAAATAATTCAAACAATCGACAGCAGTCTCTTTTGTGAATTAGTTTAAAATTGTTAGGATGCGTTTAAGTAATCTTAAAATGACAAACCAAACTGGATATTCTCCACACATTATGTTTTTTTTTTTTCATTCTTCTGTTAAACAATAAGAAAATTAAAAACACGAATATATCGTGCGCATTTTACATAACGTTATCTATTCCTTATTAATTGAATCATTGCTGACTGGCAATCGAATTTGGACAACAGAAAATGTAAAATTACTCATATGTAAATATTTTTGTACGCTATACACACATAATTATATATGTCATGTTTTTATTGAATGTAGTATTTCAAGTTTCTGTTTCGTCTTTGTTATTTTTTAAATGGTATTCGAGAGATTTTGTCATACTTTTAATATTGTACGTATTAACTTGCTAAGTAATGTGCTGTGCGGTTATTAGATGAAGGAGTTAAGTTTTGCTTGATATAACACAATTTTAATATAAAATTTCATGGCCCCGAAAAGAAAATGTAAATATTTCAGACTGCCTTTCAGATATAGAAATTAATAGCTGCATTGTAAACTAAAAATTTACGTTTGGTATATGTTCAAATAGCCAAATCTTTATCGGGATGCAATCTAAAAGAAACAGAAAGATCTTGCGTCTAACACTGATTTCTATCAATTGAATTAAATTTGAGAGAATAAAAAATATTTTAATATGACACAATACTTATTGCTAAACATTCCTGATTCGACAGTTCAATAGATAATCTAAACATCCAATTGTATCTTGCAATTACGTAATAACTCAATATACGATGCATTTCACTTAATCAAACCGTCCGCTTATTCGTCATTTTCCTAATAAATACTAATGACAATAATAAAATGCAGTTCAGCATGAGCATTTTCAAATATTTATGGACTGCTTAAACCCGTAACATTATTCTTTGACCTTCACTTAAGACAGTAGGAGGAGCTAAAGAAAATGGGCGTGGTTTGACCACCAACTAGATTAAGTGAAATTTATCGTATCCTCCAAATCAAAAACAGAATTCCTTAATCTAATAACTTTTTTTTATATTAATTGATTAATTAATAATTTGTAGTAACTTCATGTATATTATATACGCTGCTAATATAACAGCAGTTTGCACTGAATGTTCTTAGGGTTAATGACGAGGACCCCCGCCTGTTTCCTGTGCCTAGCTTTTTCTAATACAAAACGAAACTTAGATTAGAGATACATTTTGAACATTTTCCAAGCCTTACTTTCATCGCTTTAATTAATTTCGTACTTTTATTTCATCATTATACGATGGAAGAATTATTTTTGTTGTTTTACAAATGAATAAGCTTTTTTTTTTTTTTAAAAAAAATACTTGTTTTAGAGATTTCTGTCGACATAAAGCTAACATCACATGTTTTTTTTATTGTTTTATAAATATATGTAAACACAAACACAATGTATGTGACATGATCCTCTTCTGATTTTGGTTAACTCATTTTATTCATGATTTAATATATAATTAGATTATTTTAATATAATTAAATCGTAAAGATGATTGTTACATGCTTAGAATATATTACTTAATCCAGAATCACATGGAAAACTATCGGTTTTAGGAAAACAAAAAAATTCTGCATGGTCAGAAAAACGTACAATGCAACTATCAATTATCACAGACAACTGAGTTGGCGTTACAAAAAGGAAAAAATGGAAAAAGGAGAGCAAACTAAAAGCGTATGAAAGAAACTAAAACATTTGCACGCAAAGTATGCGATCACAATTTTAAACTAATTCCGGACAATTGTTTCGGAAATTCGTGGTTTTCCATTTCCGACCGAAGACCGAATGAACTAAGAAACGACAAAATATATAAACATGCTTTGTTATTCATACCCTAAATTTATATTTACAAGTGCTTTTACCGCCTGCGTTGGCCTGCTCAAATTCTGTGAATTCTGAACTCATACAAAATGTAACTGCCAAAGAAATGTTTTTTGAACAATCGCAAGGAACAGTGCAATGTGTTCAGATTATGCTCTTTAAAAATGTCGCCTATACCTTTCGAAATTCGGCGGAAAGGTAGTTGAATAAACTTTTTATCGCGAGCTTCAAATGAACTTAAACTGGTGGAGCTGCGCGCACATAATGTTTATATTGAACTCTCTCTAAACGGCGAAGTACATCCGTAGAAGAGTCACAATTGTAGATCTTTTCAATCTACTGTGATGTATATATTTCAATGTATAGTTCTTTGTCAAATCTTATTAATTGGAAAAGTTATTAATCTATTAATCAAAAAATTAACACCGGCCATTTTATGTTGTCCGCAATTATTGGAATCAGCCATAATATATCTATTAGTTTTGGTGTCTTCTCTATAAATGTCTATTTCTGATTTGTTATTGTTCCTAATTACTAAGCTATCGAGGAACGGTGGTTGTTTGTTTACTTCTACGGGGAATTTTATACTATGGAATTCATTGGGAAGATTTATTTGTCCAGCGTGGCACAACATATTAATGAGATGGGCCATAAGATTAACAACTACTAAAAAATTTAACGTCCCTAAAAGAATTAAGCGATTATGAAAGTATTTATATTAAAAGAGAAGCTCATACATAATTTATTAAAACGGGGATTAGGCTCCGTTGTACTATTATTAGGGTAAAATACATTTCTTTCGCAGTTATATTTTGTATGAGTTCGGAATTTTAGCAGGTCAACGCAGGCGGTAAAAGCATTTGTAAATATAAATTTAGAGTGGGGATAACTGACCTTGTTTAGATATTTTATCGGTTCTAGTGCATTCGGTTTTCGGTTGAAAATAGAAATTCACGAATGCCCGAAACAATTGTCCAGAATGAATTTAAAATTGGTGTGGCGCAGAGTGATCGGAAATCTTGTGTGTTTATTACCACCCTACAGTCCTTGCATATCCTTGTAAAAAATTCGCTTTAAATTAAATAATAAAAAAAAAATGCACCAGATTCATATCTTACAAAGCTAGAAAAGAAACTGATTCAAAACAAATCAATAATGTATAGAAAAGCTTAACAAAATTCATATTTTTAGACTTTGATTTCTGATAGTTGCATTTCAGTTTTTCGACCGTGCAAAATTTCACATAAAAAATGATTTTTTTTTTTGTGCTAAGGGGTCTTCCCAGTGTGACGGCCTAAAAATAACACGATTTTTGGGAATTTTCTTGGAAAAAACTACTCTGCATATCAATTTGAAACTTTGCAAATTTGTGTAGCTATATTTGGGGAATATCCAGTTTTTTTTTTTAGGTAAAAATATCGATTTTATTAGACGTTACAGCAGTTGTATGGAAGCGTCTAAAAAAAAATGTCCTTGAATGGCTGCCATAAAATCAGCTGTTCAGGTTGTCTGAAATAAAAAATTAAAGAAGATTCTGAATTTGTGTAAATGTGGCTAAAGCCCGAACTAGAATAAATGAAAAAAAAAGTTTCGATTTTCCCTAATTGCTTAATTTTTAAGTCGTACATTGCGAATTTTGTGACTATCGACTTGATTCTAGTTCGGGCGAGAATGACACATCTACTGAATATATCTGCAAAATTTCAAGTAAATTGGTCGATTGGTTCTTGAGATATCGCGGCAGCCATTTAAAAAAATGTCATTTTGAGAAAAACGCGTTTAAAGTTTCGCGTACTAATCAAAGGTACATGATTTCTACCTATGCGCCGCTCCGCTTCAAAGCCTATAACTTTTCCAATTTTTCGAATCTGGCTAAATCCCTTTGGGATTTTGTTTTCAAGATGTTAAACTATAAAAAAATGCAAAAAAAATTTTCGATTTTTTTAACCCGTCACACTAGAAAGACCCCTTAAAAACAAACGGAAAGTTTTCCATGTTGTTCTAATCTAAATAGACACATTGTATAAAACTGGCGACTGTGAACGTTTTTGTTTCCTTACTCGGTATATTTATAATGCCAAACATTAACTGTGTTGTTTCCATTATTTAATTTGACTTCTCAATTTTTGTTATAATATGTAGTTAAACTATGAAACTGTTAGACATCTAAAGTGTCGATAATATTAATTAATTAACCTAACTATTGCTTTAAAAGAAAAAAACAAGAAACAAATTATCAACGAGATGATGACGTTTGATTTGCATTTATGGTCTAAAATTTAGGCAATAGTTATTATACTGTATGTAGAGATTAACATATCTAAATTTTTTTCGTAACGATGTTGATTTAATCTTTATCTTGTTGTACAATACAAATGTGATACTTTATTTTTATTCCTTTCGTTTAATTTTAATGTTAAAGCTGACAAACTTGTAAAATTCGCTTGTAATTGTTCGTCAATTCAGATACACACATCTTTCCCACTTCTAGTTTTGATCTCGCTTAACTACAAGCTATATAATTTTTATAACTATGTGATGATTTATATTATATTGTTTTCTGTCAATATATAGATTAGATTGTATTGTCATTTATTCTATCTGAGGAAAGGCGTAAACACTCTTTGTAATAAATACAATATATCAGTTTGGTATGTTTAATGAGATTCGTGTTTACTCAAAGGATTGTTATAAATCATAAAAAGTGAATTTTTATTCATTTTTCGTGATTTAACATTATTTCTTGTATAGGACGGACATATATCTTCCAATCAATTATGGGAAATAAAAGAGGTTTACGAACAACGATGAAAAACCATTTTAAACAAACTCATATCTCAGTTGCAGGTTGCAGTGTCCTTCCTATATACAGAAATGTTTTCCGGTATTATCAGAAGCCCTCTAGATTATTATTGTAACTTCGTTTTCATTAAGAAAATTACATTACAGGTGGTGGGACATTTTAGTAGAATAAATGTTCGATACCGATCCACCTAAATCCTAATTCAAAAATAAGAACGATTTAATATATTTCTTACAACTTACAGATGTGGATTTTCATACACAACTTTAATTAATACCGTAAAAAGATGGGTAAATACATATTTAGAATAGAACGAAAAGAGAAGGCTGATAAAAATTACGCTCATTTTGTAAATTGGTTTTTGTGAGGGATGTTTAAAAGTAAAAAAAAAGAGAGACAGAATTGAAGAAATTTTATATTGATACGGAGCGCGCTTGTATGGACACACATGTGTTGTATGGTCCCGGAAAAAAAAGAAAAAATTGTAAGCTGTGAAGTACAAATTATAACTATATGTATAATAAAACAAAAAACACATGTGAAATGGTTATGAAATGTAGACTAGTTTGGATGTTTGGTGTATGTCAAACTGTATGAAATAAACATGTGAAATATATACAATATCTTGTTAAATGTTGTATTATTTAGAGCTTAAGCTTCTGAATTATGTATCAAAGTACGCGAAATAGTGAAATATTTATTTGGTAAGAAATTCGGCGGGTGTTTAATATTAATAGGATACCTACAACAAAATTAGAAATTTAAAAAAAATGTGCTTAAAATAGTTAGATTTCGTTTTTTTTTTCGCCTATAAATCCTTAGGAACCACTGCTCGGATTTTATTCTGTCATTCAAAATGTTCTAGTTACATCAAATCTTTTATTGAGACCATGCAGAAAATAAAAAAGCAGATTATGTTAATTTCGGATGTTTTATTAATTTAAATACAAAATATATGCAATATTTACTGGAATTGCCAATAAAAAGATTAATTTTAATAAAACAAAAGTAACTGTTTTATCCTAATAAAAATATTGTATGACGATACGTGTATAACAATCATAATATTGAGTGTAGATGTTTATTGGATTAATTATGTAACCCCATCATAATGTGAAATCTACTTTAACAATATTTAACCCATTATGAGAATATTTTTTGTAGTTATAATTTTCATTTAGAAAGAACCTATTAAACCGTTTTGAGGTACAGCAGGATATCTCCTAGATGGCGAACAACGCCAATGTTAAATCTGTGTACTTAATGTGCCATCTGGGAGACGTCCTGGGGTACTACAATCACTTGAATAACTAGAAATATATAAACAAAGCTATTAGGCATAGATAATGGTATTACAGATGGGTATGTTCCATATACTATTTTGAGGCCGTAATGAGACATCTTTAGTTGTGTTATGAAAGCTTATGAGGAACCGCGGGCTTCTTAAACGGTATACTAGAGCATACTAAAGTTTAAAATTGTAATTATCAGAGAATCTACGTTGAGTGCGGTTTCCCATATTAGGTATATGGGAAACTGCACGCAACGTAGACTCCCCGATGACGAAGGCAAAGAGAATCGATTTACCGCTTACACTATTGGAAGAAGTTGGAGTTTGTTTTCTGTATACTTTGAAGAGTAATATGCTGTTTTTAAAACTTCTCACAAAAGTGTGTGTGGTAAAAAGATTTGAAGATATAAAATGGAAATAATACACATATTTTTTTTTTTCGTGTTTAATTATAACTACCAGCATATATATAAATTAAATCGTGCATATATAAAGTTATTAAAATACACTACATTTAGCAATTAGAAAATAAATTGTGTACGTTAAGCATTTACTAAAATAATTCCTGTGTGCTGCAATATATTTTCGCAATAATAATAAAGTAAAGTTTATACATATACTTCTACATTTGAAGATACAATTCCAAAAATACGTTATGGGCATTATGCATTTGTGAAAAGTGGGTTTTATTATTATTTTTAAAAGTCTTCAAGATTATTTAACCGGTGTGTATTTCTTATGATATTTTTCTTTTCTTTGTGTCTTCCGGTTTAGTAAATAATACAAATGGTCTTTTACGTTTCAGAAATTATATTATTTCCTTTTTCATACTCCATCATATACCTAATTATTTCCATTTTTTCACCTTTGCGGTGTTGTCAAAGTAATTTTTAATAACATTTAGTATTCAAAATTTTAAAAGACATTAATACATATTACAAATCGACAAACAAACATATACACTTGTATATGTTTGTTTAAAAAAAATTACTTTGACAACACCGCAAAGGTGAAAAAATGGAAATAATTAAATGATGGAGTATGAAAAAGGAAAAAATATAATTTCCGAAACGTAAAAGAACATTTGTATTATTAACTAAACCGGAAAACCCAAAGAAAAGAAAAATATTATTTATAGACGTTATTTAAACTATTTTCTATTTTTATACTCCCTTCGTTTGTTCGCATAAATTCTGGCTTGTTGAAATATAACATCGTTTCTGTTTTGCCTGTCATCCTGTCCTCGCAGTACTCTATTTAAACCTACGCACCAATTGTGGCACACAAACTTAATAAAATAATTTAGTATGATGTTTTTAATGTCTTCGCGGTGACCACATGAATTGCTGTAAGGATAACACACATGTTCATCAATAAAAGATATAATGTGCAATGCCTTACCTTGGCAGACTACGTGTGGTAAAAGGGCCCGAGTAAAATTATAAAGTTTGCACATGTACTGCATAAATATTGGCGTGCAATATTTCATTTTCATTGGAATGCCATTTGAAGATTCCTTTTCAACAACAAGATCATGCCATTCAAAAATTTGATCTTTACAAAATATTTGACTTTTACAATCTTCACACTGCGATAATTTCTTTATATTTCTGGTTATAAACCCACTCACATAACCGATGCTAACTTTATCAGTATAAGATTTGTTGTCACTTACACAAATACTTCTGTTGACAAATGACAAATGCAACAAGTTGCCTATAGGCACACGCCAAATGCAAAGTAACCGTCGATAAGATTGACCACCTGTCTTACCCGCGACGTGCGTCATGATCTCAGTCGTCATCTATTGATGTGTTATAAAACTAAAAACTCGGTTTCAGTAGCTGCCATTTAACATAACCACCCATGCTATTAGGTATCTATTACAAGATGAGAGCATATGAAAGTAAAAATTTTGCCGATTTACCATTCCTGTCTACTGTACATATATTGATATAATATTGTGTGGTAGACTAATATTAATGTTGAGGTTGACATAACCTATGGCAAATTTTAAAACTTGATAGTGAAAAATCATTTGAATGTTGGCAATTCGCCATAGATTAGTGACGTCGTTGATCACGAGGATAATAAATCGATTCTTATTGGTTGTGTGAAATTGATCGGCATTTTTAAACAAATATTACCACGATAATTACGTGTTCTTCATTTGTATATGAGTGCATATTAATGTTTTTTAACTGTTCTTCAACTGAAATATGGATTCTACACAATTAACTCAACATCTATTAGTGTTATTGCTTTTACTACACCAAGAGAAAAGACAAAGAAGATGGAGTATTCGTCCAATCTTATGAAGAAACAATGCAAACTTGCAAACTATCTGCATAAAGAAGTTTTTCCAAACCACACGTTATTCAAATTGTATTAGTAGCGCTCTTGCAATGCGCCTACGCACAATTGATTGGTTGATGTTAAGATTATATTTTTTATAGGTTAACATGACATTACGTTAACATGAGGACGGTGTTAACATTAACATCATTTTGAACATAGTTATGTTTGTGTACGTTTTAAGTTGATTACCATTATCTTAACATTAACATCATTATGAATCAGGCTTAACGCTTATCATACAAACTTTATAAAATGTGTAACCAACATAATGAAATTACTAAAATTTCCCTATAACGAATATTTTTGAATGTATATTTTGTACAGTGAAGAATGAAATTGAATCGCAACCTAAACAATTTGAAATTGCCTAATTTACGGCTTGCGATTTCTTCAAAAAAGTTGTCGCAATTTTGTGTCAAAAGTCGTTCAGTGTGTATATAGTGTTGCCACACTACATAACTCAGAAAAGAAAAACTTCGCTCGCTTACCCGACTGTGACCCGACTGCACCATCGATAAGGTAGGTTACTGCACTAACTCTCGAGACGTAAATTAATAAAGTTATTTTAAATAAATATAAAGATTAAAGTAATGACAAATTAATAAACTCCAATTAACAATTATATGTAAAGCATTATATGCAAATTCGTTTATTTCATCTTCTTATACTAATAATGCAAATTAACAATATGAATCTCTTTAGTGCCATCTGTAGACATTTTTATAGTACTAGACGATAGTCCATCTTTGTCTCAAAAGTGCATAATTTTGCTAGAAAACAAAAACCTTAATTGTATAAAATCCCGTTTTACTGTAATTCTTTAGACATTCATTAATTGTTCTATCATCAAGAGTAATATAATTTTCCAAGTCACTTATTATACTTTTATGAATAACTATTTCACTATAACTTGATTTCATTCTGGCTGGTATAAATATACCAGTTTGTGGAATATTGTTGTCTATGTCTTTCTTCTGAAATAATTTTTCTGCTAAATCCGTTATACCAGTTTTCTTGTGTACATCATCAAATATTTATTATTAAGACCGTGTGTTCTGTGTATTTCTTGAAGAGGGGTGTTTTGCCCCCATCGATTTTTTTTTAACATTCACAATTTATAAAATATAAATAGGTTAGCCCTGTAGTCCATCCCTATCCTAATTCAACAATAGTTTATGACAAATATAGTTTGAATATATATTTTTGTAGTGGTACTTACCATAGACCCCATGTAAAAATGATGTTAGTCATTTAGGGGTATTCCCAAAGGAGGACTCCTTTAAACTACATGATAAAACATTATTTACTAATACTAAATATATTATAATATTAGAATATAAAAATAAATTGGACTCTCTTTCAAATATTTAAGATTATTCTCAAAATTTAATGGATATATCCATTTAATTTTGATTGTTATACAGGAAATTGTGTTTTTATGCTGAATTTTAATTTGTACGATGAAATATATGACAAACACTTGGTTTTGAGTTAAATTTGTAAGAAATAAGGGACAATTTATGATAAAAATCAATAAAAAAAAAAACCTTAAAATGTCCACTACAGAAATTGTGGTCCCAAACCGACATTTTATAGAATACTTACATCATAAGATAAAAGAAAACAAACATATAAAATTAATAATTTAATATCTTACAATGAGAAGCTCCTTACATCATGCTTACTGTTTTTTTTTTGTTCTTTCGTTCTTTCATTGTTAGCATCATGTTAAAATTGAACTTTTAAGCCGTTTATTATTCTATAACTCTTATTTATATGATTATTCCTAAAAGATATATCGCTGTGTTGAACAAGACTATTTCTTAAACGCCTCATTCGTAAATGGATGATTAATCGTTGCTGATATGCCCATAAAAGCTGCGTGTTCCGCCTCGTTTACTAGCGTCGTCGTAAATCTGGGATTTCTAGGCACGTTTTCATTTAGGGACTTTTGCGTCACGAAGTGTCGCAGGTTCGTCGTCTTTTCGATGTTGCTATTACGCCGCGAAATTTTCTTCGAATCTTCCGCCGTTACTCCGCCGGCGGTATCGCTAGCTCTCCTGTGCGGACTCGAAGGCGCCCCTAGACAGCCGCTAGTGTTCGATTGACCGTGAAAGCTTTTGGAAACGCGATTGATCTTCGGCGGTTCGATGTAACCTTCCTTTATCACAATCGCACCGTGCGTATGTGAATTTGTTTTGTTGGATTTACCGTTGTCGTGTCTGTCTTCTGCAGATTTGATATCTAGAAACTTCTCTTTCTTGCTGCACCACTTGTCCGAACCTAACCGTTTAAGGCGTACCGGTTCTTCCGTGTGATAATCGATAGAATCGGCTCTATATGAATTTATCTCTTTGAATTCGTGATGATGACATCGGCTTTCCATTATCGGGGAAATCCCAGGTTCCGATGAAATGGATGTCGTCATCGGACTTAAAGGTTTGTCTAAATCAATCG
Source organism: Cetonia aurata (assembly GCA_949128085.1). Taxonomy (NCBI): domain Eukaryota; kingdom Metazoa; phylum Arthropoda; class Insecta; order Coleoptera; family Scarabaeidae; genus Cetonia; species Cetonia aurata. The sequence continues at coordinate 65,425,077 of OX421883.1, read as the reverse complement.
AACGGCTTGTATCTTCGTCTTCGGCTAGGGCTAAAGAGGATTCGATGTCTTCCGTGACAGTTACGTCGCAATCTGCTGTTGAACCCGCTGTCGCGTCGTTTGTATTAAATTCGATCTCTGAGCCACCTGATACTGGCGTAACTTCGTCGCTGTCATCTGTTTAAGAAAAGGAAAGTTTATCATGAGATATCAGTTTTGAATTTTTAAAACTGTGTAGTTCACTCTGATATAATATAAATAAATGTGCGACACTGTTGTACGATTTGTAAAGGTGATAAGTGACATTTCTTTGAAAAAGCGATAATCTGTGCTGCCGAGGGTGTAGGAGGAAATTAAATCGTGTAACCAGTGGGAGGCTACGGAGGCTAAGCCTCCCCTATGTATTCAAATAATGTTTAAGCATCTGTTATACACTAAAATAAAGCAATTAAAAAAAAAATATAATCAATAGTATATTTATTCATTACTTAATTTGAAAATGCAAACAAATTTCCAATAATGCGCGAAATTTTACTGTACGCACTATAATAGCAAGCGAGGAGACTAGCCACAGATTTGGCTCCGCACCGATGATTAATGCCATGTGTGAGAGCAATGTGTCTCCCTAAGTACACGTGGACTTTATACGGCGAATACGCATGGTTGGAGGCTTGCCGCCGCGGTGAGATCCTACCCGATCGGCATGTTATCGTGCGTTATCGGTAGTAAAACGTTGCTACGCAACTGCCCATGCGACTCCCAGCTCCCAGTACTAATAACTTAAGCAGCGTTTGGTGAGTTTTGTTAGGTTGCGCACACAAAATGGATAAAATGAATGAAAATAGAATTTGCCAAGATATTGTCCACTGGTTGGTAAGAACATCTTTTAGTTGTTTAAACATAGAGACGAAATAACACATCGTACAAAACATTGAGAAACCACGGCCTAATTTATCTGTAGTAGCTAACGACGGCAACCGGCAAAATCGTGGTTTTAGTTCATTATGGTACACTAAATGTGGTTGGTTAACTGGTTCAATTGAACGGGAAAGATTATTTTGTTGGCCATGTCTACTTTTTTGTAACCAAACCGAAACGTGGTCGAAATTAGCTTATACTGATTTAAAAAATCTACCGCGCGCTATTGAACGGCATTCAAAGTCTAAAGAACACATTTCATCGTTGTGTAAATTTAAATTATTTGGAAAACAAAATATTACTACTGCTGTAGATAGCGCGCGCAAAGATGCAATCATTGCCTATAATAATGAAGTTAGAGAAAACCGCAAAAATTTAAGAAAATTAATAGACCTAACAATATTTTTAGCATCACAAGATTTAGCTTTTCGGGGACACAATGAGACTTCAGATTCTTTTAATCGTGGAAATTATAAAGAATTACTCGAACTCTTTAGTAAATATGAACCTAGTTTTAATAAATTTGTTAGTAGTAATATTTTTTCGGGTACATCTAAATCTATACAAAATGATTTAATAGATTGTATTTCTTTTGTATTAAAACAAGAAATAGATACAGAAATTAAAGAAGCTCCGTTTTTTTCTTGGCAAGTAGATGAAACCACAGATATTTACTGTAAGTCTCAATTATCAATCATATTACGTTATGTCAAGAGCGGTGAAGTTATTGAAAAATTTTTGGAGGTTTTTTATTATATTTATTTAACCTTTTATCAAATAACAGCGAAAAATATGATTTAAAAAAAAATTAGTCGCTCAAACATTTGATAGTGCATCTGTTATGGCAGGACATTTAAATGGTTTACAAAGTAAAAAAAAAAAACAATTGCACCTCAAGCTCTTTTTGTACATTGTCATGCTCATGCCTTAAATTTAGTTTTGAATAAAGCTTGTAATAGAAACAAAGAATCTACAATTTTCTTTTCTAATTTAATTGTTATTGTTTTTAGAGTTTATTTTTGGTTTATTATTATGTTTATCAAGAGTTTATTTTTACGTTTTTATTACCATTTTACCTATCACCTCATCCATTTTCCTATCCAGGCAAGATTTCACTCTCACCTCTACGTGGTTCTTGCTAGACAATAATTTATATTTTATTTTAATCTATTTTTTTTTTTCAATTTTTATTTTACGCTTACAATGCTACTATAATAACTATAAAAATATAATTTATTGACCGAGAAGGGTTACTTAGGCTACAGTAGCCTCCGTTGAACAAAACGTCACGAGCCGCCACTGCGGTTAACCGGTTTTTAATATTCGACTCCACAGTTAAACTGGGGTTAACATCCGATGTGCTTAATTTAAATATTGTAAGCAGACGTATACGATAAAAGTAATTTTGTTACCTTGAACAATTTGCTGTATTGTAGTGGTGTAATATTCAGATAATTCTGCCGTCTCTCTCCCATCTCTGACAGGCGAATCTAATAACATCCCAACATTTCCAAGATCCTGATCTAATCCAGGAGCGGTAGGGAACATGTGCGATATGTTACCGACAGTTACCCTGTGTTAGAAAAATACGTATTACAGATAAAACATACTTGCACGGTCAGAAATAAGTGGGAGAGGATAATGAAAATATTTCACGATCAATTGATTTAACACATTTGTGATTGGTGTGTAAACTAGCCTTCCGAGAGCAGCTGCATCTGTTTCGATCTAATTTCAGTAAAGTCTTCTTCACTAATCAAAAATGCAAAACTTATAAGTAACGGAAACAACACGATTGCACTGAACCACAATACACAGGGAACCACTTTCGGCGAATGTGAGCATCGCTGAACAAATTTGACAGCCCAACTCGTGAAAGTTTCTCCGAAGACAAATGCTGAAAAGGGAAAGCGTTAAAATGCTCGTCGCAGTGAGTCGTGGACGAAAAATTTATCGGTACACATAACATACTGACTAGGACTGAAGGTATCAAACAAAACAAAAGTAATAGTAAACAAACGAAAACTGTATTTATTGCTCTATGGACATGTCTCGGAGGATTTTTTTATTTCGTTTTTTTATTTTTGTGTTATTTTCATAAGTACCCATCGCCGCTGATCACGCTAGAGGACATCTCGCTGCTTTCCTTAGAGTTCGGATAAGGGTCGGAGAGACCTGGCGATGAAGGGCCGCTACTCGAAATGAAACTTGGAGGACCGCTCCAACCTGTAAATTGTAATCGTGTTATAGTATCGAGCTCTCGAATTATAAATTAAATTAGAGAAAAGCGACAATTTTACCGAGCAACCTCCGATTAACTCAACCAAAATAACTTACTGGTCGTTGGAGATTGGAGCCTTAAGGGTTGAGGTTGCGTCGATATCGAGTGATTGACGTTGGACATCAACGAGTTGGTCGGTGTGGGCAGTGGCGTAGACGGGTACTTTGGTGGGGTCGATGATGGAGTCTTAAATAACGGCGCCACTGTCATCTTTTCCAGAAACGAATCCAGTTGGCGTAGAGATAGTGCATTGTGGAGCGTTTCTAAGGGTCTAATCGGCGGTACTCCTCCGAAACCTTCTATAGCTGAATATAAGTATCGCATATGAACTTATTAAAATTTAATTATACGCAATGGAGGGTAGTTTTCGTGATGGGGATGTTTATATTAGCAAAAGTACCTAATTAGATAATGACCAGTATACTGTTATATAATAAGCTGGTGTATGCACATTTCACTAAAGCATATCAACACTTTATTTTATATATTTTTTATTCTCTCAAATTTAATTCAATTGATAGAAATCAGTGTTAGACGCAAGATCTTTCTGTTTCTTTTAGATTGCATCCCGATAAAGATTTGGCTATTTGAACATATACCAAACGTAAATTTTTAGTTTACAATGCAGCTATTAATTTCTATATCTAAAAGGCAGCCTGAAATATTTACATTTTCTTTTCGGGGCCATGAAATTTTATATTAAAATTGTATTATATCAAGCAAAACTTAACTCCTTCATCTAATAACCGCACAGCACATTACTTAGCAAGTTAATACGTACAATATTAAAAGTATGACAAAATCTCTCGAATACCATTTAAAAAATAACAAAGACGAAACAGAAACTTGAAATACTACATTCAATAAAAACATGACATATATAATTATGTGTGTATAGCGTACAAAAATATTTACATATGAGTAATTTTACATTTTCGGTTGTCCAAATTCCATTGCCAGTCAGCAATGATTCAATTAATAAGGAATAGATAATTACGTTATGTAAAATGAGCGCACGATATATTCGTGTTTTTAATTTTCTTATTGTTTAACAGAAGAATGAAAAAAAAAAAAACATAATGTGTGGAGAATATCCAGTTTGGTTTGTCATTTTAAGATTACTTAAACGCATCCTAACAATTTTAAACTAATTCACAAAAGAGACTGCTGTCGATTGTTTGAATTATTTCTTGATAAATTTATTTATTAATAATTGTATGTTGATAGAATTGTAATACAGCTGCAAATATATTCAAGCAAAGAGACGGTTTTAATAATATCATGTAGAACCGACGGTTTTATAAAGTATTGGGTATTTCTAAAAACGTTGCTCTAAAGTAAGGACACAATAAAAGTGATCGAGCTGATCGCTAAGATTACAATACGTTTTTTTGCAGAGTCAATAGTCAATATACAGGCTGATTCATTTTCCATCCTCACCATTGAGATCTTGCTTATTATTGAAGGTAGACCATAGGTTTAAATTTGGCAAATTGCTAAATTTTGTGGTTATTACGACCCCGAAAAGAAAGTAGACTTAGAACAAATGACAATTGAGATTTTTTTAAAAAAAGGAAAAATCAAATTTTCTTATTTTGCCTCTAGCACTTTTATTTGGCCTTGCAGAGAAAAACTAAACACACGTTCTCAAGGCCACTTTTAATGTTCTATGCAATGTTGTGCTAGAAATTTTTATACGACGTTTCGTTTTCTTCTGGTCATCATCAACTTTCTTATTTCTTATGGGCGCCATATTGAATTTTGACACCGTTAGAAAGAGTGTTTCTTTTCTGATTTCAACCATGTGCAACATGTTGACAAAAGTTTTTGATATTATGCTTTAACTGACGAAGAATTGAATTTAAGATTAAATAAGGTAGCCATTAAATTTCGAACTGTCAATCACTTGTCGTTGCATTAGTAATGGAAAAATGTTGTATACCAACGAAGAGAAACGAGATATGTTATGTATTCTTTAATCATCGAATCGAACTGCAACAATAGCTAGTACACGATATTTACAATTGTATCCTGAACGACGACAACCATATCGTACCATTTTCCTAGATTTTGATAGAAAGTTAGTCGAGTATGGATCGTTTACCAAGCCGCGTAATGTTTACCATGAACATTACGCGGAATTTGGATAGAAATCAACGGGATATTTTACAAATGGTAAATTAAATGTGCGTTTTCGCAAAGTTTATGTTAATTTTGTATCTTATTCAAATAACAATTAAATTAATATAAAGAAAACAATAATTACAGTAAATGTTCAAATATGTCGCCATTTTCATTAATGCACAATTACGCACGTTTTCGAGCTGTTTGAACTGCTCTTTGTATGGTTCTCCTAGGAATTGCATTGAAGGCATTTTCGAGTCTAGCTCGAAGTTCTTCAATATTATGTGGAAGGTCACCTTTATAAACGTTATTTTTAATAGCTCAAAAACATTTGTCAACATGTTACACATGGTGGAAATCAGAAAAAAAGACTCTTTCTAACGGTGTCAAAATTCAATATGGCGCCCATAAGAAATAAGAAAGTTGATGATGACAAGAAGGAAACAAAACGTCGTATAAAAATTTCTAGCACAACATTGCATAGAACATTAAAAGTGGCATTGAGAACGTGTCTTTAGTTTTTCTCTGCAAGGCCAAATAAAAGTGCTAGAGGCAGAATAAGAAAATGCGATTTTTCCGTTTTTTAAAATAATCTCAAACGTCATTCGTTCTAAGTCTACTTTCTTTGCGGGATCATAATAACCACAAAAATTAGCAACTTTGCCAAATTTAAACCTATCGTCTATCGTCAATAATAAGCGAAATCTCAATGGTGAGGATCGATAATGAATCAGCCTGTATATAAAGAAAATATTTATTTAAAATTAAACTTGGACAATTTTCCTTGCCTTGTAATTTATGCTCATCAGGCAGAGCCAACTTTGCCTCCTTCATTACGACCCCGGAAAAAAAACGATTATCGTAATTGGGCAGAGTGAGATTTCAACGCGTGCAAGTCACTAGACTATCAGCCGGGATTATATTTATACTATAACCCTCTGTATGTCTGTTTGTCGAGAATTTATGGACTGATTTTGCACATTTACATGAAAATGATTAACATTTACTGTGTATAGTAAAGGCAAGATAAATATCGATGCGCGTGATCTACGTTTTTATGGCGCTATACTACCAATTGCAGAATGCAAATTTATGATCTTTTAAAATACATTCGTTGATGTAGCAACAAGGAAAGATCATTTCATTCCTAACTTTACCTAACTAACGTATAACTAGAATTGATAAGTTTAATGAAAAACTATAAAAAAAAATTAGTGTTGGGCAAGGTAGGCGAAAGTAACTATCGTTAGCGAGGACTAGACAGGCTCGTGTTTATTCGTCTCTGGAGAAGGGATTCGTGTTGCTATCCGGCTCTCCCGAGAGTCGACTAAACACGAGTATGTACGAATCCTCGGTAACGATAGTTATTTTCACCTACCTTGCCCAACACTATAATTAATATACTATTACTGTAAATAACATTATTATCTATTCAATGACAAACGATACATTTGACGACAGCGCTGCACTTGACGTCATAACCGTGCATCGGTATTTATCTTACTCACTTTTACATAGAAACTTTTATTATTATACTTTACCTGAGGCACTAGCCGTACTCGGTATCATATCCCTCAGATTCGGAGCGCTAGAACTGCCGGATATGACCGCCGTGGAGAACAGGGAATTGGCGCTCTTCTTGAACGCTATCGGACCGCCGAATCCAAACCCTAGCATCTTGAAATAGCTCATCTGCCCGGCAATACTGTGGCGATGACGTCTGGCACCCGTACAGCCGTTATCTGAATCGGACATGCTCGGATCGGTTATGACGGGAGTCGGATGCGAGAATGAACGTGTTGTCGCCGAGAGCCGTGTGGGCGGGGAGGAGAAGAAGGACAACAGATTGGAAGGGAGGCGTGCGAAGGTGTAGGCGTTGAAGATGTTCTCGGGTATCCCCTCGGGCGCGTAGAAACTGAAAGGTATCGCGGGCGTTTCTATGACGGAAAGATGGCGCGTATTACGTCTCTTTTCGGCGTTCTCGTTATCTCTATTTAATAAAGCTCGGTTTATATTCTCTAATAAGGTGATTTTCTCCCGCAATTTCTCGCTCTCCAAGATATTAGGATCGGAAAAGGAGCGATGCTGCGGCCATTTCTTTTCGATCTTTTTCGCGACCCGCTCTTTCCGTGACGGATATATTTCTCTCCCGGAAAAATCCCCTTCGGAATTCTCACTTTCCCAATTCACTTCCAAAGAGGCGCCGTCGTCTCCAACCTCCACATCTAGATGCTTAAAACTTATATCGGAGAGCGGCAATTCGTTGGTACTCATACAACGTGAACTAATATCGCTTTGCTTGGACGTGAATAATTTTAAATTCAATTCCGTTAGGGGAAGTTCGTTCGTCGCGTTTTCTATGATATTAGACTCGTCATCCTCCAAGCTATCGTGCGATCTCAACTTATTGCTCGAGTGCGTTACGGGCGAATCCAATTCGCTGTGCGAATCGAAATCGAACGAACCGGATATCGGGCTTAACTGCGTGTATTTAAGCGATTTAACGTTGCCCGCCTCGCTATTATTAGTTTTTCCGGGTATGAATATGGGCGGAGACTTGGGAGCGTTAGTAGGCGTGACCGACAGTTCAGTTTCGCAATCCGTCGGGGATTCTTTATGAAGTGAAGTCGGCGAATTTTATTCAGAGAACAGAATACAGAGGTTCGTGTCGGGTAATCACAGGAATAATACGGCCGTTTCATATACACACAGAATAATAATAGAGAGAGAGAAGCATGCGTAAGCGAGGGAAAAGAAAGTAAGTACAAAAAGATCGGGTCGTTTCACAGGGTTTCGAAAGGGTTCGTGTGTACGGGGAAAAATAGAAAAGAAAAAGAAACAAACAATTATTACCGACCGTTCCCTTAATACTCGAGCTTATAAAGCACTACTTCTACCAAAGACAAATAAATAAATAATAAGGTGTGGTCTAAACCTTAAGAAGTACGAAGGTGAAAACACCTTCTTTAATATTTAAAATCGAATGTCGATATTTTATGGCGGGAATACATAATACCAAATAAAAATTTTTACGAAATTGCCAAATTGCAAAGTATTAAATTAAACCACAGATAGCATTGTTGTCGTCATCAAGAACTTGTGCTTAAATTACAGGTCGCGGAAAAACAACTTTTAATAACTCGAATAATATTTTCAGCTTATAAAGGATAGATCAAAAATCTATAATTTCTCTGCTAGAAATAAAAGTTCTTTTAAAGTTAAACCCCTTAATGTTAGGCAATTTATTCGACGCCCATTAAACTTTGTACGAGCAAATAAATTAATTTTATGCAACATAGCCAAATTAAAACAATTTTTTTTTCTTATCGTCCGCCATAAATAATAAAAGTATTAAATTTCCTTATAAACTACTATTATACAGGGAGACCCAGAGTAAATTTCAGTTTTGAAGCGTGCTTTGTGTAAAATCCTCAAATGTTATAGGGGGGGAGGGGGGGGGGGGGGTAGCGCCACCGGCGGGTAGTAAACGCTTGCGGATTAGTAGTAGACATGGAGAACTGGTTAAAGGAAAAGTATCGTAGGTACCCCAATCATTAATTTTGAGTAAGTTTTAATAAAAATTTAAAAAATTATTGCAGTGTTTGTTTGCATTGTCGTAAAAGTAATGAAAATATCTGGCAAATAAGCTTTTAATATTAACTTATTTTCCATTTTAAACTTTAAAAATAGCCACGCTGTCCATCTAAGATTTCAACCTCGGTTCGTATATCTTTATAGTTCCAATTTCACCTCGTTTTTGTTTCATTGCTCAATCTCATTCCTTTCAAAAGTTATGTGGAGGGGTGACAATTTACGACCTATTTATCTCATAGAGATGATAAGGCGATACAACTACAACTGGTATGATATCCAACACCATTTAACCTCACTTTTTACCGATTCATTGCATACTTTTTTATAATAAATTTCCGAAATTGCAACATTTAAATCGGTCACTGTAAACAATATAGTTTTAATACAAGTAGTTGAGTAATTTACCTTATACGAAAGAAAATCCACACCTTATTATTTTCTGTTTAAGTTGAGTATATTCTAGGGGACTAAGTCTATATTAGCGCAAGCCAAATTCAACAGATACAAACTAGTAATACAAAAAAGGGCACATACATACAAAATTCCACACACAACAATTACAATGAAAATAAAATCAGGTATAGAGTAGCAGTAAGCCGGCAAGCAAAAAAAAAAAGGGAAAATATCAGCACTCGTGTAGATTCTCATCCTTTTAAACAATGCTTAAAAATCCAATAGTAAAAAAAGAAATTATATGAAAAATGAGAAAAATCTACACACGAAAATGTATCGGCTGTAGATCCAACGGGAGTAATAATACAATGCGGAGAAGGAAATCTGACACTAGCGCCTTTCATATTTCATCGTATCATTCGAACGAAAGACGAAAATATCAGAGGTCCCTCTGCCTTTAAAAATAAAACATTTAAAAGTACCAGTCGCACGGGACTACCAGACAGATGAGTTAATTCACATCAACTTGACTTTGTTGCTCATGCTCAAAGCACAGCCAAGATTTCTACAAAAATTCTGCTGTTATATTCGTTATAACTTAGGTACATCTTCGCTATTTCTCATCATCATGCATCATAATCCGTTATTAGTTATAGAGATAGGAAGAGATACTGTCCGCTACCATTTGCAGAAATCTTGATCACATCCAGCTTAACCGTGTGAAGAATGTTCGGTTACAGAGTTAGGAAGATATCTATATAAATCTTTGCAAATATTCTACTTGCTATAATAGGGGTGTGTAAAAATGTTAATCTATTTTTAGACGTTTCAGGGGTTCTCTTATATTATTGGATATTTTATTTGTTAAAGGAGATGGAAAATTATGTTAAAATTTGATATTAATAAGCTCAAAATTCCAACAGTAATATCACACACAACCGACTTAAATAAAATTTGACACATTATTTGTAGAAGTTTTAAATTGTTTTGGTGGAATCTCATTTTAAGGGTCAAATCTCTTCTTGAATCTTATTCTTAAAAGCTTATTCAGAATATTTGCGTATAATGTCACCTGGTAAGACTTGTTAATAACTTTGAATTCGTAAAATAACGTTAATATATAAAATTTGTGATCTTAAACGTAAGTAAGTCATTTACTAATGTAAATAATGATTATGATCATTCATTTTTTTGTGGATTCTCTTAACCGTTTTTGGCGTGGACACCTAAATCGGTCGACCATTACGATGTTCGTCTTGGCAGCTGGTATGGCCTCGTTTAAACTCTGCCACCCAATATTTCATAGTCGTAAGTAGAGTATATGTCCAAAACGGTTTGGTTTAAAAGTTATTGAATGTTTAATAATAAATTATGAACTATGACAATTGTGTTGAGAGGGAATTGTTTGTCATTTCAATATTTGACAATAGTTGTCAGAGTATTCATTCAGTTTATTGTCAGTTTCTGTTTTCTAAAATGAATTACACGAATGCTGAGATGGGTGATATGCATTTTGTTTACTGTCTTACCAATGGAAATTCGCGTGCTGTTAGACGTCTTTATGAAGAACGATACCCGAACCGTATCATACCGCATCGTTCAATATTTGCCCGTCTTCACCAACGTCTTAGTGAAATGGGAAGTTTTAAAAAACAGACGACTGATAACGAGGCACCCATTTGCAGTGAGAACTCCACAAGTTGAAGAAATTGTACTAAATGAAATTGAGGAACATCCTACTACAAGCACCAGAAAAATTGCGTTTGCTTTAAACATTAGTCAGGCCACAGTTTGGAGAATATTGAAAGATCAACTGTTGTATCTATATCACACTCAACGGTGCCTGCACTTTTGCTAGCAGATTTTCCGCGAAGAGTGGCTTTTTGTCAATGGGTGCAATACAAAATCGCACAAATTCCAGACTATTTGGCTCAAATATTCTTCACCGACGAGGCTACTATCTCTAGAAACGCGATTATTAATTTTCATAATAATCACATATGGGCCGAAGAAAATCCGCACGAAATAGTGAATGCCCGTTATCAACATCAATTCTCTGCCAATATGTGGGCCGGAATTGTTGGAGATCACTTGATAGGTGCACATTTTTTACCGATGCGGTTAAATGGCGAGGTATACCGCAATTTTCTTGAAGAGGAGCTACCACTACTGCTGCAAGACGGTCCCTTACAACTAAGATTACAAATGTTGCTCGCGAGTTTTTGAACAATACGTATCCAAATCGGTGGATAGGACGGGGAGGTCCACAACCGTGGCTTCTTCGGTTTCCAGACTTAAATAGTTCGGCCTTTTCTCTCTGGGGTCACCTTAAATCTTTAGTTTATACGACTCCCACTGAAAATGTCGATGAACTGAGAAATCGTATTATCGCAGCTTTTCAAACAATTCGAAATATCCCTGGTATTTTCGAACGGACTCGCCAGTCAATATAACGGAGAATAGAAGCTTGTATTGCAGTTGGGAGCGGTCATTTTTAACAGTTACTACAAGTTAATTTTGTTTTACTAATTATTTTGTTAATTTATAATAAAAACATGAATTATGTTAACTTACTATTAAACATTGTATAACTTTAGAAATAAGCAGTTTGGGACATATGTTCTCATGAACTTTTATGATCAAAATAACCTCAGGAATCAGCTCCTAAAGTTTGTCGCATATATTGTGATTCACCCTGATAAGTATGTATATAACTTTTTTTCGTGACAGCGACATAAATAGCGGAAAACTAAAATTGGTTGAAATTTCCAGGGTGGATTTGACTCCTTAAACGTGAAGTTTCGCCAAAACGCAAAACGATGCATTCTACTGTGTAATAACGTGCCAAATTTCATTTAAATTAGTATGTGATAGTTTGGGTGCTTCTACAATGATGCTAAAATGAGATTGATTGTCTTTTCAATTGTTTGCATTTTTCTTAGAAAAAAAAGAAAAAGTTTTAAAAGTTAATCTTCCATTTTCTTAGATGAATATGACAATTGTTATATAGAAAAATCGGGCCAAGCAGTCTGTTATACAAATACCTGTCTTACCTGAGTAAGGGAGAAGAAATTAAAACAAAAAATAGGTACAGTAAAATAGTGCGTACAACAAAACTTGATACTTCAAAAATATCTATAGCTCTATCGTGTACAACTTAAGTAAACCGAACACCATTCATTAATTTATACAGGCAAAGCAAAGATGTGAAAAATAGTCAAAATTATAAGAATCAGAAGAAGGAAAAATTGAAATAATAATAAAAAAAAAAAAAACGGACAGAGATATACAAACACGGTAATAATGCATGAAAAACAACATCAATTCCAGTTTGTATAGCTTTCTATTCATTGCAAAAAAAAAAAAAAAAAAAAAAACAGTTGACAATTTGTGTGGCAGTGAATGAAAAGCGTTATACATATGTAGTCTTCTAAATGTACGAAAATGGAATACAATGGGATAGTAGTAATCAACATTAATCCAAATAAAAATTTATACATACCGGGTGTTTCAGATGAAACGTGCACACAATCTTTAACGCGTTATTTATTACAAATAAATTAGATTAATTAATTCTACATTGCTATTTAAAGACAATCTGTTTATACTAAGATAATCTATGTTTGAATTTTAAGCACAATTCAGTTGAAATTTTGAAATTTTTATTCGGCAATCTTTGCTGCTTTTTACTAGTTATCAGAAATAGTAACGTGATTTTGCTAGGGCGTAACAAAGCAAGTCGTAAGGCTTAAATTCCGTCAAAATAGCAACTAAATTTTATATAGATTATTCATGAATTGATCGTCGATGTGGATATCTTTAACCTGAACAGTTTGTATACAAGTTTTGACAGATATGTTGAAGATGATTTGTAAAATACGAAAGATGTAAATGTCAAAGTTTTGAAAAAATTGTAAATATCTCGATACAGAACGAATCTTGTTACAAATTCTCTTTAAATAATGTGTAGAATGTACTAACCTATTTAAAACAAGGAAGTTATTATAGATTTCTAGTATAATGAAAAGGTTCCGGACGATGAATATAATTTTTCGAATAATACGAAAATAAGATAGTGGATAAATAATCTGAAACACCCTGTATAATAACCGCAGTAAAAATATGTACGTTCCAAAAAAAAAAAATCGGTTGTGTGTTGGATAATATAAATCAAATATTAATAACTGCGGGAGGATTAAAGCTGGTAAATTCTGGTGGATTCTCTAAGTTATTAAGCATGGAATTGTGGATAAAAAATAAAATCACTAAGGACGCTAAAACCATACCTTGCTGATTGTTCACAGCATCCAAACTTTGATACTGCAGGTGGTCAACTGTCCAGAAAAATTCCATAAAAAACAACGTATGCAGGGGTAAGTCACGAAAATAGGGGGGAAAACTATGGTTTACATTAATTTCATTTAATCTAATTGATGGGGTAAGTTATTTGTACAATACAGATTCTTATGGGCGCTCTATGTATCTGTTCTTATGCTTTTAAATTTATATTAGAGTATCTTTTACGAAGTAGTATTTATCCTAGAATTTTATGTTGGTAATGTTAAACTGTTGCATTGTCATCCGCTGTTAAAATTGAGAATTTGCGTTGTCTTCAACCTTCTATAATATTTAACAGAGAATTCCTGGCGTTGCATTAGGAATTATTTAAAGTTATACATGCACGCTCTCAGCAAAGTAAACGGCTATAATACGCATATGCGTCTCGCGCCAGTTATACGAGTACATTCTCGATGCTTTCTGGTATTTAAAAAAAGTATTTAATATATTACCATACAACAAATTGGAATCACATTTCAATTTTCATTCAGCACATACAAAAACCAAATCGACAGTTTTAAATTATGTATGGGGAACCGATACTATCTATTTTATTTTTTTAATTTCAAAATTGCGCCATTACTAGGAATTACTTGGGGTATTTAGCTGCAAATAAGTCATTTTAAGGAATTTTTTGATTTCATTTATTCATTGCCAATAACCAAGTGCATAAAGTAGTCTTTAGGCTTTCACGGCCGTCGTTGCTGGCTTCACTTCTGAAGAAGATCACGACAAGATGATCGAAACGTCAAGTAATTTAAACTTTCTACACGGCAGAGAACCCGAGAACCGAAGAGCAACCAAGTGCATGTTGTCTGACAGTACATAACATACAGAAACACAATGTTCAAGAATAAAAACAATAAATCGTTCACAATAAGGAGACAGATCAAAATTTATAGTTACTAAATTTGTCCAATGAATAAAAAGGTGGTTTTTTGCAATATTGCCTTCAATTTGCATCTAAATGTCGTTAAATTAGGAGAATTTAATACAGACAAAGGTAATTTATTGAAGAAAAGAGAAGCTCATGAAGTAAAGAGAATTTCTGCATAGAGATGTGTCAGTTGATGTATCGTCGGCGAAGAGAACCGTGTGTGATTGGCGGGCTACATGTGCCAGATCATTAATAAATATTAAAAATAACGTCGGTCCAAGCAGCGTGCCCTGCGGTACACCACACACGACTCGGGCAACTGCTGAATCTACGTTGTCACTATTAAATGGTACAAATTGGCGACGATCGACCAAATATGAGCGGAACCAGTCGTTGACTTTACCTCTAAAGTCGCACCTTTCAAATTCGTTAAGTCGAAGTGAATGGCGAACACAATGAAATGCTTTAGATAGGCCGCTGTTATTTGTTTTTGATTAACAGTTTCGAAAATGCGATACAGAAAATTATATTATAGAGGGCATCACTGGTTGACACTCCCGGCCTAAAGCCGTACTGGCAGCAGGAAAGCAAACCCTCGGATTCCAAAAATATTCCAACTCTCAAATCAACGAACTTCTCAAATACCTTCGACAGAGTCGAGAGAACAGAGACAGGTCTGTAATCCGACAATGCGAGGCTATTGCCGACCTTATGTATTGGTGTAATTCATGCAAGCTTCAAACACGATGGGAATATAGAATTCTGGAGTGAAAGATTAATTAAGTCGACAAAGAAATTTAGCGCTCGGGGTGGTAATAAAAGTAAGATTTGAACCACATCATAAAAAATCATCATTATAAAAAAATATATATAAATAAGAATTAAGAATTAAATACAATGAAACAATATTATGATTCATGCAGAAGTTAAATTTAAAATAACAATTGCAACTAATCATACGATAACCAAAAACATTTGTTTAAAAACCAGTGGGTTAAACATTAGAAATCTAAATTTCCCACATTAGAAAATTCGACAACAGTGCACATATCACCCATAAGCTCTGTATTGCCATATCTCTACGAGCACCCTTTTTAAAATGTTTCTGAAACCCTTTTCTATCCATTTTATTTAACTTAACTAATGTACCATGCAGAATTTTATCCCAAGATTCCCTATGGACGTATTAAACGTGAGTTGGACGAAGAGCATGCAAACTTTCTCTATTAGTTTCACCAGTTTTACAATACCTTTTCCCTTATTCTGCTTATTCTCGTAGCTTCTAGCTCTGGGTTCTGCATCTGGACTGGCGGCCCTGCACGATCCGTAGCTGCGTCCACCTTGCGACTGTTGAGCCAACTCTTCGTTTAACCTTTGGGCCAGATGCATCGCCTCGTGTCCGCAAACGGTATGCGAATTTCTGCACGAGATAAAAAAACACAATTGCCATTACAAGATTGGCAGAGACGCACCAAATTACGCATGCAATTTTAAAATCAACAGATATAAACTGCAATTTATATATAATAAGGCCGCACTTAGCCTCTGTCCTTCGGTCATCTATTGATATATAATTTAGTTTCATTATTGGCAACTGTAAAATTATATATCAATAAACTTACCCAATCGGTATAGGATCACTGGCCTTATACCTAAAATACTGGCTATCTGGCGCGTCTAACGTAGTTAAATACGATGCTTCTTGATTTCTGACGGCGTCATCTTCGCTGGTAATTTCCCCTTCCTCTTCGATTCTCGGCGAACAATGGCTTTTCGGATCTTCCGGTGTGGCTGTGTCTGATGTGTTATTAGAACTCTGCAAAATGAGGTGTATAACAGTGCTGAGCATTAATTAATTACAAGTTAAATGAATTACAAAATCACTAATTACCATACTAACTAATTATATTATAATTACAATTATAGCTGCTCAATCACTTTGTAATTAAATTACTTACGGATTTACTGGCGACCGATTCATTACGCGAGTGTGGTCTAAAACCAGGGCCTGGTGGTAAATTTTTCTGCACGCAACAATTAACACCCGGACTGAAGTGCAATTCTATATGGAAACGTTCCTCACTGGAAGGATCTTTCGTCGGATCTTCGTATAACATTACAACAATTTGCGACATGTAATTTAGTTCTGACACCATTGAGATGTATTCCATTGCTCTTCGCCATTGTTCGTCTCTTTTTATCTGCGAATAGAGCCGAAACGTTAACGTTCCAATAACTTGTGCGGTTAGTAAAGTAAAAATGTTTTACGTACATCCAAGAGTTCGCCGTGCCTCAACACGGTTATCAAGGAATGAATATGACTCTCGCTGGTAAAATACAGACGCGTTCGAACGTGCCGCCCGGGACTAGAGACGCCGTGCGAATATCGTGGATTCAACCTGTTCACGTTCTCTTCCGATTCTTCGATATTGCGCTGTAAGTCGGCTTTTATTTTTTTCAGCAACGGCGTACAGATTCCTTGCCCGATCGTCAATTTTTCTTGAACTGTAAGTCCGTATTCCTAAAATTTGGAAATCTATATGTAAATAAAAATTTTTTTTAAAGACTATAACCATCAAATAAGGAGTTTTATGATGATTCGTGCGAAGTATATGTAAACGATCCGATTAGAAAATTGAGAATTTGCGTTCACAATTTATTAAGACAAGTTTTAGAGATATACCAGTAGATGCCATAAAAAAGTTAAAGACTGGTGGTTTAAAATTGTCAACAGCTCTCGATATTCCATTAACAAATTTGAAAAGTGTAGAATGGTCACCACAAGTTGCGAGACAAAATAAATGCCACTATTATAAGAAATCCAGATTTTAATATTGTTACAAGCGCCAGTTTACATTGTGCGTTCACAGATGGCGCCAACACATCGAAAATCAAAGTTTACGGTCGTGCCATCAGAGTGCGGCACAGTTGTCTACATTCAACGCTTAAATAGAAGAATCGAGAATAATTCCAGCAGCGCCGAGATGTCGCTCGAACATTCTAGAAGTGGTCGCGCGGTATTTAATGTATCGCGCTGCGATTACACTTTCTGCGTTTGACAGTTGTGTACAGTCCCGTTCTATGTTTTGTGTCTTTCTCGTCACTAACTGCCACCAAACAATTCAACAATAAGCTTATACGGAAGTTACGACCCGTGAGCGGTGGAACATCACAACAATCAACAAACAAATTCATTGAAAAACCTGCCGAAAAACGCGTGAAATAAGATTTATTTTTAGTACCAAAATACTAGGTTCTTCATTGCTATCATTGCAAATTGTTTTGGTTAGAATTTTTTCAGATAATGGCATAAGATTCTTCTCTTTTAAATTACTATAATTTTGTCATATATAGGTTAACTAACATTTAGCTAAATTAAAAATAAGCAATTTATGGTTTGCGCAGTTCATTTGAATATAGCGGGCTAATTTTTGCTTTACCACAGCGCATCCTAATATAGGAACAAGAATAATTGAAAAGAAACGATAAAACTAAATATTACCTGCGGTATTACGATATCCGCCAAGTATTTGGCGTTTATATACAATTCTTCCGCCTGTTCGAACTGCAAGGTGTGCTGATTGTGTTGCAAATCGTATTTGATACAGTCGTAAATGTCGGGGATCTTACTGATATCGTAATGTTTACTCTTCGTGTAGAAGTCTTTCTCGATTTTACCCCACCGGCGTCCCATCAGTTCCCACGTTTCTCCATGGTAAAGGATAGCGTCTTTCGTTTTCGGATCTTCTTTCTTCTGTCTGACGATTTCCATCAAGGATTTTATGAGATCGTGGACGTAGTTGCAACATTTGACGGGATTCTTGACGAAATCCAACGCGTCCGCTATGCTCACGGAGTTTCCCGGGTTGATTTTCTCTTTATCTTCTTTGGAGAATTCGCGGTCTAGTTGCATTAATTCGTGAAGTCTAGATTTACACCTGTGAAGAAAGATTAATGATTAGATTATGTTAAATTATTGAGATACATAGGGACATCGAAATAACTTTTTTTGTATTGATTGTTTCCAAAATGAAAAAGTTATTTAGGTGAAAAAGTGCAACACATTAAGTAGATTAATCTTATAAATTTTCAATTAAATTTTTATTAAATAAATAACGGTTTTAATTTTACTAAACACCACCCAGAGTCATCTGTTATGCTCTCAATAACTTCAAAGATAAGCCAGATCTCAAATGATAGAGGACAAGGAATGGTAATTTCACTCCCCCCTGACGGTTTCACGTATACTCCAAACGAATAGGAACTATACATTATTCAGTAACACTCGGGATGTGGGAGGATATGTCGCTCTGGCTAATATTGCTTAAAGTATCCAAAATATCATCTAATATTTAAGTAGCTTTAATGTGATTGTATAGTTATTAAATAGTGATGTTCTTCTATACGTTAAATAAAATAAAACAGTGAATAATAAGTGAAATTAATTTATTGTAGTTAGTTTCAAAAAAAAAAAAGAAAAACTAAAGAAATAAATCTTCTAAAAATGCTAATAGATACACGATAATACGATTTCTATAATCTTAATCCAGACCAATAACTGTTTGTCGTTTAAAAAATATAAATAAAATTCCAACCTACCGCCGAATTCCCATCATATAATCTTTCAAAATAAATCAATGCGCCAACTCAAAATACGCTCGTAAGAATAACCCACAGAAAACTGAAAAAGAAGTTCTCTCCCATTTGTTTTCAACAAACTCAATATTCATCCTAGGCGAAAGTAGCCCGGCAACTACCAAAAAGAAATCATTTCCAACGATACCACAGAATAAAAATTTTCACGTCGAACATTCATCAAGACATACACATGCCATAAAATCCATGGTTGCAGGCATTAATTGAAATCGATACGATACAAGTAAGGTGTTAGTCGGAATTATGACATAAATTTATAATAAATAAATAGATAAAAAATACACTTATATAAACAATTTTGATTGTCATCGATTTTGTGGGTTTCGTTTAGCATAATCACATAGTATAACATAGCAGTATACTTACATATTTTGATATTTACTACTATCACAATCGTTATCCAAGAGTCCATTCGTATTGGCACTTTTCACCATTTGCACTAAAATCGGTGTGAGTTCACCTTCCAAAGCAAGCAAGCCCTTAGCAAACGCAGCTGCAGTCATTTGTACTCGACCTTCGTCCGACGCGTAGATCTTCAAATCGTGGCGGAAAGTCGAATGCAAGCGTAATAAACCTAACCCTTGGGCGCCCGCATATTCTCCTAAATTATGAAAACAATATTGAAGTCACGTGGCATTGTAATATTATTGTAATAACATCGGTTATGTCCACAGACGTTGTCTTTCAACGATTTCCACAAATAGAAAACATGATGATGAAATCTGATATAACGAACAAAATGGATTTCTTCACTTTAAATGATTCTGAACTCGCTCAAAACTAATAGTTTGGGAAATTGGCCGGAATTTAGTTTGTTTAATTATTCAATTCCGCGATATTTTGAATTTGTTGACGAATCTATTTATGGAATCTTCACAAAAACGTCTCTGCTTTAAAAGCAAGTACGCGAAAGCTTGTGTTTATTCTACAATGGAACATGAATAGCCGTGAATCCGATTTTAACAAAAAAAAAAAGTGTGAAAAAATGTAATAGAACTGATACTAGTAGGCATTTACGTATTTACAATGAAAAATAAAAATTCTGAAGTTGGCAATCAAGGAAACAGAATCGCGTAAAAACCAAATGAAGTATGCAATAATATACAGGGTTTAAATTTGCTCTTTTTTCTTTTAAAAATGTTATTGGGAATATTTCTGTAAAAGCAGTATAAACACTTGCGTTACACGGGCTAATCTATTAAGAAATGCATTAAATACGATCGTAAGTGGGCCGCAAATTTTCAAAATAAAAAAAAAAGAAATTAGGAAACAATATATGATAAAACTTACCGGAATCTTGTAAAAGCAACACTTGAATGAGATGTGAAATAATCATAAATAAGAGAAAATTAACGAAACAATATTTACAACTAAGGAAACTAAAAATAAATGTTAAATGAAACCAAAAGCGAAATACGAACCAGCCAAATGTCTACCTTGGCCGCCGGGGTACATGCATCTGAAGATCCTTCCCAGTTCCTCCGCTTGGATCCTCCCAGCCGGTGTGAGCTCCCCTCCCCATTTTAGAATTAACACTAGCGATGGCTCCGCCGGCTTATCTACTGAGGCATAAATAAAATTTATATTAACAGGTTAGTTTGTTTTATTATTATCATTTATTGAAGGGATGTGTGCAAGTGTTCAATGTAAGCAAGGCTAACAAAGTTTAATATAATCTAGTCTTACATCATTTTTTTTTAGTTTTTATAGCTATATCGTTAGTTTTGCATGAGGCAAATCTGCGCAAAAAATCAAATGGTACAAATCGGAGAGTGATGAGCTCTCTCCTATACACACAATTTTTAAACTGTAAACAATGTCTTGTTTGTTTTTTTGACTTTTGTATTGTCTCATTGTTTGTTTATTGTTTATTTTTTCTTTATAGATACATATTTTTTTTTATTATTTTGACGTATTCTACGTCTCTATGTGGCTATGGAATACACGGATATTATTATTATAAAAAGTTGTTCCTCAAAACGGAATCCTCTCCATAACGAAGAAGTCAGTTGGTCTCACGTGACTCCGCTAGAATAGGTTTTGCAGTATTAAATTAAATGTGAATAATCGCGAAAAGCGTGTGAATGTAAACGTGCGGTATAACAAGTAATGCATGGTAATAGAAAAATAAAATAAAAAAACTCATACTGCTACTGCTTGGTTTACCATCGTCCGAACTGGATCCGCGTGGTCTTCCTTTCGGTTGATATTTCATTTGCACTTTTCTATTTATCCCGGAAAAGTGGCCATACCTAAAATACGAAATAAGTTAATGAATTTAACCTGTGATAGCTTTCTGACGTGAACAACTAATTAGAGCGAAGAAAGAGTTGTGTCTAAGGGAATTCTATATACAGTGAGGTTTTTATAACACCGTACATAGCCCTATGTTCGATTTTATTTGTCCCATGTCAACGCATGGGTAGTTATGCAACCAACATTACTCCTATTGCAAACATGCATTTGATTTATTTACGAGGTTATGTTTATTAGGTAGTAGACTGAACTGACAGATAACAAGAAGTGTGTACAAGTCGTTTTTTAAATGACATTTGTTCGAGCAGGTTTAACAGTTCCAAAGCTCGCTCGAGTAAATAGCACTCGAACAATAAGCGTAATTAAAAAACACAGCCTATCAGTAGTATCCACGAGGTTACTATGTATGGCCGCGTTCGCCAACGCATGTTTGCAATAGGACTAATGTTGGTTGCATAGCTGCCCATGGGTTGACATGCGCCAAATAAAATCGAACATAGAGCCTATGTACGGTGTTCTAAAAACTGCACTGTATATGTACATAGTTCACGAATATAACGAATGAAATAAACGATTTGAAGCAAGAATTATTATTTATTTTATTGCGATATACTCAAATTCAATAGATCTTGAAAACAAGTATACCGTCAGTTTTTCTGAACTTTGAACATACAATGTTAATATTTTCCCAAGTTCAGTTTTAAAAAGGACAAATCAAAGCGTTACAGAATATTAGAAGACACACTTTCAGGTTGTCGCGACTACAACACGATTCAGTTGAGTTGGTAGAAGTCCAACAACAAGAGGGCGTGCTCAATGGAGTGAGACACACTCGAAGAACTGTATTATACACTGTGTTCCCGAACTAACTATACTTATAATTTATTTAGTTTTTGTTTTCACAGAAAAAATCATTCTTCAAACAAAGTGTTGCTTACTTTGGCCTAAAAAAAATAATTTTATTATTTAAGACATATTTAATGCTTCCTTCCCCCGAGGTGTTATAAAAATGAAAGGTCTTTTTTTTATTATTAAATTTGTTTTAACATTTGTCCAGGAAGGTCTTTTTATTATTTTTGTTGTTTTTATAAAAAAAACAGTGGGGGGGGGAGGCATTAAATGATAAATGATTAGCCATTTAATGCACCCCCCCCCCACCGTGTTGTGACAACAACAAAAATAATAATAAAAAAAAACCTTCCTTGACAAATGTTAGCGTTTCACCACAAATTATATTATTTTCTTTTGAGTTAGAACGAATTTATTCCTAGTCATAGTCAATAAATTGTTGCACTTCCGGTTTAACCGGAAATGACTTTGATTTTCCATTTCTATATATATATTTTTCGATATTTTGATTCGGGATGACATTTTGAATAGTGTACTAAACTGTATCAAATGTGTTTGCTGCACTTGGTGATGGCTATGTAGATTTAACTGCATGTGACATTACTAGGTATTGCATTAGGCGTTTTTACAAAAAAATACTTAATAAACGTTTGTAATGTTACCCTGTATCGATTTTAAAAAGTTAAAATAAAACATAAAAACTAATTTTTTCACACACAAATGCGCATAAAAAACTTCGTATATACGGCAAAAACGAAAAATGTTGTTGGTATCGTGTTTATACACTAACGGCAGAGCGTTTTAAGTTCAAAGCAGTTTAGTTGAAAAAAAAAAAGAATTCTTTTTA
The DNA here is from genome assembly GCA_949128085.1 of Cetonia aurata. Classification (NCBI taxonomy): domain Eukaryota; kingdom Metazoa; phylum Arthropoda; class Insecta; order Coleoptera; family Scarabaeidae; genus Cetonia; species Cetonia aurata. Next base: position 65,401,965 of record OX421883.1, on the reverse strand, counting down.
TAACAAAAATCCAAAAGAAAAACTGAAAAAATCCCTTACCACAAAAATTAAAAAGATAAAAAATCTAAATAACAAAGTTGCCATCTTCAGTAGAAAACAAGAGAAGTGCTAAACGTAGTGTTTTCGGCTAAGGTAAACCTTGGCAGATATGCTCTTCACTAAATCACTAGTGGAATAACACTTAGTTGCCGAAATACGTATTTAGATTTTTTATCTTTTTAATATTTGTGGTAAGGGATTTTTTAATTTTTTCTTTTGGATTTTTGTTACAGTTTTCAAGCCACAGTCTCCACCCATCACTGAATTCTTTTTATGTCAAAACATAACAAATTTCGTACAGTCACACCCAAAATATTATCCCGTATCAAAACTATGAAAAATATATAGGGTTCTCTTTTAAAAATCGAAAATCAAATTCATTTCTGGTTAAACCGGAAGTGACAACCACTTATCGAGTATGTCAAAAAAATGTGCATTTATGTCTCATACTTAATTCCCAAATTTCGTTCCTCTATCGCAAATACTTTAGAAATTATAGCGTTATATTACTGTGTACAGTTAGGTTTGTGTAATTTGCATTTTATGATTATTGTATTCGAAGATAATTCTATAACGATACTTCTGGGGTTTGTAAAACGCAAAACAAATCTACCTTGTTGCCGGAATGCGGTGGCAGATTGAATAGAGGCATTTATTACTGAATATTTTTATGCTTTTATATTTCCAGATAATTGAAATCACACTTTTTCGTCATGATATAATACTATAGAGATAAAATAGTTGAATGTTGTTGACAAAAATATAAAAAATATATTTGTAAGTATTTGTTTATTTTTTGTGATATATGAAGAAGTAATACCCTTATCTACCGTCAGTTCCAAAATAAAGCTTACTATTATGCGCTTTCCCCGTAAACTTGGTTAGTCCTCTTATAATATATAGTCACTGGTCATGAGATCCTTTCATATTAGAAAAAGGGTGATAAAAGATAATTTAGAGCAGTAATTTAGAAAACTAGACAGTTAACTTACATTTCTAATACACTTTTCAGTTGCTCCAATTTGCCTTGTTTCTCCTCAATTTCAGGATCGGCCTCGTGCTGTTGTATCTCCGCGAGTAGGGATCGTGCTATATCCAAGATCTCCTGCAACTGCTTCGGTCGTTTCAACTTGACGTGACCTTGCTTGTACCCGTCGTATTTCTCGAATATTTCGAAGAATCTACAATCCGAATCATATAAACCCCGGCTTTTCTTTTTTTTTTCTTAATTAACGTCATTACTTCGGATGTCTGACTTCCACTTTCATCTTCTGTTTCGGAGTCCGATCGCCGTGTCTGATCACGCCCACGACGCAACGCAGCTCCATCATCTTGCCGAAAGTCGTGGGCACGATCGGCGGATCGTCCAACTGAAACGGCACCGACCAGGGGATGTGTAACGTCGGCGCCAGTTCCCTCAGTATCATGTTCCCTAATATCTTGGCACAATCGTCGTAATACTTATTCGAATTCTTTACGAAACTAAAACCGTTCACGTCGCAAACGAAGGACTTGCCGTTCGCCCTGGAAGTGTTTCCGATTTTATTATTATTATTATTAATAAAGCGCATAAGGTGTACCTACCTTAATAAATCAAAGCCGCAAACTGCCTGTTTGAACGCTAAGCATACCTTTCTAGATATCAATTTCTCGGCGTTATTAAGTATCACAGGGTATCGGATTTCTTTGCCTTCTCTATCTCTTTCTACTTTGCCGTCTAAAGCTGGTGATTTTCTCGCTTCAGCGTGGGCATAATCGGGTCCAACGGTGTACACCTAGAAATAGAAACGATAAGAGAAAAATGTATGTACACTCGTGGTCAGATAAATGTTTCCAACCTACACGCATTTTCTACAGATTTTTTACAGTGTACGAATGTGTTTATCCTAGTCGAGGTTGGATAGCGCGACGTGCCAGTGGTGTTTAGTGAATAGAGTATGCCACAAATCAAGATAAGGTGTTAGAGAAAAGAGTGTTTATATTTTGGATGCGGGTTAGCTGAAGGAATTCGTTTAGTACGTTTTTCTGTGCGGCGGCTTTTATTCTCTCTCGGTATTTATATCGAAGTCCGTCAACCGAAAAGAGGAACCGCACCGATAGATATATTTTATTATATATATTTTAAAATTTGTAATAACAAACTCTTAGCTCCTTTCTTATTATTTTCTGCTCCCTCTCCTTTCCTGTATAAATAATTAATTTACATTTATAGTTATTCAATACTGCAGCCTTTTGGTAAATGTGTATACCGTAGTCGACAAAATTTAACTTTAGTGGATCTTGAAATACGCATGTTTCTTTTTATTTATAGCGGCGCGGTCTTTCCTACACTCCGCTTTCCTACATCTAATTCAATTTTGTTGACTACGGTATATGTTTAATGTAATATAAGCTTTTGTTTTACAAAATTAAAATCAAAAACACCTTTTATAAAAAAATCGCATTTAAATTAATTTTACATTGTTCTAAATATAAATGTTCTTACGCCCTTATAGCGTGATGCCCTCTATATATGGCAGGGACAAAAAAAAAATATAACAAATAATAATAAGAAAAGAAAAATCGTTATTACAAATCTTATAATACTGTTACAGAAAATAAAAAAAAACATGAATAAAATATCAAAATGTTTTGTAAAATAATTATTTCAAGTTTCAATTCTATGCTATATTGTCCAAAAAGATTACAACAAGAAAAAATATACGAAACATGATGATAATCTACATACTAAGGTATTGTTCCACACTATAAAATGCATGTAAAAATATAAATAAATAACATTTATAACTCATTGGTAAAAGATTAATAACCGGTCCAATTGCCTTGTTTTTCTCTTACTGTGAGGTGTTTTATAAACTTACACACACAACTTCGTTTATTTTCCTATTCATTTTACTCGCTTCATATCTACTACTAATAAATTCTAATAGGAAAAAAAAAAACGCTTGCGGTCGAACATCTGGCAGCTACACTGTTAAGGTTGAAAACATACGAATTTACGGTTTCAGGTCGGAAACATTTATGTGGCCACGAGTGTATATATATATCAGAATTTCTGAAAAAGGTATTTTCATTACTTTTCAAGTTCATCAAAATTTCATAAATAGACAAACATGCCACTGGGAGAATATTCAGTTGCCTAAATAAAGCACGACAAGAAATGTCAAAGGACAATCTTCTCATATATTTTAGCAAATGCTGAGGGCAGGGGTATTGGTCTATAATTTCCTACATCTAATGCGTCACCTTTCTTATGAATAGGAATGATTTTATTAAGCTTTAACTTATCCGGATACCAGCCTTCAGATATACATAGCTTAATTAAATATTCTAGGGGACCTGTCAAGTAATCTTGTACCTGTAGTTGGATGAAACATTGCACGTCATCAAAGCCTGCTGAATGTTTTGCAGCTATATCTTTAAGTACATTTTCTAATTCAAATTTATTTGTTGGCGCTAGAGATAAATTTTTGGCGTTAGCTATAGCAGGTAATTTGGTTTCGATTTTATTTTTGTTTTTGTTGGTGATTCTAAATTGTTGTTTAAAAAGCACTGCCACATCTTTTGGATTATCAACACTACCACCCGAACCATTAGTGACAATTAGAGAGTCGACGCCACTAGTTAATTTATTAATTATACGCCATGATGTTTTTGATTTATTTTGCGAATTCAAAATTAAATTGTCGTAAAATTCCTTTTTTGTTATTTCGAACAGTTCTTTATACTCGATATCTAAACGATTGCAAATGTCATATACTATGGTTTATTTTACGTAAAATCCTACAAATGTATCTCTATACACTGAAACTGTTTTTGGAATTAAAAGATGCAGATTTTGCTATCAGGTATGATTTTTTTTTTATGAACATTGGCTCAGGTAGAAATTTGACCCCGAATGGTTATTCCGTATTTCATGGACGGATGAGGCCCATTTCTCTGTAAATGGTGGAGTCGATACTCAAAACTGTCGAATATGATCGACAGATAATTCACAAGAAATCGTTCAGAAAGGTTTACAGAACAAGAAAGTCACAGTTTGGTGCAGTTTCACTGTTAATTTTATCATTGGACCATACTGCTTTGAGGAGAAGGTATCTTGTGTAACTGTTATTGGTGAACGATACCTGCAAATGTTACAAAATCAACCATTCCAAGGATACTAAACGATTGCAAAGGAAAACATCATTTTTATGCAGGATGGAACATCCCCAGTTTAAGAATTAGCCACTACTGCTTTTCAAGATCTTGTTATAAGTAGACATTTTGTAAATTCATGATCTCCAAAATCTTAACCCAGCTGATTATTGTCTGTGGGGTTATTTAAAAAGTTTGGTGTTTAGAACACGACCAGCAATGCTGGAAGAATTAAAGGACTCTATAATGGGGGGATTGCTGCAATTCAACCAGAAATGCTGAATATTGCTGTGTAGAATGTGTGCAGCAAAATGGACAACATATCGAACATTTGAGTTAACCACTGTTGGAAATAAGAAATCCCATATTCAGGCAATCGAATTTCTTCCACATGCTATTGTTAATTTGTTAAAAATACATGATAAGCTGAAATTTGTCCTTACTTTATGATAACCTTGTATATCTTTTAATCTTCTCAATTGTTAACTTACCTTAACATCAGTGCCATCTGTCGGCATAAAATCCTCATAAATATAGCTACCAGTCTTTCGCACTCTTGACTCGGGAGAGTAAACGCTGCTCCTACTTCCAATCTAAGAACAACAGTAAGGATCAGAAGAATCGTCAAAAATTTACTTGTAAAAAAATAACTAACTTTCCTAAATAATCTTTGGCTGCCGCCTCCAGCCGAAGTCGGATAGTAAATGTAGATGTTGTGATCTTCGGCTGAAACTGGTTTCTCCACGAAGGGTTTATTGAATACCACTCCATTTACCTCGACGTGGTCTTCAGATTCAATTAAATCGTGGTCTAAAAATCTATTACGTTAATCCCAAGGAAATGTCGAAATATTTGTAATAATAGACACAACCCATGCGACTTCTAGAACTATACAATTAATATTGCAAGATTAAATATATAATATGGTAGTAGTTTATCTTAATTCTTAAAAGTGTGTAGGTAAATATAATCGAATGTTAGAATAAGATTTCTAGATTCTGGATTTTCGGAGTATGGTTGCATCGTCACCGCATTCGATCCATTATGCTTCTTCCACTGCCCCACCTAAGTTATCAACCTTCCTATTGTCTGAACAAACGCTAGGACATTCCCAAGGCGAGCTTGTTAGAATAGGAAAAACTACGTCTCTAGGTATTGAGTGCATTTGATTTATTCTGATACTGATATTAATAAACATTTGATTGGTTCATTGGTACTGTCAAACCTCTAAAAAAAATCACATGGGCGATTTTCCGACGACACCGTTCATGTGTGAAAAGAATATTTGCCAGTGATCAGATGTTAAAACAACAATGTCTCTATTTGATTCCGAAAAAACACGTGACGGTAAAAAGAGGCAAACGAAATGGGACTAGTTGGCTGCTCTGGACCATCAAAAATACAAAATTGTAAGTTATATTGAATTATTGGCGCTTCTAATAGAAGTTTAGTACTATTTTATCTGTATTTGACTCCCTTCAGTGTTTCTAAATTTTCGAACACTTTCGGTAAATATTAAACTTCCAAACTTATATGAAAAAACGGAAAGATTCATTATCATTATGTTTGAATTGAATCTAACAATAAGATAGTCATGTTGGAAAGTAGGAAGGTATCTTTAACATAATATTGAAGGATATTATAAACGAAGTGGGGGAGAAATTCAATTTGAAATAGAACATAGGACACAACTATGTGTATACATTAAAACTGGTACAGCATAAAAATCCATTTACCCGGATATTTTCAAATTTTTGCTATGTAAGAAGTCTGTTTGCCAAGTAACATGGAAACTGGGCATATTAATCTGACAATATATGACAGATATAAATGACAATAGATTTAATTTTGACATGCTACACCCCAAATCAATCAACCTAAAACTATTAAGCGGATTGTACTTTATTTATTTCATCACCAAACAACATTCTTCGAAAATTGATTTAAAATATTATTCAAATTGCAAAAAAGGAGGAGAAAAATATACTTACGATAACAGAAAGCTGTTTTTTTATTGCTCTAACGAAAAAGTATTTCGTTTCAGTCAACAAGAGCGTGATATCGAGATAAAAAATTGAATGAATAAAAAATCATCAAATAAAAAATGCTCACCCATTGTAGCTCGTTCTCTTCACTTTATTTCTTTGGTGTTATGCAACAATTCAACCGAATATCTCTAGAAAGTTTTTAATTTATTTTTAGAAAACTTATCATTACTATATGCTAAAGATGCAAGAAATTCATTGCGAAGGCTTACACGGTAAAAAAGAAATTTACATCTTTAATTCCCTAACTAGTATAGCCGATACTTCTACCTAACCTCAATTGCTTTATATTTCAGAATATTTTTCTTTTATTCAGAAAAATCAAATGAATATTTAAAAGGATTTAGGCTGAAATACATTCCGTGAAATATGTACATGCCATAAATGAATAGGCACCTGATAAGTTGCCTAACCTCAAAGTGTTTAAGTTAAAAAAAAAAACTTTTAATTCTAACAGAGAAATTTATTATACTTTTTTTACGACAAATATGTTGGATCCCCTTCTTGGATTTCTTAAAAATCTTAAAAATTTTCTATCCCCTGTATTGTCTACCACATTTTCGAAATATTTACTTCGTTACCTTACAACGGCGTTATTTATGCAACCAATGTCGCATATCGATCGCGTGGGTTGTGTCTATTATCGAAAACGCTGCATAACATTACGTTTCGGATCAGAACTGTCCCGATCCAAGACGGCATATCTCGGTATTTCAATCCCTTCCGATTCTAGGATCGAATAAACTTTCCTACGGTCCTGTATATCGTATTGCATGTGCAAATTGTTGATAACGTACGGTTTGTGCAATTGCGCATACTGTACAGCCTTCTCCAGAGGAAATCCCTTAGAATGGAAGGATATCAAGCAATCGCAGCTCGGCCATTCCTCCACGGGTTTCTAGAATGGATTGTGCGATTAAAATTGGGGCCGTGAACGCATCGGGTAGACGTAGTTTTCGTAAGTGATAACAGAACTAAACGTAGGCGTAGGTGGTAGATAAAAAAGGTAAAATATAAACATAGATATGTAATAATAATCAATTCTTAGAAATAAAACCGTAACATGCTAACACAACGAAAACAACGTACTTAGAGTATAGTAAAAAATCCAATTTTGTCGGGCGTACGTCTCAAAATCATATTCAAATGGAAACAAGCAGAACATTTACCGACATATAAATCTACAACCTACAGTCTTACTTGCAAAATCACCTCTTCGGGAAATACAATGACTTTAATGTATTCAAATTCTTGCAGTCTAGTGAGGATCTCCTTCATCGGCTTGCTTTGGGATTTTTTCGCCATGGCGCAGACGCCCACCACCACTTGCTTTCCTCCATCCTCCATGTCCGGAGGGCCAAGGCTCGTATCGCTTGAATCGCATAATTCTAAGTCACCCTGTTGCAGAAGAAACAACATGTAGTTCTCATTAAAACGACTTTAGCACTGATTATGAGTTAATTAGACAAATCTGATTTGTAGCAATAGAGTTATCATCTCTTACTACTAATGCAACTGCATGCATTTTCAAACAACTTATTAATCTATTTTCGGCTTATCAGTAATTAATATTGTTAATCATATACGCAGAATTTGTCTTACTAATAATAGTTAAAATTATATAAACAAACACGAAATACTTGGGATATATATAAATATACAGACTGTCCCACCAAAATGGCGCATTAGAATTTTGCGAAATTGGAATTGGATTTTGAGAACTTGCAGAATAGTCATGGCAGACGAAGAGAACGAATCAAACTGTTACAGAACTGGTCCAGAACAACGGAAATTGATGTATCGTTTTGAAACATTTTTTTATTATTATATTATTATTATTATTATTATTATTATTATATTATTATTATTATATTATTATTATTATTATTATTATATTATTGCTTATCCTCCACGTTCATTTTTTTTCGTCAATTTAACAGGTATTTAGTGTAGTTATGTTCGTATTGAATGTGATTCTTGTGATTGATTCGATGGTCGGTGTACGCTTGCACTATAGAAACGGTATTCATGAATTTCAGTGCCATCGATTGTGCGTAGAAAATGCCTCGCTTAGGTAACTTGCGCTGGACTTTGCCTCTGGGCGGTTCCCATTCAGGAAAGGGTGAAAAACAGCCGGCGTGAGAACCCCCTAACCACTTGCCAGAACCAGTTGGTACAAATATTCCTTTTGTGGGTAAACGTTTTTCCCTCGGTCGAATGTACGTTGGGCCTATACTGCCATCGGGATCTACGTAGGGGTTTTCATGGAAATAGGGCTGCGGGAAATGACACGTGACCATTGGGGGTTTCTGCTCCTTTAGGGCCTTGTCCTTGGATTTCGGTTTTGGCTTGTACGGTTCGGGTAAGTGTTCCGGATATTTTGAAAGGCAGACATTCGCGTAACCGAAACCGCCTTCTTTCATCGGATTGATCATGAAATTTGCCGGTGGGCGCTGGTATTTCGGTAGGGGCCGACGGATATTGCTAAACGCCTCTATGTTCCCGGAACAACAGCCGTAATAATCACCCGGCGTTGATGTCAACTTTCCCGGCCCGTTTGGAATAAAAGGCATCTTAACTTTACCACCTTTCGTTTTCTTTAATTTCTTCCAAGGTGAACAGCCTCTTGAATTCCTGATCGAAATAGCCGTGCTGCGTTCCGCATTTAGCTTTTCTGCCTTCCCCCAGCATATTCCGCCCTTTGAACTTGCGCAATCCTGCGCAAGGCGAGACATAACCCTTTCAGTTGAGGTAGGGGTTCTCGATGAAAAGCCCAGCCGTTCGATGTCTGGCTTCCCATACTGCTTTCCTATTTCGTCGAAATCCACAAGGGTTGCTTTAGTTTTCGGCATTTTTTTACTAATCTTGATTCCACGGTTATTATGCCTTACATACAGATGATGTTTTAAGTAGCATAGTATACATAACATAGTATTCTGAATAAAAAGAATCAGTTTTTCTTGCTTAAAACTAAGAATTTTGGCATATTCCTGGCGGTTTTGTGAAATAAGTGTTAATATTAAAAAAAAAAAAAAATTACTGGGTATAAATTTTGCGCCGCATACATTTCTGCAATGAAAAACACCACCTTCCAATTGAAAAGTTTTTTTTACTTTAAAGGTGTCCATATTGGACATGAACTCCTGAACATTCTGTATAGGATTTCGTGATTACCGGTGACGCGATGAACGTTTAAGACCATGTATTTGCATCCACATAATCTTTAATTTTATCCAAAAAGAGTGCAAACGTCAAAATTTTGACAAAATTGGAAATATCTCAAAAACTATTAGGTCTACGGACAGGGAACATTAATACAAACTGATCGTAAATGATCCGAAAACTACACTAGAGTCATAACAATTGGATCATTTCATTTAAAATAAGAAAGTTGATATTACCACCCTGTATATGGGATGCGTCATAAAGCTGAAAATATTTTCTTTAAATAGATCACAGTCAGCCATTACTCTGCCCGTTTGGTGGGACATATACAGTGTGTTTAATGTTTATATTTATGTAGGGTGGTTAGAGAAAGATGGAAAACTTTTAGATCAATTCAATGGAAACAACAAATAACAATTCTTATACGTATTTCCTTAAATTCTAATAGTTGGTAGTGAGATGTTTTTTTTTTTTTGCTAGGATAATAAAAAAAAATAAATAAAAAATAACGAACAAATTCGATAAAACGGTAAATATTGATTTTTCAATTAAAAATTTAAGAAACACATAAATTTTTATTTTCAATTCTAGGTTTCTTGAAAATTTCTGTATATAACCTGTCTATAAGTATTTTTTTTACACTGTCACTGGTAAAAAAACATTTGTAAAAAAACTGAGTGGCCCGCCAAAACGATTAACATTAAAAAAAGAAAGGCAAAGGAATTACGTCATCAAACTTACATGATTCATCTTGTATATTCATGTGCTACATCAAAATACGTAAAATTTTGTGCTTTCAGAATTTTTCCAAAAAATCAATACATACTAACGTTATCATCGATTTTGTTGGTTACTTTTACCTCAAACTGTATATCTGTATATCTAAAGCCGGTATTACACTATTATCAGAGATTCTTGACTAAGATTTTTTTAAACTATCCATTATAAGAGATTTGATAACGTAATAGGACATATTTTATGAGAATTTCACGAAAATTCAACGTTAAGAAATGTTATAAAATGTCTTTAATAAGTAAGTAAGAACAAATTTTAATAATTTGGGTTCCCTCCACCTAACAACTCCTCTCTCATAACTGTAATCCAATCACGTTACTATACGACACCCTCTATTATCGCAGTTAGATTGGGTTCTCTGTATATCATTACACAAAAAAAAAAAAACTGTCCTTTATAGAATATGATCAGTTAATATCTGTAATATTTATACATATATGACATGCTATATATTCGTACCTTCATTATTTGAGGAAATTAAAGCGTCTTTCATTAAGATTTAAGGTAGTGGTTCATTCTGCACACTAATAAAAATAATTATACTAGGACGTATCATCTTAGAAAAAAATTTGGCAATCGGTCAATTGTTCTGAGATTAAAATAATTTTCTTAGACCAGTTTTAATTAAAGTATTAATTTGCGCAAACGCATTCTCTCGCGGGGTAATTTTTTATGCTAAATTATATTTAAATATTAATAATAATAAAAATTGTTTTTTAGTAAGATATCAACAAATACATACATACCCCATATACGGCCCATAGTTTTTTAAAATGAAGAATACTAATTATATAACAACCATAAATAATTATTTCCTCCGTATTAAATCATAAAATAAAACCTGGACAAAGAAGCAATACACTTCGACCACTAAATGTAGAAAAATGCCCAAGCTTTTCTGATTAGCATGTATGTATGTAGGTATGCAGATAGAAGCATATGGAATGTGTCATAAAATTTTAACTTTGCGTGTATTGCCAAGTTTACAGATTGCCAAAAAAATATACACCTTCATATCATAGGTGTATGAAATAGAAGAATTACCAGTTTTCATATTGATGTGAATATTTATAGACGCTTATTTAGAGAAAATTTACGAATTTTATATGGGAATATATAAGGCTGCACAAAATATTAGGAGCGAAGAATAATAAAAACCCGTTTTCTTTTAATTTTAACAATAGTATTGCATTTTTCTTTTGTTAACTCTAATAAAACATATAGTGCAAAAAACTAATTTCATTCTTAGTTGAACTTTAGTAAATAGCCAAGTTACAAATTATTCTACAGGTCACTTACATCAACAAACGAGGTATTACGGCTTTCAGATAATAATATCACCTAGAAACATAACAACAACTGTCAAAAGTTGACAGCATATATGTTGCAAACTCCAACTACAGTGCGTACCAACATAATACCTTAGATTGAATGTGGAAAAGTTATACACTATAATTGGTAATTTTAATAATAATAATAATATGCTATTACCAAGTCGGTAATAATGCCCTACCTCGTTTACTAACGGAAATCAGCTTTTATGAAACGTGTTTTTCTTGCTACTTTATTACATTTACTGGACTTAACGTCCTTTTGGAATAAAAGAAAAGAAATATGATAATAGTAGGAAATTTGGTGGCAGTTGTTGTAACGTTTAGGAATTTTATGTTTTAATAACACCACATTCCATTGACAATTCATTTAAAAACGAAGAGTAATTTAATAAAAAAAAATGTGAGTACCAATTTAATCATAACCTCAAACTGTCATCTTGAAATTGAATCCTTGACCTAGACCCGATGTGACCGATTTAAAAATAAATTCATTATAAACATAGATCTGCTTTTATGAGTATTAAAGTATTAAAAACTAAAAACGCGAAGTACAAAAACAATCAAATTAATGAAACTCTCCTATTTATATTTAAGGTATGTGTATTTTTAACCATTCTTTATTTAGTATAAATTTAGATAACAATAAATTAGTTATAAATTACATTTTTATAATTAATCCTAGTTTAATACCCGTGTAAATTGATGCTGTAATAAAAGTAAATTAGTTTAACTTTATGCATGTTTATTTATTATTGAATCATGTTTATATAAAGATGTGTCAACAGAAGCACTAATATCGGCAGTTGTACTAATATCTTTTTCCTTGAATCCTTGTTATAAATTCTATTGATTTAATAGCTTTTAGATGTGTTAATGTCAACAATACAGGGCAAGCAATGTTTTATAAGAGATAACCAAATGCTCTCGATTTGTCATGAAATGCTTATTGTGAATAGTGACATAAAAAATAGGGGTCGCAGTTGTTATAAAATATTTTTGCCTACCTAATTAGGAGATACAAATTGACATAAGTAAAAGTACAAAGAGCACAGAAATGATGTAGTTATAGCTTATTTAGAATAAAAACTGCGTAATTTGAGCTACCTACGAATAACGGAAATAAAAAAAAAGGCATAAAATGTCAATGCCAGACGATTGAGGAGCAAAAAGATGGGAAAAGATTTTTTTATTAGATTTGAGCAGTACAGTAATTATATAATACATTTTCCAAATGCCTTATCTCCCTAAAAACCAAAAGTATATCTCGAGAATTTCATTATTTTGACAACAATGCATTCACTTACGTAGAAACGTATTTAATAAAGCGTTTAAATTTGTTACAAACTAGAAAAGATGCACATGTATTGAGTTTGAAGTACGAGTTTTTTGTTCGGTTTTGAGCGCGCTTGTCAAATCTAATCTTCTTTTGTTTCATTGTTCAATTGTAAGCACGTATGTGTATGTACGTTTTACGTATTGTTTAATATTGACTATCTATCATTTATAATTTTATAAAACATATTTGCAATACTAATATTTATAACTATAATTCAATGTTTATTTTAGTAATGATCAATTGGACTTTTAATTAAAATAAAAGCTTCAACATATTTGAGGGTGATATGTCTCATACACTTACTTTTTGTCTTTTAATTCCCTTTACGGCAACGTGTATCAAACTGTCATTTTTCTTTTAATCAGTAAGCAAAAAGTGCACAATTTACAACCTGTGTAATAAAATACGATTACAAAGAAATAGTTTGGATTTTACTTTATTAAATCTTCAAAATGATGAAGCAACGTGTTAGTGAAGTCGCCAGTTCTGTTTATGACGGAAATATACAGCCTGTTAAAAAACAGGTTGTCGGATATTTTACCCAATTATAGTACTGGTGGAAATAAACAAAAAAGTCTTAGTCAACATGGGTCCGCAATTCAACTGTTTTTGACATATAGTCGATTGCATATTTTAAAATAAAAAAAAAACATTTTTCGGTTTTGAGAATAGTTCCCTTTGTCAAACAACTGATTGTGACTTAAAATTAGTTCTGTCAGACATCTGTCATCACATTATTTATCATTTGCGTCAATTTTTTTTTGTTCTCAAATTATGCATAAGTACACAAATGCAGAAATGGCCGATATGCATTTTATATACGGTCGTGCGAATGGTAATGCCACTGAAGCACGGCGTATGTATGCCGAAGAATTTCCAAATCGGTTGTTACCGAGTGATAAGATTTCCTCAAGACTTCATATCCGGCTGTCAGAAACTGGTGCATTTAAAATTAATGGTGGTTCTGGTAGACCTAGATCAGTTTCTTCTCCCGCAGTAGAATTAGATATTTTGAGACGGGTAGAAGACAACCCAAATATTAGCACCCGAAGACTTGTTGCAGAACTGAACGTCAGTCATCCTCTCATTTAGAGAATTCTGCGGGAACAGCAGCTCTATCCCTACCACATTCAACGCGTGCAAGTTCTTGTTCCTCTCGATTATGATGCACGTAGGGTTTTTTGTCATTGGGTTTTACGAAAGCTGGCAGAAACTCCTAATTTTGCGACTCAGATTTTATTTAGTGACGAGGCTGTTGTTGAACTGCATCACCAAAACCGTTTTTCGCTAAATGTTTGGCTTGCTATTTTTGGAGTCTGTTTAATTGGTCCAGTATTTCTCCCTAATCGTTTAACGCGACAAGTATACTTGGATTTTTTAAGAATTGAATTACCCGTTTTGTTGGAAGACGTGCCACTTTTTAACAGATTAAATATGTGGTTTATGCACGATGGAGCTCCTGTGCATTTTTCCATCGTAGTTAGAAATTTCTTAATTCAAGATTACAACGAGAGATGGATAGGACGGGGTAGACCAACTGCATGGCCTTCTAGGTCTCCTGACCTGACACCTCTAGACCTCTATGTTTGGGGGCATCTAAAACAATTAGTGTACGCACGATCTGTAAACAATTTGGAAGAACTCAGGCAACGAATCGTAAATTGTTGCGAGGAAATTCGGAGGACTCCAGGAATTTTCGAAAGATTGCGTCGAATTTTCATAAGAAAGTGTGAAGCGTGCTTAGAAATGAACGGTGGACATGTAGAACAATTTCTTTAGTTTTACTTTAAATAAACATTTGTTTAATTTACATTGCGATCAGAATTTCTTTGAAAATTTTTATCCTACTAAAACAATATGCAATCGACTATATGTCAAAAACAGTTGAATTGCGGACCCATGTTGACTAAGACTTTTTTGTTTATTTCCACCAGTACTACAATTGGGTAAAATATCCGACAACCTTTTTTTAACACACTGTAGTAGTATTACATATATGGTTTTAAATCACCCCATAAAACTGCAAAACATTTAACCAAATCTCCATCTTTAATGATAATAATAAGAAAGTTACCCATGAAATTCTACTTGATTTGGGACACACGGTATAGTATAATTTACTGCATAGTTCTTAGCGTTTAGCCTAGATAAAAATAATTTGTTATTTATTATTGAAGTTATTTAAACTGAAATAAAGTATCAATTCAAGGGCAAATAATTTGGAAATCGGTTAAATATTCATAGTAGACTTTGCAAGGATGGCAAAATATTCTTTTACTAATGATTCAGCCTAATATAAACACGAAAATTACTTAAAATAAATATAGAGCTAACAAATTGTTTAATCATAAAAAAAAATATGTTATTATGTTAACTAGATATACGTGACGATATAACCGAAAATGTTATTCATAATCAACACACAAAAACTGACTAATAAACATCACATCTATAAAAATACCTACTTTCAAGCAATCGTCACAATAACAGATGTCTTCGTTATCGGAAGATATGAATTTGCTCCGTCGCCACTTTTTCAAACGCCACCAATCCTTCAGCCAGGTCCACTCCATCGCGACGATGTTAAAGCATACGGAAAATTTTTTTTAAGCCGATTTCACCGATCGCGCCGCGTCTGTCATTCTGACAATCGTTTTTTCCATATTATTATGCAGGTTGTGTTTGTTATATAATAGCGACTGATTCGAAAAACTTAAGTAACGTAGAAGGTTACTTTTAATAATGCAACGAGCGAGCCGAGGTTCTAATTGGATATTGTTACATTTTAGTATACTAGTGTGTATGTATGTGTCGTCGTCAGTATATCTACTCATCGATTCCAGATGTAAATAATAACGAAGATAAGGAATATTAATATTGTCCCTGTAGAATCGCGGTCGTTACACATTTAATTGTTTAATGGCGATAATACAAACGTCCTATATACTTACTTGACGTGATACTTATGTGTGCATAAGAGATGATAAATATACAGAGCGATTTCTTTGTTAAAATATGAAACGATGACATTTGAATGTGCTGTGTTTCTCGATAGGTATAAGTTATGTAAATTATTTCTTACCAGTGGCGGCTCGTGCCTTCAAAAATAGGTGAAGAGTCGGAGAAAAACTAAACATGCAATTAGGTAGAATATCACTTATATCTGCCTTGACATAATTGTGTATAGACCATAGAGATGATAGAGTGCTGATATTGAACTAAAAACTGCCATCAATTGAAATGCGCCATATTGGAATACAGACGTCATCAATGACGTCGATACCATGGCGGATATTCAAATAAATAAAAGCATAAATAAAGTTAAGGATATCAATAAATTTTAATAGGACTTGCAATTTGTAATGATAATTAGTACCTTATTGGATTTTATCCTGTGTATTTTATATGGCATTGTTTTTTTTTTATTAGTTATGGACCGCAAAACTAGAGAAAATTTCTAAACTTACGATAAAGTGGCAACATATACTTCAAAGAAAAAAATTATTCTTTCAATGCCATATACGCTTGATAAAATCAAATGAGTCTTGACGATTTCTTATAATAATGCAACATTGTATGTTGGCTTTAAGAGTAAATAATATACTGCAGTAGTTGTTGTAGGTATAATTTATTGGTGATTAAATAATATTAGTTTACTTAATTCTTTTCGTATTGATTTTCCTTGTATTTTTTCTGTAACCTTCTTCGCTAAATTATGGAATCAAATTTTGCTAAAAGACGATATTATGGTTTTACTTAAAATTGAAACATGAGTTTCTTCCAGAGGTGACATATCTAACAAATGATGGGATAAACTAGAAAAAATGTTTTGATGAACATGACTTGATAGTAAATAAACAAAAGTCGCCGGAAGTTTTCTTCTTGTGGAATCTAGTTTCCTGTCAAGACCATTACTTTCCGAATTTGTTTTTTGGTGGACTGGCAAATATATCGTACCTCCTTTGCTGGGCAGATTAATTTACCTAAGAAATAGTGAAGAATATTTAACGAAATATATATGTTATACATCATTTATTTACCTGTACCCTTTGCTTTAAGTAACAAGAATATCAAGTAATTCTAAATAAAAATATACTCTTTTAGATTTTCTTTGTCCGAATTCAATGTTGGAATAACTCCGTCTTTAATTCGCACAATCTGTCCCGTTCTATCAAAATCCTTTTCGAGGAAATGTAGTGAACAAACATATGCACGCTTACTTTTGCAGGGATTTATGGTACCCCCTGTAACAGTAATCAACACAACAATGTTTGGGCATTCTACAAAAAATTATTTCACATAGAAACACTAAGTATTGCAACTTACATATGAAAAGTTAGTTCTACGTCATCTTTGTAACTATTGCTTTTGCAGGATTTTACATGACACGATGGCATCACCTTTTTTTAGGAAAAACTACCTGGATTAATTATCACATAAGCCCAATTATTAATGCTATAATATGCATACTTACACGTAAAACAAAAATATTCGGTCAATAATTTATAATATTAAGAAATAGTCCGGGAAATAATAACACAAAGAGAGTAAACAAAACAATCAATCTACAAGGTTAGGTAATACCAGTAACACTTGTCAACTTGCAAAAAACTTAACGTGGCTTAACACAAAAACTTCCTACAGAAAACTAACGTAAGCATGACGCTACATGAATCGTGACGCAAGTAATGACGCCTGTGTTCCAAGATGTCCTTTCGACTTTTGATGGTGCGCCGTAGCGATGCGCATACGGTTCATTGGCAGTCTATCAGGTCTGTGGTATAGACTCACATAAATGTGCAGCGATTTCTTGCATTTCTTTGATAAAATAAGTAGCAAGCTACTTTTTCTTTTAGAAAATAATTTATTTTATATTTGCAAAACAAAAAAAAAATATAAAAATCATATTTCATCATAACACAGACAAAAAATAAAAAATTCTGATTTTTAGCATTAAGGTACCAAAAAAGTAATTTTAATAAGAAATATGACCTCTTTTGGCTTGTATCACAGCATCGAGTCGTGATGCCATTAGAAAACGCTAATTTTCTAGTCGTGTTTTGTAGTATTTTCTCCCATTCCTCAAACAAGGCGGCCTCAAGGCTAGAAATCGATGTTATCTTGCGCAATTTTAACTGCTTTTTTGAGATGAGCCCATAAATGCTCTATAGCGTTTAAATCAGGCGACTGTGGAGGATGTTCTAACTTCTGCCTAACGTTATAGAGCAACCATTCTCGCCTTGTTTGGCATCATTATCTTTTAAGAAGATTGTTTTGTCTTTCAGACCCAGTTTGTCTACTCTTGGAAGGTAATTGTCCTTTAAAATTTCAGTGTACATATCTATGCTTATCCATTATTCCATCGATAAAGCGTAATATGCCCACACCAAGACAGGACCTCCACTGTGCTTTACAGTAGAGACCACATTTTTTGAATCGAGAACTGCGTTGGATTTTCGCCAAACTTTTGTACAACCATCATCTCCGAAAATGTTAAATTTACATTCACCTGTAAATATTACACGTTCCCAAAATGTCGGATCAGTTATCTTAATGTTTTGATATATTTGGGCCTTTCATTATTTTTTTGATCTCTAAGAAATGGTTTCTTTCTTGCTACTCTGCAATAAATATTATTTTGTTTGGGACAACGACGAACAGTTTCAGCATTGACTGATTTTGCAAATTCGTCTGTTTTGGATATTCGTTGATTTTTCGAACGAAATAATATTCATTGCAGAGTGGCAGGAAAGAAATCATTTCTTAGAGATGGAAACATAATGAAAGGCTTGACATAAATATCAAAACACATTCACATAAACGACCCGACATTTTTGGAACGTGTAATATTTGTAGAAGAATGAATGTAAATTTAACATTTTCAGAGGTGCTGATTGTATAAAAGAGTGTCGGAAATCCAACAGCTCTCGATTAAATGTGGTTATATCTACTGTGAAAGTTCTGGTGGAGGTTCTGTCATGATGTGTGATCATCTCAAATATGCCGTCAACTCACGCCAAATGATAATTTCTAATGTTCCAACGAAATCGTTCATGAACGAAGAATTACAGAATATGGGCTTGCCTTAATAAACCGCGTTCTATAGGTGAGTAACGGTCTGTTTACAAGTAGATTATTATATGCCGCAGCAGAAACAAATTTACGATAAACTGATTTCACAGTGGTAATTTCGTGGAAATAACTTGAGATTTATTTTCAATTAATATCCCCAGTAGTTAAATATCAAGTCTACTGTTTATAAGTTATACAGTTCGACGTATTGAAACAACATCTTCTTTAATACGTCTTTGGTAGAATTAAATCTTACTATATCAACTCTATTAATGGCTCGCAAATTCGACATTGGTGCAACAACGGTTCAAAAGATTCTTATATAATAATAAATACCGGTCGAGTATCAAACAATGAGACCTCTTTCATTTGTTGATTCTTATAATTTGAATATACAACTCCTTGTTCTTGGGAAAACACCCACAAACAAGGCTGGTGGCCCCACCTACTTAACGTTTTATACATGTATATGGATTACTGAAAAAAATGTATTGTTATAAATTTATATAACCAATATGTATGCAATATTGAAATAAATATATATACAAATAAGTATCTTCCCATATCTGGATTCTCGCTTATAAATGATTCAAGATCTGCTGTCACTTCTAAATAAATACGCATTGAGCGTTTTAGAAAGGCTTGCTAAAGATTTCGCGCGGGGACGCCAAATTTCTTATCTACGCCACTGGCAAATACATAATATACCCATAAATAAAAATAATTATCCATATAAAAAGTGTACAGTCAGAGGAATTACTGATAAAAACATCCTTTTAATCTCTAAAGATAGTACACGCGAAATGACATTGGGTTTTTTTTTTAAAGATAAATTACAAATCATAATGATACGCCATTAGAATTTATACAAAAAAATTAAACACAAAGCATTATACAGCTCACAATCATATATACAAAGTGATCAATCTCAAGTGAATCTGAAGTTGGTAGTAAAAAATCCCTAGATTTGTCATCAACTAGTTCATATTTACTTTTGTACTTACCTGTCACATTTGTCATACGTGCCGTTATTATTTTTGCTTCGTTGTTGTAGTTTATCTAGTTGTTTCGCGTTTATTGTTAAATCAAACTTTTCTTTTTAAAGACACACCATGCCATTTACTTTGCAACAAGACACATTTTGATCCAAGTGTAAACATTAAACATAACCAATAAAACAAAAAACTCAGATGAGCCAACTGCGCAGTACAGCCAACCTAAAATTGCTCTTGTCAACCTCAGACATTTGAGATTGATTACTGTGTATGTAGTACATATGTACTTATCCAATTGGAAATCTGTTGATTAATTACTGCGTTTCCATTATTTATCAGCTAGGTTCAAATGTGCATAATGTGATCCCTACCATATCCAAGGTACTGACACATATTAATAATTTTATTATAAATAGTATTTCATTAGTTATAATAAGTGGATTTTATAAAAGTATTAAGGCTGAAATTTAATTTATACCGTATATAACCGTTCACCGTGAGAATACAAAATGACGAATGGGAACGTAATTGGCTTACAGTAACAATAGGGTCCAGTAAAACTTAAAAATCAAGCCAATCAAGTTAGGTATCACATTTCATCACTTTCCATTATCGCAGTAAGTTGGTCTTCTCTGTAGATAAAAAAAGAGATACTAATGCAACTTGTCGACTATTGAATTGATTGTAACACACAAGATATTGGATCGCTAGACTAAATAAATTAATCTAGTGTAGTAGCACAAAGTGATCTAATAAGTGGTGTTATATTATTTATTTGTGAGGTTATATATATTGATAAATGAGGATAAACAAGGTTACTTCTCTTAAACTAAATTAACAAGATAAAATATACTTCTGGGAACATCAGTCGCCCCAACCTTATAATCTAGAGTTAATGCTTGTATTTAATCTCTTTTTGAACTTGGTTTAGTTAGTAATTGAAACACCCCAAAATACACACATCTTAACACATATTCTTACATCGTCTATGTCTTCTATAACAACAGATGGAATGTCCACATACGGATCAAATTTTTCACCTGACATTTCTCATGCAGAATCGGTTAAAATAAACGAACTGTGCTCAAAGGAGAAGAACAGAAATATAGTGCAATTTATATCATTCACAATTGTATATATAGAAAACAAGCATACTTACTCCACCGACATAAAACTGTGTACGTCTAGCAGCCTTCCGCAAACCTTGATAGCCATGTTCCAATTCTGTATATGACATAATGTGAACACATTCCGGAATATAATTTAATGTTAATAATAAAACCGGTTTAAATACACCTCAAGTCTTAACACACTGGTATTCAAAGGTGGCAAAATATGTAGCTCCACATTGAGCAGGTCAAGAATTATTGATTCTATTGGTGCTTTTTATTTTTAAATGCTCGTTTTATTTTCGAGCGGCGTCACATTTCACTTATCAAATAATAAACACAGCAAATATTTTAATATATCACTATTATTTTGAAAATCACAAATTATTTTACTTCTATGCGAATTGGAAATATATTTTTTCTAGGTTATGGTATTTTCCAACTTTTTTCCTGTATGGACAACGACATCTTACAAATGAATATAAAATTTCTATTTATAACTAAAATAATTAGCGAATTTGAAAGGAGAGGGCAGCACACAACACTTGACAGAATTTTGGTATTTTTTTATATTAGGTACTTTTTTTTTGCTTTATTTTCAACAGGGTTTTAGATAATATTTTTATGAGTCAGTGTAAATGTTTTTTTTATGTTTACATACGTCTATTTCCAGAATTGTTTTTATATTTAAGGCAAAATATCTCTTTTGCGAACAACAATTTTATCTAAATTGATTAGGTTAACCACAGTAAATTAATTAATGATTACGTTATCAGTAAATTTCTTCGTAAATTAGTAATTTAAATCTTATACTAACTACTCTTTTATATGTCGGTATACATGGCTTTATAATTGTACGTACAATTATATTAATAAAAATTGCTGGTGAACTGCTTCAACAAGGAACAAAACAGAAATTGTACAACATAGTCTCGCAAATTTATTGCATGCTATTTGCTAAAGAGTATATTTATTATTTTTAATTCACTGTTGTCTTTTTTATTTTTACGATTCCATTTATAGTTTTCGTACTTGAAGAAGCCTACTGATGCTAAATTACTTTAGTACAAGTATTACAACTTTTCTGTGTCTACTCGTACAAAATATGTTTGCATGAGATATAAATATATGCATTATTAAAATCCACGAAATGTTGTACGGGAAATACCGTTAAAGTGGGGTTAGTTCGCTTTCATTGAACGAAGTGCTTCAGTTCAAGTTGCAGAGGCTGTTCTTACTGTTGTGTTATTGCCGGTTTTTCGTCTTGAAGAATGTTATCCAGATTAGTAATAACAAGCTTGTTATTCGGTGTAGTGTATTGTTGTCACACGATTAAAGACGTACAGGGAAATATAACACAGACCGATGGAACACGTTTAACAATCACCATAAACGGTTGCATCGAAAGAAAGGCCTTGCTGGAGGGAAACGAACATAGAAAAGTAGCTGAGATTGATATAAATGGACAAAGCATTCCGAAATTGGAAAGAGACTCAATCAGACATTTACTACAACTACAGAAATTAACAATCAGAAATTCAGATTTGAAAACTCTGGATTTGGACATCTTTCGGAATACGCCGCAGTTAAAGACAGTCGATTTTATTTCTAACGAAATTGAAGTTATAAGAGACGGGGTTTATAATTATCAAGACTTTATAAATGTGTCTTTGTACGATAATCAAATAAATTCCATGGACATCTGGGCATTTTCTTTCATGGAAAAGTTGGCGAATTTGAACGTCTCATACAACAGACTAAAAACATTCGAAGGTTCGTGGTTTTACAAAGTGCCCAAGTTGACAACCGTCGATTTCCAACACAATCTAATCGAAAAAATACCGTCACGAGCTTTCGGTAATGCGACCACCGTCAAAAATATTTTTCTAAATCATAACAACATTAGCAACATCAAGCGTAAAGCATTTCAGCATTTACTTTCTTTAGAAACTCTGGAACTGAGTCACAATCTGTTGAAGACAATAGACGTCAGTAGTTTCCCAAGCAAATTACAGATTAATACGTTATATCTCAACGCCAATAGGTTCAATTCATTAAAACAAACGCTATTCCACGAACTGTCGATTTCGGCTGTTTGTTTGGACGGAAATCCCTGGAATTGTTTTTGTCGCAGGAATATGCAGAAGTTCCTGGAACAAGAAAGTGTAACGGTAAAATTGTCGTTTGAATGTCGTGACGCAACGATTCCTATATGTGCCGTCGAATCTGTAACTCGATGCGAAGAAGAACCCAATGATGCGTTGACTGAATACTTTTACCGCCAGATGGTGCAAAGAAAAGATTCCGCTTGTGTTCGATATTTGGAATAATATGTTATAATGTAAAGTTATTATTTATTTCAAGCGAATTACATTATATTAAAGTCTACTTTCGTTATTATAGTATGCTTGCACACACTACACATGTAATTTAAATTAAATCATAAAAGAATCACGTAATATAGGTCTTGTTAGATAGATGACGCATAGTGTAAATAGGGTGGCGCACGCCATCTATCAATGACTCAATGGTACCCGGAACTTAACATTATTAAACCGTTTGGAAGTACAAGACAGTGTCTCCTAAATGGCACACTACGTAAATGGGATTTTACATTGGCGTTGTACAGAACCACAATCCTTATGTTTAAAGGCAATATATAATATAAAAATAATTAAAAGCTTGGAAATGAATCTAAAAAACAAAAGATAAAATGAAAAATATGGTAAGATTTATAACAAATGAGAATTTACTTCCAGCATAGTAAAACACTTGAAGTATTAGGATGTCCTTGGTTTTTTCCATGTCAGTCAGTGGCTCATTGGAATAATATACCAAGCCTTCGTTTTATCGTAAAAGCCACGTGACTTACAATCTATTTTTTTAACTTATGTTAAAATATAAAAAATTAAAAGATCTCCTGTACTTTTTATTCAATTTTTATAAGCTATAGTTTTACATAACTAATATATGTAACTACATAATGTACTGATATAACAATTTTCATAATGAATCAAGGCAATCTAGGTATTATCAACTAACAATATTTCAGCTAAAAGAAACAATAAAAATTTGGCTCATATCAATGTATTATTAAAATATTTTGGCATTATTATTAATGTGCCCATAACAGTGTCATTCGTCATGTATATTATTTATATTTATAGGTATATAATATTATGTATACAATATATTTTATTATATTTATAACAATGCAAATATCACAATAAAATTATAAATAGGCTTATTTAGGAAGTCTAAATCATTACAAGGAAAATCTTTATTCGACATATATATTTACATTACACAAAAGCGAGACTCTTAAAAAAAAAAAAACGAAAACAATTTCACTTAATTCATTTAATTGTTTCTTTTTACCCTATACTGATGATGAAAGAAGTTGATTCGAAATAAGCGATCCTTTTTACAGCTTAACAAACGATCAGGTTAATAAACATTATATACATATTTATTTATAGTTGATAATAAAACGTGTCTTAAATGCTGGCCCCTTTTAGTCTCCCTAAATGCAGTATTCGTTACTAAAATCTTTTTCTTCGTGTATATAGAAAACGTTTCAGGCCACGATTGAGTTTTGCTTTTAGCAGAAAGGAGATATTGTTATATGTAGGTACAAATTCGAAGCAATTTTCTTAGCTGTTTTAATTTTTATTTTTGCGTTTCAAAAATAACTCTTCTATTACATAATTGATCAACCCTAACGATCCAATTTAATTTTCCCGCAATTATTTTTAGCGTCTTCAATATTGAAGCATGAAATTAGGTAGATATGTTGGAGTTACTGAATATAATTGTGGAAAATTTAAATTTGAGTAGGAAATGTGTAAGTGTAAAGGCTTCAATCGCAGATTAAGGAAGATCATAACAGATTAATAGATTTCAAACGAGATGTCACTACTTACTAATAATTTTATTTATATGTGAAGCTCTGCAAATTTGACTAAAAAAAAAATTGATAAATATCAGGTGTGAAATTAAATAATAAAAATATTAATAAAATATATTTATTGAAGACAAAGTTCTTAAATATTAAATTATTTTTTATAATTAAAACACTTAAATAAAATTATACTAAAGAGATTTTGCAGGTTTTTTTTTGACAGAAATTGCACCATGAAAATGAAACGTCATTTTGACTTAAATGTCAACATATGCCTATATTAGCTCTGTCAGCCAATCTTAGCTATATAAATCGGTTGGTGTGGGCAGTTATCTACGGATAGTTTGTATTTTTGGGATTTCAAAATGAAACTTCACGAAATAGTTTGTAGAGCTTCACATATTATTCTAAAACGAATTTTACTCGAGCGCCTGTTGAAATTCGGAATATAGAATCTCTATGGAGCATTTTATTTTTTATTTTTTCATTATTACTTGCGAATTCTAATGATTGTACATCGACCAGAGAAAGAGATAGTTTCCTTCTGATAACAGATTTTTTCCCTAATTTTGACTCTTTAATTGACATTATCAAGATTGAATTTGACTAAAGTAACGATATATGTAGTTTCCTATTACCTATTTATAACGCTAGAAATAGTAAATATTTACAAACGATAACAGTAAAATTCGTTATATAGCACAGCACCCTGCTTCACCCATAAACAGAATAGACAACAAAGTGTTTTTCTTTTCTGTAATTTATAAAATGTTTCATATTTGTAATATCGAGGTACAAAGTAAGCAGATATGTATTGTAAATTCTATCCCTTACATCTTTTAGATTACATGGTATCTACATAAGCATAAGTACACCAGAATGGAAAACTGACTTTATATTTATATCAGAGAAAAAAATGATCATGTCATTTGTAGTTCTTTACACTGCCAAGGTTTTTTTTAACCCTATGATGATATCAAAAATGCTTGTTGAAGCCAACGCTCAACGCTGAACTATGTGTCTCGTATGTACACTACGTACATGTAATGTTGCAAGATTAAACAAAAAAATAACCTAAAATATAATACCTACTTACGGTTTTAATATTTGAAATTAGTTTCAAGCAACTTTAAAAAAGGCACTGAACAAAGTAAAGGTAACTACGAGGCATCACAAAGCAAGAAAACAACACATGAAAGGCAACTATACAAGAATCACCACAAACTAACCTATAAACCTTTCAGTATTACAATATTTATCGTCACTTTTTTCCCCATTAATCTGTGTATCGTCAATGCAATGCGAAAAAGAATGATCCCTAGTGGTAAATATATTTGTATATATTTCTAACTGACGTTAGAAAGGTTAACCATTCAACGGCTTTTAAGGCCGATGAACACTAAACAAGAATTTGAGACCATGTCACTGTAAATTTTATATTTGCAAGTCCACGTACATTAACAAACTCATATAAAAGTGAAGTGATTGTGAATTATGGCAGAATATATACTCTGGAGCAACCTTTAGTTGAATATGTTGTGATAAACAGTAAGTAAGCAAAACGTTTGATTTTGTGATTCTGTTGAGAACATCTTTATTTTGCTATCGTTCAATTTCGACAATTTAAACTTGTTAAAGTTTTCATGAATGCATTTGTATTTAACGCGAGAGTATAGCTCAAGTTTGCTAGTGTCTATCAGCTTTTTTCTTTAGGAGTTCAATGCAAAATATGATTTTGTACTGAGGGCAGGTGATTAACACGTGAAATAACATATGTAATATGACACTTTTACAACTTTATCATTTTCGTTTGCATTTATCAGTAATACACTTTTATCTACTGTTAAATTTGACAGTTTTCGTCATCTATATAAGGTTATGTACATGTATATTGCTTTCACAATTTTCAAAGTGGTATTTTGTGGATGACGAAACCAAATTTCTTAAAATGGAAGGTTTGACGACTGTGCACGTATCCCCGACTTTTAACTTCTGTATTTTTTGTATCATCAACTATTACGATACAATTTTAATTTTGACAAACCATTTTACATATATGTAGGTCTTTTTTTTTTTAGTAAGGAATTTACGTTTTTAGTATATACTTCATGACGTCATATTCTGGTGCGTTGCCAAATTCATATGTTTCAAAAATCAGCTGGTATTAAAGGACAGATAATCCAAAACACGCAAAAACAGTGAAAGTAAAACGTCAGAATTAAATATTATTGACAGTGATGCACATTTATAGCGACATTTTAGCACAAAAAAATTTGGTATGATGCAGACATGAAGGTCGCGTGCTAAATTGATAAATCTATACCTGCCTATTATTATACACGTGATATGTGATATTGGGTCGTACGCATAAATTCTTTTCAGTCCTGACTTAATAAAATTCGTTTGTCCTCCGTTACTTAATAAAACAAATAACATTCTTACTGCTGACACATTGACTTTTAGGATAGAATAGTAAGTTAAAAGACTAGTTTCATAAGGGCAGTTTTATCAAACGACAAGCGAGTCCAAGTTTCAAAGAACAAGTCTAGAAAGGGCTTACGCAACGAGTTCTTTATGGTATTTTTTTTTAATTTATACATTATTTCCCCTTTTTTTTTAAATAAAAAGTAATAATTTTGGTAATTTAGGGAATTATATGGCGGGTTGGTCACACTGACATTTCAAAATTAGGACTAAATTCAAATTTCTACAATTGAAACTTGGCATTTGATATTATTTATTATTGTAACTGACATTTCTCTAGGAAATTAATGTTTTAAAATGAGTTGCTTGTACTCCACCTGAGATTAAATAAGAAGAATTATTGAAGTCAAACGATTTCTTTATCCTTTTAATAATAAAACACATCTTGATTTAATACACAAATACATGAATAATTTATTATTCATATAGTTTTAACCTGAAATTGATTAAATGTCAGAAGGTTGACACCTATAATAATAATAATAATATCAGATATCAGTGTGGCCAACCTAAGATATTCCGCTAAAAGTCCCTTATAAATCCATTATCGTACTTGTGCGTTTATAACGCATTATAGTTTTATTGTAACATGAAATTAGAAAAACACTTTGTCGTCATTCTCAGCTCATTTACAACACATTATAATATATTCTGCAGCACACTTTTGACGCATTTATTACAATTATTTCACATTACCATGTCTTTTTTTAATGAATAGATAAATCTAAACTTGATAATACATATAACAAAACAAAATATATATCATCTGTAACTACATTTTTCAACGAGTTACTCAAAGTGTCCACGTAGTCGCGAAACAAGCGGGAAAAATTACCTTATTGATTTTGAAACAATTGTGTTTAGATGTAAGGAAAATATTTTGTTTTGTTCTACCTAATTAACGCTTTTGATCGATTCAAGAAAGTGATTATAATAAATTATTAATTCACGGAGTATTCGGCAGCTTTTTTTTTTTTTTAGGTTGGTCATATTGCGTGTCAATACGACAGTTTGAGGTTTCGATTAAATTAGCTGTCAATATATAAACAATAGATACAAAAGTTTTAATTTTGGAATAAGTTGACAATATATCAAAAATATTTTTTTTCCCGCTCGTATGTCACACTAAGTGGACACCTTGTTTCTTAGGTATTTTATAAAATTATGTACTCTTAGTTCATATTGTTGTATCATCAATCGCTTATTACGAAGTATTTGTCGACTAGAGAATATAAAACTAATTTATTGCGTAAAGGTTATTATTAATTCTTTTATTATTATTATTACTACTTATCTCTTATTGATGATGATTTAATATTATTTACACGTTCACAATCAGCTGTCTTGGTGTTTGTCATTCGAAAAGTTATCGTAGTCCCTCAAACTTTTATTACTCAGTTCCGATTCGCTCGTTACCTTACGAAGTTTCACGGTATCTTGTTCTTCGTCCTGATTATATTCCTCGCTTTCTCTATGCACTAACACTTGCACAATAGTCGCTTCACTTTGCTGTCTTAACAGAGGCGGTTTTGGTGAAGGTGATTCCGGCGAAGCTTCTGTCACTAAAATACTGACGTCAGTAGATTGAGTAGGCTCAGAATCCGGCCTCTTCAAGCTTTTAGTCTTTACCGAACCGCGTTTCCGGCGGATTATACTTCCGCGCTGCTTCTTGACGTCTTCAGCCATGGCCGGATGAAGGGAATGCGTCGTTCCGCTGGGTTTGATCCCTCGTTTCGGCACTGGGGGCGAGGCGTTCTCTTCCGCCGTCTCTACGGCGTCCTGATGGCGTAGGAAGAACGGAAAGTTGTACATACTCTTGCGACGACTCTGATTGTTCGGAAGCTGCGAGATCGGAGTGGTAGCTTCGGGCGTCGCTCCGCTTACTTTGATGCTGACATCGGTAGATTCGCGCGTCAAATCTAACTCCTCAGGGTCCATATTGGCCGCGCCCGATAATAACAGTAGCGGCAGATTCAGCCACGGACCACCTAGTTCGCTAAGGTCGCTCGCGTCTGAGGCCCTTGAGGACTTGCGAGAGGAGGCGCGACTTCCCCGATGCACGTGAAGGAAGGCGGACAGGCGGCCCTTCCAGTCGCCCGGAGATGAGGTTTGCGTTTGGCCGTCTTCTAGGTCCAGAGCTTCTCGCTCCTTTTCTCGTTTTCGCCTAGAATTAATCATTCGGATATAATAACTAGCAAAATAAATAATTTATTTAAAACCGCTCCATCTGTCGTGCGGGCGCGCAGTCACTAACCGGGTTTTAAAGCGAGTAGCTCACCGATCATAAGTAACTTCGTCGGTCGTATCGCAAATCTCGCCCTGCTCGAAAAAATACTTTCAATTCGGCAGCGAACCTGATTAACAGCCGATTTGTTTTTCCGAAACGCAAGGCGGAAACTCTAAAGTTATTAGTTAAGTCATAGATGAATTCACGGTATTATTTTTTATCTCTTTCTTTTTATACAGTAATTGTCTATTAACATTGATTGTTGGTTAGCTT
This sequence comes from Cetonia aurata, assembly GCA_949128085.1. Classification (NCBI taxonomy): domain Eukaryota; kingdom Metazoa; phylum Arthropoda; class Insecta; order Coleoptera; family Scarabaeidae; genus Cetonia; species Cetonia aurata. The sequence goes on along the minus strand of OX421883.1, from coordinate 65,372,053 downwards.
AAATATTAACTTAAAAAATTTTTGAATTTTGAAATTTTTTAACTTTCGAATTTTGTAATTTTGAAATTTACGAATTTTTCGAATTTTCGAAGTTTGTGATTTATATATTTTTAGAATTTGAAATTTTGAAATTTTCGAATTTTACAATTTTTAAATTTTTTAAATTTTTAAATTTTCAAATGTACAAATTCTCCTATTAATTGCCTGACGAGGCAATTAATAGAATCAGCAGAAGAAATGGTTTGGAAGTGAATAGAGATAAGACAAAATATATGGAGTTAAAGAACGGATGCGGAAGTAAACATAAATTAGATTTCCAGGTACGCAAGAAAGATGGAAGGGTAATGGTGTTTGAGGAAGTGGAAAGTTTTATGTGTATGGGGGTACTGCTTGATAATAAATGCCAAGAAGAATAATGATGAAGAAAATGAAATAAGTCTAAGAATCGCTAAGGCTGATAACTGCGCAGGGGGTTTAAATACAATCCTAAGGTCAAAAAAGGTATCTTTTCAAACCAAAATAAGAGTTTACAAGACCATAATAAGACTCACGCTGACCTACGCAAGTGAGACATGGGTAATGACGAATAGGACAAAAGAAAAGTTGGAAGTGTGGGAAAGAAAAATCCTGAGAACAGCTTTTGGAGGTAAACAAACGGAATGGGAATGGGAAAGGAGGTCGAACGCAGAGCTGTACGATTGCTTGATGAGACACGTGTAAGTGATTGTGTAAAAATGCGAAGAATCCAATGGTTGGGACCAAACGAAAGATGTAAAGACGTTACCATGGAGAATTCCAGAAAATAAGAGGGAAAGAGGCAGACTAAAGAAGCGGTAGAGGGAAGCAGTGGAGGATGATTTGGGGGAGAAACATGTTCAGGGCTGGAGGGAAAAGGCTAGGAATCGAGCGGAATGGAAACGAATTACATATAGGTAGGAGTACATATAGGGAGACGAAAATAATATTATTTTATTAATTTTATTAATTTGACCGCATCTGTTTTTTCATCAAATTGTTTACGAATTTTATTTCAATTTTTTACAACCTGTTTATAATTCACACTTCAGTTTTTAACTTAATATAACAATTTTCCACCCATGTGCGTCGTTCTTGCCGACATTTTGATCTCTCATGTAAGTTTTTAAACTTTTGTTTGTTAATTTTGTTTTACTGATTGCTTTTCAATTGTAGTAATTCTCCTGAAGAAGGAAATAAACATTTCCGAAATATTGAGTTTTAATAAATGAGTTTCATTTACTAATTTCTCCATTGCTGGAAGACTGAATTCCTTGATCGAAATCGTCTCCCTAACTATTTATCGGTCGATAAATACATCCCAGTTCCATATATATATATATATATATAGTAATGTATGAGAGTTATACGATTTTAAACTCATTATTTTAGCGAAGATATTTGCTAATTTGTCAATTTAGATTTACAAATATGTTCAATTCGAAACACCAATTTGAAATCATATTGCCGTAAGCCGCGAAATTTGCGTTAAACGCCATATTAATTGATAAATTCAGAAAAATTTTATACAAAATGTCGTTATTGACAGACATGCATGTTTCGCTGTATTTACAGCTCTTCAGTGTCACTCGACGACATTTGTAATTTACGCTCTAGGCGTATATATGCTCTTGCATTATTAATAGTAATGAATGAGAGTTATACGATTTTAAACTCATTATTTTAGCGAAGATATTTGCTAATTTGTCAATTTAGATTTACAAATATGTTCATACATTACTATTAATAATGCAAGAGCATATATACGCCTAGAGCGTAAATTACAAATGTCGTCGAGTGACACTGAAGAGCTGTAAATACAGCGAAACATGCATGTCTGTCAATAACGACATTTTGTATAACATTTTTCTGAATATATATATATATATATATACAAATTCTCCAATTTTCGAATTTTTAGATTTTTATATTTATAAATTTTTAAATTTTCATTTTTTTTAACATCTCGCTTTGGAAAACTCGACGTCCTTCTATGCATAATGTTTAATTTTTTTGATTTTTATAAGGCCTTTCATGGTTATTAAAACTCTCTAGCAAATTATCAATATGTTCACCACGTACAATAAAAAAAATGTATAAAAAACACACAAACAAACAAATGCAACCGTCAAGGGAACTACCCTAATTTAACAGCTGTATGATGTAGAACATTTTTAATGTCATTAAAGTTGCTTAAAGAAATTCATCAGAAATTGAAAAATTTAAAATCGCACTTACTTTATATAATCCCGAAATGTTCTTTGTATCAGTCTAGCGGCTTTATCTTGCCTTTTCCATATTCGAGTGGAAGATACAATTTCCAACTCTTTACGAGTGGGGAATTGCTTCTTGAATTTAATGTCCATTTGTTCTTGTAACTATGAAAAGGAAGCAAACCAGAAAATATTCATTTAAAGCGTGTTTACGTAAATAAACACTCTAGCCTTACTTGTCTAAACGTGTCCGTTTCTTCAACGTGACCTAAAACATGTTTGACGAGGGCGTGGAGTATGTCCAAACAATGTATCCGATTCCCTTTGGCGATGGGTAGGTTGAAGCTGACCAGTGCTACGGTATTCGGTTTGGATATCCCCAGTGGGGGATCTAGAGATGCGATGAAATCCGAGATTTGGGAGAACCTTATGAATTGCGTCGCGTGAGGATCGTACCTGAAACAAATTCAATTGACGACTCCTTTAGATTAGTTTAATATTCATACTTGGACCATCGGATGTAAAACATTTCCAGATCATCTTCCACGATTCCGATTTCCTCCTCCTGATGGGCTTGGTTGAAATTCTCCAGAATGATGGCGATGTACATATTGATGACGATCATATAATTGATAATTATGAAACTGGTGAAGTAGATTATCGCCAACAGTGGATAACCGCAATCCCCATTCGTCTGTCCTCGATAGCTTTTATCGCACTCTGGTGGTTCGATCATTAAGGATTCGAGGACGTCGTTCCATCCGGCCGAGGTGATTAGGCGAAAGAGCAGATGCATCGAACGGGCGAACGTTTGAAAGTTCACCATGTCGTCCAAGGCGCCTTGCTGCTTAACATGGCCAAATAAAAACATTCCTATAATAGCGTAGATGAACGTTATAAGCGCCAATAAGGCACCTATGTTGAACAGTGCTGGTAATGAGACCACTAAGGCAAAGAGAAGTTTTCTAATCCCTTTGGCTGCCTGTCGAAAGGATCAAACATTTTTCTCTTATTAAATGAAAACGCTTCAATTGAATCTTTACCTTAATCAATCGCAATATTCTGCCGATACGGAATACCCTCACTACTCGTAGAAGGGTGGGCGATACAGGAAAGTCTATCATGATATCTTCCATTAGAATACCGAGTATGGACGCTAATACTAAAAGAAAATCGAAGACGTTCCAGGGAACTGTGAAGTAGTGGTAACGTAATCCAATGATTTTGACTATCGCCTCTGAAAAACGAAAGAAATCAATAAATTTTTACGAGAATATTTGAGTTATAAGATCCAGTTTTGGTGCATATTTCATCATCACTAAATTGATCCCCAAAATAAGCAATATAATGGATTTATTTAAATAAGAGCATAATGAGTGATATATAAGAAAAATCCTTCAGGCGTTAAATTCGGATTTTGATGAAACTTGATAGGGACATGGAATCCCTTTAAATAGCAAAGAATATCTCTTTGTTTCATCCGTGGAAATTCGTCCTTTGAAAATCTGATTATCATCTCATAGAGATGATGTTTAAATGTAAAAAGTTACTGTATATTGGAAGTTTCTTCATAATATGGTACTACGGAATATACAGAGGGGGTTGCACTAAAACGCGACTTTTGTATGATAAGCTTTTTTTATTTTTGACCTAGCTTTATCAACAGATAATTTTTGTGTTTGATGCACAAGATGCATAATATGGATACTACAATTTTGCAAAAGTATATAAAAGCGTTCGTTACTCAATAATGGTAGAAATCGACCCCAATAATATGCAGTTTAATATTTTTTAAAAGAGAAAGAAACACTCTCTTTAACCATTGCCTACGATTTTCATTAAAAAAAAAACAACTTTATGTTGCAGACTAATAGATTCTACTCACAAAAGTACCTTAATAATGTTAAAACGGTTTTTTTTTTGTATCTTTAAAGATAAGCGATGAGTTATTAAGCATTCTCGAAAATCCGAAAAACTCAATTTTTCGCTACAATTCAAAAACAAAAGAATATAACTAATTTTCGTTTTCGCCCTTACAAAAGAATTCCTATGAACAATGGTGCTGTGCCAAATCAGTACCAAACGAAAAATGGAAGCTACTCCGTGCCAACCTTTAGACCGGCGACGATTTGTAGCCAAAATTGAAACTACCCCGTGCCAACCCATAGGCTGGCGCGAATCTAGCCAAATGCAATGCGAAAACTTTGTTGTACGATCTGTAATAAAATGTGAAACTAGGTCAGCAACGAACTGTAATTAAGTAGAAATTACACCGTGCCAACCCTAAGGCGGGTATGAACTGTAACTAAGCAAAAACTGCACCGTGCCAATCTTTATACCGGCATAAATCTAGTCAATCACTAAATGGAAATTACGCCGTGCCAACCCTTAGGCCGGCGCGATCTCTAGCCAAGCGCAAAAGGCGAACTATGTTGTGCCAACCCATAAAGCGGCTACGATCTGTAGTAAAATGGAAAACTAGGTCGGAAACTATGTCGTGCCAATCTTTAATCCCAGCTTAAAATAAATAATAAAATGGATTACCTATTCTATAAAACGGCAATTTACAAAGGATGCGCTTACATACAAATGCGCTTACCTCTGGAAAATCCTGCAAAAATGCCTAATTGTAAGCAGATTTAAAAGATAAACAATCATTATTTAAAACACTTTTCCTTGTTATTGAAACCATGTCTATAATTCAAAAAGTGCGCTCGACTGGCACACTCGTTTATCTGTAAATTGTATGTTTATGTTTGTGTATAATTTATCTGTAGTGTCTAACGACGGCAACCGGCAAAATCGTGGTTTTAGTTCATTATGGTACACTAAATGTGGTTGGGTAGCTGGTTCAATTGAACGGGAAAGATTATTTTGTTGGCCATGTCTACTTTTCTGTAACCAAACCGAAACGTGGTCGAAATTAGGTTATACAGATTTAAAAAATCTACCGCGCGCTATTGAACGGCATTCTAAGTCTAAAGAACACATTTCACCGTTGTGCAAATTTAAATTATTTGGGAAACAAAATATTACTACTGCTGTAGCCAGCGCGCGCAAAGTTGCAATTATTGCCTATAATAATGAAGTTAGAGAAAACCGCGAAAATTTAAGAAAATTAATAGACGTAACAATATTTTTAGCATCACAAGATTTAGCTTTTCGGGGACACAATGAGACTTCAGATTCTTTTAATCGTGGAAATTATAAAGGATTACTCGAACTCTTTAATAAATATGAACCTAGTTTAATAAATTTGTTTTAGTAGTAATATTTTTTCGGGTACATCTAAATTTATACAAAATGATTTAATAGATTGTATTTCTTTTGTATTAAAACAGGAAATAGATACAGAAATTAAAGAAGCTCCGTTTTTTTCTTGGCAAGTAGATGAAACCACAGATATTTATTGTAAGTCTCAATTATCAATCGTATTACGTTATGTCAAGAGCGGTGAAGTTATTGAAAGATTTTTTGAGTTTTTTGACGTATCATCTGATCGAACAGCTGAAGATTTATTTAACCTTTTATCAAATAACAGCGAAAAATATAATTTTTTTAAAAAAATTAGTTGCTCAAACATATGATGGTGCATCTGTTATGGCAGGGCATTTAAGTGGTTTACAAAGTAAAAAAAAAACAATTGCACCTCAAGCTCTTTTTGTACATTGTCGTGCTCATGCCTTAAATTTAGTTTTGAGTAAAGCTTGTAATATAAACAAAGAATCTACAATTTTTTTTTCTAATTTAATTGTTATTGTTTTTAGAGTTTATTTTTGGTTTATTATTACGTTTATCAAGAGTTTATTTTTACGTTTTTATTACCTTTTTACCTATCACCTCATCCATTTTCTTATCCAGGCAAGATATCACTCTCACCTCTACGTGGTTCTTGCTAGGCAGTAATTTATATTTTATTTTAATCTATTTTTTTTTCAATTTTTATTCTACACTTACAATGCTACAATAATAACTATGAAAATATAATTTATTGACCGAGAAGGGTTACTTAGGCTACAGTAGCCTCACTTGAACAAAACGTCACGAGCCGCCACTGTTACATCCCCACCAAGCTTCATCAGAAAAAAAATTAATTTAATGTTTGAAGATATTTTCTTGGTAATGACTTCTTGTTTTAAAATATTGAAACATCAAATCGTCAAACACTAAAAAATGTACTTTGATAAACCCACATAAATAAAAATTGAAATTGGATCGATTCTTCTGGTAAAAGTGGCTTATAATTTTCGCACAATAATATTTATAATTTTTTCTCACCTAATCCAAAAACCGTTGTGAAGAAAGCATTGCTAACTTCCAACACAAAAAATATAGCATGAGGTTGATTATAATGCTCTATACCCATGGTCAGCATATTGAGGAAAATCAGCACAAAAATCGCTATTTCAAACCTCCTCGAATTGGAGAGGTCATAGAACATAGCTAAAAATTGATTCATCGGTCTCTTAATCACCTTCTGCGGCTTCTTCCTACCCAGTTTCTTCATGGCCGTGTAGTAATGCTTCTGACTTTCCGTTAGGAACATTTCTAACACTCCCCCTTCATACTACGGAATCGTTAATATCAATCATGCTTCTAGACATAGTAGAAAAATTACCTTCTTTTTTAACATATTAAAATTATCGATGATTACTCCGATGAAAAGATTTAAAGTGAAGAATGAGCCACACACTATGAATATAACGAAGTATATGTAGGCGTATAGATTTGCTTCTCTTTTGGGTTGGAGGTCGACCCCTCTTGCGTCTACAGCGTCTGCCATCACCTCCATCCAACCTTCAAAGGTAGCCTAAAAGTTTTACAGTATATGGAATACTTCAAAAGGTTTTGTATAACTTACCACTTGGAAGAGCGCCAGGTATGCTATGCCTACATGGTCGAAGGATATCTTTGAGTTTATCCAAGTGAAATTGTGGGTGTAGCAATCCCATTTGTCGTTGATTATCTGGATTCATAAAATATAATGTGTCTAAATTACACTAACCACATAGAAATCAGTTTATTACTAGTTTTAAGAAAAGTCATTTATAAAATACTTAAAATGGATCATGATAATTTTTCTAGCCTTATGCAAAGCTTGTCCAAGAATTTAACAGTAAAGTATCAAATCAAATTCCGAAGATTCAACATTTTTTCTGCGGAATCAACAACAAAATTTCTATTTCTTATGGGAATACTTAATTGAGGGATTTTAATATTTGTTTACTTAATAGGATGGGAATCAAATGTTTATAAAATAAGGATTCATAATTACCGTAGTGGGCAGAACCTCCCCTTCATCATTGACACACTTGTAAAATTTTCCACTAAAAAATTGTACACCCATAATAGAGAATATCAACCAGAACACAAGGCACACCAGTAAAACGTTAAAGATGCTCGGGATCGCATACATTAAGGCATTGACGACGATACGCATCCCCTGCCATCGACTAATCGCCCTCAAGGGACGAAGAGCCCTTAGCGTCCTCAAGGATCTCAAGACCCTTAAGTTTTCGTTCTCCTCGATCAGCAAACTAAACAGGGACACCTGAAATGCGGCCGTAAGGAATTAATAATAAATGCCCTCGGAAGATACGTACGAAGACTATTAGAAAATCCAACAGCGTCCAGAAACTGGTGAAATATTTGTGGAATCCTAACGCTAACCACTTCAACCCCATTTCTATGATGAAAATAACAGAGAACGCTAAATTGGTCCAGTAAAGTACCGATTTCAATTGGGGATTGTCGTCTAAATGGATATCTTCGAAGCATAAGGTGACGCTCGACGCGAAGATTAATACCAAGATGAACCATTCAAATGTTGGAGTGTCGACGAATGATACTACCACTCTTCGGAGGTGAGACCACTTCTGGCCGATTTCAGTGGCTATACATTTATCGAGTATCGGGCACTTGTCGTAGCATCTCGGTGGAAAACAGTCTGCTGGAACTTTCGGCTTTTTCTTCTTCCCAAATCCGGGGAAGCTGCCCATACCATCGATGTATTGTCCTTTGGAATTCCTGCGACCTCCTAGGGTTATCTCATCGACATAGGAAACTAGAGCGTGCCAAGGTCTTTGATCATCGTCTTCCTCCGTTTGTTCTGTCTTATCTTTATCGTTATTCTTATTTAAATCCCTTTCTTTATCCTTGTCTAGACTTTTCTTCTTCGCTTGGGGGAATAACATTGATTCTTCGTCGTTTTCAGTATCTCCCGATGTTCCTCTATTGAAGTGCTTCATCTCGACGCTTTCCATGGAGTTCTCATCTTTAAATATCGTATGTGAGATGGGCAAGTGTTGGTCGGTTTTCCGAGCACCTACCTTTGCTATCTAAAGTTGTTCCCAGGCCTGACGAGGCGTTTTTTAAAAATTTGTTGTTCGGTTTCGATGTATCGTATTCTGGTATTGGGTTGTTACATTCCTCCGATTTGCCGTTGATGAGTGTGGAATACCTTTTGTTCTGTTGCTTCTCCGCTCGCTGGTTTTCATATAGCGTTTCCTATAAATAATATATAAAAGCAAATGACATAAGTAGTAAAGTACTTATGCAGTCATTATAATTAATAATAATATTCTTTAATAATAATAATTTGAAATATATAAAACAAAAAAACCCGAACTCACAATCTTCCGATTACGAGAACGGCCACTTTGTCGCTGTGCTATTGCGGTACTGGTAGTATTGCTTCGTATTTTGCTACATACACTAAACAGAATCCTAAAAGTAGACCAATTCCGACTAAATACATTGAGAAAGTGATACTCCGATAGCTAAAAGTTGGTGGGGGACATATCGCCGAGCTAGCCGGGCGCAACAGCGATTTGCAGGTGTTTGCTTGCGAACTGCGTTTAATAAAATACAAATTAATTTTATTAAATAATAAATAAAAATAACTAGCGAGGCTTAAGTTTTTGTAGCATTCTTTCGCTTTTATTAGAAGCTACTTTGGTATTAATACTTTTGACATAATTATTTAGAAATATATTAAGTAGAGGTATGAAGAGACGACAATTACACGTGAAAAACCTGTCAATTTCTTCTTATTATTGCTGGAAAATGTCTTTTAATAATGTTTTTTGGTCAGGAACCTTTTTCAAGTACCTATTCTTCTAATTTAAGTTTTTTTATATATTTATAGTTTTAAATAAACAATAAAAGATGATGTTGCATATTTAACAAAAAATTCGTTGTGTCAAAATTTAAAATATCCGGTAAATATTCACAACCTATCTTTCAAAGAAACCTCGTTTAAGAGAAACATTAAAAAACGTAAGGGGACACCAACCCATTTTAATCAAATTCCAAAGAGGCGCGTAAAGTTAAATCTAAGCTCAATTTTATTTGTAAAAAATAATATATATGTTCAAGGCAATCTTCTATCAAGGTAGGACCATCCTAGGAATTGAGATTTCAAGGTAACCAAGCCCCAAATGAAATAAACTTCTGCAACTAGGATTTCCGCGGTAGTCCCAGGTATTCGCAAGGTGGGTTTATAATTACTTTAGTTAAAAAATGAGATAAAAATAATATAAAATGTTACAGGATACATAGTTGGACTGGATAATTTAAAACATTACCCAGTTGAAATTTTGCAACTTAAACAAAGATACGTCTGTTTACTTCGGTGGTCTGAGGAAGAATAAAAAATAACTGTAATCGCTCAAGACAAATTGCGTTAGTAAGTCGTTCACTGTGTTTCCATCTGTGAAACATTAATATGCCACCCGAAGACACTATAGTTACTAACAACAAAATAGTGGAGTAATTGGATAAATTTAGGTTAAATGGATACAAATAAATGCACAAACATTTGATATGTCGGGAATGCAAAATTAAATGAAAAATTCAACAAAATTAATTTCCAGATTTACAATTTAAGGCACATAAATATTGATCTTAAATCTAAATAACATTCGTGTTTTCTTTTCCATCTGATATAATTTAACATAATACCGAACTTTAACAATTAGGGAATGCAACTGAACCTGCGCGCTTGTAAAACGGCTAAAGTATGCAACCTACACGTTATATCCATGTGGTTTTTTAAATCATCAAAGTTTTAATCCATTTAAAATTTGTATTTACATAATTATAAATGTAGTAAAAGTATTTAGTACATAAATAATAAAGCTATGCTATATATTCGCTATTCAGTATTTGGTTAGTGAATAAAATGATACGGAAGACAAAGTATATCAGGCGCAAAAGGAATAATTTAATTTAAACGTTTCTTAGGGACCAGTTTTTAATGAGAAAGTTCCGGTAAAATATTCTCTATAATTTTTCACCGGCGGTAATCCAGCGGCTCTATCTGTAGGGCGTTTATTAAATTTTTAAATATATGTATGGGCACTTACTTGATACTCCGGGGGGTCGTAACTTATTATAGATATGGGTCTGTTCATGGCTTCCTGGTAACTTCGCTTATCCCTAGGGAAGGCCACTATTGTTTGTTGGACCGCTTTCGGCGTCAAGCCTAAAATTTCGCCGATATCGATATGACATAAATACGTTTCGTCCCGTTAGTAAAGTAAAATTTGTGTTGCGGATGGTGTAAATAATGTGGATATGTATATATGTAAAGTATATATTATGGAGATGGGTATAAATTTGGAAAGATCGTAAAGATGTCATGGGATGAAATATTGCGTATCTCCTGAAGTTATTACCTTGTCGTGTATTTTAATATCCTGAAAGTGTAAGTGGTAAGCTAGGTGTATAATTTCTAAGTTAGGAAGGAGTCTGTCTACGGAGAATTTAATGTACGTGTAATACCTACTTTACATTAGAGAATTTACGGTAATCGATCGGGATGATACTGACGTACATGAATAGCAGATAGAAACAGGTAACTATAAATGTTTTCACATTTTTTCAATAGCCAAACATATTTCCCACAGCAGGGCTGCCACAGACGAGGCTATCGTTAATACTTTTTTTGATAATTTAGAAAAGATAAACGAAGGAGTGCCCAGTTGCAACATCTGGGACTATGACGAAACGAATCTGGTAGATGATCCAGGTTCCAAAAAAATTTTGACAAATACCCTGAAATTATTAGAAAACCTTCAATGGCTTGTACGTTCATGATGTTCTGTGGTAATGCAGAGGGTCAACTAACCCCTTTATACGTAAATTATAAATGTCAAAAACCGCGATCAACATGGACCGAGAATGGTCCGACAGGAGCAAAATCGGGTCGGTTCGACCATGAATCGTTTGAAGATAATATATATCACATATAAATCCGGAGGTTCTTAGACTATGCCAAGTAAATAATATCAAATTCATAGCATTACTCCCTAATGCTGTGAATGTTCGAAGAAAGGCATGTGGCGCAGGATTCTCGATGAGTGGCAGTCAACTTCAAAGGGGAGTAAATGCTCATAGATTCCTAAAGATGAATTCCCAAATCTTTCGAAAGTTCGTTAATGGAACGAATATGGTGGCAGCTCCGGATAATTTGATTGCCGGTTTTAGGAAAGCAGGTATTGTACCTCTTGATAGGACAAATGTACTGCCCCATTTATATAATGAAGTTGCTGATAAGGAAAATATTTCTCAATCAGTTGGCGAGACCTTCCTAGCTGAATTGGAAAAAAGGAAAACTAATGCAGCTAAAGCTGTCCAGAAGAAACGAAGAAGACGGTTAATGTATTTTAGCTTGTGACCTAATCGGGATCACTCAGAATAACGATCAACTAGCCTGTACTCCTACAGATAATGTATACGATTCAAAACTCTCTACATCAGGAATTTTGAAGAAGAAAATAAAGCAGCGTCCAAAAAGATTTGAAGATAGTAGCTCTGAGAGTGAGTGAATCTGATGATGGCATTGGGAAATTATTTGAAGAACACTGTCGTGCAAAGCAGGATGAAGACGGAAGAAACAAAGAACATCATGTGGAAGTAGCAAATATTAATAATATTAGGCGATTTTGCTCTATTTACTTATGAAACAATTTGTATCCTCAAGTTACATTTAAAATTAATGAAGTAGTCCGCATAATGGCAATGGAGAAGTATGGAGACATCTACTGGAAGTGGCCATTAAAATTAGACGAACTGGATTACACCCTAGAAGATATTTTACTAAAAATAAATGAACCTGAACAAGTATCGCGTAGAGAAATCTTTGCAGTAAAGGGAATAGAGGAAATTTTACTCAATTCTTAATTAAATAATAATAAATAATATTACGTTTTGTTTTTTTGAACCCACTTTCTATACTTTTAATATTTTCAAGGTTTGCTTAATTTAATATGAATTTTTAAATAAGAAAAAACTTGTCATTTTGTTCGTAATGTGGTCTGACCTTCTGTAACTTTGTGACAATCAGCGGCAACATTTAATTTCTTAGTAAAACTTGATTGTCACAAAGTAACACCGGTCTACGGTATCGATATCTATTAGCATTAACTATAGGGTATATATATTCACTAATGTAAAGCAAATATGCATTAAATTCTCTGTAAGGTACCAAGACTACACCTTGTCCGTACGCTTATCTATATATATATAGATTCTATCCCTATAGTCGTTCATATAATATATTATTACAAATTTCCATACAGACCTTTGTTAAACGCTTCCTCCTCTGCGTGCCTCTGCATCACTTCTCTAACGATCTGCTCCAGGCGCGAGTTCTTAGTGTTCTCCTCCTGCACGTGCCGTAACTGCTTCCTCCGGACCAGATCTCTTATACGCTGGAAGCTCTGCGCTAATTTCGACTCGTCTCCGACTTCCTGCGCACAAGTCCGGCCACTTCAATGTTAATAAGCGGCTTTTGGGGGCATTACGTAGGGTCCGTTCATGCGCTTTTCGACTAATCTACTTGCATAAGAAGCTGTGGCAATTCAAGACACGCGTGGTGGTGAAATAAGAACATGATTGCACGATATCCTGGCATGCATTTCAAAACGTGCAACGGGTATGGATTTATAATTCGTTAAATTGTTGTAATTGTGGTTGGTGACAGCTCATTATTCGTATGAAGGGTTCGTTTTGCACTAGGTAAAATATTTTACATAAATTTCAATAGTAAAAATGCAATATTGTTGTCTAATAACTAAGAACCGACGCCAATATTCGTTCAATGCGCATGACGCAGCAAGTTACATCGACGTATAGCTAATCCAACATGAGCAGTACCTAGGTTGTCATAGTAATGTCTACGTAGAGTAGAAGAACTAAAGTCATCAGTCGCGGGGTCAATTCTTTTACGATAGAAATTACAATAACTAATGTTGTAAAACAAAAATTGTTTTTTACATAGCATGCGAACTTATCCAATAGAAAGAAAGAAACAAGTAAACGCTTGTACATTTATTTATTTCTACATTTAAAACGGTAGTATAAAACAATGAATTAAAAAAAAAATAAACTACTGTGCGTTTTTACAAAAAAACTTATACATATTAAAAAAAGAAACTGGACAGAAGTGGGAGAAGGGTACTCGCAGCTTCTTGATCGGCGACCCGACAAATCAAACGCACCGGCGTCTCGTCGATAACCTATCCTGCCGACAAAGCCAATGCACTTGCAAGCCGTTGTTAATCCATCCTTTATCGCATAAAGGATGGATTAATACAATATCGAAATATAGTTAGTGTCTAGTAAATGTTTTTAAAAAGAATACTTCTGTCAAAGTCACAAGATACTGCACCATCGGTTTTTAGTTTTATGGTTTCTTTTTTTTTGGAAAATAGAATAGAAATATCAGCTATTAAAACGATTTTGAAGTTCTAAGCAGTAATACCAAAGAAGAGGAAGTTATGTAAGAGGAAGAAATATTGTATAAAGGAAGCGAAGGATAAATTGAATGCGTCAATTTAAATAAAAGGTTGTCTTATTGATTAAAATCAAAAGAAAGAAAGCAGTGAAATAGCTAGTGCTATACTACTGGGAATGTGTTTTATTAATTTAAATAAACTCCCGATTTTCACAGATCTGATATATCCAACGTTTGGAATATTCTGACAGGTGTCTATAGGAATGGTCTGAAAATATTCGTTGAAAGTATTTGTAATAATGGAAGGAGAATAAGTAGTTTTATTGTCAATTCTGATTGTTAAATTAGCAAATGAATTGGTGCTACGTTCCATGCACCCAAGTTGCATGCAGCGTTTATACTACGCATTAGATCGGTCATTTTGGATTCCGTGAGTGTACTTCTCATTTTGGGTTCACTCTACCTACATACATATATAGGACAGGGAAATAAAATTTGTCGTCTACAGTATATTTAAATCGTCGATCATTGCATTTACTCTTAGGAAAAGTTGTACACTGTGTGTGAAGAAACATGGTAGATTGATTTACAAAGACAACAAGAAATTATAAATAAAAATTAGGTAGCTGATATTGCTTTAAGCAATTTTGTATCAATAATTTTATTCTGTAAAATATCCCGAAAAGAAAAAACAGAAACCAAGTTTGGAATAAGCTAATTTCACCGATAGCAAGAGAGCCGAAAGAATTTTCGTTAAGTACGCCTTTTACGTCCCAAACGAAGTATCAAATCAAATTTATTGTCGATTTTCGGTACTCGTGGATTCCTGTCACTTGGGAAGTCGGTTTGTATTGGCGTGGTAAGAGATTGTTCCATTTTCCGCCGCTTTTAAAGTTGTTATTTATTGCACGGGCATTGGATTGCTACTTAAGTATTAAACACCAAGAAATCAATAGCACGATGAAATGATGTTGTATCTCGACCGAACACGATTGCATTTTATGATTTCCCAGTTAGTTAGGTGATATAGTATAAGGGCATTCATCGTTTGGCATGATTAAAACTACAAGCAACATGCGATTATCTTTATTAGGTATACATATTGAATAGAGTAGCAGCATGCATACGGCGTGTCTCAGCGAGACGCATCATTAGAAATTTATGGGGTTCTAGCTAAAATATAAATTTGGAAATTCAGAATTATGGACAATCGAATGTGTTCTCTTCGATTAAAATATTTTTAGATTTCTAGCACTTCCGGTTATACAGGAAGCCGCCATCTACTTTGTTATTTTTAATTGAATACCCTGTATTTGATGTATTTGATTCAACCGTTTTGTGGTTATTCGATTTTTTGTAAAAAAATTTGCTATGGCAGATATTTATGCAAAATATCAGAGAACACTCGATTTTTTTGATATGAATTTAGGATTCATAACCAGAAATTCTGGACCAGTTTTTAGTGCAATCTTTATTAGATTGCAATGCTTTTACAAAATATTAGTACTAGATTAGAAATTCCGGACTGTTCACCTAGCCAGTTAATTTGTCGTTCAACTGAGCAGACCGGCTAAACCGCACCGATCTCCACTAATTTCCGTCTACACCTGTGACTGGTTGGGGATTGTCGGTATATCCTGCAGATCAATTTTTTTTTAAGTGCGCCTCTCCTTAAAAAGGTTTGACCTTGGAAACCTCGCTGGAAATCCATTTAAATTTTTTCATTTGTCTTAGTTTTTTAATTTATTTTTTTTTTCAAAGGCCCCTTACTTTTAAAAAGCCTCGAGGCTGCGCGTCTCGCTGTCGTTACACTCGACGTTCCGCGTCACGTTAAAAAAATTGCAATTTCTTAATTTTTAAATTTTTCTTTTTTTTAAAAACGCGCCTCTCTTTAAAAAAGACTCGACGCTGCGCGTCTCGTTGTCGTTACACGTCACGTTAAAAAAAATTGCAATTTCTTGATTTTTAAATTTTTCTTAATTTTTCAAACGCGTCTCTTTTTTAAAAAGACTCGACGCTGCGCGTCTCGTTGTTGTTACACTCGAGTTACACTTCACGTTAAAAAAAATTGCAATTTTTTAATTTTTAAATTTTTCTTAGTTTTTCTTTTTTTTTCAAACGCGCTTCTCTTTAAAAAAAAGACTCGACGCTGCGCGTCTCGCTGTCGTTACACGTCACATTAAGAAAATTTGCAATTTCTTAATTTTTAAATTTTTCTTATTTTTTTTTTTTCAAACGCGTCTCTTTTTTAAAAAGACTCGACGCTGCGCGTCTCGTTGTTGTTACACTCGACGTTACACGTCACGTTAAAAAAATTTGCAATTTCTTAATTTTTAAATTTTTCTTAATTTTTCTTTTTTTTTAAAACGCGCCTCTCTTTAAAAAAGACTCTACGCTGCGCGTCTCGCTGCCGTTACACGTCACGTTAAAAAAATTTGCAATTTCTTAATTTTTAAATTTATCTTAATTTTTCTTTTTTTTTCAAACGCGCCTCTCTTTAAAATAGACTCGACGTTGCGCGTCTCGCCGTCGTTACACTCAACATTACGCGTGACGTTAAAAAATTGCGATATCCTCATTTTTTAATTTTTCTTAATTTTTGTTTTTTTTTTAATTTCTCTTTTTTCCTATTTTTGAGATATCAATTTAGGATTCATAAATGCTTTAACAACATGTTGGAGTATGTTTTGACGCAGAGAATGGCTGTCTACATTGTGGGGTTACTTTGCTATGGCACGTTAACTTTTCGAAACTTTGAAGAACCATAATTAATTAATTTTTTCAAATGGCATCCCCATATTTTATTACTTAGTCGCCTTGGGCGTCTAATTTTACATATCTTATACCCGACATGTCCTATAGCTGAAATTCATAGTTTAGGAGATAATTACGTTCTCAAATATTTATTGTCAAAGTCAAACGTCAAAATCACACTTCTTTTCGTCGTTTGATGCTTGAGAGTTAATAATTATCCGTTAAGTGTCTTCACACTATTGCTATGAAGAGTTAAAATGGATGACAATAATAACAAAGTCTATACAAATTTCTTAATATATTGAATATATACATGAACTTCTAATGAACGATCTCGCTGTGATAACCTGTATATGTATGTACATACGTAACATGTATGAAGTTATAAGTATATAAACATGCATAAAATGTCATTCCTTTGTGCGAATAAAATTAATTTAAATCGCTTGCAAGTAAAGCAAAATCATCGAAGGTGTCTTGAAAATATTATACACGAAACAATCCACGTTTGCTGACAATCAGAGTTTTCAAACACAATATTATTTATGTATAAGGTATGAGATTGGATTCAATTTCTCTCCGTTTATACGTTACAATAGCGATCCGTTGTACCTCTTTGCGCGTCTTCAGTTCTTCCGAATTAAAACTATTGAGCAACAAGGCCAAGAACAAGTTGAGAACCATGAAGTTCCCCATGACCAGTGTAGGAAGAAATACTGCTAGGCATATACCAGGACTCTAATTGTTGGAAAATTTGCTGATATTTTGTTTCAAATTTAAATGTAAATTGGAATTTACCTCGTTTTTTTCAGCTCGCATGCAATCCCATAGGGGTTCGATCCATTCGCCGCATAGGATTCGGAAAATCATCATGAAGGAATGGAAGAAATCCGTGAAGTTCCATCTGCAAAAGAAAACGTCGTAAACCATAGAGAAATCTTCCAGCTGGCAGGGTTTATTTTCAGGGAATAATTGATTATAAAGAAGCACATTGCATTATTACAGCTTTGCTTGAGAAATATTTTTAGGGTTGATCTGCCTTCTCTACTCTTTCAAAAGTACTACATCATTAATCAGACGCGTTTTGGGATTTTATATAAATCAGAGTTATTTTTATTCTATCCAAACAGGTAAAAAAAAGATTATAGAGTCATGAAGTATTCTTATAACCTCCACCAACGACAAACGTCAATTTTTGACTTGGTAAAATCTCCCTTCCTCTCAACTTCGCCCAACGCATAATTATCAATTAAGGCTAGCTAGCGGCACTATTTGATTGCCAACGGGATCTATTCTAGTCTCAGGTGCGAACTCTCTTAAACAAGTTTACTCCAATCACTCTCCATTATAATTACGTTCGAACCGTATCGATCAGTTCCCAAGCTCAGCTGTATGTACCAACGAAATCCGCATTACTAATTTAATAATTTCGAACTTACGAAGAACAGGGCTGGAGTGGAGGTGGAGGGAGGTTACGGTACGACGGGTCGGATTGTTGTTTTACCTGGGCACTGGATCCGGGTCGAACTTCTCCGGACCGTAATCCTTGGAGAACAATTGCATCCCGATGACGGCGAAAATGTATATGACGATCACCAATACGAACGTTAGGTTCCCGAGGGCGCCGATTGTACTAATAATAATACTTAACAATACTTTCATAGTTATCCATGATTGGGCTAATTTTAAAACACGTAGCTGAAACAAAGTGATAAAATCGTTTATAGGCATAGAATAGCGCAAAAAACATTAGGTTCGTTGGTTCTCAGACTTCCAGATCACATGAGAATTAAATTTTCACAATTAAGTTTAATATCTACTTAGGTATTCACGTATCAAGCCTGGAAAGTGTTTTTGACCAAACGAATTCGGTAAGACACTTTCCAGCCGTGGTACGTACAATATTTTTCGACTACCACATGATTACCACTCACTAAAATCAATTTACTTGCATTTAATGAATGTAGATTAATACAGATCATTCATATTTGAATGACAGATTGTTGGACAGCTATTTTGACAACCGTAGGTGCCCAGAAAAACGTCAGAATCTTCACAAAAGAGTATATACCTATAGTACATCCCAACATATTAAGATTTCATATTAAAATATTCGTCGAAAGTATACAGTGCCCGACACTTTAGTTTCGCAAATTGACGCCATTTCTTTGAAAAATTAACGTATTGGTTAGAATGACTATAACAAAACTGTAGGTGATTGATTTCATAGAGAAGCACTCATTCCTCGTGGGTGAATGTAAACAATATCGCTTTGCAGTAAAGAAACACCTTAAAAAAATCTTTTGTTGATTTAAAAACTTGCTATTAGGGTAGGCGTGTAATCAAGTGAAGATGAAATGATTTTCCAAAAATGGTAACATTTGAAGGCAAAATACTGCTGTGTACTGAAAGTACCAACAAAAATGTAAAAATGAAATTTAAAATGAAAAATTAAATTAGCTAGCTCAAATGATAACAATTTTATTTAGGCGCAAAAGAACAATTAATCTCAGGTTTTCTATCATAAATAGAAAAATGTGGGTGAATGACAAATGACTTTCTTTAATACTCCAAAAAAACAATTTAAAAGGTTTAATTAAAAATAAAAGAACAGTAATTTTGAATGATATAAAATTCTATAATTTTATTTTATAAAAAAAAAAGAAAAAAAAATGTTAAATACAAACTTTGCAGAAAAAAACCTTGGACGTAAAATCCTGGTCGAAATAAAACTGCTGGCTTTAAATTTCAAAAGGACAATTCAAAATCCTTTTACTAAGCAAAAGAAAACAAAAAGTTCAGGAAGATAATAAATTTCTGCAAATCAATCCACGTGGTCTCAAAATTAAAACAACTAAATTACACGTGGAAAATTCCAGTAATTTAAATAAATGAAAATTAAAAGCAAGCACAATGCTTTTATTCACCCAACCCGAGGTGATTAATAAATAATTACAAAACAGAAAAATTAACAACGAACTAAAAAAAATTACTCTTTTAAACTTAAACTATCTTCCTGCACGTAAAAATAATAACAGATCTTATATCTAAACTTGTGTACACAAAAATACAATATCAATTATTATTAAATGAGTTCCATGATTAACGATATTAATTCAAAAATGTGAATACAATGCTTGAAAGTAAAAATCTCAAAATGGCAGAAATGAAATACAAATTTTTATATATCTCTACTTACACGTGTTATCAGGGAACTACTCTTACACGGTTCAAACAACCGTATATGTATAAAAGTCTCCGATGCGTGCGAAAACAACGCACCAAGAGCTGTCCGCAAACATCCGAACTCGCAAAAACAAAACCATATATACAATACCCGCGAAAGCAAAATGTACAAATGAATGAAATTAAAATAAACAACTGAACAATAAAATAAATAAATTAAACAATCCAAAACATTAACTCTCTTATACAAAAATAAAACAATTAGAAATTTCTCGCAACATTGAAAAACTCTTAACGGAATTAACAAGAAAAATTTACGCAAACCGGGTTGCCAGACCACAGCAATACGTTTTTCAAATGCCTTGCTAGGCTTGTTTGTCCTGTTTAGGTCGGTCATAAATGATCAGGCGTGCAACCCCCATAGTATCATAGTGAAGTAATCCACGCACAATAAATAAATAAACAATGGAGAGAGATTGCTTTCGTATCACGTTAGTTTAATTTAAAGATTCATGGACCAACGCAAAACGTAGAGAGGAACGCTAAATAAATAACCAGCACGAAGCGTCTAAACTTGATCCAGTTGTTGTATCGGGTTTAACGCGGCTCCAGTCATGGGAGAATAACTATGTACAAAAGCCAACTGAAACCCGAGGCATTTAATTTCATAGTCGTACACCTATGGCGTTGATACTTTTAACATTTAATTTATGATGTTAGCTTGCGGGATGATATTTTTTACATGGTACCTAATGAAAGTATAAAAAAGTTTTTTTATATTGGTAATAAAAAAGTATATACAGCGTGTCCGTTATAGGGAAACCTTGAACTTCCTCGTCCAACACCAAAGATTCAACACCGTGTGACAGAATAACTATTCCTAATTTTCAAACATGGTCTATTTATAAACTAGTGTCCGAAAATGATTCAGTATTGAGATGAAAAAAAAAATTGAATTATAGCAACCTTTGAAAAACAACAACCATTTTCGTAGTTGTCATTTCACGTCTGTCACAAATTAACCTTTATTAGGTAAATTGGTGTTTGTTTGAAATCATTTTCAAGATTGGATTAGCGTAGTCGAGATACTGGTGAAATTCAAGTAAAGAAAAGATATCGAAAAGAAATGTTGACTTTGAGGACCAAGTTCTGCAACAATTTGAAAATAATCCGAAAACGAAAGCACTCTTGTCATTGCTGAAGCGATGCATACAAGTCACCCGTCTGTATGGAGGGTATTGAAGGAATACCAGAAGCATCCGTTTCACATTCAAAAAGTGCTAACGTTAATTCCAGCTGATTATCCCAACAGCGTTCAATTTAGTGGATGGTATATACTTGAATAAAATGAACGACGAACCAAGATTTCCTAGGAGTGTATTATGGACAGGTGAGGTATAAGGGCTCTTTACGCTACGCGCGCTCTCTGTTCCGATTCAGTTAATGTTCAGGTTTGACGGACCCGTTTTGGCTCGAAAACACAGAAATCACGTGCTGCCCAATCAGCATTCACTAAAGTTTCGAAGCCCCTTGAATTCAGGCTACATATAAGTAACTTTATTCAACACGTATCAATCGCTTTCCTTTATTTTCTTTCACTCCTTTTACTATTTATTTTTTTAACTTGTCATTGCCAGTAACTTTGTTCTCAGTAGCAGTCATTTAGCATTTACTTGTAGAAAATTCAGCAACCACGTGGTATTCCTTTTTTGTTTGCATTAATTTTTAATATCAGAGTCCAGCAACCACGTACTATTTTTTTGCATAAATTTTATATCAGAATTCAGCAACCACGTGGCAATTTTTTTCTTTTTTTTTACAATTTTAATAAAGTTATCGTTACGTTTTGGATCTTTCTTTTTGTTTTAATAATCATTACAACGACTGTGTACCGCTTTTTTTTTATTAAGTTCCATCAGGTGGAGCACACAATGCGTCTGCACGCGCCACACCAGATCGTAACATCGCGTTAATATTCGAAGAAATATTGTTTTCCAGCAGGATGGTGCACCAGCACACTTTGGATTAAGTTGCCGAAATTATCTAAATGTACAATTTTCAAACAGATGCATCGGAAGAGAAGGACCAATTGCTTGGCCTCCACGTTCACCAGATATGATTCCAGTCGATTTTTGTATTTGGGGTCATATTAAATCACTGGTTTATGAGACATCTGTTAATACAGAAGAATTATTCTAGCGTTTGATGATATTCGTGAACGTCTTTGAAAAATTTGGCATTCGATTGCAAATGGTTACAATTTATGTTAATGGTAGTCGTAACTTGGAACAATTTTTATAAAGTTTAATGCAGTATTATTTCTAATAAAACGTTCCTTAACTTAAGTCTTTCCTGTTGTAACTGAGATTGCTATTAAAGATTTCTAGTTTCTCTTAAAACCAAGAAATTTCCACACACTAGTTTATTAATAATAAATGTTTATTTGAGTGTCCTCTATCATTTTCGAAAATTAGGGTATTCTGTGCCACCCTATATATCGGACTCATTTAGTGGTAATAATAAAATTTGCACTCACCAGTCTTAATCCTCTTAAAACGGATAAACCGTCGACTAATTCGAAAATTAAATCTAATAAACTAGCAGACACTATGATGAGATCGAAGATGTTCCATCCGCACTCGAAAAATTCTTTGCTTAACGCCATCAGTTTCATACAGCACTCGAACGTAAAAATGGAAGTAAAAACCTGGAAAGGAGTCATAAGGAAAAAAAAAAATGTTATTACATCACTTGCGCGTCAGAAAGTCGCGATTCTCGATTGATTACCAACTACTTCACTACCTTATTGCCTATGTCTAACGCTTGAAGAACGGATACGCTCATCCCGTGATGCTCCATCGCTAGGAACATGGTATTGAGGACGATGCAGATCGTTATGGTCAGCTCGAACAGTGGGTCCTTAACGATACGGTACAGCGCCTGCTGGAATTGGAGCCAGCCCATGTAGTCCATGCAGCATTGCTCGCAACCTGGGCAGTTTCTGTCTGGAAGATCATCTGGTAAATATATATAAAGTATTTTAAGCTCAATATATTTAATATAGTCGAAGCCGAATATGATTAATATAGTAGAATCAATTAAACGAAAGTTTTGATATAACTAACAAGCAAAGTGACAGAACTGATCACCTTCGATTTTAATAAAAACTTATAAGGGATTCACAATCCTCTCATGTTGCACTTCTAAAACACATTTCAAACGATATCTTTGGAGCTAGAAGAGATATCGAACTGAAATAAAAAGCAAAACGTTCCTCTTGACAATTCGGACGTTTTGGTTTAATAAGGAGATGAATGGTGCGTGATAGAACTAACATACTGTTGATAATAGATTAAAAGCACAGTCTTACCTATAACTACTATGTGTGAGAGGTAGTCTGATGGTATTGTATACATGCCATGCCGCTTCTTCTTGCAGCTGCCTACTCCATTGCACTTTATGACTTTTATCTCCTTCGGGCTCAAAGCCACTGTCACAGGAGTCACTTCCACTCGCTAAAAAAAATGTTGTTGTAAACTTAATCTCTCGTCATATCTGCGTCGTCAAAACTATTACCCTGATAACCTGAGGAACGTGCGATGTTGCCACATCTTCTGACGTGATGTCTCCGTCTTCGTGGTCATCGACTACGCCCGAATCGTCCAGCGAGGATTCCCTATTGTTTCCTTCGCTGTTGCTACTTGTTTGCCTACTTTGAGGGCCTAGTCTATTGGGAGCTGTAAATAAATGCAACAATTCAATTTGCTGTCGATTATAATCCAAACGAATACAAGATGGATTACCATGGATTTATGCTAGAGGCAGAACGCCTTAAGATTTGAAATATTCTCCAGCAATACTTTATTGAAATGTCGGACCGTTTATGGTCAAGCTTGGCATTTCTCTGGAAGAACTCCAAATTCGAAATCTAAGTGAATCTCGTAGATTCTCATAGACATAGTTACCTGCCATGGTCGGCAAGCTACCAACTTCAGAGCGGTAATATAAATTTACCGATTAGGTATATCGCGAGAAACTGCTCGTAGGATATCTACGGTTGTCCTTCGGTTTTAGTTTTATTTTAGAAGTGTTTTAATTTTATATTATATTACATACCAGTAAATATTTTTCCGAATTCAATTCCTTTAAATTTCTGACATAACATATTTTTTAAACGTTTTTAATTGCTGCTTAACTCAATTATTGTGAGTCAAGAATTTACTTTTTGTTTTAGTGTTTACTTTTAATTTTGCCATTTGTATACTAAATTTTTTTAGTATATGAAGTATTATAGATTGATAAAAAGTTCGTAAGAAAAATCAGACGAAAACATGCAATACGTTTCCTTGAAAACGCGGAATGATTGCCTTTACCTCCACTGCTAAAACCATGGCTTTAATCTTTAACTGCGTTCGCCCTACTTTCTCCTCTCGTCGCTGTAAACCAATCACGTTGCTGCTTAATATCGTAGCGCTTTGTGTTTATCTGTATACCGGGTGTCCAACCTAAGATGCAACGGTTCCTAGCCAATTTATTATTGTCTTTTTGAAAAAATGTTTCAAATAAATGTTGCCTCGAATTATATTCTACACATGTTAAAATTAGTTTCAATAATGGCGGACTTCCGGTTGTACCGGAAGTAGATACTAACTTTATTATTTTAAATGGAATACCCTGTATATTATTGCACTTTTGGATTCCCTGTTAAATTTAAATAACAATAGGTTAGGATACATTGGGTCTAAGTTGTACCGTATTCGAATTGCGTGACGTTTTTCGAAAAAAAAAAATGTGTGTCTTCGGTGTTTGGAAATATCTCAGGAAATACGAAAGTTAGAAAGATGCGGTTTTCAATTTTCGCTTAACCATGAAACAACACACGTCTTTTATTTTAAAATTGTTGCGTTTAAATTACAGCGTTATTAAATAGGGATCTGTAATTTTGAAACTCTAAAATCATGGATAACTTGATTTTTTTTCGAAAAACGTCATACAATTCGAAAACGGTACAACTTAGCCCCAATGTATCTCTAACGTATTGTTATTTAAATTTAACTGGGAATCAAAAAATGCAATAATATATAGGCTATTCCATTTAAAATAATAAAGTTAGTATCTACTTCCGGTACAGCCGGAAGTTCGCCATTACTGAAACTAATTTTAATATGTATAGAATATAATTCGAGGCAACATTTATTTGAAACATTTTTTCAAAAAGACAATAATAAATTGGCTAGGAACCGTTGCTCTCAGGTTGGACACCCGGTATAAGTACAATTCGAATACTTCAAAGAATTGGGAAACAAACTAATTTATCATCTCACACGTTATAATTTTATGGCATCACAACCATAAGAAGTGCAAAAAAACATGCCGAAGTAAGGTCGCAAAGGATCCAAATTTATCGATTCCCTCTTCGTCAGGTTTTTTTAACTTTGGCAGAGGAAATGCCAACGCATCGATTACCGAAAATATTAGGTAACTTCAATAACGCTAAATATTTTTGCACGTGTTTTTTAAAGTCCGTTATGGAATTCAATATAGTGCGGAATAACGAACGATTTGTTATAAAAACAACCAACGTGCTAATATTATGTACCGTACAAAAAATCCAATGTAAAAAAAAACAAGAATCACTGGAACGATCGCAATTTATGAAGCACGAACGTATTTGATACGTTATCTATTGTATAAGCGTTTAAGCCGTTTACCACCATGTCAATACTAGTGATCGTATTCCGGAATTCAATCGAATACATTTCATTTTTTGTTTTATTTACACCGTGAATAGGCGTTTGTGAAAAAATATTGAAGAGATAGTGGATAAAATACGCTACTCCGTGTCTGGGATGGGGGTTCGTTTACCGAACAAAATGGAAATCGTGACAACGACATCAAAAATTTACGCCGGGTAAACCAGATTTAGGGAAGTAGGTTTAATTTACCGGGCGGGTTCTCTTTGTTCTACGTTTCGCCGGTTATATTCTCGCAAAACGTGCGCGCACCCTCTGCTGGCATATTTATAGACCCATCGGTTAGTTATCGCGGCCGAGACAGGTGATATTATGCAAATCTGTACGTAATATTTCGTCAGTCGTTAGTTCTTAGTAAATGTTTGCGGAAGTATCGCGATCTTTGCGGAGCTGGTAAACCGGTGATGCTATGGTAATTATAGTTTTACGATTGGACGACGAGGGAGAGCGGATCGCGCGGCGGCGGCTCGTGACATTTTCCGCAACGGTGGTTACTGCGTATAATAGGTCAATAAATTGTATCTCGGTTCACGATATATGCAAAGAAAAAGGTTAAAATGAAAGATATTAAGCACAGCAAAAGAAAAAAATATTGCGGTGCTCGCTGGTAAAGAAAAAGATGGCGTCTATGTATATAATTTTTGCGGGATATATTGTAAATGTCAGAATATAAAAAATTATAAAAAGAGTAATTACATTTTTTACTGTAACGAACATCTACGGTACATTCAAATTTTCTACGTAAATGGATAAACATATATAAATGAATTCATTTTATTCCTGTTTACTACAAAATCTAAAAATTATAAAACCGAAACACTTTGCTTCAAATGATTTTGTAATAAACAGCGTTTATTTTGCAATAGTGCAATTTTTCTTACAGTGTGAAATCATTAAATAAATGCTTTCTGCTTTAACCGTAATTTTTAATATGAGGAAATTTTATGTAAAAAATTTTGCTTCGTGTCTGATTTGAACCAGGCACCTGCCGCTTGCCGGGTGGACAACTCTACCAATTGAGCTCAATTAGTTTTGTATAATAAGATATTTATTGGTTTGTAAGTTTATGTCGCTTCCTCCATAGTGCCGGAACAGTATATTAAAACACAAAGGTCACAATGACGTTCGTTGTAATGCGAGTACAAATGTACAAGCTGACCTACCGAAGACTGGGTCTTGGCATTTAGAGATGATAGAGTGCTGATATTGAACTCAAAACTGCCATCAATTGAAATGCGCCATATTGGAACACAAACGTCATCAATGACGTCGATACCATGGCGGATATTCAAATAAATAAAGTTAAGGATATCAATAAATTTTAATAGCACTGGCAATTTGTAATGATAATTAGTAGTATATGTTAGATTTTATCCTATGTATTTTATATGGCATTGTTTTTTTTTTTATTAAAGTTGTGGACAACTTAGAACTATAGCCAGTTTCTAAACTTACGATGAACTGGTAACATATACTTCATTCGTTCTCAGGTTTAATAAGAGAGAAAAGAAAGAATTTCTTTCAGCGCCATATAAAAATACGTAGGCAAAATATAATACAAGTTTTATGAGATCATCACGGCTTCTTATAACAATCCAACATTGTATGATGTCTTTAGGTGTAAATAATATACTGCAGTAGTTGTATAATTTATTGATGATTAAATAATATTAGTTTACTTAATTCCTTCCTTATTGATTTTCCTTGTATTTTTCCTGTAAACTTCTTCGCTAAATTATGAAATATAATTTTGCTATAAGACGATATTATGGTTTTACTTAAAATTGAAACATGAGTTTCTTCCAGAGGTGACATATCAACAAATGATGGGATAAACTAGAAAAAATGTTTTATGGAACATGCCTTGATAGTAAATACACAAAAGTCGTTAGAAAGTTTTCTTCTTGTGGAATCTTGTTTCCTGTCAAGACCATTACTTTCTAAATTTGTTTTACGGTGAATTGGAAAATATATCGTACCTCCTTTGATGGGCAGATTAATTTACCTAAGAAATAGTGAAGAAAATTTATAGAAATATATATGTTACACATCATTTATTTACCTCTACCCTTTTTTTTCAGGAATATCAAGTGATAAAAATATACTTTTTTAGATTTTCTTTGTCCGAATTCAATGTTGCAATAACTCCCACTTTAATTCGCACAATCTGTGCCGTTCTATCAAAATCCTTTTCGAGGAAATGTTGTGAACAAACATATGCACGCTTACTTTTGCAGGGATTTATGGTACCCCTGTAACAGTAATCCACACAACGTTTGGGCATTCTACAAAAAATTATTTCACATAGAAACACTAAGTATTATCATAATTTCCGAATATTTTTAAGCTATGACATTATTCAGCAACTTACATATGAAAAGTTAGTTCGCCGTCATCTTTGTAACTATTGATTTTGCAGGATTTTACACGACACGATGGCATCACCTTTCTTGAGGAAAAACTACCTGGATTAATTGTCATATAAGCCCAATTGTTAATGCCATAATATGGATACTTACACCACAGCCTTACACGTAAAACAAAAATATCGGGTGAATAATATATAATATTCGAAACAGTCCGTGAAAGAATAAAGCAAAGAAAGTAAATAAAACAATCAACCTGCAAGGTTAGGTAACATCAGTAACACTTGTCAACTTGCAAAAAACTTAATGTGACTTAACGCAAATACTTCCTAAAGAAAACTAACGTAAGCATGACGCTACATGAAACATGACGCATATAATGACGCCTGTGTTCCAAGATGTCCTTTAGTCTTTTGATGGTGCGCCGTAGCGATGCGCATACGGTTCATTGGCAGTCTATCAGGTCTGTGGTCTTGGATTACTATTTGTCATTTTACTAAGAAACGTTTTCTACAAGAATGTTATAGAAAATGCCTGTATGCCCAAATAACATGTCAATATCATTTGGTATTCTGTAATCGTGCTTTTGTTTTTAGTAGAATCACATCTTATTACCGGTTTCTTTTCGCATAATAACATACAGCATTCAAATCTTCAATATTGTTTTCTCTCCGGTAAAGGCCTAAACATAAATGTACACTTGGGCTGTTAAATGGAAACGTGTTGCTTGGCTCTATATATGTATCGTCCGTCCTGTTTTTCCGATAATTTATTAAAGTGACGTGTTCATGTAAAACCGTGTGCTTCAGGGGAAACGGTGTGAAAGCGCTTGAAAAGGTTCACTCCCCGGTTTGTGTCAGCGTGTCTGGTAAACATGGAAGCCGTCGAAATGAATTATAACCGTGTACCGACGAATAACAAAAGCGTTACCTACCTGGAACCTGACGCGACAAACTTTAAATCCGATTAATGCGATTTTGAAACGATTGTGTAAGTATTAGTGGATTAGAGATTATTTTACGAGATTACAAATAAGAGTTTTTGACGTTAATTTTAAGAAATTTTTTATATATTATATTTTTTTTTTATTTATTTTACACTGGTCAAACAAGAATAATACTTTTGTAACAAAGCGCGTTTAATTAAATGGATGCCTTCCCGTTCTCTATATACTATGCTTTAATTTTAACCCTTATTTTTGTTCGCCAAAGGGTTGTTAATCATTTTCTGTTGTAATTGCCGGATATCGTCCTTTGTTCAACTCATAAAAGGGTTACAAAAGGGCTTAGAGTTGTATGCACGCATGTTTGTCCGTTGTTCCCCCAGTTAATTAGCTATTGCATTTTCCTTTAATGTTGTATAGCGCTCCGGATCTCATGGCAACTTTATTTTGGTGGTTAAATTGCACAACTTTAAAATGAAAAGGGAATGTATCAAAGCTACGGTCCACTTTCTCACGATCCGTTGCAGCTAGATTAAATGCGATTAAAAAAACTTGATGAGAAAATTCTACTTGAAGCGTCCTTTAAAAATATTTTACTCTTATGGGAATCTTTCGTAAGCAACTTGTTTATTTTTAAATGGAATCATATTATTTTTCTGACGTACATTTACTCATGCAGTATTTAAAGATCATCTACATTAGCAGTAAGGTACTTTATTTCTAAATTCAACCGATATCCACATATTGCTGTGCTCTGGCACCCCGGGTTTTTGTAAATTGTTTTTTTGTTCATTCCGTTAAGCGTTTGTCAATGTTGCGAGAAATTTCAAATTGCTTTATTTTCAAATAAGATTTAGCTAATGTTTCGGATTGTTTAATTTGTTTATTTTATTGTTCAGTTGTTTATATTAATTTCAGTCAGGTGTACATTTTGCGTTCACTGGTAGTGTATATATATTGTTTTGTTTTGCGAGTTCGTCCGTTTGCGGACAGGTCTGTGTGCGTTGCATCGCACGCATCTGAGATTTTTATACCTATACGATTGTTTAACCTTGTGAGTTCAGTTCCTTGATCGATATGAAAGTAATTAGATATATAAAGTTGTATTTCATTGCTGACATTTTGCGATTATTGATTTCAAGTTTTGAATTCACGTTTCTGATTTTATTTCGTTCATCACGGAACTCATTTAATAATTATTGATATTGTATTTTTGTGTACACAATTTAGATATAAGATCTGTTATTATTTTTACGTGCAGGAAGATATTTTAAGTTTAAAGAGTTAATTTTTTTGTTCGTTGTAAATTTTTCTGATTTGTAATTATTTATTAATCACCTCGGGTTGGGTGAATAAAAGCATTGTGCTTGCTTTTAATTTTCATTTATATAAATTACTTGAATTTTCCACGTTTAATTTAGTTGTTTTAATATTGAGACCACGTTGATTGAATTGAAAAAAAAATTATTATCTCCCTCAACTTTTTGTTTTCTGTTGCTTTGTAAAAGGATTTCGAATTGTCCTTTTGTAATTTAAAGTCAAATGCAGTTTTGATTTAGACCAGGACCTTTTTGTCCAAGGTTTTTTTTTTCTGCAAAGTTTGTAATTAATTTTTTTTCTTTTTTAAAAAAAAAATAATAATAAAATTATTGAATTTTTCTGTCATTAAAAAATACTGTTCTTTTATTTTTGATTTAACCTTTTAAATTTTTGGAGTACAAAAGAATGTCAGATTTCTTTTACCCACATTTTACTTTTCATGATAGTAACCCTGAGTTTAATTGTTCTTTTGCGCATTGTAAAAAATTTTGATTATGTGACCTAGCTAATTTAATTTTTCATTTTTAAATTTCATTTTACATTTTTGTTGGTACATTCAGTACACAGCAATATGTATTTATCAATTTTTTGAGGTATGCCTGGAAAGTGATGGATTTGTTTTGACAACTCTCCTATTTAAATTTATAAAAGTAAATTAAAAGAAAAATAACATGCGACAAAATGAAAACCCATTCACATTATTTTTAACTGCATCTTTGGTTTTAAACATTTTTTACTTGATTTATATTACTCTATTTTATGTATAAGATAGATCCATGAAATATAAGCATGCAAATCATGCATTTAAAACATGAAACAGAATCTTACACTTCTTTTGCT
Source organism: Cetonia aurata (assembly GCA_949128085.1). Taxonomy (NCBI): domain Eukaryota; kingdom Metazoa; phylum Arthropoda; class Insecta; order Coleoptera; family Scarabaeidae; genus Cetonia; species Cetonia aurata. Next base: position 65,340,923 of record OX421883.1, on the reverse strand, counting down.
GAGAACAAACAAAATATTATCTATATACCTAATGCAATATCAACCCTTAATTAAATTCTGAACAGTCAAACAGTATATACGCATAAAATATCGATATGTATGTATAGGTTTTGAGAACGATAAAATTTTATGGGGTCACTTCGGTTAGCTTAGAAATGTCAGCAATTTGCGGTGCGCAAATCCTAGATAGGTAAAAGATAAAACATTTGGCTTTAAACCAAGATACAAGCCTGAAATATCGGCTGTATCTTTTATGATGTATAAAATAAAATATATATAAAAAATGTCACTGTAATATGTTCCAAATAGAAGTATTTTTTCCCAAATTGATCGTAGACTTCAATTTATATAGTAGCGGATAAACATAATCATTTATGTAATAAGATTCTAAGGTCATTTATTTTCGATAAAAAAAAATTATCTTTAAGTCAATGTTGAGTATAAATCACTGATGGAGAAAACGTGTTTATGTTTGGTAAAAATATTGGATGTACAAGATTTTTGCTATGGTTTACAGCGTAATTAATACAAGATGGAAACTTGTATTTTATTTCCTAAATTTAACATACAGTACAAAGAATCTATAAAAACTAAGTATAATGGTTTCAAGATACAAAAAAACCTAAAATGGGATGGACACGTCAAAGACCTCAATAAGGAAAACACTAGAAGCATAGCAGACATAACCAAAATATGAAGGCTAATGCCTGAACATATGAACAAATCACTGTATCATGCTCTTTATGTAATATAGATAAACGAAGTTTACGAAAGAACGCAAGAACTAAATAAGACTAAATAAGAAGGATATAAGACAACTAACCATCTTAAAAAATTTAATTCTTATACACAAGATGAAAAATGGATTAATAAAAACCAACAGCAAACTAAAAAACAACAGAGAAATACATAACCATAACACAAGAAGACACTCACATGAAAGAACTAAAAGAATAGTCAGCAATATGTATAAAAAATCCCAAACACAGAAGCAATCAAACATTAAAATAATCTACCCACAGAGATTAAAAAATTAAAACACGCACGGTTTAGAAAAGAAATAAAAAAAAAGCATCCTGACAGACAATAACCGTTAAACGGAGAAAAAACATAAACCAAGAGACCACAGCGCTCTCAATACCGATAGTCCGGGAAGGGACCACCAGTGCCATCATCTCGAGGTGAGGAAGAGAGCATGAATACCATACATTGTTACATACATTTTGCAACGACATTGTTATTTGTTTGTTGTATACTTGTTATAGTGTATATTGTTATGTAAATAAATAGTTATGAAGATAAATGGTACAATACTATACTGGCTTGGTCTCAGGTGCCAGCACAAAAGTGAAGAGAATATTTTGGTCATTGTTTGCAATTTGGGTATGAAATGCTCTCAAATGATAATAGCTAATAGAGTAATAACTGATAAGCAACAAATTGCTGAAGAGTTTGGTGGAGAGAGGGCTAGCTCTTCACTTTGGGAGCGTTACAACACAAAGTTTTGGTTTGTCTCTTTGTCATTTTTTTGCCCTTGTAGAGGTTGCAAAGAAAATCTTAAACTTAAATAATAAAACTAGCATAGGTGTAGATAATATTCCTTCAAAGTTATTGGTTGATGACTGGTCGTGATCCAGCGTTGGTGAATAGCTATAGGTCTATTTCGATTCTCCCATTACTGTTAAAAGTGTTTAAAAAGGCCGTTGCTTCTGCAGCAGATTTAATTCGTTCTATAGGAAGGGTCGCTCAACTGAAACTGCTTGTATCGTTTCGGTCAGAACATTGGAGTACCACAGAGTTCGGTGCTGGGGCATTTGCTATTTATACTTTACAAAAATAATCTCTCCAGTAGTATAAGTTGTGGATCGGTTTTTATATATGGTGATGAATACTTGGCTATCAAACATTCAAAAAGATTCCGATGAATTTTATGGATAGGGTCAACCTAAAAAGCGTTGGTTAATCGTTAGTATTGATAAGACGACTACTTCCATTTTGTTTGATCATAAAATTAACAATAAAAAGTATAGTGACTAATATAAATTTAAACTTTCAAGGTTGCGATCTTTTTGAGCACTTTAACTGGTAAATTTAGCTGTTATGATTGATTATAATTGGGATTGGGTAGCTCAGGTAGATGCAGTTTATTCGAGAGCTGCATCTTTCGTTTAATCAGCATGCTTTCATATCTGGTCGCTCAATTGTAACTAACTTAACTGCGTTCACTCAATTTGTCAGTGAGGCGCTGGACAATCTCTAAGAAGTTGATGTATTGTATACTGCCTTGACTAAAGCTTTCGATAGCATTGAACACGGAATATTACTTTCAAAACTCTCTAACATTGGTTTTGTGCTTCAACTAACTAGCTTCTTATAAAGTTACTTAAATAACCTTATCTGTTATGTTTTTTACAATGACTATTTCTCCATTTCTTATATAGCCTGCTCTGGCGTTCCCTAGGTTTCGCACTGGGGACCATTATTCTTCATCATGTATTTAAATGATCTCCTGGCATCGCTAGATTGTAAAGCGGCTTATACTGATAATTGAAAAAATTATTGGAGAATATCGACTGATCGACCTGATTGTGCCTTCCTTCAAAATAAACCTAGGAATTGTTTATCTTTTACCGATCGCATTCCCCAAATCGCTAACTCTGCCTCCAATTCTCGGGGGTTTCTAATACGGTCGTGCAAACACTTCAGTGATTTAAATGTTGGATTGATTCTTTTCTTTGCTTATGTCAGAACTGAACTTGATTATGCATCAATCGTTTGGGGTACCCTTTATCAACAGATCGCCTTGCAAAGAGTGCAGAGAAGATTCCTAAAATACTTATCGTTTAGAATTGATCATTGTTTAATTTCACTTCTTTAACTTTATTAATAATAATAAAAAATTGTTCTAACATCCTCTATTGCGTTCAACTATTACCATATTTTCAAAGAAAACTGAGAAATTAGATGCAATTGAGTTTCGTAAAATACGTGAGGGTTTTCTCGTGCCCAAACTCGATAATTTTATTAGTTAATGTAACTTAAATATAAATTGCACCACGAAATACTCATGAAACTTTAACGTAGATCTGAAGATGGACAATATTGGCCGAAACATGTAATTTGATTCTAAATAAAACTTTCTGAACGTTGCTTTGAATACCCTCTATTAATTACACGGTTCAAGGATTAAAATACAATACAAAAAAAGGTTCTACTTAGCTATGGCTAGATGTAAACAGTTACCCATTAATGCTAAACCAATATATATGTATCGTGATGGACAACATACTTGTGATATAATTATACTAATTAATTCTTTCAGACCAAACGAAAGGAAAAAAAAATGATCAGCAATTCCTAACACGAATCGCAGAATAACTCGATTGTCGGTGTCATTATCACTGCCATTCCAAATGTGGTTAAGACGTTACACGATAGGAAACAGTTTATTCTAACAGAATTGAAACGACGAAACCAAGATAAGGATTTCCGGGCAAATGTAACGCCAGAATCGCGTGAAGGAAGCTAATATCGTGTTTGGTATTACCGGTAAATGGTCAACTGACTGTATAAACGGGTACAGTGCTTTTGACCTGAGTATGTCAAAACGCACTTATTATTATGACGAAAAATATTTAATGGCAGAAATATTGTTAATGGGTGACCCATTCATTTTATTTATTAGACTTACCATGTTTTTTTTTTCTAGAGGACATAACTTGAAAACGGGTAGCACGTTTTTAGTTTGTCAATGCGGTTTCATATTATATCTTATTAAAATTCCTATTAGGCAAGGTAAATGAAATAAATAAATATGTGTTAATGTACGAATTATTCAGCAAAAACAATAAAATTGTACAAATTTTAGCGCCCAACTAGGGGCATTTAAATAAGTAAATCTTTATATCCTTTTTAGTTGATAATTTTTACCAGAAAAAAATTCTTCGTTAAGATTAAATACGTACTACCACTTAGGTACAGACTAACTAATAAAGAATACTTATTAATTAAGATGCGTAAAGATCAAGAACCCATGTACGTACACAATATAAATAGTTACATTCACGTATTCATGTGCGTCTTATTCCTTACAGAAATCCTCCCATATGAAAATTCAAAACCAAGTGAAAAAGTGTTTGTGTGCTCTTTTCAAATGGAAAATCCATTTCGCAAACATAAAGAAAAATCCTTCAAAGATCTCACCACAAAACATCTAGGTCGCCTGCTGGCGCTAGCATATAAGGGTCTATGTATTTGCGTTCAAAAGCAGATTGTCTGTATATACATATATACATGTAGATGAAGCAAAGAGTAAACGGTCTTTATTCAAAAAACGTTTACACGTGCAAAAATCAACATTGGATAAAATAACATTCAAATACCGTTTACTCGTGTTACTGAAATGGTTCTTCTACATTTACGTATATACAGAGCGTTCTAGAATTCCATTGAAACTTCAGGTAGATGTATTATACTGGGCGACAATACAAACTTGTAAACAAACATGTTTTCGAAGGTCGAGGGTTTGGATATGGGTACAGTTATGAAAGTAAAACCAACAATAGCAATTTAGTAGCACTTTATTTGCTATTTCAGTATTCCATTACAAAAACTCAAATACCATTCTAGTCATTCAGGACTAGGTTTTATAGTTTTGGTATTAGTGCATTAGTATCAATGATTAAAACGACTTTGTTTGTAGATTATAGGCTCTAATACGTAATTGTGAAAATTTTTGCACATTGTTATAAAAATTATTTCCATTTTAAGTAATATACGTTTCGACTTATTTACAAGGCTTCTTCAGTACCTAAAGAATTATTTTGATAATGTACACTGAAAAACAAGTCATTCGGGATGAACTACGTTAAAATATCTTCATCCATGCAGTGTTGCCACTTCTACTTAAATCTAGCAACAACTTTTTAATTCAAACGAAACACCTTGTATTTCTTATTATTCAACAACTTTCACACTTATTTCCCTATACCTATCTCAACGCGTTTTCGAGATATAAATTATTTTTAATTTTTTGAAAATTTGATCCTTATAAAACTACGGATATCTTCACTCTTTTGAATAAAGTTCTCTCTCTCTCTCTTTGGACTAAAAGTTCAATTTTTACATTAAGGGGGTTTAAGGAAACCTTAAACTAACTCCCTATGTTATTTGAATTTAGTTACATTATACAGGGCGTTCCACATGTTACCCTCGTACCACATGTTAAAAAGTATATTTTTTTAAATGGAATATTAATCACTTCGCAAGCCTTTTCTATCATGTATGGTATTCCTGCGCCCTGTATCGTTGCAAAATATTGGATAATATTGGAATATTCGAAAATTTTGAATAAGTGAAGAATTTAATTAAATTTTTTTGAATTTTTCAAAACAATAACTTTTCAGATGGAGTTTTTCTAAAAAGCGGGACACGTTTACAAAAAAATTAAAGAATTAATAAATAAACTAATAAAAATTGATTATAGAGAGGCGCGTTTGGGGAAAAAAATAAAAATTGAGAAATCATAACATTTAAAAATTGTAAAATTGAAAAATTTGGAAAGCAAAATTGAAAATTTTAATTTTCGAAAATTTGGAAAACGCATTTGGAAAAAAAAATTAAAAATTGTAAAATTCGAATATCTGAAAAACAAAATTGAGAAATTGAAATATTTGAAAATTTGGAATGATTGAAGAATTGAAAATTCGAAAAAATTAAAATATTGATTTTTCAGATCGAATTTCTCTAAAAAGCGAAACGCGTTTAAAAAGATATAAAAATTAAAAAAAAAATAAAAATTGATTAGAGCGAGACGCGTTAAAACAATATATGATAAAAATTTAAAAATTAGAGATTTTCAAAACGAGACGTCGAGTTCACAGCGTAAGACACGTTTAAAAAAAAATAAAATTAAAAAAATTATATATAAATGCAAACTCCATTATGCATTCCCATCCCTATTTTACGTGATTTAAAAGAGAGCAACTATAAGAGACTCTAACCTTGTTTCGAGCGGTGCGCTCCAGGTGGAACGTGGGCTTTCTAGTATATTGATGTATCTACAAAAATGTGATTTCTTTTTTTTTTTAATCTTACCCCATAATATTTCCTACTTAAATATTTGCATTTCTATATCTTTTAAACAACTTTTTTTTTTATAAATTAATTACCCCAAATTATACAGACAGTTTTCATAATCGCTGCAAAGCCAGTAGCAACTACTTATTTATTACATCCATCTGTTCATAGTTCATCCCGCCTTTATTATTTGCGAAGATGAATAATACATTAACAATAAGTAGGAGTATTTTTTGCTTGCGCGCGTCAAATTATCATGTGAGGAAGCTGCTGACTTTGCAGTAATTTTGAAAAGCGTCTGTGTACAATTAAATCGTATTTAGAATATCGCCTTTTTCAATTGCATACTTACATATCTTTTTTAAACAAACATTGTTATAGTTTATCTACACTAAATTGTATAAAACTAAATTATGTTGGAATATCGCGTCTTTAACTGCGGCAAAAACGAACCTTATATTCTCAGTATCCGTGGCACAGGTGAAATGCGAGTAAATAGCTTTCTCACTATCCGGATTCAAAGCAATAAACATATCCAAGATGAATTCCCTAGCTTCGATAGCGTCCCTTTGCGGTCCAACGTATTCGGGGAAATAATCGGCCAGGTGCGAGTACATCACTTTCTCCTCCAACACGTCTTTCTTGTTCAAAAACAATATGATCGAAGATTGATTGAACCACTGGTACGAAATTATAGTCCTGAATAGCGCCTTCGATTCCTCCATGCGGTTCTCGTTGGATTCGAACAGGACTTGGTCGTATTCGCTCAACGCTACTAGGAATATAATCGAGGTGACGTTCTCGAAGCAATGGATCCACTTCTTCCTTTCCGATCTCTGCCCGCCCACGTCCACCATGCGGAATGTGACGTCGCTCAAGTCGAAATGGTATTCGACAATTCCGGTTGTCGGTACGCGGACTCTAAGGATGTCTTGTTCGGTCGGTAAATATTCCGGCGATGCAATCCGGTCTATTTCCGTTAGGTAATATTTAGCAGAATCCGTCAGTTGGTATTCTCTCCGCCGATTATATGCTTCCCGTATGCCGGAATCGTTCCACAAATCCTTAATCGCCTCTACATGTTCCTCCTCGAAAATTGTTACGGTATTACGTTCGATATTCGCTATCATATCGGCTTTGTGTTCGTTACTAGACTCTTCATAGTTGATATCCAAATCGTCCATGGCCTGTATCATACTCTGCATTGCGCTGAATATGTTCTGATACACCAGCTTTGCGTGCGCCCGCTTATCTTCGTCCGTATAACCGGTGCCGTGAATTATTCGCAACTGCTTGATGAACGTAGATTTACCAGATTCTCCGGTACCGAGTAACAGTAATTTATATTGTTTCTGAGCGTGTCGTTTCTCTTTGTCTATTTGCCTGTCGTATTCCTTGCTGATCCGTATCTGCTCTTGAAGTTCCTTGGACATGAAGCAGAAACACTCCATCGCAATCGAGAATATCGCTATGTCACATCGGTGCTGATTATACGTGTGAGATTCGTTATTGGGCGTGGCGGAGTTTCGTGTCGTACGTTTTATGTTTGTTTATTTATCTAAAAATTTCGCGTATAAATTGCACCTTGTCAACGTAAACTAACGTGCGAATATTCTAGGTATGCGAGATTTCACATTCGATGCACTGCAAGACATTAAACATAAACAAGCACATTATCACTGCTGCTACATACCGGGAATACGTAAGAAGAATTGCTGACGTCACCATTACCTAATCACGGGAAATGTTTTTATCAAAAATATTGTATTACCACCGAACATTAATCGTTGAATACACGGAGATTACGCTATAGTATATTTACTGTGCGTTGAAAATACCTATAGTTCGTCTCAACCTTAAGATGCAGTATACGTCTTATGGGAATTCGATTCGCGATTGCCAAATCGTCGCATCAGCTGCACATTGCTACTTCCGGTTGCATTATTTGAGATTATGACAATTAAAATGCATATATCAGTATATGTTACTATCTTCTCTATGATATATGTTTATGTGGTCTCAGATACGAAAAGGGAGCTATAAAGCAGCAATTGCTTATATGCTGAAGAAAGAAGCTGAATTGAAGCAATTATAATCGTTATCTCTGTTTCTTTTTAAACGGAATCTGTGGAAAACAGTAAAATATAAGAAACCATATACTGTTTTTATTTAAGAATCAGTAAAAAGAGCCGATAACTTTATTTATTATTACTCATTAACGTAATTTACATTTCGAACAGTTATTTATTGTATATGGGGTATGATACAATTTATTAAATTCACAGAAATAGATACAATCCTTTAATTAATTATAGTTTCCTCGTTTGTAACAAAAATAGCTGGAATCATACAAATGCCCACATAATACAATAATATTTATGAAAAGAATAGTAATTACACACGTCTTATCTAAATTTTTTAGTCGGTCGACGAATCAGTTTGATCTTCGGATGATGAATCTGTTACACGAATAATGAATTCTTCAATGTCATCTTGCAAATTATCCACTATCCACATTTCCTTTTCAATATTTTTTACATGTTTGATGTAGTTTTGCCAATTAGCAACAGTTACAGTGAGTGCTATATGCTCTTTGAATTAGTTCCTCCATGTCTTTTACCTTAAATGTGGTATTGTTCATTTTTATGCAGTTTTTTACTTGTGCCCATACCATTTCAATGGGATTTAACTCGCAATGGTAAGGTGGTAATCGCAGAACATAATGACCGTTTTCTTTAGCAACTTCAACAATCCTGCTTTTATCATACTGCGGTTTAATTTGTGACACGCAAAACAGCAAGTCCCTTTTTAACATATCGTCAGTTGTTGGAATTTGTTTCTCACGGAGCCAATCTATGATATCAGTTTTTCTCCATGCTGTCGTTGGAATTTTTTCTAATTTTCTGCAGTGATACGAAGCATTGTCAAGAACAATAATTGACATCTGCGGTATGTTTGGAAGTAATTTCTTAATAAACCAATCCTCGTATGTTTCTGAGTCCATCTCATGATGAACATCAGCAGTGTTTTTCTTGCAGAGAAATGGATATTCAGCACCAGGAACAAATCCATTATCATCACCAGCATGAACTAATGCAAAACGAGGTCCGAGCCCAGTGGGTGATTTCAAGCCCGTACTTAATCCTTGTATAAAAGCTTGCCGACTATTTTGAATAGTGGTAGCTGTCCAAGTTTTAGTTACTGCATGCCCTGTATTTACCCATGATTCATCGGTATATATTATGGTTCGACCTAAAATAATATAAAGTTATATGCATGTCAAATAGCAAAAACTACACTGTACCTTCTTCTCTAAATTTCTTGATCTCTCGTAAGTATTTATGTCTCCACCGAATAATGTCATCTCGTTCGATGAGTACTACCTATACTTTTTCGTCCTACTTTTTTAAATTCAAAACCCATATCATGTAATAACCTATGTAAGGTTGCTCGACTGAAGTTAGGAAGATCATCATCAGCATTGACAGCAGCAAGAATTGCATTTAATGTAGGTGGCATATTCTGTATAAAAAATCCATGCACTTTACGTCGTATAGATGCTTGCGTGTTCTCGTCATATGTTTGTAATCGGTCGTTTACTTGTATGCCTTTCCTTTTTTTTGGGTATTTTTGGAGTTGATGACGAACCAGTGTGTTGCTCCTTCTTTATACTATATATTGTACGTTCTGAACAACCCAAAGCTTTGCTTGCTTCTTGAACAGCAGCACTCACATTCATAGATTTATTAAAATAATTAAAAACATTTGCAATCATACACTTCTCCTTCAGGATAAATTGTTCTCCCTTACACCGTTTTCTCCCTACACCTTCCATTAATGCAGTGAAAACTGTAATTAAATGTATCGGTTATATAATTTATAAAAATCACGAAAAATACCCATATTACCTTGTGCGCGCTTGAAAAGGAGAGAAGCGTTCTGAAAAGAACGATTTGTGCTATATATAAACTAATTAACGTGGAACTTAACTGTTTTAAAACTACGATGATGACGATTGACAACAGTTGATGCTAATAGACAGATGACAGATAGGTATTGGTGCCGACACCGACATATGTACATAAGTGGCAACATATAAATCGGAAGTGAAGATAGCGTTAGTGACAGCAACTAGGGATAGTAAGAGATGCACAGTGGCTATTATATCCCATACTGCATCTTAAGGTTGAGACGAACTATAGGCATACCCAAATTACGTGGAGTAAACTCGCTCCAATGTGTTATCAACCAAAGTTATCATAGAATTCAACCCTCGCTTCATTTCCCTACTATTTTCAGTGTATATTCCAAGAGTTAAACAGGTTTTCAATTGTCTTAAGAGTGAACGAAATCGGCTGATCAAATCGACAGTCGCAATCCGTCTCCATTTCAATATACAGTATGTACCACTAAGTGTGCAACAAATGGGAATGCAATTATAAAATAAATAATGCCAATGTATGCTTGACATCTAGACTGGGCACACTTAGACTGTCAATTAGCTTACAGGGTAGACCAAGAAATATGAAAATAGTTTAAGAGTAAAGTACCATCATTTCGAAGAATACAGCGAAATGTTATTAAAATTAGTTGTTTAGAATTTAAAAATGCACCCGAATATAAAATCACGGCCTGTAACCATAAAACAAAATTGTAGATTTTGTATTAACCCCTGTATATTTTTTAAATGTTTAACATTATTACTTATTTAAATTAACTACAAGAATATATGTTTTCAAAGAATTTCTTTCATATTCCATCAAATTTGGAAAATGTATTTAGGAATACCTTTTTAATAAGCGCTCACAAATTTCATGCCTGTTGCAACGATATTTAGTTCAACTTTCAGATTTTGATAATATTCTTTTTGAGATCGTAAATATTTTACAATAATAATATGAATATTCGAAGACTCTCCCGCAAAATACAAATATTTTATTTCAAATTCACAATAGAAATAAGGCTGATAAGCACAAAATGCAATGAAATTAATCATGAATAATGGATGAAACGAATAAAAAATCAAACGAAAGCAAAATTTATAATAAAAAATTATAAACACCTAATAAATGAATGGGAAAAATAAATAGTATGAAATTATCTAATCGGTTCACGTTCAATGCGTCTAATTGTCCGCACATAAAATTCAAGAACTGCAGACCGCATCGTATTGGCAGGAATATTTCTGCATTGTATTCTTATGGAATCTTCTAACTCGTCAACATTATTGAAAGGACGATCCTTGTACTCAACTATTTGTTTTAAAGGTCCTCATAAGAAGCAATCTAGCGGTGTAAGGCCTGGTAAACGAGGAAGCCATTGTAGATCTGTGTTTCGCCTTATCCATTTATTTCCAAATATTCGATTTAGATATTGAGTGATAACTGTGCTGCAATGGGCACGGAATTCGTCATTTTGGAGCCATAAACGATGCCTTTCAGCCGACAGGTTCCTACGATTTGAAATACATCAAATACAGTTCTTATAGGTAGGAATCTGTCGGTCTCGTTAGCACAATTGGTCAGAGCGCTCGTCCGCTAACCAAGAGATGTCAGGTTCAAATCCTAGACGAGGTAAATTTTTTAATATAAAAACTGACTTGTAATTTATTTACAATGATTAGTAGGAAAAGCATTATTTCTTTAATGATTGTAAAAAGTGCAGAAAATTAAAAAAAACTGTATAATTGCTATATTGCCGGCTTTCTAAAAAGCTGGATTTGGTGTAATTCAAATCGTAGGAATCTGTCGGCCTCGTTAGCTCAATTGGTCACAGCGCTCGTTCGGTAAACAAGGGATGTCGGGTACAAGAAGTGTAGAAAATTAAAAAAAAACATCACATTATATATGTTTACAATTTTATTTATCATTGTACATACTTGATGTCCTTCACACCTATTTTACGGTAATAAACTGTTGCAAGAACACGCTTTCACTGTTTAAATTGTTGCGCACGCCCCGATCGTAACCCTGGATACTTCGCTCTCACACCAACAGCTACCACTCTGGGGTTGAAAGTTAGCCCCTTGATCGAATTCTAAATTGTGGATTCGTCACAGCCCAGTGTCTTCTATTTTGTCACAGGTCAATTTTCCCTGCAGGTTGAAAACTTGGCAACTTAACCAAATTAAATTACGACTACACCAGTATAATTATACTGAATTCTCTGAATCGTCAGCGTTATTTATTCACAATTATACTTTTGCACCACTGTAACCGCTGAATACACCAAACAAACTCAAATGTGAAACGCATTACCCAGTAAAATTGGGGGAACACTGTTATTATTATGTACGCGCAGAAGCGGATAATCAACTTACCTAACGTACTGCACGGTCTGAGGGTATCCGAAAACTTCGGGTCGGCTAGCTGAACGTGCTTCGGTGGTGGTAATGGAAGAGGCAAAGCCTGGGGCCTCGGCGATCCGCGGCCGTGCTTGGGCGAGGGACTCGGGCTGGGCGTCACCGACCGGCTTCTCGTCTTCGGCGATGATTTACTGCTATCCTTTCCCTCGTCTTGTTTCGTCATGTTCCCTGTACAGGGATGAACGCCGCTCCTTTGTCGCTTTCTCCGGCGCGTCTTTTTACGCGTGTAAGACGACAGCAACACCCCTTTCCTGGCGTCTATCTTCTTCAGTTTGTGCTTCGACAATCTCTTGACTTGTATACAAGAAGGGTCGAAACTGAACGTGGAATCTTCTCGGTGATCGACTAGTTCTTTTTTCCGCTCCTGGAAAAATGTGTTTCATTTATACAATAGACACACAAGATATCTGATCACTCCGCAGTACACCAATGTATTATTTATTTTATTCGTAACGTATGTCACATAAGTTTTGGGAAAATAATTAAATTCTTTAAAGTAAGTGTAACGTAATTTATTCAAATGACCACTTTACCGACATTTTACCTTATATTTAAATTAATTAAAACTACAATTAAAATAATGACAAAGGGCCATGGTCCTCAATGGCACGCAGTTTTTGTCTAACTTGTCCCATCATGTTTTGGACGATGTTTATATCAATTTCTCTTATCTTTTGATATGTTCTTCGCCTTAGTTGAGCTACATTTTGAGCTTCCCACCCATTATCATATACTTTTCTGGTCAATAGTCCCCAAAAATCTTCGATGGGTCGAGCTTGTGGCACATTTGGCGGATTGTCTGCTGTTGGCACAAAGGGTATGTTGTGAGGTTCTAACCATGTTCTAGTCGTTCTTGCATAATGGCAACTTGCTAAGTCCGGCCAAAACATTATTTCTTCACGTGGATGAGTCGTAGTAATAAACTGTAGCAACTTCGGTAGGCATCTTTCGGTATAAATGCTGGCATTAACTGCGTCACATGCCCAACATAAGGTCGTGAAACTCCTCTCTCCGATATGGCACACCAAACTAGAATTTTATCTTCAAATTTTTTTTTGGTTTTGTATTTAACATTATCTGCACAATTTTCTATATTATCGGTATAAAAACCATCATTGCCTTTCATTTCTGAGTGAGAGAACGTAAAATATTTTTCGTCGTCCATGATGATCACTTTATTGTTTGCAAAATGAGTTCGGCGTAATCTACGACAACACATTGGAATTCTTCGTAACTGGTCCTCTGTATAACGTGGACATTTACGCCTTTTACGAAACTTTAGGCCTTTTTTTTTGTCAATACCCTTCTTACAGTTTCATGAGAAACATTAAATCTTCTGGATAACTTTCGGCATGACGTTCCAACGCGGTCTTTTGCACTTTCACAGATTCGGTTGGCGCGATTTTCGGTCAACATTCCGGGACGTCCGCTTTTTGGTAAATTGAGGCATGGTATACCTTGTTCACATTCTGCAATTGTTCTATAAATGGTTGTCTTTGAAATATTTTGATTCCAAAATATGTTTACAATTTCTTGCTTGGGTACATGTCCAACCAGGCTGTAAATGCTTTTCCGTATTTCAAGTTTGTACGAAATAATTGGACAAATTATTTGACATCTATGAAATGTCATAACAAGTTTGGGTATTAATGAACATATGTTTATCATGGTTACTAGATTGCAAGTTATTTACAGTTATTTTTACGGCGACGAAAATTTTCCCAAAACTTATGTGATATACGTTATTGTAACTAATTTTCGATTTCGCCATCGAGAATATTTCGAAAAAAGAGATCGAAACTTGACCACTCGACAGAGAAGACAACAGAATATTCTCTGTTTGAAACATTTTATTGATAAGGGTATTTTGGCAATTTGTTTGTTTCAAAATATGTTTTGCTTTGTTAGTAGTAGATCGAATGGAAATATTGGACTTGTTAAAGTTATCGTTTTGTCAGCTAAGTTAGTAACGACACCACTTTCTTTTTGTCTTGTAGAATTGGCTGTGATGATTTAAATTTTATGTTTACGTTTGTTTCCGCGCAGTTGACGCCGCGTTAATGACTCACCTCCTGCGTTATTTCCGCTTCCTCTTCGTAACTTAACGCCACCACGGCTAACATGAGATTGATGAGATAAAACGAACCGAAAAAAACTACGACTGTGAAGAACGACACGCTAATCGGCCCGCAAGACGATAAAACCTGCAACAGGAAAAATTGATCACGGAACGTTATCTTTTATCACCCGCGGTGATATTCGTGCATGCGTCGAGTATATCCGAAGAGAGAGAGAGAGAGAGGGAATGACGGGGATGTCATGTGAAGAAAAATATGAATTATTTATATCTCCTCGCTTACCATATTGTAGACGTTCTCCCAATAATCTAACGTGATGAGCTGGAAGGTCGTGAGCATGGACCACAGGAAGTTGTCGAAGCTTGTGAATCCGTGATTGGGGTTCTCTCCAATACAGATGCACGTGTGGGAGGGTGGGCAGTGCCTCGATCCCGTCACGTTTCCACAGAGGAGCGGATCACCTGTTTCGTTTTTTATTAGCCAATTTTCTGGATTCGATGTCCAGCTATTGTGCAGAACGAAGGATTATGGTTAATGATGTAACGTTGGAATTATATTTATTTTCTTTTTAAAACTAGTTTTCTAAACTAGCTTAAATTCTATTCAATTATAGAATATACAGAGGTACAACTTCATAGGGTTATTCCTTGTATCAAAATTAACAAAACACTTCTAGTCAGCATAGGTCCAATTCTCAACCGTTTTCGAGATATGAGTGGTTAAAAGCGCTGAAAGTCACTAGTTACGGTAACTAATTTAGACGAATCATAGACGCATTTGGCTCGAATTTCGGCATGAAATGGTTGCTAAGGAACGATTAACTTAAATTACAGTCTTACTTCCACAATAATGAGCAGAAATTGTTTTAATGATTTTAATAAACAAGCCATGCTGTAAACATTTAAAGCTGCTCAAAATGGCGACCCTAGACTGCCAAACACAACTCTGCTCTTTGACTCAGTCCTCCTATCCAGTTGACATTTTCCATATTTCCACGAACTCTTGTCCATAATCGATGGTCTTAACATGGCCCCACAGAAAAAAGTCGAGAGGCATCAGGTCCGGCGAGCGCGGGGGCCATGCGACAGCTCCATTCCGCCCTATCCAGCGGTTTGGAAACGCAGTGTTCAAAAAGTCGGTTGCACTCTTCCATAGTGTGCCGGAGACCCGTCATGGACAAACCACGTCCTATTATTGACGTTCAAGGGGATATCTTCAAGAAAACTGGGAAGCTCTTCTTCTAGGAATCTCCTGTAGATATGGCTGGTCAATGTTCAAGATTTTCGGCCCTAGGATAACATTTCCGATGATTCCTCCCCACACATTAACCGAAAATCGGTGCTGAAATCTACTTTCTGACAAAGTATGGGGATTTTCGTCGCTGCAGATGTGCTCGTTATGTGAGTTGTTAATCCCATCACGAGTGAAGGTGGACTCATCAGCGAACAAAGCAAGTGGGAGGAGATCCTGGTTCTGTAGGATCCACGAGCAAAATTCTTCCCGTTTTGCATAGTCGGCAGTTAAGAGATTTTGTACTTTTCTACGTGGTATGGATGTTGCCCATTTTCACGTAAAGTCCTGTGAATCGACGCTTTTTTCTGTCCTGTGGTGGCAGCAATTTTTCTTATACTGGTCTGCGATTCTCAGAAACTTCATGAAGAACAGCTTCAGTGTGGTTTCTTCGCGCAGGCTCTCGCTCATTAGTTTTTTTCGAGAAGGATCCTGTTTGCCGGAGCGATATGAAGCAGCTCGTGATGGTTGTCCGACAAGGATGTCTTCGGTTCGGGTAGCGTTCTGCGTACTCTCTTGCCGCTGCTGAAGCGTTCCCTCCACAGTAGCCATACAAAAATATGATGTCGGTGTACTCTTCCTTCGTAAAAGAAGGCATTTTTAAATGTTCTGCGAGCGAAATCCAAAACTGTCAATAATACAACAAAACTGCTTACATGACAACTGTCCAGAAGCCTACGTCAAGTGCATTGGATCTAAGTTACCAGTCGAGCCAACTGCGTCCATGATTCATCTAAATTAGTTTTTCTAATTGGATGTTGTAATAAAGCTAAAAAAAAAGGCGACGCAGTGCTGATATGGCTATTACAGCATACTGTGTTGTAATGAGATATTAACGTGCTGGGGAGGGGGGGAGGAAGGGGAGGGGGGACTCTTGCCGGAACGTAATATAGGCGATTAATGTGCAAATTAGGAAAAATACTGTAAAAAACGTGTGCCACAATGACATGTAATGCTCGTACTTTGAATCTCTCGCCGCTACGCGACTTGTACTCACATTACATAAACGTCATTGTGACATTTGTGTTTTAAAATACTATACTGTAACTAGTGATTTTCAACGCTTTTGACCACCCATATCTCGAAAACGGTTGAGAATTGGAGCTATGCTGACTGGAAGTGTTTTGCTAATTTTGATACAAGGAATAACTCTATGAAGTTATGCAACTCAACGAGGGACATCCTGTATATTAAAGAATAAATTATTATCAAGCTCAGATCCAACTGTTAGGTTGTGTCAGTTTCTTTGCTGACCGATTGCGCATAGTTTTTATTCATTGTTGTAAGACAAGAGTCGATTTTCCAAATAACTGGAGATTGGATGCGAATTTCTTAAGCCGCAAAGTTTGACAATATTTTTTGTATGTTAAATTTTGTTTTGGTGCTGGCTTTGTCAGTTGATAGTAAGAATTCTGTGGGGTAAAGGTAAAACACCTTTTAAAACACGAAAAGGCTAAAATAATCAGCAATAATATTAATCAGTTGAAGTAGCAGCAGTAGACCTTGGAAGATAAACAAAAAATTGTATGTAAGCAACGAGCTGTCATTGTGTTATTTGACAGAAAATGTTGTGTTAGAGACTTACTTAAATGGTTATTTGTATCACTAGGCCAGAAACTATAGTTTTGCGAGTGTGACTCCAGGTTTGTGTGCAAGTGCGAAAAATGCCATACCATTTACAAAAAAAAAACACCTATTTAGTAACTACCGGGATATCTGGCAACACTGCAATGAAGTTATTTGTCTTAAGTAAATAATTTTTCTTAGCTAAGCAATTCTCTACAATTTTTCTTTGGGAAGCAAAGCGGATGCTATCGTATCCCAATGTCAAGTTTTAAAAACCTTGCGTTATATACAATTTATATACATCTTGTATAGGTTATAAACTTACTTGTACCATACTTCATATGAAGCGTTATTGTCGTCCATTTTGCGAACACATTTGTTCCTCAGTTCACCTTTATATACTTGAAGTGCGAAGAGTGCAAAAACCATCAGGCAAAAGATTGTCAGAGTCATTACTTCGGCCAATTGTTTAAACGAATGAAGCAGTGCGTTTATTATAGTCTTTAGGCCTGAAACAAAACGAAAACGAGCTATAAAACTATGCAATACAAGGTGCACATAGAATACAAGTTATTACTTAAGTAGCGCAATTGAGAATTTCGCAACGAAAGATACTCCAACGAATTAATTTTTTATAATCCGTTCCCTCGGGCCCATTTGATGATTTGGTGGTGGTTATATTAAAAGGTGAGAATTCCGCAATAAATTTTCGAGGTTTTAGCGGATGCAGAAGGGAAACTCCGGTTCCCGTTATTAAATTAAATTCTAGTACCCGTTTGTAATAATACAAGTTGTTGCAAAGGGTTTCCCGTTATAATAATTGTTATTGTGGGAAGTTAACGATGTTAATGGTCCCGTAATCATGTTTAATTGAATTCGACTGAATTACGCATTTAATTTAACATCTAGTGGACGGGTAAGTACTTTTAAATCATTAATGTACGAGTATTACACACCATATATATTAATCCTATAAAATGCAATCAAATTTGTTTTGTTCAGTGTATGAGGAGACTAGACCTGCGAAGCGTATTCGAGTGTACTGACAACAGAAGTAATGTGAAGTAATTTCAACAGTGCGCAGTTGTGGAAATACTTGCAAGAGCACATAACGAAACCTATTGCTCTAGAGGCAGAGGTACAAAGTTGATTTTTGTAAAATCAAAAGCTCAAAGTCAAAGCCAACATCTTTGATTGTATCTACCTTACTTAAATTTTGGTCACCAATCAAGTAGACGGATTTAATATAATTTGAGTTTATATTTTGTAGGACATATAGAGACATTTCCTGAAGTTTAAATTTAATATATTGGCGGAATTCACTGATGATATCCATATTTCGTTGTAGATCCGGAATATCATCCCAAGATTTAACAGAATAATACATTTTTATGTCATCTGCATAAGCGAGTACAGGACAAGTTAAAGATGAAAGCAAATCATTAATATATAGAATAAATAACAACGGACCCAAGTTCGAGCCTCGAGGGACGCCGGATAAAGGTGAAAAACTAATAGATTTGTAACCATTGTAGTAAACATAATTGACTCTGCGGTTCAAGTAAGATTGAAGTAAAAGAAGAAGCTATGGTCAATGTGTCATGTGGTTGATAGTGTCAAAAGCAGAATTTAAGTCGTCAACGTGCCTTGGCGATCGAGCTCAGTGCAAATTTATTGAGAAATAGATACTAGGTTGGTCGACCTACCACGAACGAATGCATTTTGGTACGGTAACACCAAAGACTTCACGTTATGACAAATGCACGAGTATATAACTGTCGCAAAATTAGAAAGGATTGAAATCGGTCTATAGTTTTCCACCTTATCCTTCTCGTCCTTCTTAAAGATAGGACTGATTCTAGCCCATCGCCGCGCAGAAGGGGAAACGCACGTTTTAATGGTCAAATTTATTATGAAGGCCAAAGGTTTAGCTAAAGCAAATCTTGTGCCATGTACAACCAGACATGGTTCTAAATCATTGCCAGAAGTAAAATTTTGAGGAAAGGAGGACATAATATTAGCAAGTTCGTCCAAAGTAATGCTATTCAAAGCATCATGGGAATTGATGAGGTTGGGAATGGTGATCAAGCGAGAAGGATGTGCTGGTGTGATACATCGAGGAAAACTTATTTGCTAAAGTATCCACAACAAATTGTATGTTACTTTACTTAGTGCTCAAAATAATGACAGTGAATGTGACAAAAACAAGAACCAAGTTGCCAAAATATGCCAGTTTGGATAGATTACTAACAAGATCTCTGTTTCCAAAAATCCTGCTTTGTTTGCACTAGAGCAACTAGTATACCATAGTGGCATTTACGTTTTATGCTTGCGAGACGCTTTTATATAGCAATAATTGGAAATCCTGGTGGAGTACATAAATGGGTATTATATCAACCATGTTGGTAAAATCCCATACGTGCAGACAACTTACAGCAAACAACAAATGACTATATAGAGCTATAAAGATTTGAATAGAAACCCAAGCGAATATCAATAGCGATATCAATAACTGCATCCGTTTGCCAAAGTAGCAACCGCTTCCTAATATGGTATTGGTGCAGTGTTAATATACATATAATAATTGCGCATAAAAACTAAGTATTCAAAGTCTTTAATTAAAAATGTCTATGTTTCTCCTTCATAAATAATTTCAAAGAATTTCAAACCTGTAAACATAACCTTTTTTTTTTTTTGGTTGTGTTGCCTAAATTCAGATACTTTCCATGAGCCACTAAGCTTCTAGTATTATTTATTGGTTACTTTGAACCACTCAATAACATTTTAGGAAAATAAATCAGCTTAGCACTTATGTACATAATTTTTATTAGTTGGTAAAGAGACAATTATTTCAGTTATTCAGCTAATTTTTTAATTTATTAGGAACTTTATTGGGAGTTTGAAATACCGCTCCTAAAAAGAATATCGGAATATTTTCACATCCATATGTGTAGCTCAATTGTTACGTTTCACCCTATAAAAGAAAATTTCCGATGTTAAGGGAATTTGATTATAATAAAAACCTGGCCATGAAAATAACTACGCAGTAAGAATGTTTTTTTCATCAACTTCCCTACGTTTCTTCTGCTTTTGTCAATATAAATATCGCAGCGTCCATACGTGAAAGAAAAACCCTCCGTTTTTTAACACTTCAATGTTATATCTATCTTTTTCCGTTCTTTTTTGTAGGGCGTTCTCTCATGTTGTACATACCTCGAGTGCTGTCGAACAAAAGTTTTAATCATGCCCCTCAATTCTCATATTCCGCCTTCGTGTTTATACTTCATCATTCTAGCGGAGTTTCACAGCGAATTTACGCGAATTTAAAATTCTCTTACAACTTCAATAAGGAACAAAAAATATATATGTATATAGATAAACTGCTGGAAGTTGCTAACGCTGTCTTATTCATGGTGTATAAGTGATGACAAAGGTATTGTATATTGTAAGGGAGACTCCTAGTCTTTCTGTAAAGTTAATTCTTACATAAATTGCAGTTATGTCAATCTGTTTGTTCAGAAATTGAATCGTTAAGTATAGCGTATTTACAACCAGATATTGACATATTAATGTTTATCTGGTTTGATTTAATTGATAGCCGGTAGATATTTGTCTGGAATGAATAGCAAAAAATTATTTTAGGTCTCTTCAAATTAAAATGAATAAAACTGTCACAAAACCGGTCCAGAACAACGTCAATCGATTGACGTTGTTCTCGTACTTTGAATCTTATTACAATATGCATAACAAGTTGTTGGATGGGTGACCATTTCAATAAAAACTTCTGCCTAATAGGCGGCTCGGTGTGTCCGGCACCCTGACACTGACATCTGTCGGTAATTTGGGTTTATGAATGAATACTTGCATTCGTAGTGTTCAGAATACGGATGACTCATATTTGAATGACAGATTGTTTGACAGCTATTTTGACAACCGTCAAACTTCAGAATATTGACAGATGAGAGAATTCGGTATGTACTTAATGGTGTGTGTTCAATTCGATATAGTGGCGCTTTCTATATATCTTCGAATGGATATAGTAAGGTTGTATTCTCGGATGTGGTAGCCCAAAAAGAAAAAAATAAATAACTTCTATCCCCATACCAATCGATTCGTTTGTGTTCAATATAAAATGACAAAACGATGAATCTATTTTATAATGGAATTGATTTCATTACCCGTAGATATAATAACTAATTCAATAATATTATATAACCCTGCAGATACGCGTCCCGAATTCAAGCGTGTCGAATATCAGTATTATAAACCTTCATGTTGACAGCTACTATCATTGTATCGTAGGCTAAAGTGATGCAAGTTACGTGTTTGTTTAAAAGCTTCCGTTATGTGTCGCTCTATATCGGTTACGTGCCCGGATTTATTTAGTATGTGTATGTGTAGTTTATATATACATGTATGGCGACTTTTTGTCTCCTTTCTTTTTACCTGCGACAAGCTTACTAAACTTACAGACGCTACCAGAAAAGTTCTATACGTAGTTTTATATATACGAGTAAAACTTATGAGATACGTGTTACATAGATAAAAGAGTATGTAGGTGTTTTTGTATGTTTTGAAAATAGAAACGATTAATCATAACGGTTTTTGTTCACGTTTTTTTTTTATGACTAGATAATCCCACACAACAAAATTTACTTAATTAATTAATAGATGCATGCAGAGAAATAGATATAAGTAATACATTACCTGGTAATATTGATATGGTTTTCAAAGCTCTCAAAACGCGAAATGTCCTTAAACCGGCTAAGTTACCCATTTCCATACCTATTGTCGCATACCCACTTGTTATCACAATGAAATCCAACCAATTCCAAGGGTTCCGCAGGTACGTATACTTGTTCAGTATGAATCCTTTTGCTATGCTTTTGATTATCATTTCAGCCGTGTATATGGCTAAAAAAATATATCTGTAACAAAAGAGAATACCGTATTAGAGTAAATATAATAGAGAGTTTAAGCGTAACGTACGCTAAATTTAACGTACGTTATTGAATAGCCTAAGTCAGTTGACAGACAAGAGTTTAAGCAAACATTTAGCCTACGCTAAATTCATCGAACAAAAAGGAAGGATTAAAATCGATAAGGAGGTAAATATAGGTTTTTTGCGAAAGAAGATCAAATTGAATTTTTGATTCTACGTTTTATGATGTAGTGTCTGAATATATACCAGGGTGGGGTGACACGTTTTTTTATGGTCAAATAATGTTTTTTCACAATTTAATCAACCCTCCCTGTCGAGTTGTTGTTGTGACAAAGCTTCAAGCGTCTCATAATTCTAACATTTTGGTACTGAACGCACACATTTCGTTAGTGTACCTAGTACAATAATAGAAAGGATTATGTTGCTAGTAACATAATGTTAGTGCAAACGCGTCACAAGTGGTGGCGCCCATTGTACCATTAAAAAGCATTTATATGTTTCGAAAGTTACTTTCAAATATCTTTCAAACGATATTTATTTTGCGTAGAAGAATTTTTACTTTTGTGCACAGGTTGAGCACGCATTTTGATCTTTGGCAATCACGTAAATACTTTTTAAATGGTTTGTCGTTTTCATTGATTAACGTGCAATCGTTATTTAGATAAACGCATATTTTGTCAATTGAAGAAAAAATAATATGTCACTCGGAGCAAAAAGCTTTTTCTTGTGCTTCGTCCAGATTGCTACCTAACCTTCTGTTCTCAGCATAAAAAGAGGACTTTTTACTCATAGTAACATTTCTAACTTGATTTCTTGATCCATAGGTACTTTTCCGTAGTCCAGGTCACATATTGTCAAATATACACTGCTCCAATAAATTAACGCACCATATTATCATTTTGAAAAAAATTCTACAATGAGTAAATATATATATATTTTATTTCTTGTCATTTGATTAGTAGAAAATGGTGAACACAACATAAAAAATTCTTAAAAAATAAACAAGGAAATTGAAATTTAATTACATACACTGTAAGTCTTAATTTTGTATTTTTTTAAAAAAAGCATTTAGTTAAATTTAATATTGAGTATTTCCGCCTCTGTTTCGAATAACAGCCTGACAGCGACGATTCATGCTCAAAATAAGCGACCTTATATCGTTTTGATCCAATCCGTCCCATATTTCCACAAGCCGCCTTCCTACTTCCTCCAGGTTATTGGCTGGGTGTGGAAAGTTTCGCAGCCGTCTAGAAAGCATGTCCCAGATATGCTCGATAGGGTTAAGATCCGCACTTCTTGCTGGCCATTCGATTGTATTGATTCCGACCTCTTGAAGGTAATTTCTGACTATCCGCGCAGTATGTACTCGAGCATTATCATGCATTAGCATGAAATTTGGGCCGATGTAAGGTGCAAATGGCACAACATGATCTTCCAGAATGTCTGTTATGTAGCGATCAGCGTTTAAAGTTATGTTATTTAATACCACCAACTCCGTGCGACCTGTCAAAGATATACCCCCCCAAACCATTAGAGATCCGCCACCAAATAACGTGGTATTTGTAATATTGCATTGCGCATAGCGTTCATTTGGACGTCGGTATACACGAATACGTCTGTCGCAGTCGTGCAGACAAAACCTGGATTCGTCTGTAAACAAAATTTGGGTCCAATTGTCCTCCAACCAGTTGACGTGATTTCTGGCAAAATTTAGACGATCTCTACGGTGATGTACAGTCAACATCGGACAACGCGCCGGAATACGACATAATAAATCATCTTCCCGAAGACGTTGGCGAACTGTTTCCGTGCAAATTTCCAAACCATGTACCTCCCGGAGCTGAGCCTGCAGACTTCTACATGTCACAAACCGTTGCCTTAATGCGCAAAGTCTTACAAAACGGTCATGTACACGCGTTGTTGCACGATGTCTTCCCTGGCCACGTCTTCGAGAATGATTACCAGTCTCCCTATATCGTCCAATTATCCGTGATATCGTTGTATGCGACACACCATACCTTTCTCCGATTCTGCGGTAACTGTAACCTTCTTCCTGTAAAATCACTGCTTGAGCGCATTCCTCCCTTGTTAAGTTTCGTGTTTCACGTTGCATAATATCACACAAGTAAAAGAAATAAACGAATAAATTGTTTCACAAAGGGAAACACTTTTAATACAATAGTTAAATCAAAATTTAAATGTCCCAAAATACCTTACTTAAGTTAAGTGTG
The DNA here is from genome assembly GCA_949128085.1 of Cetonia aurata. Taxonomy (NCBI): domain Eukaryota; kingdom Metazoa; phylum Arthropoda; class Insecta; order Coleoptera; family Scarabaeidae; genus Cetonia; species Cetonia aurata. Next base: position 65,316,374 of record OX421883.1, on the reverse strand, counting down.
CACTTTTAACTTAAGCCCTGAAAATATGACAACAAATGTCCAATAAGTTAAGGTTAGAAATGATGTTGCTTACAAATAATACCAACTATTAAAAATCGGAAATAAAATAATCCCTATTTTTTTATTTATAATAAGTGGTGCGTTAATTTATTGGAGCAGTGTATTATGACGATTATAACCTATAATGTTATAACGTTTGACAGTTTAGTTACTTTAGTGTTGCCAGGGATGTCAATGCATACATTTGGTTCCTTTACTAGGTACCAATAATAGTAACATATTTTTTTCTTTAATGTTTTTATTACACTAGAACTATTTCTGAATTAAAAATTTTAAGTGCCACATTTTTTAGACAAAGAGAAGTACCTTAAATTAGTTTTTGAAAATATCGAATTAATCGCAGCAAGCAAGTAAAATAGGAATTCGAAATGTGGTTATTTTATGGTTAAAATGGAAAATCGTAAGAGCACTCCCATTTACCAATATACATACGCTGCTTTGTCTTTTAGTTCGTTTCTCAGAAAATTAATAGTTTAACTAAATTGTCTGTATGCTCCCAAAAATTCTTGTTGAAATAGCACTCTAGAAATTTCTTTCCACTCGTTTTCAGTACCTGCGTAAAAGGTTCTTAGCAACAACTTCCCATAGGGAGTTAGGAGAGTAATATCATCATGCACGTCAAATCTTATTCGACCTATTTTAGAGGCATTTAATGTTACCTGGCTCTTCATTTATCGAAAAAGAGTCGCAAAAACAATTCAGATACAACCGTAAACGTATTTAGAATGTATTTCAGGTTACGTTCATTACATGTCAAAATCTAGACAAACGTTTCTATTGGTTGCTGTAGTTTGGCGTGCGTACGTTAAATTACGCGCATGCGCGATGACGTCAAATTTAGCGTTGGCGTTTACCGTAAAGTTTGCTTAAACTCTCTATTAAACAGCATACAGGATGGTTCACCAAATTCCTGTCGGTTTGTATAGGATTATATAGATTCGTAAGGAGCACATTTTAAAATTATTTCGAAATATAGAGAGTGACCCAGAAAAAAATTACACACCAATGTTATGAAAATTTAATTGGAACACCCTATATAAGTAAGTAAGTCTTTCTTTATTTCTACAATTCTATTATGTCATCTTGATAGTACGGACTAAATAAAGACAAGTTACTGTTAAGTTTCCCATACCTAACTCAATCCGTTTCTGAGATAATTAAACCAAATTTAAGACGTGTGTCTGCCTTACATATTTAAGCTAGATATTTTAAGTTGCATTTATTTTTTAAACAAAGCACGAGACTTGACAATAAAATTAAAATGATGCTTAAAAATCATAATAGCGTGAATAAAAACCTGCTTTTTATTAAAGGCAAATAACTTTCTTATTTTACACAAAGACAGTTTCTTTTCCATAACGCAAGAAATAAACTGGTAATACCGATTAAGACAAATTATAATAAAGTTGGCCGTAATAAAGTGGTCTCCTTAGTGATAAAAGTGAACATTATCAAGGAATTCAGATAGGCTACTCAATTGGCAACGTTGTAAAAGCAATTATACATTACTAGGTAATAAGCGCACATCGCAAACATAAAGATAACCCTGACATAACGTAAAAAAAAAGGAACCAACGGTAATAAATGTACGGATGTTGCCTTAGAATGTTCTTACTTATTGTTAACGAAACAAGTCGAGTTGGTTTTATAGAGGTTTTCAGCGATCTTGTTAATGGGAATTCAATGCGACATGTGACATTATAAAGAACTGTATGTTTAGTTATGTTGCTACTAAAGTACCAGCATTTTACTATCACTGAAATTTCGTACTTCTATAATTCTCATAAATCGAAGAATATACGATAGTAAAACAGCTGAGAGGACATTCCTTTGGCATGAATGTTTGAAAGAGAGGATGGAATAGTTTTTTTTTTTGTTTTGGAGGGATTAATATGTTGAAAAAGATATATTTTGAGTAAGTGTGATCTAAAATCATATGCTAAGTCAGCTTCTTTAATAAACATCAACTCGTTAGCGTTAAATCCACCAGCATCAACATCAACACTTATCGAGTGCCTATCATGTTTTCCGTTTGAGTATGGAGCTGTTTAACACACCGTTCGTTATTGCGGCCAGCCTCTTGACGTGTACACGATAACGCCCGCACACCACGATTGAAGCGTCATTTAGTATCGACGCGCGTCATACTGTAACTAGAGCTCGATTTATTGTAACCAACAGCCGTGATCAATATATCAATTCCTCCCTCTAACCAACTGCCATGGGGGGTTTGATACATGGCCCAGCGATTACGCACCGCTGGGATTCCCTGCCTGCCGCATCAATTGCAAATTGATTTCGATTGGCGCATTTCTCCCAATTAAATTAGGGTTAAACGTTTCGACTAATGCGGATATCTCTCAACCGATCGCAAATACGTAGTGCCGCTATTCAGCGAAGCAATAATAGATACCTAGAGCAAGTAAAGGGAAAGTTGATTTATGTATGTGATTTTCTGTTTATGTATTCCTATGTAAGATTTACCAGGACTTATAAATGTAATTTTTTCTTTTTTAAAATAGGTAAATTAAACGTTATAAAATGTTATAAAAGATGTATTCTTTTGACCGTCAGCAATAAATAACTTCAAATAAATTAAATCAGTTTTAATACCGCTAGAGTCATTTCAATTCCTTTTATCAAGTTATAAGCTATGAGCAAAAATAATAAATCACCATTGACAGATGCCATTGACCAAACTGATGAGGTGTTTAGATGAAGTGCACGCATATAACTAAGCAGTTACCCTATATTATCTTCAGTCAACCTCGGGACGTGAGGGGGAATGTTACTCCTGATTTAATGCTGCATTAAAATACTTGTTATCACAACAAGAATTTTATCTGTGTCTCACCTACGTGACTTGTTAAGCGAATTTACTAAATAAATTAGTGAAAAAACAAATTCATCTTAAAACTAGTATAAATATTAGTGCATTGTGCAATAAGAAAACTTCTTAATACTGTATGATAACTTTAGTAAAATGTTTAATAAATAAATTAGATAAACAACATAACAATATACAGGGCCATTCCAATTGAAACGAACCACCTCAAATAACTTTTTACCTGTAGTGATTTATATAAAATTCTGAAACCTGTCAATATCAAGGGGAACAACTTCTTAATGATTCCTGTGCGCGCAGCAGCCCCCACCCTTAAAATTTGAATAGGGATGATGGGTACAAAAGATTTTTTAATCCTCTTTACTGCAACATGTATCAAAAAATATATTTTTTTAATCGGTAAGCAAAAACTGCCATGGTTTCAATTTCAACTTCCATATCATGTGGTCGTATATATTCAAGATGCAGAAAAAAAACAACGATTTATGAAATACACGGAGTATAACAGGAAGTAGATACCAACTAGAATACATCGCATTTCAAGGGACCTTGATAAAAGTTGTCATAGCAAAAATATGGGGATCTCTAAAATATCTAGAATTTAATATGAACTGCATACGCATAATTTTGCCCGCTCAGTGAGAATTGCGTTGCATCCTATAAAAAATGCTTGTAACTTGTGAACTTTCCAACTTTCCACTTTTCCAGTTTTAAACTTCTAATCTTCTGCAAACGGTTTGGCAAATGATCTGGCAAACGCTTTAGCAAACGATTTGGCAAATAATTTGGCAAACGGTTTGGCAAATGGTTTGCCAAATGATTTGACAAACGGTTCGGCAAATGATTTGGCTAACGGTTTAGCAAATGATTTGGCAAATGATTTGACAAACGGTTTGGCAAATGATTTGGCACATGATTTGGCAAACTGATTGGCAAATGATTTGGCAAACGGTTTGGCAAATGATTTGGCTAACGATTTGTCAAATGGTTTGGCAAATGACTTAGCAAACGGTTTGGCAAATAATTTGACAAACAGTTTGGCAAATGATTTGGCAAACGGTTTGGCAAATGATTTGGCAAATAATTTGGCAAATGACTTAGCAAAAGGTTTGGCGAGAGATTTGGCAAATGATTTGACAAACTACTTCACCGCCCACCTTTTTCAGGCGATGTGTTTAATTCGTCTAAATGTGCATTTGTACCAAACTTTTCAATTCATGTTTTTAGATGATGCTATAACTATGACATATGATATATAGTTGTAAACATAATTTTTTAGAGTTTTAAAATACGTAATAAAATTGGGATTTGCGCACTGTCACGGACTAATAAAATTATTAGTATACTATTTAAATTGATAAGAAGATGTATCAGATTGGTGCGAATCTGGGTTATAGGGCTGATTGTAGGGAAACTTTTGTTAAACTCAATTATTTTGCCATAAAATTTTTCAATATCTTACCCAGCTCTATCAAACATTTACCGTTTAATCAATTTAGAAATGTTATGAAAAAATATTTAATTGCGAAAAGCTTTTATTCACTAGAAGAATATATTGATTATAATTTTAGTGATATGATTTAATTCCATTTATTAATATTTTAATTCTTTCTTTGTCTTGAAGTGTGTAAACACTGTTTCTGTCTATTGGCATTAATAAAGTTTACTTACTTACTTACATTTGATGCTCAATTGTTTTTTATTCTAAGGCGGATAATAGGGAATTTGCTGTAGAACAACTTTTCTTCTTTAGCATTTTGTCTTATCTCTAACAATAGCCGAGATACTGGGGTGACAGCTAAAATGAAACATACTGTATATAGATGCTTTCAAAGTACTTTGAAATTCATTTTTTAGAGTTTTGCTATACAGTCCTTTCAACAGGAGATTAAGTTTCTTTATTATCCCAGAATCTCATATTTTGGCGCGCCCTTTAGCATTGAATTACCACGACTAGAATTGGAAAGACGCCAACATTTTTTTGGACCTGCTATCTGATTCTAAGGGCTTGAATAGCACATAACCTTAATGCGATCTTAATGTTATGATTCAATATATAAAGGGGATGTTTCTATTAAGTACACCATTTTTTTATCTTATAAAGTTATACATACTTCCATACTTCTTATAAAGCTTTCCTTATTTATATTCGTCTTTTGTTCTTTGAATTAATAATAAGTGGAGAATATACCTTAAATTTATCCAAGAAAACTTTGTCATGTTTAATACCATAACTTAATTTTTTCGAATGGCACCCCCATATTTTGATTGTACGTATCTTTTATGCCCTACATGTGTGCCAATACCTGAAATTGATAGTTTAGGAGATACTTAGGTTTCCTTGAAAACTGCTTACATAACTCATCGATACTTATCCAGTGCGCCATGGCAAATAAACGTTCTCAAAGGTTTATTATCAAAGTGACACTTTTTTACGTCGTTTGATGCTTGTGAGTTAATAATTATCTGTTAAGTGCCTTAACATTATTGTCATAAAGAGTTAAAATGGATAATAATACCGAAACTTATTTTTTATTCATGGAAAGTACAACAAAATTCTTAGTAGAACTTGCAGAATGTTTAAAGAAAATTATTCAAATTTACCTCCGATGACAAAAGGTATATTTAGAAGAATAGAAGAAAATTTGGGCGGATTGATCATGTGTTATAATCGAGAAAAAAGTGTAGTTCAGAACGAACAGGGAGAGTTGAATACCTGGACTTATTTCGAGGCCAAACTAGAAGAAAAATGCTACATATGTAACATCAAACATAAATCTTTTTATAAACGATAGGAAATATGGGATTTAATCAATCCTATATCTAATCATAACATAACTTTCTTTTTATTCGTTCACATCGTCAGCAAAAAATGTGTAATACATATATATTTTCTTTGATTGCAAACAGGAAAAGCAATTTCATTGTTTGGCGCTTCAAAAGCACACTCCACCGTATAAATAATTCGGGCAGTATAGTTCCGTTACGTTTTCAATAAAATAATCCTCTGCCGAATGCCAAGCGGTCGTCGGCTATCGACCTTATACACGGATACCGACGTGCTTACCGTGCGAGAATCCCCTGGGAATCGGAAGGGCTCCCATTCATCACTGAAATGTTCCAATATTTGATCGGCTTTCCGAGCTCTCGCAGAGAAAACACGGCGTATAACAGTGATTATTTCGGACGTTGATTGAATCTCTTTCGACTTAAACAGTGGAAGCACGTATTGCCTTTATTTATTTATGTAAGCGTATACGAATCACTTTATAAAAATATCTAGAAAACAGTTGTGTTCGGATATTATCCTAGAAATTCATTTATAAAAAGAAGGATGCAAACTTTCACTGTTAGAAGTGATAGACAAATGTTTATGGAATACTGCATTAATGCAATTCGATCCACTGCTGTTTGTTTCTTATCCAAGTGAAATGGGACTTACCCGAAATCCTACAGACTCATTCGCCTGACATCCTTTGTATTGAAAGTGTTACACTTTGCATTGAATCAAAATGACATTGATTTCAATAATTCATTTCGCTTTTCTTAATCATAAACAACATCAGCGATATAAACGTTATTTTGAAGGCAAATTTAAATTCATTCTCTTTACTTTTAATTTGGCAATTGCAATTACGACTTTAGAAAAACCGTTACGTCACTTAGCGGTTCCTTTTCGCGCGGGAATATTTAACTTACGCGCCACGGAATTTGAACTCGTTTATTTTAAATTTATTCATTTAAGCGCCAAACTTTTTTTTATGATCCTTTGTGCATCTCTGGACGTTGCTATTGGTTCATCCTTTTTTTTTGTACCTACTTACCGAGCCTTTATAAGGGCTCTGCACGCTACGCGCGCTCTCTGTTCCAGTTCAGTTAATTTGCCGTTGTGACGGACTCGTTTTGACTCGAAAACACAGAAACCACGTGCTGTCCAATCCGCTTCGAAGCCCCCTTGTTTCAAGCTACAGCTAAGTAATCTCTGTTCTCTTCAGTTAATTTTACCGTCGTAACGGACCTTTTTTTTAACTCGAAACACAGAAACCACGTGCTGCCCTCCAGCATACACAAAAGCTTCGAACTCAACTTCAAGCTACAGCTAAGTACTCCTATTTAAAACGTATCTATCGCTTTCTTTTATTTTATTTCATTACTGTTGTTATCTATACTTTTAACTTGTAATTGCCAGTAACTTTGCTCTCACTAGCAGTCATTTACTATTCACTTATAGAAACGGATTCATTGCGTCACTTTTAAATTAATCTCAGGAATTCGGCTACCACGTGCTATTCCTTCTTTTGTCTTAATTTTGATATCAGAATACAGCAATCACGTGTTGTTCTTTTTACATTGATCTTAACCTCAAAAATCAGCAACCACGTGGCCAGTTTTTTTTCTTTTTTTTATTATTACAATAAAGTTATCGTTACGTTTTGGATCTTTCTTTTTTTTATTAATCATTACAGCGACTTCAAGCGTCATACTCGTGTGTACCGCTCTTTCTTACTAAGTTACATCAGGTGTAGCACACACTGCGTCCGCACGTCACGCACGCTTGAGCGTAACAAAAGCAATGGAAAAGTATTAGATAATTATGTCAGGTTGGAGGTTATGGAGAAAGCCCCACTTCACAAGAGTCGGCATGCATACAGGGCAGGCAGATTGACAGAGACTGCCCTGCATGAGCCAACTGGAAGCATTCAGAAGGAGAAACAGCTGTCTGTGTCTTCCTAGACATTTCGGGTGCGTTTGATAATACCTCGCACGGGGCAATCAGACGAGCACTGGAAACAAATAACTCGTTGGATCAACGAGGTACTCTCACGAGGATAACTGAGACAACAGTATTGGGGTGCCGCTTGGGTCGCCAAGTTACTGGTCTAATAGAAGAACCCCGTTGTTGGTAGAAGCACTAAAGTATATCTCGCCCTTCAAGCTATCCACACCAAATCTGTGTTTATCAGAAGTCGATTATTATCAAAACCTTCAGAGCATGCCTATTAGTCTTCCGAGTTATGGCGATTTACCATCGCAGAATAAGATTATCACCAACAATTAATTGAATGTTTATCGCCTATTTCCCTGATATATACTGACGCATCTAAGTCGGAAGAAGGCTGCGGATGTGCTCTTTGGATGTGACACAAAATGTTCATCGGTCGTTTAAGCTGAACGATGGACTAACTATATTCTCGACAGAGGCCAGGGCTATATTAGAAGTATTAATTTATGTAGATCGTCATAATATCAAAAATGCTACAGTTATGTCGGACTCCAAAAGTGCCTTGGAGGCCCTGAATAATTGGAATCGATTTTTAAAATATCATCCTCTGATATGGAAGATCCTAAGAAAATATGATGAGGTTGTGTGCAGGTCTATATCTATTAAGTTCTTTTGGGTCAAAGCTCATAGTGGTATCCTGCCAAACGAAATGGTAGACATTCTAGCTAAAAACGCTATAAGGATGTACAGAATTACGTACCATGATCTGTATGTACAGGATATTCTTGTTTCAGCAATAAAGCATTTTCTAACAGATTTATCTGAGAGAGAATGGTAAGTTTCCTATCGAAACAGAATGATCCATTATGCGTTAGTTCATCCATCAATATTTCATGACCGTTGGCACCATGGGCGGACCATTTCCCGGTTTTGTCATTCAACCGTTGCTCGTTTAAAATTTGGGCATGGGATATTTCCTGCACATCTGTATAAATTGGGTCTTGTAGAATCACCGGTCTGTGAATGTGGGTATGAAGTTGCCGATTTGGATCACGTAATTCTGGGCTGCCCTAGGTATCTACAGTACCGAACCCAGTTGATTCGTGATTTGGCAGACCTATCAGTAAGGTTTCCCACAAGAGTAGTTAGTCTTTTGCGTGAGAATAGTCATAAAGTGTATGAGGCTTTGTTGAAGTTCATAAAAAGTGCGAGGATCATAATTTAACAGCGTTCTATGCGGTGTTGTCAGCTCTTTTGCCGGTGGCTGCTATCTTAACTTTATTTTGATCACTCACGTTATGTGTGCTTTCCTAGTTTCTTTCATTTCTCGCATAAGTAATAGTGGCTAATGGGCAGAGATCCCGAAAGGCAAAAAAAAGCAAATCAGAAGCACTCGTGGAATCCCTCAAGGCGATGTATGCTCGCCTTTGATGTGGAGCCTGGCAGTAGATGAATTGCTTAGCAGGCTGACACTGTATAGGATATGTGGCCGACATTGTTGTAATAGCGAAAGGCAAGTTTGAGGGAATTCTGTGTGACCTGATACAAAAATGCCTTAATAGCACTAATGAGTGGTGTCAGTCAGTGGGGCTGAGCATCAACTCAGCGAAATTCACGATCGTACCTTTCACTAGGAAGAGTAAAATTTCGAACATGAAAGACACCCGTTTGGATGCAACGGTGATCGAATGTAAATCAGAAGTCAAACATCTAGGACTAACCTTAGACAAAAAAAATTCTGTGGAACAAGCACATTGAATTGACAATGAATGAGGCAACAAGAGCCTTAATGATATGCCGAAACTTGGCAGGCAAAACATGGGGCTGCAACCCAAACATGCTGCGTTGACTGTAACCTGGTTCCAGAAGGTCACAGCAAGGAATGCCCTTGACAAGCTGCAACGGTTAGCATGCGTATGCATTAACGGAGCTATGAGAATATGCCCAACCGCTGCCCTAAAGGTAATTCTAGACTTCTCACTCCTACACATAGTGGTGGAAAGAATGGCCCATGCGGCAATGCATAGAACGCGGACTGGAGAGAACGAGACTTCCTGCCAGGCGGCTTGGTCATCTCGCGCGAGACTCTAGTCACTTCTAAGTCTACCGAATGATGAAATGGTTAGGAAATTTAGCTTCGAAAAGAATTTTCTTACGAGAATGCAAAGGAGAATCCTTCGCTTACTCTTTAAAGGTAAATACCATTAACTGGTACGTGGATGATTCCAAAGCTGTTAAAGGAACAGGGGCAGGGGTATTCGGGCCAGGAACCAAATACTAACAGCCAATGGGAACATTATGTTTTTCCAGCAGAAATTGATCCCATCGGAAGATGTTGGAAGAAGTACATACCTTTGTGTTGCTTTTGTTTTTAATAACATAACTACAGAAACTTATCCTTCGAAACGCCAAATGGCGTAAATAAATGTTATCTTCAAGACAATTTCTCATCATATTTACTCCGCTACGGCTCTTTTACTTTTTAATAAAGGAATATGCAAAGTTTGACGGCTTAAATTATTAACACCTAATTTATGTGCGAGACCCCTAAGAATTATTCTATTAAGCGATATTATGCATATACACAAGTCGCATTATATTAACAACACCGAGGGGGATAGCACTCTTTCGCCTTAAATAACTTCGTGAATGTTTTATGATTAATTTTAGCCGTGACATGCTTTTATACCGTGTTTAAGCAGCACACAATGGAGCTTCCCTAAGTTTTTTTTTTCAACTGCATCGATTTTGTAATTATTATTCAAACGTCGTGTCAGTGATGAAATCACTGTTGCCCGTATATGATCTACCCATCTGTGTCAACCAACGCTCGCGTTAAATTTTGTGTTATATCATAATTTGTAAATTCAGGAGATTTATTTAGCGCATTGTTGTTATATTTTATATATTTAGGCTATCTATATTTTCCTAGAATCCGAACAATCTAAAGAAATATTTCATCATATATTTCAGCCCATATTGCAATAATATAATAATAACAACACAAGAAATAGTTATGACTATAGGAGCAAAGCTGATGTTATCAAAGTAAAATTTATAAATTGGAAACAATATAGGAACCATATAAAAAGTAAAATAAAAATTATTTATTTTTTACATGAATAATGGTAAAGAAAATTATTAAATAGATATTTATACACATATAATCAGGATTTTTTCTGTTGAGATATGTCAAGGAATTTATTTACGATCAGCCTTCAACAACCAACTTCGGCTCGCACTCTCTATAGAAGATGCGTACCCCTTGGGCTAGCAGCTTGGTCTTTAATCGGGTAGAATAGATGGGCATTCAGAATGGAGTTTCAATTTATTAATTTATCATCTGTATCTTTTTTTTATTTTTAAAATTTTTCAATTTTCAATTTTTTTAAGCGTCTTTCTTTGGAAAAGTCTCGTTGAACAAATTTGTAATTTCTTAATTTTTCTTGATTTTTTTTTAAACGCGTTTGACTTTAAATATATTTAATTTTATTTTCTTAATTTTTGAATTTTTTTAGCTTTTCTTCTTTCTTTTTTTTTCAAACACGTCTAACTTTAAAAAAGACTCGACGCTGCGCGTCTCGCTGTGGTAATAACTCGGCACTGCGCGCCTCCTTGAAAATTTTTTTAATTTCTTGATTTTGGAATTGTTCTTAATTTTTCGTGTTTTGTAACGGCTTTGACCTTGGAAAACTTGATGCTACGCGTCTCACTGAAAATATATTGTTATGTATATATGATGTTTCTTAATTTTTTTCAAACACCTGCTTTAAAAAGGATTGGACCTGCGCGTCTCGCTGATAACTCGTCTCGCTGAAAATATATTTGTTTTTATCAGTTTTTCTTAATTTTTTTTAATTTTTATTTTTTTCTCAAACGTCCCTCACTTTAACGTTTACAATTATTGTTATACACAGACATCGCAAAACTATGTACACAACAGCTTAAAATTCTAAACAAAACAAACCGATTTGTTGAACATTCTTACAATAATCTTTCTTCAGCACATGTTTTTAAATATTCTGGCAGTAGGTTAGATATTCTCACAGTTGAAAACGAAATGAACCACCCCGTGAATCCCGCAACGCTTCAACTTCTCAGATAAAATGTCGTAATCGACACAGTCGAATGTTCTAGAACTCTAGACAGATCACAGAAGACACTCATCGTACACCCACTGCACAACGTCATTGATTAAGAAGTGCGCCGTTGAAATAATAGAATGTCCCTTCCGAAAACCATGTTGTCTGTTAATAATATTATTATGTTCAAAATAACTTAATGATGTAACATATGTATGCAGGATGTTCAATTTAAAACCATTGAGATATTCCCAATTGAAGTCGACTGATTTCTGAGTGAGTTTACACTTTAGTGACGAACACGCAATATATTAAAGTACAACCATGAACACATCTGAATGTATGAGTAGATCTGCATTAAGATATTGCAAAATTCGATTCATTTATTATTTTGGTGGTAATTAAATCAGAATCCCCTCTCTCAAATAATGTAAGTGACAAGCCACTGTGCGACACAATGCATGAAATTACCTGTCCTGGTCGCTAAACTACTCGCTTTAATGCTTCGTTAGGACAGATTTGACACTTCCGCGTTCGCACGACAGATGGAGCGCTTTTAAATAACTTATTTAATAATTTTAATAAGTTAGTTTTTTAGCAGGAAAACGTAGATTGTAAATTCATGTAAGCAAAATTATTAAGGTTAACGATATTATGTATTTACGTACAAAAAGATTGAAGATTGAAATTAGAAAAAGTACTAAGGCTCATTTTAAGAAGCTAACATTGTGTAAATAACCATGTAATATAATCCTTCTAAGGTTACAGTAGTGAAAATTGTTAGCACTTAGAATATTGCTACTATATTAAATGCCCGTATTCTCTATCTTTCGTACAAAGGTTGTTGACAATTAGCTTTGATGATAGCACAAAGCAAAAGCGAGCATTGTACAAAGGGGGTTACAGTATGTACCTACTGTTGTATGTAATCATAAATACGTGCCGTTATTTATTGTTGTTAGAGCCGTGAGGACTTATTTCTAGATGCTCTCAAGGTATACGAAGAAAACTGAGCATTGAAATTGAAAAGATAAATGTAACGGTGCAGCTCCGTCTCTATTGTTCGTTCGTGATTGTTGAAAAAGGGAAAACACGATCGTTGAATAGCTCCCGAGATATAAGCACAAAAAACGAGATTCCATTTACACTTGAGGAAGATATCTGCTGAAATCCGTTTGAATTCTAAGTAAATGGGTAATATTGCTAAAACGTTTACGGATTTAATTTTTAACCTTTTCTAGATATTTACTGATGTTAATATAAAGGTTGATTTTGTTATATCCGTGAAGGTGGAATTAAATTTATTTTTTAATTATGATGTCACCACAAAAACATGACAATGTAGATTTTTAGTTTAGTGGAATCGGTACCTTTATGATCATGTAAATAAATCATAAAGTTGCATAAAAAAATTCTAAGGAAAATCGAGTTGAAGTGATTTTAAACCATCATTTTAAAATAGCACACAATTTAAAATCTAACATGTCATTCACGCCTGTTTACCTTGTGTTGTATCTTGTAGGCACGGTTTAGTACTTGCTGATTTTTTTACCAATAAGATTGAAGTATGATGACGCGTCGTCAACGACAACAAAAAAACATTGTTTGAAAATTTTATACACATCCGTCATTTTGAAATTTGTGCGTTTTCAATCGTTTGAAATTGCTTTTATCTCTTTGTGATTTGTGAGTGAAAAGGCTGTAATAATTGTGAATATCCGTATTTGCAATAATGGGTGGCTTAAGGAATTGCTGCGCGTAAGGATGTTTTGGTACAAAAAGTGTTCGAAGGAAATTCCCAATTTACGATGAAGCGGTGAGAATTGTTGATAATAATTACAAATAAAACAGGTGCGAAGAAAGACGGAGTTTGCACCAGAAGCTATCAGCTTATATAAAGTAGCAAGATCTTTCCAAAAACTCGAAGCGTGCCTGAAAAAAATTGGTAAAAGACTAGAAGACAAGCTTCTCCGCATAGAGGATTTTATGAAGACCAAGCCGTATGAAGCGTTAGAAAACATGAGCAAATCCGTATCAAATTTGATCCCTTGTGAATTACGGAATGTACACCATACAAAATGTGACAGGTGATTTACAAATTTCATCACATGATCTTAATTTAATTAAATTACAATGATTACTATTTATTACTATGATAATTATTCCTTATTATTACTTATATATTTAGTTAAGTAGTATTAAGTAAGCGATTTATTTTAATTTGTGGTTATGTATTGCAAATATTTGTACTGTATAGTTATGTATTTATGTGCGCACAATAAACGATTTCGCTCTAATTTTTATTTTATTTTCTATGCCCATTCATTTAAGTGCAAAAAAATTTAAACAGTAAATTTCTTAATTGTAAATAATATCAAATCTCCCGCGTATTGGAAATAGTTCTTGCTGACCAACGCTACGCGCCACCAGTCTTAAAAGGTTTGAAACTTTGCTCGTGCCGCGTGAAATTACATGGGAGGTACACATATATTATACGTATATATATTTATTATCTATGATGTCATTAAAGCATTCTGTCAGTTTGGACACATTGAAAAAATTACGGTTAAAATTTAAAATATAACTTGGTAGCGAATTGTTACCGCCAAAATTTGTGTTTGCCGAAAACCACAAATATTCAGGTAAATTACAAAATTTATGTTAAAATAAGAAATCTTAATACATTAGCACATTTGTAAATTGTAATTCAAAAAGAAAAACAGTAAAATCAACTCTTTTAACAAAGCGAAGACCGACTAATAATTATAGGTGTAAGACAAGGACATGTCTTAAATTTTGAAGAATAGTTAATTATCTCAAAAACGAATTGAGTTAGGCATAGGAAACGTTACAGTAACTTGCCTTTATTTAGTCTGCACTATCAAAATATGGCATAATATATAGGGTGTTCCATTTAAATTTTTAGAGCATTGGTGTGTAATTTTTTTCTGGGTCACTCTATATGGAAACCTCTTCCAGGTTTGCTGAAGATGATCTTGTTATACGAAAAGCGGTATCGTATATACACGTGGTGAGCCACCCTGTATATAAGTAGAACCCAATTTTGTTAGCAAATCAGATGACTAGATGAAAACAGCGCAAATACAAAAAAAAATTCGAGCATAAAAATGTTTAAAACCGGTTTCTTGCAAACATCTGTAATGACTTATTTAATTAATCGATTGTTTAAGTTAGCGAAACGCAAGATATGTTACTCGCTGCGCTGTTAACAGTAGAGCAACTGTAACATGGTAATTTATAGGAATTTCTATTTTTAACTTTAAATAACAATAACATATCGCCGTGTAGCTTTTCGCACGTTATTTCAACGGACAATTGTTTAATTTACGATTTCGCTTTACTGACACAGAAAGGAAATACAATTTTTTTAAATTTTTCTCTGTTTGAAAGCAATATTTATATTTGCGGAAGCCTATTTCTAGTGAAAGTTCCTTTCAATTTATTATTTATTAATGTAAAATGGAGGGCATTTCCGGCCACAAAAATTAATCAATTATTTCAAGTCAAGGAATGTGATCAATCTCCAAGTTTGTTTCTTCAATTGCAAATATTTTAGAACTTATAAGGGCGCCTGTATTTTCAGAAACACTCGGTATATCTTGCGTGTACGATAATCTGATTTGTAAAAGGAAGTATTCGTATATACATCCTTATCATTGTTTTGTACGTTAATTATTAGATTAAGGAAATGCTTCCTATTATACAAAACAAGAAGGTATCGCACGAAACTGACTGACAATGAGAGAGATAACGGTGTAAGATAAACCCTTATTTGTGTCACGGTAGGTGTAATTTTACGACCACTTACTCGGCTTCTTCAATTGTTTCTGTCATGGCTAGGAAGACGCAGTTGAGCAAAATGGTGGCCATAACGAAGTAGTCAAAATATTGATTTGTCGATAGGTAAATGCACGCTTTGCGTGTCGGACTCCACGGACTGAACATGAAAAAAGAACTTGTCGCCGTGAAGCGGTGGATGTAGTTCTTGCGGAACCGTTTCGATACCACGCAGAAGGTCTGAAACAAATAACAAAAATAGAGTTAGTTAAGTGGAGAATATTAGTAGTAATTGTTTGTCGATAGTTACAATTGTAATTAATTAGGATCAATATTGGAATGGTCTAACAACTCATTGATTTATAACCTATAAACTACAGTCTCTCGCCATACTATTAGAAGAAAAGAAAGAGATTAATTTAATATTAAAAAAAAAAACAATTATGCCATGCCCTCACTACAGTGGAGGTGGTACAAAATACTAATTTATTAGATGCCCTCTGTAATTGGCGAAAGCTGTTGGGCGATGTAAAGGCATGAATTATTATTATTATTCATTTAAAACAGCTTTCATCCTATTTACTCCCTTAATATTGTGAGAAAATTAATTTAAATCGTTGAAAATATTCATCGCCCTCCACTTGGCATTCAAAAAATCATTTTAAAATAATTTTGATTCTTCCTCTCACGCCGATATTGTGAAGAAGAAAAAATAATTTACTCATTAAAAAAAATCATCCGTTTTTGCCACCTCAGTGCTGAAAAAGAAAGTCTTAATGCTTTATCAACATAAATATCTATATTCTATATTCTATCATTCATCAGCATATATTTCCAAGTGTATGGAAGATATCAAGGATTTGTCCCATTTTTAAAAAGGGCGATCGCAGTAATATCAAAAATTATAGACCAATATCTCTGCAGGCCTCTTGTGCCCATGGCTTTGTTATAAATTCTTCTCCATTCTGGTTTATTCTATATCAGTCTCTTCCAACCTCTGACTCGCATTTCCATCAGATCCCTTTCCACCGCTTCGAGCCATTTCGTTCTTGGTCTTCCTCTCGATCTTCTCGCCGATATGCGTCCCTCCACAACCTTGTTTTGTTGGCCTCGAGTCTGGTAACCTCGCAACATGTCCCAGCCATCTCATTCTTTGGGCTCTTATCACCTTAACAATCGAGGGTTGTCCATATATTTGCATGAGTTCTTCATTGGTTCTACGTATCCACTGGTCATTCTCTCTCACCCCTCCATATATTTTTGTCAACACCCTCCTTTCCCATACTGCCACTGCTTCCGCCTCTTTTTGGTTAATCATCAAAATTCTTAAGTAATAAATATTATGTAACTTGGTCTGAAATCTAAATTGTAAAATGGTAACGACTCAAGCCTCTAACACCTTATAATGACCACGAAGAGTGAAGACCAGCCGAAACACCAGGGCTACAGGAAGAACACCCATAGGTGATGCAGTCCTTTTAACAATGTAGATATTATTACTGGCTTGTAATATTGTCAATAAATAGTGTAGTATAGTATAGTAATCTTCCATAGCTCACTGCCGTACATCACAACTGGCCTGACGATTGTTTTATAGATGTTTAATTTCGCTTTCCTCGTTACCCACTTTGATCTAAACATTCTTCCAACCCATGCCAAACATATCATTCCTTTCGATATCCGTTCTTGTATTTCCGTTCTTTCCTCTCCTTTATTGGATATAGTTACTCCCAGATAGTTAAATTGCCTAACTTTTTCACATTTGTATTGTATCCCGTCCTCTGCTATAAATTCTAGCGATGCATTTTGTGGATTTTGGGTTTCTCCTAACCTCATATATTTCGTCTTCTTCTCATTTATCTTCAATCCCTGCTCTTTTGCTCTTTGCTCTATTATTTTTATTACATTCCTTAATGTTCTCTTGTTTCTGATTAAAATTACCAAATCATCTGCATATGCCATAATTTGTACCTGTTAGACCAATATCTATATTATGCAATTTCTCAAAAATATTTGAAACCATTTTACATAATACCATCTCTTATTCATTACAAAATATTTCCACTGCGCAACATAGATTTGTTAGCAAGCGCTCCACAACTACTAATTTATGCTGCCTTACGCAATATGTATCTGAGGCCCTAGACAAACAAAGACAAGTGGACGTAATCTACACTGATTTTCAAAAGGCCTTTGACCAGATTGTTTCACTTCATTCTGCTCGGCAAATTACGAAGACTGGGAGTTGCACCCGGTTTGCTGGATATTTGCAGATCATATCTACTTGATAGGATGCAGTATGATGATCTAAGATAATAACTCCTACGTCAGGTGTACCACAGGAGTCCAACCTTGGTCCCCTGCTCTTTATAATGTTTATAAACGATATTACTGACTTGCTGCAATGCGAAGCTTTACTCTATGCAGACGACATGAAACTCTTTTGCAACATCGAGTCGTTGAACGATTGCCTTTTGTTGCAAAGAGACTTGGACTCTATAATTTCATGGTGTGTACATGAAGTCACTGATAAGTAAGCACTATGTGTTATATTATAAGATTTAGTTTTTCCTTTTTGTGTTTAAACGCTTATGCTGTTTATTTACACTAAACAAATCTTATTAAATAAAATATCTTTGATTATACAAAGCTTGTTACACTTTGGAAATCCTGATATTGTATAAAGCTAAGCCTTAACTCGATCTGTTTTGTATTTACAGGGGTCACTATTAATAAACTCGAGATATTAATAATGGTTTTTACGTGTCGTAGAAATCAATATAACACCATCGACCTTCAGTTTAATACTCCTTAAAATATACATCCCGATTCACTGGAACTTCAACAAAATCCTGCAGTATATAGTATCCCTTCTTGAAATAACAAAAAGGCTTCATTTCTTAGAGATTAATACTTTATGGCGATGCAGCGATTAACAGATTTTTCATAACAGATTATTGCCCATGCAAAACGTTTCTTTTTATTTATGAATAATTTAACGACTCTGTTGTTTACATTCATCGAATATTTTCTTAAATTTTACGTATAATTTCCTTTAAGTGTCTACCGCTGGAAAGAAAAAAAAGTTAATGGAATATAAAACGTGGAAGCAAGGAGAAATAGGGTTTGCATTAAAATGTGTCTACCTTTGTCATTAACAAAAGATAGAACGCGTGGAATTGAATGTTAAAATCAATACGAATAGAATGGAAGCAAGCCCGTGCCTTCAGACTTCGAGCAAGCGACACCCACTCTTGCTATCAGTTTGCCGCAGTGAATTGTTGATTGAGGACAAATGTTCTTTCTCTTAATGGAAGTATCGTGTTAATTTCGTTTCTACAATTTACATATGCTTTAGAATATATTAACACCTCTCTCACCTTCAGCGTCTAGACGAATTTGGCGGAGAAGAAAATGATGTGTAATATTAACACAAGGTGTCGTCTATTTGATAAGGATTCGTGACATTTCGACAATCGGAACATAGTGATGGAATTACTAAATATTTTAGAAAGAAAAAAAAATAGTGTCTCGCATTTAAATTCTGCTGAAGAAAAATAAAGACTAATGAGTTTTCCACAGAAGATATCAGATCACTGCGTGCTACACTATTTTATCCATTAGGGCAATTGTTTCGGAAACTTGTCGGTTTCCATTTTCAAGACAGAATAAATTTAGAGTCCGCTTTCACAGATCGGTATCTTCACAAAAAATTGGATTACATGTAAATAAAATTTCTTGCAAATGTTATCGTTTTATTCTTGGTGTAAGACACAAGTTGAAGTAATTTTTCCTTGTGGGTGTAACACTTCTAATGTCATGGCCAGCTTTTTGAGATTTGGTCCCACCATTACCAGTATACTATCCAGAAACTTCATCGTGCATGTAAATCATATTATGACGTACGCCAATGGCATCTTGTCAAGAACTTATTCCAATAAATTGAGATGCCCATTGGTATCAAGACCATTTGGTAGATAAATTGACACAATCTTTGCTGTTCCAGTAAAAAAAAAAATATTAATCTTGTGCAACAACCTCTGACTGTACGCCACAGCGGTTTGGCGGTCAGCTGGCACCAGCTGTTGAACCATCTGAATTTTGTCAAATCTTTGGTCAAAATTCTTCGAAGGGATCGCCGAGAATTAGCCAATTGCTTTGCGCGTTTTCGGGTCGATGTTGATGACTCCTCCTCGACACTATCTCTCTCACAGCTTGGACGTTCTCCAGTGACCGGCTTGCCCGAGGCCGCACAGTGGTTCAGAATCGTGCTCTAGCTTGACCAAATCCAAAATTCAAGGTGAAAGATATTGGTACATCTGGGTGTGACATGCATTCACCAGTGCCATGTACTAGAAAAAAAAAGGTGGCCCAATAATGTGCTTATCTTAACGTACCTGTCAAAACATACTGGAATGTTGGGATATTTTATAATATCCGTTCACTAGTGCAATATTGTTTTGCAATGGTGCGGTTTTTCACTCCCACCGGGCAGTTTCATGCCAGTTTTCAATGATGACCCGCGTAATTGGAAGTAAGTAAATGCTCCTAGCGTTATCGCAGTTCTAAGAATCCGTTTCCTTTGCGGAGATATATTAGAGTCATTTGGATAGGTTTTTGAAGGCAAGGTTTGTCATCTTTTAAGGACTGTCAATTTTTTCGAACTAAAGTGAACTCTGAAACCAGGTCATATATTGGAAGCACTATTATTCAACATTATTATGCAGACTGAATCATCGCCACCTTCCGCCACTTAAAGGCGTTAATATGCAAATATTACGAATTAGTTCGAAAAAACTGTTTATGTTCTACTGCTCGATTTAAAATTATATTTTTAGATTTATTTGTTTTTAAAAGAAATTGTTCGCTTTTTCTTCAATTAAAAGTACTTTGAACTAGTTTTCGAGGGAATATTGTGCGACATATGGTTGGAAAATCGCTTTTGTATTCTCGAGCGGTTTTATTGCAGAATCAAAAGCGAATGTTTCACTATCTTTCCTTATAGGTATTGAAGATGTTATTCGACGCAAGGAGCTCTATTTGTATTTGAAAAGAAGTGGAAAGTTGCCCCGCAAAAACGGAAGCAATATAATTGTTGAAACTATACACAAAACAGAGATTGCAATTTGATTACTTTTCGGACGAAGAAGAAACTTCAGTTACGGCTAAGTTATATAACTTTTTGACAGTGTTATTTAGAAAGTTTGAAGGAATGCCATCATATTCATAAAAGATTTGTGCTGGAGAAAAACGTTGTTTGGCTGAACGAAGCTGTATTTATATCCATACAAACTGATTACAAATGATCCAGGAAACACACTGAATTCATAAAAATTGTACGATGCCATTTAAAATAAGCAATTTGATATCAATATCGGATCAATATTGTATATCGGATGGGCTATAATAAATATTTTCTTTACATAGATCATACTTGGCCATGGCTATTTTGCAAGTTTCAAAGTTAAACTCCAACTGGAACTTCTGAAAAATTCTAATGAGGCAGTTAGATGGAACCACCTGTACATCGTCCCATCCGCTCGAAAAAACCAAAAATTTTAGTTCTTTTTGTCATCTGAGACTTCAAAGGCATACGTCCACCAAATTTGATTGTTTTTGGATAACTATACAGTGGTTATTAGTTTTGTCAAGCCAATTTGCAATTTTGAACCACTGTGGGCCGTCTAGGTGATTTCCGATTGGATTCACCAAGTCTCTTCAAATTGACCCGCCAGACGTGGAATTATAGTAACCGTCACATAAAAAAATTTTAGCGTCTTCAAATAGGGTAATAATTTTTGCGCCACCTAGCGCATAACTTTATTAGTTTTAAGAACTCATATGGGGATATATTTTTATACGATTTACTCAAAACCCTGAAATATTCACACGAAATTATGATATTTAGTCATAGAAAGAAATATCGGTAGCATTCGCACGGTCAAACGTTTATTAGAGCTGAAAAAAAAAGAATTTATTACGGAAAACAATGAGAGATGTGAAAAGAGAGAAAATCAGAATAAAGGGTGCGTTAATTAAAAGCCGTTGTAAAAGAAAAGTTGGTAATTCCCACGCTTGCAGTCTCAAATGAAATACAATAGAATCTCATACAAATTTCGATGTAAAATTTTAATTGTATTTATATCCTTCTTTTTTTGTTTGAATGCCCATCTCTGCGAACTTAGCATCTCTCATTTAATTATAATATTCGTTTAATCATTATAAAAAGAAAATTGACAATTTGTGCGTAACAATTTTAAACCATCCTTTTTTTCTTGTGCCGGTTGAAGGAAATGCCATTTATTTCAGCGCGTTTACAAAGCCGTAATCAATAACTCGCCTGCAACGTGGGTGTTTGCTGTGTATTAAACTTTCAACGGATTTTTTGTCATAGTTTGGCGGAAATACCGCATACCGTAATAATGCCACCTTCGACCGACCTTTGACTTTTAACCCGTTTGTGCGCTCCTCCGTTTGTTTTATCTGGTTTAGGTACTCGCCATTCTGAGGGCTGACGGGTACCTGTTTGATGTTTCGAAGTATGGAGCGTAACGTTGCGTACTACGGAAAGCCGGCAAGCCGAGTAAAGCCGAGTTCCTTCGCCACGAACAAAAATCAAATTATCCTGTGTGAAATATTGACCGTTGGCGTGGTGCTAGTGACAGATAATAACTTAATTCCCAACGCATGTCCAATATGGTGTTGTATATACATTGACAGCTAATTTAACATCGTAACCTACAAATGTCAGTTCATTTTTCAGTAGATGTAGCCTATATAGTTATTTTTTTCTCCGTTTTTATATAAAAATAATTTCTTTCTGTATCTTTCATGTTTTCTTCTCCTAAATTAATTTCATATCGCAAACTTGAAGCCTACAGGCGAAAGAAACATTGCGAGGGGATATTAATGTGCTTTAGAGTTGTAAAAATGTTTCTCGTGTAAAAGCGTAATACATACAGCTATTTCATGTAGATTATAAAACACTCCAAAAGAATGTTTAATAACAGGGAAATACTCTTTAGGTCATACTGCATTTTTATCATTCTGTTTACTACGGGGAATATTATACGTAAAAACGGTTTAACAATGATCAAATAATTTTAAGGAATCCCTGTAAAAAAGGCGTAATATACCTACATTGAAATGATACTGATTTTTATAATTGAGCATTTGATAAAAATATAGATTTAATAATTATAATTGGTAACCACATTTTATAAGCTATTAGCGTAAATAATAAATTATTTTCTCTTTTCATTTTACCCTCGAAACAATCAAAACAATTAGTTCACGAAATCAATCAATGCAAAAAAATAAAAATAAAACTAAAAGTGCGAAGTAACCCCTTTTGACAGGTTCCCATTTTTATAATACAGTTACAATCACATTGATTATTTAAAATTACAAATTTAAAAACGCAGTTCTTTATTATACAACACAAAATTTGACTATTTCATTCGCCTTTCTAGAACGTAGTTCATTTAGACAGGTAAGACCTATTTGACAGTTCCCCTTTATAAGTTTTGACAGGTTCAATTATGCGTTGATGTTTAGAAGTTCGTTCGATAGACTTGTTAAAAAAAAGGAGTGTGTGACAGTTCATAATGTTGATTTGACGGCTAATATTTTAATATGTAAGATCTTGATCGCTTTTTAACACATTTTTAATCCACAAGTTTGGAGAACGATTGTTTTGACATAACTAGGAATTTGACATTTTCGCCATATTTTACTTCCCCAATAATCAAAATTAAATTAATCAATGCGAGAAAGGCAACCAAATGTAAACAAGCAACGAAAAATTTTTGTGACGATTAAAATCATTTTGAATTAAACACTAATCTTGCAAGTTTAAAAGCGTAAATATTCTGCTTGTTTGATTTACAAAATTAGAATTTGCATTTCCATGATTTAATACTTTGACAGAGGAGGTTGACTTTTTCTAATGCGATTTGGCAGGTTTCTAATAGAATAGAATATTTTACCGTTTGTAAAAGCCATTTTGACAGTCTAGTTATCCACATAAATGTTATTCCTGTCATACTATTAATAAAGTTTGACATGTTAAAAGTATGATTACTTTGGGTAGATACGTAGACACTTTAGATATTTTAAAGCATTTTATTCCCAGAAAATTAGAACCAAATTAATCAATCCTAAAAGAAGAAAACTAAACCTGCAATCATAATTTTTTGACAGATTTTTATTTTTGTGTGACAGCTGAAATCATTTAGAACCGAATATCAATTTTTGTTTACTTTTTCATTTACAAAACAAAGAAGTAACTACTAAAATTACGAGTTCTTATTTCCATTTTGACAGTTACAAAATATTTGACAGGTTTCGCTGTAGGATTTGACACTTTGACAGGTTCGTAAAAGTTTTTTATTTTTTTGTAGGTTTGCTGAAATGGTTTTGATAGTCTCGTCAGTAAAATTTATATATAACATTCGGATATATTACTAATGGAAGTAAAAATAAAGTTTGTCAAATTTAAATACTGTTTCGATAGATTTAGAGATCAGTTTTGTTGAATTATTTTACCCCCAATACATATACTAAAATCAAATAAATTAATGCAAACAAAAAGTGTAAAGATAAAACTTTTAATCTGTTTGTTATATATTATTGTATGACAGTTACGGTATTTTTAATTTATTATTAACATTAGGAATTAAAAGGCTAAATTTCCTTCTGGGATTTGACACTTTGACATTTAATCAATTGCAACGTTTTATAGACTAGCAAAGAATCATCAGTGGTTTTAGTAGTGATTGTGACAGTTTCATTAATGACGTCTAAAGTAGCTTTTACAGATGTAAGACTTAGAAAATATTGCCTTCTGTCTTTCTGCCTTTTCTTCTTTAAACTTAAGTTGGCAATATAAGTTTGAAAACGTATAGTTGACTTGTTCTGTGGCGTGTCTATGCAAATGTTATTATCACTCTATTTAATAATTGACTTATTGAAACCTAAATGTTGCGTTTAACTCTAATGTCATCTATATCACACATCCTAATTAAGGCGGAAAAGCGCGCTTCTGAGAGGCTGATCAGTTCATATGGCTGATACTCACGTCAAGAATATTATATTATCTCATCATGCACATACAGAACTTCAAAGTTTCGAATATACATATTTAGGAGATGGCAATACGGAATCATGCCATCAGCGTGGGTTGTGGGTAGCAACTAATTATCCGGACTCTTCGTAGTCCATTGCGTTGATTTCCGCTAATGCGTATTCAAAGGGCAAAAGTTTATCATTTCCATTAGGCAAATGGATACCGAGAAACAGTCAACTTGTACAAATACGTCGCACATAGTAATGTCTATTAATCCCTGCTATAGGGTACATCGACTCAATAATAGTTGCCGTTAATTGTATCTTTTTTTTTTATTTATTAAAACTTTTTAAATGCATTTGGTATAAGGGATAGCATCTTCGCATAGTTCGAAGTATCATTCCATCCAATGCAGATCTCTAAAGTTAAGCATCCTAGAGTTCATCAAACAAAACTCTTATTCAATGAGATCCTCATATCTTTCAAAAAAAAAAAACGACAGCCCTTCCAAAGATCATAGATGAAAATAAATTTTTATCCTTCTATTATGATTCAATATTGTACAGGGTGTTTCCTAACATGTCTAAATAAGTAGTCTCCTCACCAAATTTTAAAACGAATATTGTGGTATAATTTTTATCGAATGTCGCTTCGTTTTCGAGATACAAGGTGTAAAACTTTTTTTAATTTTTTTTCATCATAGATACTAATTAATGCCAAACCATATTCTAATGATATTTCTTAAACATAATAAGGGATTAGAGCAGTTAGCAGCAGTTTACTATGGGTCAATTTTAAACTTTACCATTAAATCGAGACATGGTCTGTGAAAGCGGACTAGTGCCGATATAACTATCCAATATCCAGAGTGAAAATAATACATTGAATGGATCATCAATTCATCTATGGTTATATCAAACTATGTTCTTCTTATTCCCGCTGCGACTATAGCGTAAGATTTCACATAGGTGCTCAACCGTACACAGGAGTAATTTTCCAACATGCAGTTATCGTGCAATTGACATTTTAGGTAGCGCTCGTATTGCTAAATTGTTAAAGAGCAATCGTCATTTGCCTGCTACAAACGGTTGAATAATAAAATATTCCCAATCCAATTGTGGAACGAAATTTACATGTACGGTACTGCTTATCCTCAGTTTCGACCGTTGAATTTTTAATTTTTCTTGCTTCATACAGAGGTTATGCCTTATAAATCGTTAGCTTGGTGAGATTTAGAATAATATAGCTTGATCATGTGATGTTTATTTTGCATTGTTTTTTTTTTTTCATATTGATATGCAACTACTATATTGCTGACACATCCTAAAAAAATTCGAAATCAAAGGGAGACGGATATATATCGGAAACTCCTACTTGTTCTTGACGTGACGTGCGCATGCGCGTAATTTTAACGTAATAAACATGAAAATCAGTTGACGTTGACAGTTCAAATTTGTGTTATTTGATTATTTATTTATATATCCTTGATTTACTGCTTACACTGAAATGGATAGAGAACAATTATTATTTGGTGCTGCATCATTGCTTCAGCAAGTGCTTTGTGGAAGATTCTATAAGAACAACATATTCATTCGCTAATGATGAAATTGGAGCTGCAAAACACATACACACGGAATGACAAAAGTTTTCCCTAAGAAAGGTTTGCAGCATGCATGACGCAAGGGTATTCACGAGGTCTGGTAGGTATATATGCAAAGGTTACATCTGAAAATAGTTTTGAAAACTTCGTTAAAAGGGGATTTTGCCTATCTAACATTATATTGGTTAATTACACCGTTTAGCGGCGATGGACACCTTATTGAACAGCAGATATTATTCTCTCTATTGATCCTTTATTCTGCTAGGTTAAGTTCTCTGTAATGTCACATATCGCACTTGATGATAATGATGATGAACCACTTTTATTGGCATCTGGCACCAACCATTCCAGGTAGTCATTGACGTACCATCAAAATACCGTACACACACAATCAGGACATCGTATTAAAGTCTATAATTAGTGCTATCTACTAAGAAAATTTACCATACGTGCAACGTGCAACTGTATTCATATGCAGATTTGCAAGGATCGTGGACATACATAATGGGGGAAAACTACCCGTCTTAATCAATCCCAAATATAAAAGAGGGACACTCTGCACATATCACACTTAATTACAATCAATAATGTGCAATTGTTTTTACAACGTTGCCAATTGAGTAATCTCTCGGAATTCCTTGATAATGCCACTAGAGGCAGCACTTTATATATAATTTATAATAAAATATATTTTACTAAATTACTAGGTTATGTCTTGTCGTATATTATTATTTTTTTATATACAAATATTTGAAAAATCACGGGCAATGGTGCATGCAATATTGCGTATTTTTGTTTTATTGTCAAAATTGCTATTAAAAAAAAAAACTGGAAAAAATCCCGAAGAAGGCGACATTGTTCCAAACTATAAATTATTTTAAAGCACTACATTAAAATAAAAAAGGATTTTTTTTACCAATTGTTTACTTAATTTGATAAACTAGAACAGGGAAAACCGCGCAACCAATCATACACAATAGAACACTGTCTCAGAGACAATTTTCTTATACTATTTGACCGGTCTTCAGTTAAAACAACCTTTTCATTTAAAAATAACATATTGATGCGTTTATAATCCTTATATTTTCTAATGTTTAATTACGTCAGCTATGATTTAGTGTTGCATAAATTAACGAAACAACCCGCACTATGAAACGTTGGAGATAATATTTCTATTTATAGCACGACATATTTATCATAGATTTTGGATAATGACCGCTAAATGGCGATAAAATTGATTTACGTTTCTGAACGCAATTTAACACGCACCACAAATCCTGTCAATGACGAATTTATCTCACATAATATCGTAGGCCTGTCAAAACAAATACTATAGTTCTGTTTATGCGATAACTTGATCGTTTGTGACCCAGGATATGCACAATGCACATATGCACATATGTATGTACGGTTGTACGAACAAACATACGTTTGAAACTGGAAAATGAGATAATTAAATTAAAAATTGATTTACTATATAACGTGTTAAATTAGGTTTCATAATTTTTAATGTCAATAATTGAAATTTTAATATATCAGAATAAATATCTGCCATCCTCGATGTTTTGATTTTGTTCTAAAGTATTTTTATTCTGTTTTGGTATGTTGTTTACTTATTTACGGAAAAAATAGAAGTCCTTCCATTCTATCAGCCAAGGTATCTTATTGATTGTAGTGAGGGCGTGCCACAAGGCTCAATCTTGAGTCCCTTAGTCTTTATTATATGTATACATCTCTGTATAAGTGATATGCCATCTATAATGTCCATGAACGATGCAGATACAGAAAACCATTGATATCAATAAAATAATGCGTGGTGCCAAACGCTGATTTGGTGCAAATAAACTCAAACACAATGATGATAAAGCATAAGACCTAGTCCTACCTGCTGCATACTCAAATAACAGCGGGTAGTAAAGTTTCTTAGCGTGATTGTCGATTCGCGTCTTAAATGGAGTTTAATTGTGAACCAACTACCGAAGAATAAATAAAAAAGACCTAAGCATAGAGCAACACATGAAATAGTTAGAAGTATTTAGTTTGCTGCATTTCATTCTCTGATTTCTGATGGTGTATTGTTTTGTAGGGAGCCTAGACAAAAGTACAGAGGACGTTCATCTCATCATCAAGTGAAACCTGTGTTTACAGCGACATAGAATATCTGAATCTTTAATTTATTGGTCCCGTATATGTTATTCCGTGTGTTTTGTACCAATAAGTCATGGATGGTACGTCGTCACGATATTTTAAAGTGAGATGAATTCGTACTAATCGGATTATAAGAGTTACAAGGATTATAAAACGTTTACAGTATTTGTCTATTGGGGGTATTCCGAAAAATTTAAAAGGGGCTACAGGTGCTGTTTTAAATAATTAAATATTAATAATATAACATTAATTAAAAACCAATCCATAGTTACTACACGAATAACTCATTAGTTTAAATGCAAAATGCAATATTATAGAATGTAATTAAAACCCGTAGCCCATTTTTCGTAATACCCCCTATTAGATAAATACTGTAAATGACTATCCTTCAGGAGGTAAGCACAATAGCGAACAAGCTTACCTTAGGCGAAAACGCATATTAAGAACTGCGACTCACTCTGGTGGATATTTTTTGGTCGTACTAACCGAGATGGTTTCTTATCAGACGTTTGCTTCCACTATTCTTATGTATTCTTATTTTATATGATTTAACCAGCTATGTTAATATTGATTATCGTGTCCCACGTTGGGCGCCAAATATAAAAAGAAGTTTATTATTAAATTGATATTATTGCTTTAAAGAACAATATGTTTAGTTAGTCTGTAGTGATCGGTTAGTTTTGTAAATTTAGATTTATGTTTCTCTGAGAACTGTTTTACATATCTTTGACTATTATGTGCCCATTTTTTTGAACTTTTTTCTTAATCTTCTGGGATATGATAAAGTTGCATAAAAGATCCTTGGCGATGCCAGTGTGGCAAATTCATCTACTTCCTCACTCCTGTGCGGTTGAGTACCCACCTAAACGTTCCTTTCCTTTAAAATTTTTAGATGCTTACCTCGTTTAGGGCACTTAGGCAGGTGCGAACCAATTCGGATAGCTGGACAAATGCTGAATTAATCATTTTCTAATGTTGCATGATATTCCATTGAATCTAACTAAGTCTCAAATTTCAACAAAACAAGATTTATTAGACGATTCATTCGATCTAACACTACACAATTACTCAATGTTATACAAAAAATTTTGCCCCCATAAAAAACTTTCTGTTCCTCTTTTTGTAGAAAAAGAAAATCGTTACCATGACGTTTATAATAAATCGTAATGGGAAGTTCCCGTTTTATACATGCAACGGTTACTTGGTAAAGTGATTAATGGTACCAAATGGATAATTAGCGACTTTATGCGATTCATCTCTCATAGAATACGCACAGTTGGGTATATCCGTTTGACGCTAATGGAGATCAATTGAGTAATGGCTCTTTAAAAGCGGTACAAACACATGCTATTACTACACGACTCTTTGGCAATTACACGCCTGATTTCGACAGTTGAATTATTAAATAATGTGGACCATGTTTTGGCAATGTTGCGCGTAGTAATAATTTGCATGCACGATACATTGGAGACAGACTTCCTTCTTTGTGCTTCACTATCGAGCTACTATTTAAAGATATATACTTGCATAGTTACGTAAGATGTTTATACCCGTTTCTTACCGAAACTATGGTTAAATTTTTCATACTTATCTATTTCCGCTGGAATCGATTCAGTTGCTCGCACTCTTCGATATAATATTCATGGAGCGAAGGTGTGCGTTTGTTTTCTGCGAAAGCGAGAGTAGATATAAAAAATAGATGAGCTTCACACTTTGGCAGCGTTTTATTTATACTGAAAGGGAGATCTGACGCCACGAATTGCGAATAAAAATGTCACGGCGTAGCAAGATTTAAAGCGGGAACTAGACAAGAATTGCATTTATTACAGGTCCATTTTATCCTTACGCCTTTAGTCGGCAATATTTGCTGTTTTAACGTTGGGATCACTGACATTTAAGGGTAAATAATATCCTTCCTACTGGGCATGGTCTTGACCTTATTCCATTAGAAGGATTTAAGTTGTGTAAGTGGAGGTGATTTGGTGCATCTCATTTATAAGCGAGATTAGCATAGTTAGAGCACCAATTTCTGATTCTTTCTATTCAGGATTTCTTTAGAATTGACTCAACAATATATTGATCTTTAGTTTACAATATCTCGCTTTGAGTAAACATTATTATACGAAAGAAGTTATGTTCTTTTTTGTGTGATTTAAAGAAATCTCTCTCTTTGTATAAGCAGGAGTTTATACTGCAAGTTTAGAAATTATATTGATAAAAGTTTGCCACGTTTTCCACTCCATATCAAACTTTTATCAATATAATTTTTGATTTCACGATATTAGTGATCTGTTTGTTAATTTCGTTCCCTTTTAATTAAGTGCAGGTAAGAAGCTTATGTACCTATACACAGGTAAAAATATAGCGGAGTGAAATACACAGTCTACGATTCGGAAGGCTTTATGTAGAGAAAAGAGCTGTATATCTACAAAACGGTGGGCATTTTATCACTTTCGGACAAAATCCCCACCGAAACGGAGGCTCACAATGTCCTCCGTGATATTTTAACTTCAACACGGAGAAAACATCCTTCTTATTATTTCCGCCACGGATATTTGTATATCTAACTCCCAAACGCAGTTAAATGTATTCATTGCATGTTATATTCTCTCCATATCAGGGTTATTCTTATTTCAACTACTAAACGCTGTTAAATGTATCCGATTCATGTAATATTCCGTTTTTATCGGAGTTATTTTTTTGAATACAATAGTTTTAGTTGCGTATTTATTTCCATCAGTTTTACACCGAACAGGAGAAAAATAATCCTTTCGGGATTTTTTTTTGTCCAAAGTGGAGTTCGGTTAATGCTCGTCGATGAACGCATGCGTAAACGTTGTATGAGGGAGCAACTTGAAAATGGCGTCAAATAGCAGAAACCCTTCCTTTTATTGTTTATCCATAAGACGTATAGTTCTGTATGTACAGATACACATCGTGTATGAACGGAAACCGCAGACAAGAAATATAATATATATTTACGCATAAAGTATCAGAATATCAAAAGTATATATTTGTAAATCTTCTTGGTATTTAACAGTCCGACTGTTAAATACCCAGAAGATTTACAAATATATTCATATATAAAAAGTCAAGAAAATTTGGAAGAAAGAATATCAAAAGGTGGGTGAAAGTTGAAGGACAGCACATTACCAAATTTGATGTAGATAAAGCAAGTAAGTGAAATGTTTAGCGGAATATCATCTTGTTGGTTATACGTGCTTGTGCTTTATAAATTTTTTTTCTGTACACTACTTGCAGTTTGCAGTTATAGTATGAAAACGATATTTATCCTATGAAAATTATTAAAATGTAATAGTGTGTTTGAATTAAGTATGTAGAATGTAAAAAATTATTATATTAATCTTAGTTCCATATAATGAATAACCAATTAATTATTATTACCTAATTAAGGACGTTCACATACTTAGTTTCCTATTTGTTCTTTAATTTCTTATTAAATGTGTTAGTTTCCTAGGTAGTAAGTCAACATATTATCGTTATGGATATGTCGTGTTCGTGTTTCCTTAATATAAACTCTTCATTTCAAAATGACCTTTGATTTAGTATATGTATTTAACACATAATTATCTACTCTCTAGCCCCAGAATTTCGCCAATTTCACTATTTCAAAAATAAAACATTCTAAGAAACAAAACGCCTTTGTTGTTTATACCTCTCCTATAGAGATTTTTTCTCTTTGAAAAGCACAGTCTCCCATGCACATTTCATAAGATGTGAAAGAAACTTGTTTCATGTAGACAGCATATGTATTCGCAGGAAAAGAATTTTAAAGTGGACATTCGCTGGTTGGTATTGAGTGTTTCCGATGGCTGTGCTATGTAAATACAAAATTGAATTACTGGTTTCGTAATGGAAATATGTAGGTAATTTCATGTATTATGAAAAAAATTGACTTCGTTTTGGTTTTCAGTAACTTCGCTATGAAATCAATTAATTCTGATATGGAATTAGAAACGCTGAGTAAAAGAGGTAATTTCTTCTATTTCGGAAAAAGTTGCCTCCGATATGGATTTCAATAGCACCGGCATGGAACAATAGTTTCCGTAACGGAGGCATTTTCGTCTGTCAAGGAGGGAACGTACTCTCAAATGGAGTTAGAATCTCTCCTTGGCGGTGGTAATCTCATCTATTAAGGAGGTAGTTACCTCTGATATGGATTTCAGTAGCTCCCATTAACCTCCCAGCGGTGTGTTTTACCTTCGTAAGAGGAGAAACATCCTCCTTATTGGAGGAAATTCACAGTTTCTAGGATGAAATTGCCTCCACGTTTCTTCCGTTGAGGTGTAAAATATTTAACTCTTAAATGGAGGCTCCTTGAACGGATGGTCGCGAGGGAACACCGGAAAAGTGTTGAAACGGTGTTAAATCCAACTCCGTATTTTTATCTGTGTACATACAGTGAGGGTATCGACAGAAAATGCAAGGTAAACAGATGATGTGACTCGACGGTAAACCAGTAGAAGTTATGCGTTAAAAGTTTACATTAATAATCGCTTGCTTCAATAACTACTAACGTGTAGTGAGATATAGTGAGAGTAAAAAAATCCAGGAACGTCACTCTCCATGTAATGAAACGTCCTGTCCCTTTGCTCATTTTAGTTAAAAGTTCCTCCAGTTGAAGACGGAGCATATCCGACGGACTCTTCATGCAGGAAAACTTATAACTATAATCAACGTGGACGCCTTTTCGGAGAAGTTGTACGAGGACCGTCTTATATAAATGGAAAAGTTGGTAATATCCGTCCTGTACAAGTGCCTCGGAGCCTCTTAGCTGAGTAACAAAGTTGCTGTCGTATAGCACTTGAACGCTGCTTGTACGTCACTTGAAATTTCACCCTCGACTTAACTTTCTCTCTTTACCCTGTCGGTATCTTGAATATTGTTTAATTACACGAGGCGCTTTCAAATATCCCCTTTGTTTATACACTTAAGGGTAAATAGGAATGGTTTTCGGTTGGGTAGTTGGGAAGAGCTATTGTGCGAATGTTCGTCCTGTTCTGTGTTGACGTAAGACATATGTTGAAACGCGATGAAAAGTAAGAATCGGAAAAATCAATTAAATACTTTTAAGCTAAAAAACTAGACTCACACACATAAAATTAGTTAAAGAATTTGTTTAGGGTGTAGTAGCACTAGTGTCCTTTGAAATAAATTAATGGTTTTAGCTTTTTTATATATACTCTGGTAATTTATTAAACATTATTGGTCCAAAACAATGTGGAGCATTGGTAGTTATTTTATATTTTGAAAATGTCGCGTGGAGCAAGACCTTGCTTCGTGTATTTTTACTGTGCATGTCGTTTGGAATGAAATTTTTAAAAATATAAGTTGATATTTCAAAAAGATATAACTATACCAAGAATAACGGTTTATATTTCGCAAACAGCGGCTTGAAAGACTAAAAGTTGTTTACCCCTGCGATTCTAAGCAAAATGCATTTTTCACTGACAAGCAAGAACTGGTGACAGAACTGATCATCTCCGATTTTGGTAAATACTGCAGGCATGTGGAGTACTGACAAGTAATCGACATGTATTTTTTTTTACCTTCTGATATTCACCCAGTTATCCCAGTCAGTTATACCCCTAAAATACGCAGGGCTCATGATTGAAGGCAACACCAATGCTGGTTGTCAACGTCTCTGAGTTAACAGTGCCATCGCAAGAACAGTGTGACTCATATCGCGTCCGGCCATCCGAAAAGGACTTAATCCAGTCAGGAGCCTCACACTCAGAATCCTGCAATCACAAAGCTTAGAAATCAATTTACGGTGATCGAGACAATCGAAAGCCTTGCCCAAGTCACAAAAAGATCAAGACAGGACACTCTGCTCACCAAATGAAATTAATGCAGTAAGGGGTAGATTCATTTTTTCTGAGCCAATATAGTGTTTGGTTATTTAATATGTTCTATTTATAAATAACATACATGAGTCCATTTAAAAAAGCGGAAAGAGGTTTTCCGCAAGAGAGTCTTCTCAGAGCATTTTCTATGTCTTCCCTGGAGTTGCGACGATCTAAATCATGCTTGTCCTTTTTGCATAAACTTATTCACAATTCCATCTTCCTCCCCTTCTTGTAAATGGAGGAAACTTTGTCCATCAGGAAATACCCGCACACGGAATAACATGTTAATCAATAACGCTAATGGTTTGATAACCAAACTTAAAATTTTTTTTAAAATGAAACCCGGAATTCCGTCTGAACTTGATGATTTTTTTTTGTTTAGTAAGTGTGTGTGCAAGTGTAAGTTATGAAGCTTCTCTTCAGTAAAAGGTGCAATAAATATAGTAGATGAAACAATATCAGGTTTTGTCTGAGGCCCAATGTGACTAATATCACACACACACACACACATAAAAAGGATTTCTTAAGTCAAAGATATCTATATTTTGTTACTGGTATTTCCTTGACTTATTAAAGGAGAAAGGAACCCACAAGTAGCAGTGACGGGGTTTTGTTTCTGAATTAGAAATGAAACAAAGCAAAGCAAATGAAATAAATACACACAACTGCATAATATTTAATGTGTACCTATCAAAAAATAAGTAGATATTTATAAATGTTTAGGTTGAGAGTTTGGCTAGTGTCCCGTAGAGGGCGTACGTGTAAACTCTTGACTTCTTAGTAGGTGAACGTGGATGTAGTAGCTTGAAGTGCCATAGCGATGAGAGTGAGTTTCCACTAAGGTTAAGGTTGTTGGGTAGATAATTTTGACGAGAAAAATCCGCTACGGGGCGCTTGTAGTACTACTACAAAATTATTGTAATAGTATCCGCCCACTATCATCGGATTGGTTATTACATTACCATAAAGCAGATAAAGTAAAGAAATATTTGCATAGACATTGAAGGGTACCTGCAAGAATGTATTACCTGTTGTTTTTTTTTTTTTGTAATATTTTCCTTTTCCGTTTGTAAGGATATATTTCTTTAGTCATCGCAAATTTAAAATGACACATAAATTTAAAGAGAAAATTTAAACAACAACCAACAATGTGAATTTAAGATTAGAAAATTAATTAATTTTTCATTATAGAAATAAAATGTTAAATTTATGAATAAAACAACATACAAAGTAGCACTACTGTTTAGTGTGTTCCATATAATTAGCCCAGAAACCCTAATTGTCCAGGTCGTTTATGATTGGTTAAGCATATTCTCAGGGGGAGGTTACCCTGAGGGGCGTGTCGTATAATTGTTTGTCAATTACAACTGCCAAATTATTATAATTAACGTATGTTTCTTGTTAACAATTTATTTATAATATTATTCTTCGTTGCATTACGTTGTCAAAAATTTAAAATTATTATTTTAAAATAATAGAAATATCAGTTTCAAAATGGCACTTTTTAAAGCGTTTTATTGAGGTAGATAATTATTATTTTTCAATTCCAAAAACGAGAATCCCAAGACCTAGTATATATTAATATATGCCCCAAATCTCAAGTTTTTCCTAGGCTTATTTATGGCGCTAGAAGCGACATAAAATGATGCAATTTTGACTTTTTAAGCACCGTTTCTCCTATATCTTTGCTCTAATTTTTTTTGTACTTATACGAACATATTCTAATAGCATTGAATTTTTATTATTATGCAAAAAAGTCCCTTAATAGGTTTTTTTTAAACTGTACCCAACACCCTTAACGCCAATGAAATCTGGTAGACTTGAACCTGCAGAGTTCGTCTTTAGTGGGGTTTCTTTCTCCCTTTCATTGCCTTTGCTTTTGATGGTATTGTGATTCCAAGAATAGGCCGGTGAACTCCACCATACTGGCATTTTTTTCAGAGAGGTAGAAGTCTGGAACAGTATATTTTATCCAACTGGTATGGCGTCAGGATGATTGAAAATAACAAATTGATAACTTGATACAAACAAACGTATTGCTTTCAGTCACTGCTACAATTTTTGTTTGGCATTGACATTAAAAAGCAAACTAAATGGCTCATAAGGAGGTAGGTTCAAGGCATACATGAAAAATATTAGAAAAACATATTATTTGATCCGCAAAGTGTCTATTAAGTGGATAAATAAATAAAAAATGTAACTTTTATTTGTTTTTAGTGAAAAAGAAAAAATTCCTTAAAATCATTTTTACATCCGGTTTGGGAATCAAAATTAGATTTAGATTACCCTGAATAAACAAAGATTTTCTATCAGATGCAGACACTTTAAAATCCTGTAAATTTAGATGAGATTTATAAAATTTTACTGAAAATTTCTTGGGGCTTTTAATGGCAACAAAATACATGCTCGTGTTTATACTCGCGGTTTAGCTCTTTAAGCTCGCAAATATATCAATGGTTACAGAAACTTAGTAGCCGCCCAGTTTAATGGAAATGTTGAGAGTAAAATTGTGTTTGGAATACGGAATTACATTTGGCCACAAACGCTGCTTCTATGGCGGCGGGTAATTGCTGGCAGTCGTAATTGTAATTCATAACGTTGTTCGTCCGATGTGTGGAGGAACACGTGAAATTTTTGTAAAATATTTTTCTCCCTGAAAAGACTTTTCTCTTTGGATATTATTATTTGCTTTTATGTCTGATAATAATTAATCCTAATTATTGGGATAGTGATTAATTATATTAAAATTTAAATTTACAACAGAATATCCGTGGAAAATATGTAAATATGTTCAAAAGCGTTAAGAGTGAACCACAGTGTGTGTCATTTGTTCTAAGTCTACTTTCTTTGCGGGATCATAATATCCACAAAATTTAGCAACTTTGCCATTGTTTACTTAAACCTTGCCAGAAACTTCTCTCGGCATCCTTCAAGTTCCTTTAGAAAATTAAACTTTCTTTAGATACTATTATAATTACTTCTCGTTTTGCTCCAAATTAATCCTTCATGGTAGGTAAATCTAGTGAAAATGAAATAAACAAATACATATTACCTTTCATATATGCACAATAAAACTGTCACCATTGCTTTACTGATTAAATAACAAATAAGAATAAACGAAATACGTTAATGATGCAGATGAATTCTTTGAGAAACGAGCACGGTTTATACAAATCGTTCTGTTAGATGTTTTATTGAAGACGTAGGTACATACGTAACGCATGAAATATATAAACATTATTTGAAAAGCGTAAGAAACGTAAAGTGTTCCAAACATTTACATTTTTTTTTGTTTCGTGAGAGTAAAGACCATTATAACACTAGATTATTCTGGAGATAAAATGAAAGTGGTTTATGTTCTCGAACTAATGTATAGTGCAAGTACAAAACTCAATTAATTCAGACATGTTCATATTTATACTCATTTATTGACTCAATTACATTATAAGTACATAAATTGGTTAAAAAAAGACTGAATCATCTTGCATTGTTTTTCCTTTAGCTTTGTGATTTCCTCTAATTTTGCAGCGTTTATTTATATGACCATGCCGTGTTAATATTAAATTATACAACTTTGCTCGTTTTTAACAATTTTTGCAATTGGATGTTCCAGATATAACACCATATTTTTTGTATGTAATATTAGCTGAACTATGAAAATTTGTACGCGTATTTTGCAATAGGAAATGACAATGCGAAAGAATTTTGGCAATTATCAAAGCAATTGTCCAGCTTTGGTCATTTAGACTACAATTGGATGTTGAAGATGAAGTGTTGGGATATTGTACCCACCAATAATTGTCATCTAGGCAAACAAACAGAATGATGATTGTTGAAGCAACTGGTTTTAGGGCCTATGTTCGTTTAGACTTTTTTGTTTGCTTTAACGGGAATTGTAAGTCAATAAAAAATACTTAAACACGTTTATTTAACACCCACAACAAAAAGAGCTGTGTAAATTGAATAGCCACTCTACCTTGGAAACAATCACTTACTTAGGGTCAGAACAAGTGCAAATTATTAGTTATTCTAATACACGTGTTACAAATTCAAAATTTGCTATGCCTGGAATATACATATTCCGAATTTTTTGTCTTTAGACATTTAGATAATGGATAAAGGACGGTCAGCGAACTTCACGTGAATTAAAACTTGGACTACACGTACTTTTCTAATTCACGTACGGTACGTGAATATACGTTCGGCGAATTGTAGAAAAAAGAAATGAACTCTTGCGTATGGATTTCACGTGAATTAACAGTACACGTACGGTACGTACTTTAGATACACGTGTAGTTCGGATACGTGACGTTCAAAACATATCCGTACAGGTACGTACTGTACGTATACACGGGAATACGGTAGCTCTAATTCATACCAACAGTATAATATGCGCATATACATAAGAAAACTATATAAAATTTTGAGATAAATTTATTAAATCCTAATTTACAATTATTATTTCAAGGCCAATAGTTCAACAACTTGCACGTTCTTCATCGCATGGTTATTGGACAGATCTATAGGTATCGTACGCTGAAATTGTAGGTACATACATATCTGTGTTATGAAGTGGTGAAC
Organism: Cetonia aurata; assembly: GCA_949128085.1. Taxonomy (NCBI): domain Eukaryota; kingdom Metazoa; phylum Arthropoda; class Insecta; order Coleoptera; family Scarabaeidae; genus Cetonia; species Cetonia aurata. The sequence goes on along the minus strand of OX421883.1, from coordinate 65,277,600 downwards.
CATATACAGTACGTATCCAAGGATATGGAAAATATTTAATAAACTTTGGTTACATAAGACACCAAAGAAGAAATTTAGTGATCTGCGTTTAATGTAGGATATTCCCTTTTGTTTATTTGAAAGTTAGTTAAAGAAAGTACTACACTGGTAAATATTTGCTAATACGACGATAAAAATATTCAGAACTGTGGCATAGATAACATTGTGTAGGATTTTTAAATTTTCTGCACTTTTTACAATATGAAATCATCAAACGAATTAATGCTAAGGAAGAAAGATCTTTACAAATACGGTGGCGAGTGGCGATTCAGTTACAGTTTGGAATAATACGGAAAGAGCACTACCGCGGAATATTGGAAGCTTACGGCTTCCTTCTGAGCTGCATGACAACGATCTAAATCATGCAACCCCAATATGCAAACAGTATTTTGAGCGATCAAATTGAAGCGAATATTTTACAAATAATAACATGACCACCGCACAATCCTAATCTCACAAGGGGGGGTCGCCAGATGTTAACCCACAAAGCATGTGTGGAGACTCCATCGGAGTATTTTTGTAAAATATTAGCCATAGATAGCCAGGCGTTTATTTTAATGGTAAGGCACAGTGATAGTATGCGGTAGGACCATGGTTCGAATCGGTACGATTATTTATAGGTATAGTTAGATCCATCCAGGGACTCACTATATATTACATTTTTGACGTTACACTGTATAAAAGAAGAAAATTGTGGTGCACTAACGATAAAGTAGAAACGACTAATCGTCTACTACAACCATTTAAAAGGCAGAGAAGCTTTTAGTAGGTATCAAATTGGTTAACGTACGACACTAAAAATCAGCTGTTGAACTACTATTGCAGTAAACTGCGTAACCCGTGTTTCGTGTTCGATCTTCATAGTTACCGAGTTCAATTTGCGAGAACGAATTATGTTACTTTATCGTATAGGTATATCAACACAGAGCTAAGACTTTCTAGGAATTGATTGTAATAAGCGCCATAGGAACGACTACAAATCAAAATCGCATGTCGGCATAATACTATATATAGCAGGTGGTAATGATCAAATGAATCACCACGCTAAAGTTTTGCAAAAAGTGCACCAGATTATATTCGAACTAACTACTAAACTACCTATGCCCAACCCACTTGAAAGTTACGGCGAAACGTGTAATTTGCTGGAATGCTATTTAGCACGGGTGCATAATCCTCTATAAGCTTGTTCGTGCACTACCTATAGCTGGCTACGACTGCTACGTGATCAATAAGTTGATTACCTGCGTTAACGCTTAAAAGTTATGCTTAAGCTATTAGCAAAGCCCTTTAGGGATTCGTGAATAATGATGCCGAAGATGAGAAAAACAAATATATATATATATATATATATATATATATATATATATATAGGCTGTCCCATGACGTGACTGCCAGAGTTTAAGGATGTTGCTGAAACAATTTCAAGACGAAAATGTCAAATGAACATATGCCCAAAACTCTTTCGTAACTGAGGTACAAGCATTTGAAGTTTTAGATAACCCTAAATTGTTACTTTCAACTGCCCTCGATTGTACAGTTGAAACATTCATATATGTCGTACTACTATATTGCGGGTCTCGTATAGAACCAGTGGCCGATGAAGAGGGATGGAAGATACACTTCTTTGTCTAACTATGTTCTCTGACAGTTCTTATGTTTGACAGATTTAAGTCAGAATAGTTGTCTATGGTCAGAATATAGGTTATCTCTGGTGAGAATACACAAGTCATATATGTGTATGTAAACAATAAAGATTATTTTAAAGTATATTATTGAATATATTTGAAGATTGTGCAGAATAATAATAACTTGAATTCTTTGGAATAAATGACATCAAAAGTTGGGAAAAGTTCTACCAGATATTTAAAGTATACCTAGAGGCTACTAGAACGGTAGACAAACCAAAACAAGAAGAAAATAGCAGTGTTATTTTCATCGATTGATGATGGAGGCTTACATCTATATGATACCTACTGTTACCTATGTCAAGGGAGAGCAAAAATTAAAATATGTGGCTATTATTAAGAAATTTCAACTGGTTGAATATGAAACAAAGACTCAACATCGAAAAGCAGTTATCAAGTGAAATTGTGAACGTGATACATAAATAAAATCAGGAAATCTGAGAATATTCTAAATTGAAATGTGTGAATTTTTTTATTTTACTGACCTTGTTTTCAGTATTGTAATGAACCTGTTGCTATTTTATATTAGAGATTATTTTTTATTCAATATACTATCTTCTCTTTAATTTTTTCATTTTTGTTTATGTTTTCACTAGGAATAAAGTTAGAATGTCACATGAGAAACGTCAAAAATTGACAACTACTTATTACTTTTAAACAAGCAGCCTTACAGTACCACGTTGCCATATGTACTTTAATTTAAAAAACGCCAATGAAGAAATGTTAAAAATGTAAACCATTGGTATTAATCGATTAGTTACATCAATGCATTTGAGATAATTCCATTTCTAAATTTCACCACAATGATTTTACATAGATAAATTTGACGAATTTTGCTAAATTTTAGCCGTACATCTTAAGGTTTGATGGTCTCGTATGCCTTAAGGAAGGACCGTATAACTTTTTTGGATTAAGATTATCGCCTCAGAATTGAACAAAGAATCGTTCCACCTGGCGATTATCCGCCCTTTTCTGGCCACCGTGTATACCTATAGTCATACATAATAATAGATGACAAACAAAAAATATCATTATTCAAACTTCAGTAAGTGTCAAAACGAAGTCACGTTCCAGCAACTATTAAGCCGTGCGCCACCATCATATTTCATTGTTCCAAGGACTACAATTGCATATATATCGACAGAACATACGAATATAAGCACATAAATTTCCATAGGTATAGAAACACAATACGGCACACATACTGCAATGATTGCTGCACTGCTGCACTGTACTCTGCCTCTAATTGCGGTAATTTATAACGGCGCGCCGCATGATTCTTTCCGAACAGTTTGTATCGCGCAATCTATTTGAAAGGTAATTGGAGTTTCGAGTAGATATAACGTAGGATGGTGCAGTATAACAGTGCTTTCGGTGAATTACCATCTGCAATATGAATACTGGCCGTTTTGAATTACTGTCTACTTTGAAATGTGTCTACGGGCGAAATTATTTGGTGTTTAAAGAATAGTAGAGGCATACCTAAACAAAACTCACAAGGTCACGTAGGTTACAAACAATCACGTCAAAACAACAAACTGGTGCAAAAAAGAAGGATTCGTTACACGAGTTGGAATAATGCACATCATCACCGCGGATCATTCTAACCTGATCACTTGCAACAGATGAAAAATGCTTCACACAAAGCCCGATTATCAGATGTTAACTTATGACTAATGAATTAGATATTAGGGGTAATGAGTCGATAGAGTGGTGGGAATTTTTTAGTAATCCGGCTAGAGAACTAAGTAGATTGCGGCACGATAATTAGGAATAGAAATTAGGGGGTTAGATATAGCAAATTATTTAATCGTAGTGATTACTAGATTTTAATCCTTAGTATTAAATTAGTTGATTTAAATTATTCTTAATTTTTAAAAATAGAAACTGCTGTTGTTTTGTTTTGTTCACAGTTTCTATAATTTGGAGTACCAGTTTTATTTAGGAAGCGGCCTTCAGATCTAGGAAGCACGAGAGCGTCACCTAGAGATTTCACAACTTCGAAGATGAAGAGTTGTGGAGGCCCCTTGTTAAATTTTGTTTATTTGTTTGCTGGCTATCAACAATAAGGCTTGGGGTTGTTTTCCCAATGCCACTCTCAGAATGGGGTTTTCGTGGTTTTCCTCATTCCTAGGCGAATGCTGAGAGTTAACAATATAAGTCGCTCCACGGGCGCAAATTTCATAATAACGTCTGATAGCCAGCTATTTTTAAAAGTACTTTTTTGGAAATTTAATAAATTTATTTATTTTTTTTTTTTTTTTGTTAAATAATTAGGTGGAATAATTAGTTAGAATAGGGAAATTTGAAATGTTATGGAAATAATTGAATACTTAGAACAGGTAACCCAGTGTAGTACCTTTTAGGTGGAGCACTGGGTTTTTAGGATGATTTGTAATATTTAACTTTTCTCAAATAAAGTATGATTAATAATTTTCCGAATGTCCTTTACTTTATTTGTAGAAGATTCTAATTTTTTATTGTAATAGTTTTGTTTACTACTTTCTATGAGTTGTTTGTGCTGTTTTTTCTTTTTCTTATATATATTTTCACATAAGTAACGGCATTAGATATTAGTGTGGTCCCAACATTAGTGGACAATTCTTGTGATATGCATAGATTAGGACGTTCATCATTCAAAGAAATAAAATTATGAAATAATCTCTCAGGAATCGATATTATTACATTTTTCGAAATCAATATCACATAAAGGGCACTCCGCTTGATTAGTATCTCCTTTTCATAATCCTTGTGAAGTATTTTAGTAAGTATATATACCTACGAGTGCAAGTTAAACAATGAGAGAAAATTAATTTTAAAATTTAACAGTACGAAATAGCAGACCAGGCAGCAGCGCGATTGTTCCTAACGAAAATCCGACATCCCTAAGAGAACTAAGGAAACCTTCTAACTACTACGCCATAATTTATGGAGATTGGCGCTTTCCATCGCTCGTAGAAAAGTTCACCTGCTTTGATCGCGCGTCGCGCTTTTAAAACAACGGGCGGCGGTAATACACTCCGCCAAAAAAGTATCGCATAAACTAAAAAAGGGCATTTATGAACCAAGATATTTTTATACGTTCACAAAAAGTTTGCCTCGTGTATGTGAACTATAAAAACACTAACAAAATAATGGAACTTAGCGTTTTTACTTTTTTTTTTTCCTAAAAGAACACATTTAGAAAAATGCATATGTGTAAGGTTTGCTCAGTTGTTTATTGAAAGTCTTCCTATACGGACAAATTTTAAAGTGCGAAGTCAGAGTTCTGTACCAACGCTTTTAAAACTAAAATGAGCAATTTAACTTCAGAACAAGTGGCTGCTATAGTTGCTTTAATCGAAGATGGACGATCTCAAGCATACGTTGCTAATTTGATGAACATCAATCAGTCAAGTGTTTCTAGAGCCGTAGCCAGATATAGGGAAACAGGCATTTACAGTAGAAGACCTGTACCAGGTCGTCCAAGATGTTCTACTCGCCAAGATGACCGCTATTTACTACTACAAGCATTACGTCGAAGACATGTAACTGCGAGACAATTGCAGAACGACTTGGCTAGAGTCAGAAATACTCGTGTGAGTACTCAAACTATTCGGAATAGGTTACGACAGAGTGGATTAAGAACTAGAGTAGCTGTAACAGCCCCTCGTCTCACTAGGAACCACCGAGTGGCTCGCTTAAGGTTTGCCAGAGAACATGTAAATTGGAACATTAATGACTGGGCCAATATACTCTTCACAGATGAGTCAAGATTTAGTCTTTACACCTCAGATAGGCGTATCTCAGTGTACAGACGAGACGGTGAGCGCTATTCGCAGTGTAATATCAGACCTAGACCTAATTTCGCTGGTGGCTCTATTATTGTTAGGGGAGGCATCTGTTTAATAGGTCGTACAGAGTTAGTACCAGTAGACAGAGGTACACTGACTGCCCACAGGTATATAACGGACATTTTAGAAGAACATGTAGTACCATATGCGCCAATTATAGGAAACGAATTCATGTTAATGCACGATAATGCACGACCGCATGTTGCAATAATCGTCCAGGAATACCTTAACGATGTTGGTATTCCAGTTTTAGATTGGCCTGCGGTAAGTCCGGACATGAACCCTATCGAGCACGTGTGGGACCTCCTTCACAGACGGATACGAACCCAAAATGTTGCCCCAGCGGACCTGCATGGACTAGCAAATGCTCTCCGTGACGAGTGGGAGAATTTGGAGCAGGCTTATATACGGAGGTTAATCGAATCTCTGCCAAACCGTATGCGAGCGGTCATAAGAGCCAGAAGTGGCAATACTCAGTATTAAAAGCTACTGTTATGACATTTTTCTTTCCAAAATTATAATTTCTTGTTTTAATAAAAATCTCAAGTATGAGTTCTTGTTTTTATTTGGCCTGTATTTTATTTAAACAATCATAGAAATTATATCTTAGAGCGCATTAAAGTATATTTACAACTTTATGCTACAAACAAAGATTATGCGATACTTTTATGATTCAAAACTAAATTATGCGATACTTTTTTGGCGGAGTGTATTTGATCGACTGCAACATCCCCGGTTCTCGGAATCTCAAATGCACAAGCGAAAAATCATTAGGGGGGGGGGGGAATATGGAGGCTCGCGTTTTCGTATTAGGACGCCCGTTAAAATTTTACGTTGCGTGAATTGTAATAACCGCGCTGCACGCATGCACTATGTGACGTGTACAAGTGGATCGATATTTAGTCGGCCAAGCGAGAGGACTATACCACGCCGGCATTAAGGTAAATATTTATGCGCCTTCTTTCGCTTTGTGTGGCCGCATTAAAACGGCATAATCGAGCAAGCTCGGTTCAAGGCGAGTTCGATATTTTTGCCTCGAATACCCAGATATAAACTGTTGATTGCGCAGACATACATCCACATATATGTGTACACTACTTTTTATAATATACAGGGTGTCCCAGAATTGTCTGACCAAAATGGTATCACGGTATTCCTTGGATGAAAATATGAGGATTTGGTTCGACAACCATTATGAAAAAGTGTCTGGTTTGACCGCTGTTGATGGTCAAAACTCTTAGAAAATTAAATGTTTTTTGCAATATCTTGAAAACGGCTGGATGTATTTAAATAAAACCGGATGTGCATTTATTTATTTCCTACAAGCGTATGCCCAAGTACTGGAAAAACATGTAACAAAAAGAAAATTTAATACAGAGCTATAAATTAAACAAAGTTCTATAAGTTAGTAATAACGTCTTTAAATTTTTCAAAAGTATCATGATGTAAATCACACAAGTGCGAAATATCATCGTAGTTGCTACACATAGTGACTACTTAACTAAGACATTAGTTCTATTTCCAATACAGTAAAACATACATTGATATCGTGTTTTAATTTCTGGGACAAAGAAGTTAATTTTACTTAAAAGCCAGGAGTTATCCAAATTATTATTTAACAAACCAAATAGAAATTTAAAATATTTAGTATAATCCGCCTTTTTTGTAGTGACACAAAGTTAAATCTTGATAGCATAACGATGTATAGTCTGTCCATATTTCTAACGATTTGCCTTTTTAAATAGCACTCGATCTTCACAAAAGAAATGTTTACCGACCGTTATGATCCCTTGCGAGCACGGGTGGTTAACAGGGACGTATTCACTAAGATTATAATACTAAAAGTGTATTATAAAGAGATTAATGTTCGACTAAATAATATATTTATTTATATACACATAAACATACATACATTGTTACATATGTTAATATATTATTTGAATGACGTACCTCCACAAATTTGATTCGTTATTTTGACAAAAAGTTAAGTAAATTCTACAGGTTTTTGAAAGAAACAATTATCTTTCTATTCTTTCAGCTAAAAAAGTTATTGACCTAAGTATAAAGTTTTGTAGTAAAAACTTTGGGGTAGTTGCAACATTAACCATTTTCTTTTATGGATCTTTTGGAACAACAAAATTTGTTAAATTCTAAACTTTCTATATAGCTAGACTGTTCTTTTACAACATCAAAACTGCTTTATTTAGCTGGTTCTGTCTCGGTTAAATTCTTTACTTTATCTCATTTTATAAAAACAAATTTTGTTTGGAGTTGTATTCGACGTTGAAGTTTTGCACAAAGGTATAAAACGATCAATTGCAGGATAGCCAGTGGCGTAGATGATCAATGGAAATGGTAAATTTCAAACGACGTGGAAATACTCTCATTCATTCCGCATAAACGAAATTAGCTTTCTGTCAACAACATTGATCTTCAGTGATGATTCTAATGTCAGGGTATTTCCTCTTGAAATTCTGATTAAATTTCGATGCTACTAAAACTTTTGGCCAGCACTGCCTGCTTAAGACTTGTTAAAAAAAAATAGCAAATTAAATTAAAAACATCTCTGTTCATGGAACAAGAGTTTTCAGTATTCTTATAGGTCTTCATATACGTATATATAGGTGTTTCCCCGGATGGACTGATTGAGGTAGTTTTAATTTGTTTAGATGATTTTTGCTGTTTCATCTTGTAGGTATATTGTTTAATAGTAAACTTGCAAAACTGAATAATTTTGTATAAATTTGCATGTAATGAATGAGAAAAAATACATGTACAGTCTGTCCCAGGATGGACTGAACATGAGGGAAAAAAATTTTATTTGTAGCTTAACGAAAAAATGTAATTCTTTATAAAAATTGTTTGCTTGTCTCAAAACTACCAATTCCGAAACAAAAATCTAAATATTTTTTTTAGCAGCTGATAAAATTACAAAAACACAAAAATTTAAGCAAAAACGCTTCTAAATTTCATGTTTTTGGCTACTTATAACTTTGCAATTAAAAAATTGCAACAGAGGGTTCCTAATGTTCACGTGTGGGTTAATGCTTTACAAAACTTGGTAGAAAAATTTGAAAGAACAGGTAGCGTACATGACATCAAGAAAAGCTGATACAATACTGACTCTAAATTTGTTGAAACATGTCCAAAATTGTCCTATTATTATAATTAGTGCTTATTAGGTTGTCAATCAAAAACAAAACTTTGCTGAAATCGGCATACACGGAATCGACTTATATACGAACATCATGCATGTATATCAACACATTAACTCTCTGCGCTTCTCCTCTTAAAGAAACCATGCTGCTGAGAGATTATCAGATGCTTTACGCCACTAAATGAAACCCACTCAGCCACTGCATCACGTATATCTCGTTGCTACCTACATTTTCCAAGGTTATTGAGAGGATAGTTGCTGATAAGTTGATCATTCTTAAACAGATGTAACATATTGAATGAGAAGCAGTATGGCTTTAGGAAGGGGCGCTCAACAATGCATGCAATAGTCGAACTATTAAACAACATTTATAATAGCGTTGATGTAGGAAATGAGTGTTTGGCTCATCATGTTAACCACTAGCGGCTCTTGGAAAAGCTATATAGGTATGGTGTAAGGGGAATACCCTTACAGTGGTTTAAAAGTTACTTACAAGGCCGAGTACAATATGTACAGCTTGGTGGACAACAGTCGATTGTTTCGGGTGGAGTCGTATTTCAATGAAAATGATTTATACCTAAATTCATGCAAAACGACATTTGTTAACTTTTATGAGTCAAATCGAGAAAGAAAATACAGTTACCTGGTTAAAACAAGTGAAAGTAGTATTACGCAAGATGACCAAGCAAAATTTTTAGGTGCAACTATTGATTCGAGATGTAACTGGGAGAGTCATATTGACGATCTGTGCAAGAGATTGGGATCGGTTTGCTTTGCGTTGAAACAATTAAGATATTCTGTCAATATTGATATTTTAAAAAAAATACTACTATGCAAGTTTTCACTCCCTGATATCGTACGCCACAGTTGCATGGGGCTCCTCAAATGAGAGCTTGAGGGTCTTTAGAATGCAAAAAAGAGCAATACGGAACATGGTGGGTATAAGTACGAGAACGTCATGTAGAGACTACTTCATTCAGTTAAATATTATGTCAGTACCGTGTATTTTTATCTACCAACTATTAACGTACGCCAAACAAAACTTACATCGATATGCAAAAGTTGGGGATCGCCATGAATATGCAACGAGACGGGGTGATGTTTTGGAGGTGCCCAGACATAGATTGTCTTTTTATAAGAGGAGTCCACTGTACTTGTCGATAACTTCATTTAATAAACTTCCCATAAGTATCAAGAGTCTGCCGATAGCGAAATTTAAAATAGAGATAAAAAAATTGTTGATTGCTAAATGCTATTACTCTTTTAGTGACTTTGTGAGCGATAGGCATATCTCAGATCGGTACGTCTGAACTGTGTTTGTTGTAGTCGTAATGTACTTATGTCCTTTTACGGTTAATCTACTCTTGTTCGTTTTTATCTGTTTTGTGACTTTATTATTGTTTATAAAATTTGACTTGTTCCATACCATTTATATGGTCACAGGAATTAATAAATAAATATAAATATAAAAATATCACAGTGTCGGTTATTACCAGACCCGGTTCAGCTCCAGTAAATATTGTTCCAGAGTCTTTTTTATGCTAGCTCGTTTGGTGTTTCGTTGCCTAGTATGCCCTTATGCCACACCATCCACACCAAAATAACTTTGATGTTCTTATGTTTTCCAGGCAAGCCAGTTTCAAGGTTGTCTGATAGCATGCTAACGTTTTTAAAGCAGTCTGTTTTTCCAATGCTCTTCGGACACATGTCTGTATTGCTAGTATTTCCGTTTGGTGTGCTGTGATAAATTTTCCTGATTATTTGAAGTTCGTTATAATCGACAGTGTTGCTAAGAAATATTGAAGATTTTGAATCTTCGATAAAACAAAATGCTTTTGTTTTGTGTACGACTAAAAATAATAAAATGGTTTTACACATAATTCGAACATTTCACCTAAATGAATTATATGCAAAACTAGGTGCATTGCATATGTATATAAATTATATGCATTTAGCGTGTCAAAGTGTAGTAAAATATCCGTATAAACACTTCTAAGTATAGCTCTATGCACATATGTATGTATATGTATATTGTTGCATAATGTATTTTACTCACCAACATACAATAGAGCACTGAGCAAACACATAACGCCCCTAGATGAGTATACCTATGAGCTCTAGCCCGTTTTGGAGAGGCTTGGATAATAACTTTCGAGTGTGTCATCGAGTTAATTCCATAATCTTGGTAGCTTTATCTCGTTACACTTCAGAACGAGAGTCACGTAGGCATATAAATGTGTGGCAGTCACTTCAGTGGCGGCGCACTGTGAATAACTCTACAGCCTGTTCGAGCATGCCCGAGCGTATAAAGGGGCAAACCGCCCACGGAATGAAGATTGACTAACTTTCCCCCTAATAGTATTAAATGAGAAACCTATTTTATTGGTGCTAGGAAAAGATGCACTTTGGAAAATTGCCTCCGCAATAAAATAGCTATATAGTGAAAGAATGCCAATACCATTACAATAAAGTATTGTTATAAAATTATATGGGGTGTAAAAAATAAATAAAGAAAAGTGTTGGTACCCTTCACTTCAGTCTGGTTACAGGACTGGTCATAGTTGTGGTCCTATTGAGAGTAAATGACGATGTTTTCTTGGCGCTGGTGAAGGGTAAAGCTGTAGCTGTAGCTTTGGTTTTACTCTGGATTTTTCTAAAGCATTTGATAACATTAACTTTAGCAATGTTGTTGTCTATGTTGCATTACGTTGGGTTTAGTAAAAATGCTATTACACTTTTGTCCAGCTACTTGCATGGTTGATTTCAGACGCTGCGCTTGTGTGAGGGGATCGATGTCGTTTTTGCCTGTTATGTGTGGGGTTCCGCAGGGATCCGTACATTTTGGGACCGCTGTTGTACATTGTTTATACGGCTGAAATGAGTCTGTGCATCTCGAACTGCGATGTACTTGATGGATTGACAGCAAATTATCAATATTTGGCTTCAGTTTTGTTAGGAATAACCGCAAATCTCCCCGTTCTGTGATATTCAATCTGCTCCTTTTTTTTTTGTTAAAAGGTTTGTAACGACACTAATACTTTTCTCGACAAGATATGACGAGAGAAACGCTGTCAAAAGCTCTGTCGCAATTCCCACAGTCCAGGATATTTTTCGGGTATTTCTGTCTGCAGCCAAAATGTTTGATACCCTCTCTTAAATTTCACCTTCAGTTCCTCATTAGTGCTAAGCTCGAGTAGCTCCTCTTCTAATATCACATTCTCCACTTCCGTTTCATCGAGTGGATTTATGATCCACGGTGGTATTTCCATCGTCAGAATACCTTGCTGTCCCCTTGTAATTGTAAGTTAATGTCATTAAATTTTTTGAAGAAATCTGTCAAATACGCGATGTCTGCTTTCAAATTGATCAGGTTTTCTTTTAAATCTGGATCTTTACTTTCCAGAAACTCTCAAACTGATTCAAAAAGTGAGGAAAATCTTGTTAAACATGCACCTATCGACAACCAGCGTACTTCAGTATGTAAGAGCAATCGTTGGCAGTCTTCATTATTTTCATCGCACAATTGTGCAAATAAGCGCGTATTCAATGCATTGCTTCTTATTTTGTTAACTGCATTAATCACAAATTCAAGCGATTGGTGCAATTTAGCACTAAAATTTTTCGCTACTAGATGTTGTTGGTGGATGACACAGTGAATTGCAGTTACCTATGGTATAATTCTTTTAAGATGGCTTATTAACCCACGACATCGCCCGGCCATGGCAGGAGCTCCATCTGTTGCCACCGAAATAATGTTTGTGAATGGACCAGATAAATTGTCGTGGACCCCCGCTTACAAATTGTGAACCCCCTTTTTTTGTCACGCCAACGTAGACCCCCGTCGAGTCTCCCATGGATCCCTGGAGGTCCAGCTGGACCACTTTGGGAATCACTGATTTAACGTATAACACTTTTCAAGATTAAAGAAAAATATGGTTTACTTAACCATTTATCAGTTAGCTAAATGCATATTTCTTTTTAGATACGAGCAATGCGTTTCAATGTTAAACTTACACCTAAAACTTATTTTAATCTTGAAAGTATTTGGTTTGACACGTGCTTGCATTGAACTGACCATTTAACGGTTAGATGAATGTTTAATATTTAAGACTACAAAAACTGTTGAAATAGCCTTTCCACATCGCTCAGTGTATTTAGATTAGAACCATTCCCATGTAGATATTCGATAAATATGTACATATATACTTTCAAACTCTGTCCAGTTCAAATTTTTATTTAAGCACGAACTTAAGATGCTACAAGGATGTTCACTAAATCTAATAGTAATTTCTCTCTAACTTCTCCAATAACAAGAACAAGGTATGGGATATCACAATAGGGTTACACGATGCAAATAAACCGTATTACCTATACCTTAGAGGGTGAAATTGTCTAAGTCGTTACTAAAAGCGTATAACTAAGGAAATACTGGTATTTATCTCGCTTCTAGTAATAAATTTCGCGGCGACTCGGCTTTCATTCGCATTCTTAAAAAGTAGATTTGTGACAGTATCGTATTTATGCAAATATCGTTCCGCTACGAAATACACTGACTAACACAAATTGGTTATTATAAGTTTTCGAAAGTTTTAATTAAGATCTGACATTGAAAATGAAATTTGAACGCTACAGGACACGTTATTAAAAGTTTAACGGCAACAGCTTCTTTATCGTATAGCAGTATATACCTAGTAAGCAAACGACCTTAGATATACAAAATTTAATTTTTATGAAGTTAAGAGTTTACAAATCAGATATATAAAACATGCTAATTAATTTTTGGAATATCCTGCGGGGCAAAACTACTTAAATTTCATTCAAAACAGGGTTACAAAACAAATATCAAAAGTTATTCTTGGAAAGCGTGAAATTCGACAAAATTTAGTTTTCAGATTAATAGAATTATATAAGTTTACACCCAAATTCTACACTAAACCAAAGCTATAGATCACTCTTAAGTATATTTATTTTATTAATTAAACCTCTATACAGGGTGATTGATTAAGACCGTCCATTAGAAAGATTGGGTCTCCTAGTAATAATTAATTTCTGTAAAGTTGCATACGTACATAGGGTACTAAAATCTATGCCCTGTAAATATTTTCAAGATGGCGGCACTTCCGGAAACACCGGAAATTGACATCAACTTTCTTATTTCAAATGGAATGGTATAGTTTTCTTTGCACTTTTGAAATCCAAACGTTATTCTAGTGGAACTTTTACTAGTATTCCCTATACCTAAGTGCAGCCGTTTTGGGAGATTTTTCGACTTTTTGAACATTTTTGGATTTACATCATGCTGTTTAACATTATGTACAGTCGCGAAATTTTAACCGAGAACGCTAAAATTAAGACTATCGATGGAAGAAATCTTGAGGTTTCGGCCGAAGTTTTAGATTTGTTGCATTATCTACAGGATGTCCAAAATTTAATTGTCTTTTAGTGCAACTGCAGACCATTAAAACTCGATTTTTTCAAATACAATGCCCCATTTTTTTGATACATGTTAGGCGAAATTTTAAAATTTTCTTAATAGTAAGAACTATGCAAATGACAAACGTTCTTATTAATAACTGTCGCCATAGTCTGTCAAATCACGATCTTAAACTTATTTTATATTCATGGAGAATGTCACAGGATTATTGAAAGAACTTGCCGTGTGTTCAATGAAAGATGCCCTCAAGAGGAAAATTTAGACGCATAGAATTGAATTTTCTAGAAAATGGAAAAGCGAAATCTGCTAGTGTTCGACGTAAACTAATTACAAATGCAGAAATAAATGAAATTAATGTCCTGGTATTATTATTAAATAAGATTTGGATTTAACATTTTTTGCGATTCAAGCAATTTTAAAGAAACATAAAATGCATAAATATTCGTTCACAAAAGTATAAGAGCTCCACCCGGGGGATGATGTTAGAAGATTGGAATTTTGCGAACAGGTTTTAATTCAAATGCAGGAAGATCCACTGTTTCTGTCAAAAATTATCTGGACAGATGAAGCAAAATTTAGCAGAGAGGGAGTAATTAATAGGCGCAATTTACACTACTGGTCTACGGAAAATCATCATTTAAAGCAAGACCGCGTTAGAACGATATTTCGACAGTTAAATCCTTATTATATTTACAAGGCTTGCACAAAAGAAGTTCTTCAAGAATCCGTAGTTGCCAGCAGATCAATGGGGGCCACATAGAGTGTTTATAGTTTTCTTAGACTTTGTGTTTTTATTAGCGGTTATTTTACTGTTTCTGTAATGCTAATACATTTTGCTGTAAATTCAATAAGGTTTCATGCTATTGAAAAAAATGGGGCATTCTATTTGAAAAAAACGGGTTTTGATTTTTAGAGGAAATTACAAAATTTTCTGTGTAATTTCCTCTAAAATGTATCAGAAAACTTCATAACTTGAAAATTATTGCAGATATGTATGAGGAACGTTAAGACATTTCGATGCAAAATTTAATAAGATTTCAGAATATTGAAAAAAAATGAGGCATTGTATTTGAAAAAATCGAGTTTTGATGGTGTGCAGTTGCACTAAAGGACATTTAGATTTTGAACAGCCTGTAGGTAATGCAACAAATCTAAGAACTTCGACAGAAACGTCAGAATTTCTTCCATCATCTTAATTTTAGCGTTCTCGATTAAAATTTCGCGACAGTACATAATGTTGAACATCGTGATGTAAATTCAAAAATTCTCAAAAAGTCGAAAAATCTCCAAAACGGCTGCACTTAGGTATAGGGAATACTAGTAAAAGTTCCTCTAGAATAACGTTTAGATTTCAAAAGTGCAAAGAAAACTATACCATTCCATTTGAAATAAGAAAGTTGATGTCAATTTCCGGTGTTTCCGGAAGTGCCGCCATCTTGAAAATATTTTCAGGGCATAGATTTTATTACGCTATGTACGTATGCAACATTACAGAAATAGCTTCTTTTCTGCTTATCGTTTTTTTTTTATTATTATTAATTTGAAGTAGCTTTAACATGCTTTTAACTTAATTTATTTCCCATTAATTAATATCAGAAACCTATTCGGTTACAACATTATTCCTACTGCATTTTCACCGAACCAGGGAAACATACTTACGCCATTTATTAATTCAACTTCGACAGAACTAGTAAAGTTACGAAAAAATAGCAATCTATTGCAGTGAAATTCATTTGTTCACTAACTTTTTTGATAACCTCTCGTAAAAAGTTAATCCTTGAAGCGTAAAAAAATTCCCATATAACTTTGTTTTTCAGATTTTCATTTTACTGCAGCGAAATTCAGTATAGAGGAAGAAGTTGTTGTTACACCGATATACGATTTCCTGTTACCTGTTTCTGCCGTTACTTTTTGAAGTTTTAAAGCGCCGTTTTATGTTCTCCTATAGCCCGTGTTCTTTATAATCTATACAATGGCATGACTATAAACAGTAAAGTTTACAAGCTTTTACGTTTTCACCTAAATTTTCTTTATTGTATATCGGGTTATAAGAAATTCCACAATTAAAACGACCTACACCACTGACCCCGTTTATTAAACTTTGCCATTTCATTGTTGTGCCTGTCTTATTGTTATTACACTGACTGTTGTAGGTTGTAAGGGCCTGTAATTTAACAATATACTTCAGTAAGTAAATAAATCAATGAATACAATAGAAAGCACCGTGTTATGCTGGCATGGTTTGCATTCCTTTTAGACACTTATGTAGGGAAGGTACGGACCCCTTTTGTGTCTTAACAGGATTCCTCCTCTTAAAAAAAAGAAAAAATTAACAATTATGCATGACAAGAGTATATTACCTTCATGAAAATATTGAAATACTCTGTGTTTATAAAAAATCCAGTTTTAAATAATAAATTAAAGTTTATGCGAAATAGAAAAAATAGTAAAAAAGCACGTGTTATAATACACTCCGCCAAAAAAGTATCGCATAAACTAAAAAACGGCATTTATGAACCAAGATATTTTTATACGTTCACAAAAAGTTTGCCTCGTGTATGTGAACTATAAAAACACTAACAAAATAATGGAACTTAGCGTTTTTACTTTATTTTTTTCCTAAAAGAACACATTTAGAAAAATGCATATGTGTAAGGTTTGCTCAGTTGTTTATTGAAAGTCTTCCTATTCGGACAAATTTTAAAGTGCGAAGTCATAGTTCTGTACCAACGCTTTTAAAACTAAAATGAGCAATTTAACTTCAGAACAAGTGGCTGCTATAGTTGCTTTAATCGAAGATGGACGATCTCAAGCATACGTTGCTAATTTGATGAACATCAATCAGTCAAGTGTTTCTAGAGCCGTAGCCAGATATAGGGAAACAGGCATTTACAGTAGAAGACCTGTACCAGGTCGTCCAAGATGTTCTACTCGCCAAGATGACCGCTATTTACTACTACAAGCATTACGTCGAAGACATGTAACTGCGAGACAATTGCAGAACGACTTGGCTAGAGTCAGAAATACTCGTGTGAGTACTCAAACTATTCGGAATAGGTTACGACAGAGTGGATTAAGAGCTAGAGTAGCTGTAACAGCCCCTCGTCTCACTAGGAACCACCGAGTGGCTCGCTTAAGGTTTGCCAGAGAACATGTAAATTGGAACATTAATGACTGGGCCAATATACTCTTCACAGATGAGTCAAGATTTGGTCTTTACACCTCAGATAGGCGTATCTCAGTGTACAGACGAGACGGTGAGCGCTATTCGCAGTGTAATATCAGACCTAGACCTAATTTCGCTGGTGGCTCTATTATGGTTTGGGGAGGCATCTGTTTAACAGGTCGTACAGAGTTAGTACCAGTAGACAGAGGTACACTGACTGCCCACAGGTATATAACAGACATTTTAGAAGAACATGTAGTACCATATGCGCCAATTATAGGAAACGAATTCATGTTAATGCACGATAATGCACGACCGCATGTTGCAATAATCGTCCAGGAATACCTTAACGATGTTGGTATTCCAGTTTTAGATTGGCCTGCGGTAAGTCCGGACATGAACCCTATCGAGCACGTGTGGGACCTCCTTCACAGACGGATACGAACCCAAAATGTTGCCCCAGCGGACCTGCATGGACTAGAAAATGCTCTCCGTGACGAGTGGGAGAATTTGGATCAGGCTTATATACGGAGGTTAATCGAATCTCTGCCAAACCGTATGCGAGCGGTCATAAGAGCCAGAGGTGGCAATACTCAGTATTAAAAGCTACTGTTATGACATTTTTCTTTCCAAAATTATAATTTCTTGTTTTAATAAAAATCTCAAGTATGAGTTCTTGTTTTTATTTGGCCTGTATTTTATTTAAACAATCATAGAAATTATATCTTAGAGCGCATTAAAGTATATTTACAACTTTATGCTACAAACAAAGATTATGCGATACTTTTATGATTCAAAACTAAATTATGCGATACTTTTTTGGCGGAGTGTAATTGTTGTAAAAAACTAGCACTTGTATTACATCAAACGTTACTGTAACACTAATGTTTTGATATAACATTATTTAAATGTATCAGCCAATATTTTATTACGTATTTAAAACCAGGAATGAATGAATTTCACCAATCCAAACACCGAATTATATATGTGCGTAAAATATCCGGTGTAACGTTCAATAATGTTCAACATTATTTTCGGCAATTCTCAATCGCCCTTAGTTTATATGTATACTGGCTTATTAAACAGTAATAACAACACAGCAGCTTCCATTGAATGAGAATCGCACAATATACAGTTTGTTGATTCCGTTTGTCGTCGACGTACGATTCAGAAGAATCGATAGCAGGATGTATTTTTAAACTTTCCCTTATAAACAAACATATTTGAGTCGGTTCAGTTTCCCTTATCGTTTTCCGGACCCTGTTGAGCTATTGATTCTGATGTCGTTAGACGCGTTTGCTTACGTTTTCCCGAATAGCGTTAATCTCAGCTCTTGGCCACCATATATTAACGTGATCCGGAAAGCAAGTGCTTGTTTATAGTCAACTATGAACTATGGGATAAGTTACATATACAGCGAATGCGATTTGGGAATTTATTACCTCTGTGAAGTTCATTCATTTACTAAGAACAAGGTACAATTTTGGATGTGTCATTACGTGTTTCATATACAGTCGATATTATAAATTAATAATAATGGAAATTAAATGCATATGAGACTGTGAAGTATTTGACTCTTAATAATTGCTTTGTGTTTGATGTTGTTTAGTGCTGTTTTTTAGTGCTGTTTTCAAAAGGTGTAATAAATCAATATACACATAGATATGTCTATATTGACTTATTACAATATTTTGAAATATTGTTTTCTGACACTGTATGTACAGAAAAACCAACAAAAGACAAATTATAAAAAAATTACAAACAATTGTGATTCAAAGTGCAAAACAAATAAATGAAAACTAAAAAGTAAAAAAAGGGATATTATTCTATTAATGGTTACACAAGTCAAGGAATTCATCCAAGTTGCAAATGTAAATGCAAGGGTAAAGCGTTATATATTTTGACCCCCATATATAATGGAGATCTTTCGAAGGTAGCCAGGGAATGTGAAGGACTACATAAGTGGTTTTTATGTCTTCTTGTGTGGTAAGAATGATAGTCACAATTTCTTAGAAAAGAGTTCTCGTTACTTTTAACGTAAAGGGAAATCTCTAATATGTATAAATTTACAACTGTAAGTATATGCTTCTCGGAGACTACCAGAATGGCTTTAGACCAGGAAGATCCACGATTAACGCCATACACACGTTGGAACAAATTCTCCAAAAGAGATGGGAACATGGCAAAGAAACACACGCAATATTTATTGATTTTAAAAGTGCTTTCGACACCCTTGACAGGAAGAAAATGTTTAAGGAGTTAGAGATATTAGAAGTGCCCAAAAAACTGAGAACAATCCTAGAAGTTAGCCTGAAGTACACAAAAGCCAAAGTGAGATTCCAGGGAACAACAACAGACTCGTTCGAGATAAATAAAGGGGTGAAACAAGGTGATCCAATATCGCCAACATTGTTTAATCTAGTGCTGGAGAGAGTTATAAGAAGAGCAAAACTAGACAAGAAATATATTATGACCAATCAGATACAAGTAATAGCATATGCAGACGATGTTGCAATAACAGCAAACACAAGAGATGATCTGATAAGAGCTATAGAAAGTCTAGATGCGGAAGCACAAAAATTCGGTATGATAATAAATGAAGTAAAGACAAAATACTTGAAGCTGGGAAAAGGAGACGTAAAATCACAAAACTTTTTAAAAACGAAAAGATATAATTTTGAAGCAGTTGCCTCTTTCAATTATCTAGGAGTTACAGTGGGAGGAACAGTGAGAGACAAAGTGAGAGAGAGGATTTTAAAAGGATACCAGGCATACGGTAGAAATAAATTTCTATTGAAAAACAAAATGTTAAGTAAAAAAACCAAAATAAAAATATATAAAACCCTGATTAGACCGGTCATTACTTATGCGTTAGAAACAATGGCAATAAATCGAAAGGAGGAAGAAGATCTGAAAATAATAGAGAGAAGGATAATGCGGACAATATTGGGGCCAAATATAACGGAGGATGGGGAAGTAAGAATGAAAAGGAACAGAGAGATAGAAGATGAGCTGGCAGGAGAAAACATCATAAGATGCTTTAAAGCAAACAGATTACAATGGGCAGGACATATAATGAGAAGAAAACCGCCAGAAATGATCAGGAGGGTAACACAGTGGATCCCACTGGGGACCAGAAGCAGAGGAAGACCGAGAAAGAGATGGCGAGACGTTGTAGAGGAGGACGCAAGGATGATGGGAGTGACGGATTGGAAATCGAAGTGCAGGGACAGAGAGGAATGGAGGAAAATAACAAGGGCAGCCAGGACCCACAACGGACTTAAATAAAGAAAAAAAGGGCTAATCCACCTAATGCGGATTTTACGACGCACAAGTGTCAGCCATAATCCACATGGATTGAACGGCTAGATGATGATGAAGTATATGCATTGATTGAAAGATAGGGCGGCATGATGTGTATTTAGATAGACCAGCAATGTTTCGAACAGCCAACTTTTGCAGACCTAATATTCTTCCAACAAATGACGAGGCACCCCAAAATATAATGGCGTACGTTATTCTCGATTGAAAGTTACTGTAGAAATAGGAAAGAACAGTTTCCACACTAGCAATGTTTCTTAGCCTGTATAGTGCATAGCATAGAGATGCTAGTTTATTAGACAAATTACTGATGTGTGGTTCCCAATTTAAACTATTGTCTAGATAAAGGCCTAAAATCTTTGCATTTGGAACCTGTTCAATTGACGTAGACTTTAAGCGAAGCAGATAGCTTTCATTAATGAAAACTGTCTTATCTCTGTTCAAATATATTTTGTTGTTTTCAAACCAGCTCAAAAACTTATTTAGCATAATTTGTGTATTATAAACCATATTAATCTTAGATGTGTCGTGTGCCAAATAACTTGTGTCATCGGCATGCATGATAATATTCATTTGCGGCGAAAGTTTAGGGAAGTCGTTTACAAACACTATGAATAACAGAGGTCCTATAACCGAACCTTGAGGGACACCTCTTTTAAGATTCATGGGAGTCGAGGCTTTTCCTTTTATCTCAACGACCTGTAGGCGATTGGCCAAATATGATTTAATCCACTGCAACATAGGTCCTCTTACTCCATAAAAAGCTAGCTTTTCGAATAAAATGTTGTGATTCATATCCTCAAAACATCGATTTGGTTTAAGTTTCGACAAACAGAACTCCAGCCTCGTTCTTTTGTTACAGTACGTTAGTAGCGGCTTCACTGTTGAGGATATTCTTTTAAAGTGTCGTCCTTCTTTGAAAATGCAAAAAACTGTCGATTTTTGGAATGTTAATTGCAAAACACAAACTACGAATTGTGCCACGGCGATTATTAATGAAGTTTCTTTGAAAGTATCCAAATTTTCCGAGTAATTCTTGGACTTTCACCCACAATTCCTTTTTCTGGTTGCCACATTGGCGCAAATATTTCCTTCGTCCTATTCCAAATACGCATTACAGTTAGTCGGAAAATATCAAACATCCTTGCAGCTTGTACCGCGTTTCAACGCTGTCGGTTTTATGTTGTAACAAGGACTGCGAAATTCCAGTACGCTGTTCATACATTAGTTGCTTCGTCTTTACGTCTCTTTTGTATATTCCGTGATAAATATCTTCCATAGTTTTAACACAACAGGTATCTTGTGATTGTCTGACAAATTGACATTTCTCAACTGACCCATGCGTAACAACTGAACTGTTTTCAAACGTAGCCGCCTAATACTTTATATATGTGTAGATCTTCTTGGTTTTTAAAGTCATATAGTTAAACAACTATTAGATTGAGTAAGACGTTTCGGTTTATTTATAAAACCTTAATCATTTACATTTTTAAAAATTAATAATGTAGAAAATAAAATTTTGATGTATAAAAATATATAACATTTTTTGTTTTATTGATAAAATCAGTTTGTTTTTTGTTTTAATTTGAAAGTTTTGAAATGTTTTATATAAAGATTGTTTTGTGAATTGTGTCAGTAGTATTAGTTATGGTAGGTTATGGTTAAATATGAAAAACGTTACTAAATTTTTATTAAAATTTCATTTATAGAATTAAGTTATAAAGGTTAGTGAAAAATTGTGTGTCAGTTTTATCATTTATGGAATTATTATGTTTATAAATTTGGATTATTTCAAGTATAGTTCGTGCTTTATAGTTTTGTTCTTGGTTTAGGATTGATACATTGTTAAAATCAAATGTATGATTTTCTGTTATTTCATGTTTTTTTAAAGCTGTAAGATTTTTATTATATTTGTGTAATTTTATTCTATTTTCTAAATATTGCATAGTTTCACCGATATATACACCATTACAATTTTGACAATTTATTTTATATACTATATGTGATGTTTTATTTTTTTCATTTTTCGATTTTAATTTTGTGTAAATTTGATTTTGTAATTTATTATTATTTTGAATTGCTATTTTAAAATTATAAGGTTTGATAATTTGATTAATTTTTTCAGAAAGATTTTTTACATAAGGAATTTTTATGTATTTTATAAATGTTTGACTATTATTTATAGTTTTTTTGTTGATTTATTATAAAAACGGAATATTCTTTGTTTAAATATTTTATTGATAAGATTATTTGGGTAATTATTTTGTTTTAGAATAGTTTTTGCTTTATTAATGGTATCATTTCGAAAAATGGGAATGGTTAAAGTTATAGCTCTATCAGCTAAACTAATAATAACACTATTTTTTTGTGAGATTGGTTGTGATGATTTAAAATTTCGATTTCTTGCTTTTTTACTGATTTGCGTATTTTTTGTTACATGTTCGCAGTTCTTTATATTTGATGTTTATACCCTTCGTTTTTAAACAGGCCAGAGAAATCGATTCATTTACGAGAAATTTTCCGGAATATAAAGCAACCACTCATAAGTACAAGTTTGTCCGATACTTTCCACGATTTTATTTCGCTTGAATAACCGGGATTTATATCTGAAAAATAGCAACAAGCGGCCACGCTTTGTCCGCTAGGATTTTACGAAACTAGAACGGTAAATTCTTTAGGAGTAAATCCGAGATTGCTGCGCAACAAGAAATATTATTAAAGGGAATAGAAGCGTAGCTAAAAGCAGGATGGAATTCGCTTGGAAGCCGAAAGAACATGTACTTCAAGTATTATTCCGGGCCCGTGAGTATTTACCCCGGCCTGTAATCTGAATTGTCCTACATATTTCAGTGAGCCAAAGTGGAATTGCGGAAAAATGTGTAGGAACTGCGATGTGAGTTGTGCTTTTTTGCGGATTAAATACGTCCCATTTTATGGACCATTAAATGTAACTAACGGATAATATATTAACAAAAAAAATTAAGTGGGGCAGGTATTTAAACTTTTACGCTTTCATATAGGTACAAAATTTTTTTTAGATTTTTGTAATGACGTATATATTCCTCAGTTACTAGAAATTTTACATGATCCTGTCAGACTGTAATGACTATAAACTAGTAAGTTAGAGCAGTTCTAAGTTAAAATTTGTTGGATATTTGGTTGTCCCACGTTGGGCGCTGAAACTAACTACAAAAGTGCTTGTGCTTTAAATAGCTAAGGAGTTATGAGGTCTCCTTCTGGAGCGCGGTAAAAAATATTTGCAATTCCAGTTTAAATGTCCAGTAATTTTACGCTATAAATATCTTACTGGAAATTTAAGCAGAAATTACAATAATTTTTCGGTGTGAGAACCTCTTGCTCTATCACTCTACAACCTCACCCTTAGACAATTTACAGTGTACACAGATATGTAATGAAATTTTGCTCAAGGTTCCCTTAATTTTTTTCTTAGAGCTTCTTCATTTTTCATTTCCTTAAGCCAGATGTGTAAATCATTCACTAATTTGGTTTGATCGTTTGAATTTGGTATAGCTCGTACTTGGTCTTCACTAGTTTATAAGTTTAAATTATAATTACTTTTGGGTTTAATTCAGGCAATTTTAACTGACAAAAACTACATGTTTAATACCTTTATTTCCAATGTCTAATTTTGGTTTTGCTAACTTGTTGTCTTCCTGGGATCTTGTTGTTACTATGTGTAGCTTTTTTCGAGATTTTAAAATTTAATTATTATAAGATTATGTAATTTATTTTTATGGTTTATAAATATGCACATGCTGCCCCGATTAATATGTTCGCCATTGAGATATCGTAAACGCTGAGAGATAGAAGATCAGTTAAATGAGGTAAAATGCCCATAACATCAAGACCTACTTGGCTAAGAAAAAATAATAATAAAAAAATTGACGAATTATTTCGTAAAGAAGCTACAAAAATAGTACTTCGACATTGTGAAGGCACATTTTTTGCGTAAAATTTGTTATGAGATTCATGTAGCGTAAAAACACAAATAGGGATATGTGTCAAGACATGTGTCTCTTTTAGGTGACCCGAATGATAAACTGAGTCACATCGAATGGTCGGCCATTTACAATTGGATGCGAGGAATGCAATTAAATTTATATTGGGCAGACAGAACTATGGGATGCTTGAATCATCCAGCGTTGCACAACACATAAATGATGCTGGACATAAAATTAACATTGACAACCTTGAACTATTGAGGGAATTAGACGCTTATGAAACTATGTATATGAGGCAAGACTCTTAACACTTTATTAAACCGGAAATCCCTTTGCACCATTCTGTGTTGATTGATTTGTTGGGGTAAACATATTTCTATAAACCGAATAGCAACCGGCTCAATACAGCACTCTGCGGATAACCATTTTTAATAATGATCCTACTGCAGGTATAATACCAATAAGATCCTAATGGTGACATCAATTGGGACACCTATATAGTAGTGAATTATATATGAGCGCTCTTTTTGAAAGTAATATTATTATAGAGAATTGTTACCATTAGCGTTTGTATCGATCCACCAATTTAGCCTTGACCATTTGTATAATCAAAGCTAACTTTACACTTTATTCCTCAGCGTAATAATAATATTTAGTTATTTTTTTAAGCATTTTAGTTTAGATACTAAATTCCTTTAAATTTGCCTTTCTATCTTTAAACACACTAATGCAGAACGTTTTTTACTATCGGAGGGAAATGATTTTAAAGAGACCAGAACATTCGCCCAAACCCCAGGCATTCCCATCATGTGAAAGGATATGCTTTGCATTTCTTTATAGTTCGCGTGAACGCTCGGCTTCCTAATTCGCTCGTATTTCTGCTCCATAAATTTAATAGGCTTCAGTAAGCTGAATAGGCGGACGCAAGACGGCGAACCTTAGATACCGGCGGAGGCTGAAGTACTACAACTGATTACATTTGATTAACCTGACGCGGTTAGATATCCCGGAAATGTGATTTGAAACCGTATAATGTTTACCGTTGAAAGCGGGAAAATATGACGTAACAAGCCTGAACTAACTTGCCCTATCATTTTTGGGGAAAAAAGTTCTTAATTAATAAATGAATTTTACTTTCTTTAATTTTGATAAATATACTAAGACAAGCCAATATATTAAGCTCTATAAGTTCTGGCAGCATTCACATCAGGAATAATTATCTTCCTTGAAATTCTGACACAAAATTAATATGAATGTCTATAATTAGATAAAGGAAAACATAACAGAATTTACTTGCCTCTTTGAACAAAGCAACGTCATTTTATCTTTTTCATTTGTATTAATATCCTTACAATTTTAATTCGCTAATGGCTTTGCCGTAAAGTGAATTCCATTTCGTTCGGGCCAACTTTGTAAAGGCAATACAATTTATTATTGCTTAGGTTCCAGCTCAGAAAGGTGCATACCAATTATTGGATTATTTAATAGCTACTTTGGCGCATTCAGCATAAGGTGGCAAGTAGGTATTCTTATTTTGTAAGACAATAATATTAAGTTAGTCATTAATATACTGAAGCAAAAATGGGATATACATGAGCAATGCCTTAATACAAAAAATTGTGGTTCTAAGTGAACGTAGTACGGAGAAAATGATTTTTCTTTATGGCAGCGTATATGAATATCGAATGCACTTACATGATCTTAATTTATGGTGAAACAGGACAGAATAGTGTTGCAGCAAGGACTTTATACGTAGAACGTTTCCCGCATTGACGTCATCCTTCGCCTGAAACATTTGTAAGAGCCGTGTATCGACTTCGAGAGACAGGATCAGTAATTGCACGTTTTAAAGGTTTTGGGCCTCATAGATAACGCAGAGTGCTACAAGCCGAAGAGGAAATTTTAAATATCCTAGAAGCGGATCCCGGCGTAAGTGCAACAACCCTCGCGCGGGAAGTAAATGTGCGACAAGCTACAGCGCATCAAATTTTAAAAAGGAATTTACTTCATCCGTATCATATTCAGCGCGTGCAACGATTAACGGACTTAGATTATCATCGGCGAATTGCTTTCTGTGAGTGGTTCCAACGCCGAGAAGTTCGTCAGCCGGGTCTTGCGTCAGTAATCCTATTTACGGACGAATGTACATTTACCAATGATGGTATCTTAAATTATCACAACATTCACCACTGGGCGTATAAAAACCCCGATAATATTAAGCAAGGCTCCTCTCAAGTTAGGATATCCGTCAATGTTTAGACAGGGCTACTAGGCGATGAACTAGTTGGACCATACGTACTCCCAGCACGGTTAAATGCGGAATCTTATTGACTGTTTCTTCAAAATGAATTGCCTGAATATTTGGATGACATACCATTAGCGACACGACTGCAATTATGGTTCATGCACGATGGAGCACCCACGTATAGCAGTAGGGTTGTTCAACAATTTTAAAACCGGACATACCCACATTGGGTTGGACGTGGAAGTCACATTCCGTGGCCAGCCCGTAGCCCGGATCTAAATCAACTAGACTTTTTCTATGGGGATACATGAAAAGTTTAGTGTATGATCGTCGCTCTGACATAGAAAATGCCGAAGATCTGCGAAATTGTGTTTTCGTAGCAGCTCAACGCATTCGCAGGGAAATTTTAAATTTTACGAGCGTACGTAACAACTTTCGTCGCAAGATTGATGCTTGCATTCGAGTTGATGGTGGGCATTTCGAACGGTTTTTATAAAACACATATTTTGTCCTGCTTTGAATGAATTCACTATGCCTAGCATGTAATCTTTTCCATGTTTACTTACACATGATTGAAATTCATTTCCTATCAGATTTATGTGTATACATACGGTAAACGCAGACGTGGGCCGTCTTTAACTACATTTTGGGTCCTAAAATTTGGAAAACATGCACATAGAATCGCAATTTTTTGTATTTAGCCATTACTCATGTATATCTTTCACCCCTTTTTTTTATTTTGTACTATACAATAATACCCCTGTATATATATGACGCTGGTATATTTCTCTCTGAAAATTTCATTAGAACCAGACAAATAAGAATCCAGAACACGTGTGGCCGTGGTAAGTAATTATCCGCTGTGAGATTGAATGTGTGCCAGCTGACCATTCCTTTTAGGAGTTCGCTTTGGCTCCAGCAAAGTTGTGTTAAAGTGTTCTTCCCAAATAAATCCGATACCCGATTTATCGATGTCTTACACGGCTTTCCGTAACGTTATCTTGAAAAAGTGTAGATTCTCTCCGCCATTCAATCTTAGTAGGTACCTATACAACAACAGCTGGACCGTCAATGGGAAATTGTCGCTTACTACACGCATTGCGTGATAATGGATGGCTATTGCTTTGGGTCAATACTTCTTCTATCAATATTTCTTAAATAGGCATTTTAGAATTCCGTTTGCAATACGTAAGGTGATAAGTTATAACGTGCAGGATCTCGTATCGAAATAAGAATATTTTAAATTGGTGTTGGGCAAGGTAGGTGAAAGTAACTATGGTTAGCAAGGACTAGACAGGCTCGCGTTTGTTCGTCTCGCGAGAAGGGGTCGTGTTGCTTACCGACCCTCCCAAGAGTCGATTAAGCACGAGTCTATACGAAAGGGTAGCGCACCATTTTGAAATGAAACTTTCTACTATGCTAATATTGGTTTGACATTTACCAAATGTTTTGTTTCATGAAATCACAGCCTACCTTAAAATATTTTTTATTGCCTAGGTAATACTAAAATACAAGAACAATATAAGAAACAGTTTGTAACTTGAAAGCAAAAGGCAATCGGACATTAGTGTATAGAAACTTTTTTTGCTATGCATTGTAGTTTTTTCTATGTTACCTTGTATAATAAAATAAGCAATCGAATTAGTTATTACAAGTTAATACGCTGTTAGGTACTACAATTACAACTAGACAACGCAGAAGTAACAAACACATTTTAATAAAGCAATGTGTTAAGATAACAGAACTTGTCTGTAAATTTTACAACAGTTTTTTTTTTGTGGATTAACTAAATTTATTTGTTCATTTTTCAAAATCTCGAGTAATAATAAGAACAACAGTTGCCTATTAATATACTATTTGGATGGTGTATTTTCCTAAATTTGATTCGTTATTTTAACAAGTTTATGAGGGAAATTTTGCATATTATTTTTGCTGTTCTAGCTAAGAAAAATTGTTAATTGTTATATTAGGTGGTTGTCACATTAACAATTTTTATTTTGCGAAGTTTCTGGAACAACCAAATTTATTAATTTTTTGTTAATTTTGACATAATTTTTATTACTCTGAAGAAGGCAATGGTTTTACATTCAAGATTTCAAAATTCCTATTATGTGTAGTCGCACACTTTGATGGCTTTGGTGCGTTAATGAATTATCACACAACTTTTGTGAATAATGTTAATTATATTGGGCAATTTATATGTTATTTTTAGACTATTACTATTGGCATCATTGTTATAGGGATCACTGTTATTAATTAGTATTGTTCTTGGGTAGTGGTAAAGGGGTTTATTGTTATCACATTTATTGCATACTTGTATATATAAGATGACCTTGCATATTATTGTGAATCATCGATCCAAAGGTATATCCCGCTAGATCCAAATTCTACCTACGTATTGTTAACAGAGAATATGAATCAGAACTAGATATAAAGAGATCGTTAAGAGTTTTAGTTTAAATATAGTTCTTGAGTAGAACAGACGTATTTTTATTTTACAATAAGGAATTTTGCATCAGAATTAATCGTAAACATTGCTTTACGTGAAGATTCTCCATTAATTTTTGACCCTATATAAGCTAAACAATTAAAAACTATTTCTAATTAATCCGAAAATTTCTCCAAACCAACACTGTTTTAAAATACTCAAAGACAAAAAAGAAAAATACTCGTCTTACTTATTTGGCATAGTGCCTGGATACTTATCTCATATAATAAGTTTGAAGACGTGGAAATTGGAATCTTAAGGCTTCAATAGGATTTCAGATCCTACGCTAGATTGCGGTTTTACGTATCTATATGAGTGCCGTAAAGAGTCCATAAAGAATGTTATTTGAAGAAAGAGTTCGTCTGCGATTTTATTGCAACGTAAACGCGGGAAGCTTTCGGAATGCTAATATTTAGAAGAAAGGATTTTACGTTTTTCCAAGGTGTATTTTTTCCTAAATTTGTTCTCGGATAAAGGTAAAACAGAAAGAAACAATATGTCTGGTATTTTATTATAAATGCGAAGCTTCAGTTGGATTCTGGTTGGAAAATCACTGACACACCCGAAAATAAAACTAAATATTCTAACGCAGACAAGAAATAAAAATACCTACCATTTTTATGATAAACATGTGTGTCAAATTAAAACAGTTTAGTAAATAAACTAGAAAGCCGGGCCCGTTCACCCAGCCAACTAATTTATCGTTTGATGGCCGCTTACGCCCCAACTCGAAAGAAAGCAGAAAGTCTGCGCTCCACCTAGAATGCACCGCTTACGCCCTAACTCGACAAAAAATTGCCTCATATTAATTACGCATTTATTTAATGATTTCACACTGTAAAAAGTGCACTAATTGCATATTTGCCGTCCTGCCGGACTTCTAAGATTCGTATTTCAGACTATTCAAATTGTGAGGGACTCGAACACTTTGTTAGCTCAACTGGCAGAGCGTCCGTCCGGTAAACGGAAGGACTCGGGTTCAGATCCTACACGAGGTAAAATTTTTATTATAAAAATTGCCTCAGTGATTAACAGAAAAGCATTTATATAATGGGTATCAATTTAATAAGGATATTAAGTTACCTGTGAGTTTTGATGAACACTTGCCAATTATCAGAATAATTTCGTTGTGACAAGCAACATTTGTTTTGGGGTTTCAAGTGTGTTTATTTCCTCAATTCTTTTCGTAAAAATCAGTTGCTTTCATAGGTAAACGAGGAATTGTTGATTGTGCAACGGGAATGACAATCCATGAATTGTCCGAGCTAGATCAGTGACTGCATTACCAGCTCATGCTGTGGCCCTCTCCTGGATTGAAAGTTTTGCTTATGTGCCATAGAAGGAGATAATCTAAACCCTTATTTCCATGGTAGAGAATCGCAAATATAGCTTGAGATGCGTAAGCGATGAAAGTGGATTTGCACTCGGAGTGACGCTGATGCGCCTGGTAGGGATACAGACAGTCGTGTCCCCTTTCATTGCTTTTGCTGGTATAGTGATTCCCACAATGGGCCATGAGCCCGCCAGGTGGCATTTTGTGGTTCTAATTGTGTTTGGCATTTTCTCTTTGACGAAAAATCAATACACAGGAATATCGAGACATATCAGGCATTCGTGGATCTGGAAAAAGCATTTGGCCGAATTCCGAGAGCTAAAGTGCGAGAAATCCTGGAGAAGATGAATGTAGACAATAAAGTGATAGCTTCAATAATGAATATACACGAAGAAAACAGAAATTATGTAAGAACGGGAAACAGCCAATCACAAGAGTTCTTAGTTAACAGCGGTCTACGGCACGGAGGGGTACTAAGCCCAATTCTCTTCAATTTGGTATTGGACGACACAATGAAAAAAACTAGGGAAAAAACATCGAAGTTATATATAGGACACCGACATATGAAACCAGTATACTTGAGTGAATGTGCATTCGCTGATGATCTTGTGATATTCGGTAAAACGGAAAAGGACCTGCAGGCAAACATAGAAATATGGAATACATCACTGAAGTCCAATAATATGAAAATCAATGCTAACAAAACCAAAATAATGGTAACAGGTAAAGGCTGGACGCAAGCAAATATCACACTGAACGGAACAAAATTGGAACAAGTTGAGACTTTCAAGTACTTAGGGGTAAATATAAATAGCAAAGGGTATCACGACACAGCGATGAATGCAAGATCGGAGAACACATCGAAACTATACCACAGTCTGAGAAGATCATTTATAGGAAAAAATGAGATTGCAGAGAGAACAAAAATAACAATATACAAAACTGTGTTCGTGCCAACACTCACTTTTGGGTGCGAAACCTGGGTTCTAACACCTAGTATGAAGAGTAACATCCAAGCAATGGAAATGGAATATCTCCGCAAAGCAGCTGGCGTCACCAGAATGGATAAAATACGGAATACGGATATACGAAAACGTCTGAATGTGGAACCCATACTGAAAACAATTGAAGACCGACAGCTTAGATGGTTTGGCCACCTAACCAGATTAGGAAATGAAAGACTCGTAAAACAAGCATGGGCAGTAAGAAGACACGAGAAGAGATTTAGAGGAAGACCGAGGAAAACGTGGGACGACAATGTGAAACAAATACTAGAAGAAAGGTGGCTGACTCTAACACAAGCAAGGGACATGGCTAGAAACAAAGAGAAGTGGAGAAGATTTATTTATGGAAACGGAGAATAAATGAAACAACTGCACACCCTATACCTTCGGGTACATAGGGATAGATTATATATTTTCTCTTTGACAATATTTAGTTAATTTTTTTTAATGATAATAGCAATACAAGCCTATATATCACTATATTGCATTGTCAAAAAGACTATATCACCCGACGGTGTTCCTCCTATAGCCTGGGTCATTGGTGTGATCTTCAGTTAATGGGCCAGTCCTAGGTGTTAAAGCTTGAGTAATAAACACTACTGTAATTTGGAATTTCTTTTTTATACGAAATTACTTAATTAAATACTACGAATTTTGTAGACACTTTTGACATGTCAATTTTGACAAGTCTGAATTGGTCTGAATAAACTGAATAATGACATTTACATTCAGTTTTGACGTTTCTCATTTTGATCGATAAAAACATAGCTTATCTCTGATAAAAACTCTAAGACATTGTACCTCAATTTCATACGCTACTTTATGACGTTTTCAAATAAACACCAGATAGTATGTTGTTTAACTATTTAATTAAATGTTGTATTCATCGCTCATCACTCAACATTCGCAATCTACAAAACTGTTCAGGGAATCACGACAAATGATAAATGAATAATACACAATAAAAAAAAAAACAAGATTAGATAGGGCTTTAATAATCAAAACTACATGAAACAATGTATACACGTAACGTACTACTGCAAGCTGTATTATCGAGAAACCGCAACATCAAATAGCGGTTATTTGCGGTTTCTGTTATAGGAGGGTGAATAATGCGCCCTCGTTGATACCCGGTTTCGCAAGCGTGCGCTGAAATGACTTCAGCTACAGGAAGCCAATTAGCCACGTACGGTAAACACTGTTCCAGTTATCCGTTCTGAACAGCGAACGCTAGCGCGAGTGGATTATTCCAATCGCAGCGATTTTCTAGGTTGGTTTAATCTTTATAGTCTGTTCCTGTGTTACGGTTATTGTTTATACAATATTAAAAATAATGCTTTAATTTTTTTTTAACAATTTTTTATTATAAGTACCTACGCGATCGAAACCGACAATTTCAACTTTTCTCGATCGTAACAAAATTGTGATATGATATTCTTATCACATTAAATCAAGTTTTAGACTGGGAATTGCAACTGATACGTCACGTAAATTAAAGGTACACGCTTACAAACATTGTGTATGTTTTAAATAATGCGGTTTTAATGTTATAAATTCTTTAGATTTCTGGCTTTGTCCAGAGAAATTCTTTGAAAATGTAACTGTTCTATGACTTTATAATGAAAGTCCTACCTAAGAATGGCAAAAAGTGTAAATATATCGATATATTAATCATATGATATTTCGAATAAGTTATATCGATATACGATATATATCGGAAGAAATATATCGATATTTAAAATAAAAACGATATATCTATTAATTCTTTAGAGCACAAGGTTGTAATTTAACATATAATAAACAACAGTCAAACAAATGCAATTCTGCATGCAATGAACTTAGATATAATAACTTCGAAAGTCTATTTTCCATGGCACGGTTCCTACTTAGTAGCAATCGCTCCTGCTTTTGAAACTAGCGGCTCACTTGGGACACATGTTGCCACCACACAAAAATATTTTTCAATTAACTTGAATAAGTTGGGATAAATGTCCTTCATCTCGGCCCAGATATCCAACAGTTCATCTTTTAAATTCCTAACTGGCAGGTTTTTGTTTTGGTTTTGAAATTGAATCAAATTCAATTATATGCATTTTTCTTATGGATTAGGTAATTAATCGAAGAACCATTAAGGATGTCAACTTAAGATGGAGTGTGGTGAAGATATTATTGTTCCTTAATGAGTTTTAAATACAGACCTTTGACTTGTGAAATGCTAGTGCGTTTTTTTTTGTGATTATTTATATCGGTGTTTCGAGTTAATAATAAGCTTTGTTAGTTTCTTGTGTTTTTGAGTTTTTCTTTTCAAAATTGTCGTATTGTGACTATGGCGAATCGGCCAATCACACGCATTGGTCCTGCAAGGAACGATTATGAAATTTCATGAAGAATCCACCGAATTGCGAAAAAATCGAAGCCTTGATTTCCTGAAAGAGTATTTTCCAACAAATAACGACGAAATTGCAAGAAAGACTCTTGTAAATTTTACCAGAGAATTGTTTTTTCTCCCTACTAAAAGGAGCGAAAAAGTGCGCAGAGATGAGCAATCACTTCTTGGCAAAATTTGGCGCTTGGTTGCAAAAAATAATAAAGCGTAAAGTGGTTCTTTGTTGTTTTCCTGGTGATTCTTCTACTAGTGGGGAGCGGGGGGAGGAGGGGGGTACCATCGAAAGACTTTGAGGGTGCTGCTAAAGTGGTACCTGAACGTCGAAAAACCCAACACTTAAGAAAAGATACATCGATTGCCGAATTAGCCTTTGCGACATCAATGAGGCAACTAGAAAGCGGTGATTCAGCTGGCCCACAGCTTCTCGAAGACATGTTTTGTTGGTTGTTTGCGTTATTGTTATCCATTTTAACTCTTTACAGCAATAATGTTAAGGCACTTAACATTGTTTTGTCACGGAGAATATTTAAGCTAGAGATTTCGATCGCGTATATCAGATCCTAAACCACTGTGCATCCGATCAAATTTTATTCCGTACGTACCTGACAGTTATTGAAATATTTACTGAATAATTTACGTGTCATTTCATCTGGAATGAATATTTAATAGTCAACTCGTTAGTAATCTTTTTGCGCTTTCAGTTTGAATATATGTAGCTCGGCTAGTAGATACGATTACGGGCAATATTACCATACACATGTATAATTAAATACGGCCAGTAATTAACAGCCTACCTGACGCTCTATTATTTAATTACGGCAGACGAATTAGGAGCTGAATTAAAGCTACTCCCACTTTTCCATCGCCTTCCCTTTGACAGTAATGAGTTCCAGCGGAGCGACGAAATCTAAGCGATACGTTAATAGATGACGTAAAATATTAATTCGTTAATGAAATGAGCAAAGAAGCCGCGCGTTCAAACGCATTTATTAAGATACAGCTGGGTGTATCATGACCTGCTACTGATCAAGCTCTTTTTTTTTTAAGAGCTACATATCAGTAGATTCTGAGTATATAAAATCACCCAAATTGATTATATCTTGAAGAAACTACATTTGTGGACGTATATTCAAAAAAAACTTCTGCCAATAGTTCCATCCAATGATTTTGCATTATGTATTTACTAGTGCTACAGACATCCGACAAAATTGAGATCCAAAACTATCCGGATATCCGAATCCTTGGATCCGGATCCGCTATCCGAAACCTCAGATCCGGATCCGCTATCCGAAACTTCGGATCCGGATCCGCTTCTTGAATTCGGATATACTATTCGGTGCTGGGATCTAGATCCGATAACTATACATAAAACATACAAATTATTATGAATAATTCGCATTATACGAAACGCGTCTGGGATTCACATATACTGCTAGGCGGTTCCCTTCGGGGTTTCACGGCAATACGACGGTCTAAAATGTGAATAGTTTTGGTTAGCCGACAGAATGTTACAAGTACATATGTATTAACGTCTGTTATTATCGCAAAAAGAGTAGTTTTATTCTCAAATATTTTACAAAATGCAGTGTCAGAGCAATAAACGTAAACGCGTTGTTATCAGCTTGCAGGAAAAACTTAAAGCGGTTCGAGGATTAGATAATTGTGAATTGCTTAAAAATATAGCAAAGGATTTAGGCGTAGGCGTGAGTACGGTTGCAGAATGGAGAACAAATCGCGAAAAACTTGAAAATGGTGTAGTGTTTTGTCATCGCCGACCCCGGCACGAAAAAGTATGAAAAGAGGTGAATACGAAAAAGTGGATGATTCTTTATTTTTATGGTTTACGCAGAATCGAGAACGTGGAATACCAATTTCGGGGACCATTTTAAAACAAAAGGCAGTGAGTTTAAGCGAAGAATTGCCGGTCATTGAAGCGCCTGAAAGTTTTTCTGCAAGTGATGGATGGCTAGACCGATGGAAAAAAAGACATGGTGTACGTAAACTGAAAGTTTGTGGAGAAAAGTTGTCTGCCGATGTATCTGCCGCAAAAAAATTTGCAGAGAATTTTATGGAGCTCATGAAAGAAAATGATTTGCAACCAGACCAGATCTATAATTGCGACGAAACCGGCTTGAACTACAAAATCTTGCCCTCAAGTACCTTAGCTTCAAAAACGGAAGCTGGAGCACCTGGTTACAAACGTAGCAAAGAACGTATCACTGTTCTTGCATGCGCTAATGCTTCTGGGAGACACAAACTTCCATTATTATGTATCAGTAAGTCAGCAAAACCACGAGCCTTCAAGAATATTCGTCCCAATGCTTTACCTGTTTTGTATAAAAATCAAAAAAGAGGCTGGATGAATGCAAATCTATTCAAAAATTGGTTTTTTGAAGATTTTGTACCAAAAGTAGAGTCTTCTTTAAAAGAGCACGGATACCCCAGAAAATGTGTTTTGTTACTAGACAATGCTCCCACTCACCCAAGTGCGGAGCAACTTCAAAGTGTGGAAATAAAAGCAATGTTCTTGCCTCCTGCTGTAACTTCTCTCATTCAGCCCATGGACCAGGGTGTGCTGGAAAATTTAAAACGAAATTGCAGGCGTTTGCTATTGGAGCATATTTCGGAAGAAGTAGATGAGGGTGCCAATCTCAGTGAATGTCTAAAGAAGTTAAACTTGAAAAATGTTGTATATTGGATAGTTTCAGCTTCGAATCAAGTAAAAGGTAGAACCCTGGAAAAATCTTGGTCGAAATTGATTCAACACGAGGAGGGACGTATCACAGAAGCAGAGTCCGACCATGAAGAAAGTTTACAGCAAATTTTCACGAAAATACCAGGAATTGAAAATGTTACGGAAACAGAAGTTAATGAATGGTTAAAAGTGATAATGTAGAAGATGAAATGACTGACCAAGAATTAATTGAAAGTGTTTGCAAAAATGCTAATGAAATAAGCAGTGATGACGATGACGAAGTAGAATGCACTGACAATATTCCAGTAAAAATGTCACATTCAGAAGGACTAGAAGCCTTGGAGAAAGCGTTAACTTATGTAGAACAACAAGAAAATGCAACTGCCGCGGATGTTCTTTTAATGAAACGTTGGAGAGACATTGCGGCCAAAAATAGAAGTAGTGTTAAACGAGTGCAGTTAAAAATTACCTCATTTTTAAACAGTAAAGTGTAGAATGGGATATATATTTTATATTTTAGGTTGCATTTAACATGTCTTTTATGAATATACATATGTACATATTTAAGCATTTATGTACATACTATGTTAAACAAAATTAAGTAATAAAAATTAAACAAATTATTTGTTGATGTTATTTTTAAATTAATACATAAATTCAAGTAAAATATTTCATAAATGTTTTTAAGTCGATCTAATGATATACGCATCCTAAACTCCTATTTTCCAAAAAAAATTCGGATTAACCAAAATTTCGATTATCCGAAATCACTTTGGTCCACATTATTTCGGATAATCGAGATTGTACTGTACTTATATAAACTAGAAATTATAAAATGAAAAATTATCTTACATAGCCGTTCGTGTATTCGTAATTAAATTAACCAATAACACATCGACATGTAAAAAATCACTGCCAAAACAGCTATCGGCATCTGCGTTTATCTTGAAACCAGAAATCCCGGATACTTACAGGAATTCTCTGAATCCTGAATAATAGATTACCATAATTAGAACAGATAAGCTGAGTCGGTGGCCCCAGTGAGGATCTCCCTGGCGATGACGGCCTTTTCTTATCGAGCAGTAAATTTAAGCCGCAACGGGCAACGGACGAGGAACCAATTAAGGAAAATCGAAATCCCCTTGAAACTTGAACGCGAGAAGAAACAAGACGGTCGCTGATTGCGAAGAAATTTCACGACTTCGGCGCACAAATTATATATAACTGTGCTGGAAATAAGTCGCAAGTTATTCGAAAACGATCAATCGAAGTTATTTGAGTCCAATCCGGATATTTAGTAACTTTTAAGACGCCTGGAGGAAAAGTGTAACAGGTAGATAAACTTACTAAATATAGTAATGCAATGTTCGCACAAAAAAGTACGTACAAATGTATATAATTCAGTAGAACCACAGCCTATATACATTATTATACATACGTATTTTAAGGTGTGAAGCTGTTAGGCTGCAATGCGGTTGTGAAGGTTGCGTGACGATGTTGACGTTTGATTGGGCTCCGCGACATACTTATGCCGTTCATTTATTTCATAATATGGCCGTCTATACACTCAACCCTGATTTACCCGTTTAACGATTTCAGGAACTTTTATTTTCAGAATCTATTAATACATATGCGTTATACAATTACTATAAACTTAACGGTTATAATATTTATCTGCGATTATCACTGATTTTTTTTACGTTCCTACTAGTTTTGATCAGCATAGAGCGGCAGTTTTAATGGTGCAAAAACGCTTAAACAACAGCAGAATTCAATTCTCGCCAGCAACACGCGCAAGGTCATTAACACACTGACTGGGCGACTAGATTCAAATCAGTATTGTGCTGTCGATACGCACTCTAGAAATCGTGAAAACCAATACGTCAAGTGTGTAAAAACAAAACTCATTGTCGTTCGGTGCATAGCATCGCAACTTTGTATTGACGCACAACATCCGAGCTCCGGCAAAATGTATTACTCATTTTATTTCAATAATAACACAAAAACGAATTGGTCATTTTGAAGGAAAGTAGCTTTAAATAGGAAAGTAGGCTTGGAAATTTTGTTGGAATTGTTGACAGTTGTCAAAATGGAACGTCGGTCTACACTTCTGTATTGAGAGATTTATTAAAGATTTATTAAATTTAAGTC
Organism: Cetonia aurata; assembly: GCA_949128085.1. Taxonomy (NCBI): domain Eukaryota; kingdom Metazoa; phylum Arthropoda; class Insecta; order Coleoptera; family Scarabaeidae; genus Cetonia; species Cetonia aurata. The sequence continues at coordinate 65,238,701 of OX421883.1, read as the reverse complement.
AGTAATCGTTGTCCAAAGCTGTTTTCGACGTCATTTTTAATGTGCGTCGCTGTCCTCAGCGTAAGACTATTTTGGCTTGGCACAATAAAGTGGGATTTATTGCAGACAAAAAATTAAATGGAAGACCAATAACTGCCTGAATGAACGTAACGAAGACAGGGTAAGAAATGCAACTCTGGCTAGTCCGATAACATCCGCTATTAAACAATTACAATTGACTTAATAAATAAAATAAAGAATGAAACAGAGAAAAACAAGACGGTAGTAGTACTCTTTCTAGATATGAAAAGAGCGTTTGACACTATCTCCAAAACGAAATTAGTCGAAAAAATGGATGCTCTGGGGATAAAGAATATTGTTTCCTGTCAAGACCATTACTTTCCGAATTTGTTTTTCGGTGAACTGGCAAATATATCGTACTTTCTTTGATGGGCAGATTAATTTACCTAAGAAATAGTGAAGAAAATGTAAAGAAATATATATGTTATACATCATTTATTTACCTCTACCCTTTGTTTTCAGGAACATCAAGTGATTCTAAATAAAAATATATTTTTTACATTTTCTTTGTCCGAATTCAATGTTGGAATAATTCCCCCTTTAATTCGCACAATCTGTCCCGTCCTATCAAAATCCTTTTCGAGGAAATGTAGTGAACAAACATATGCACACTTACTTTTGCAGGGATTTATGGTATCCCCTGTAACAGTAATTCACACAACAATGTTTGGGCATTCTACAAAAAATTATTTCACATAGAAACACTAAGTATTATCATAATTTCAGAATATCTTTGAGCTATGGCATTATTCTGCAACTTACATATGAAAAGTTAGTTCTCCGTCATCTTTGTAACTATTGCTTTTGCAGAATTTTACACGACACGATGGCATCACTTTTCTTTAGGAAAAACTACCTGGATTAATTGTCGTATAAGCCCAATTGTTAATGCTATAATATGCATACTTACACCACAGCCTTACACGTAAAACAAAAATATCGGGGAAATTTCCTTAAATTTCTGTGTCATTTTAAAACACTTTAAATATAACTGTTGTGGAACCGTGTTATAAGTAGTATTTTAGCTTGATAATTCACCGTTATTGTTAGCCACGCGGAATACGATTTATTTATCTCCCATTATTAAACGGTCTTTTATACACCTACTTGAAAGTATTTCTTAGGTCACTATGATCGAACGATACATCCTCACGAAGAAAATTCCTCAATCATTCTCTGACGCAAGTTCGGTGTTCGGTAAGGCGACACCTCCTATAAGAATCGGAATTTAATCTGTTTTTTTTTTTAGCGAAGAAGAATTACGGAACAAATTCCCGATGACACAAATGGATCTCCCCGAAATTGACGTTTCGATTAACACCGTCAACAGCAGTGACTGAGAAAAAAAAATGCGATAATGCAATTTGTAGTAGAGCAGGGTAGGGTATCTTTAACAGGAAGCCCGAGAAATGGAGATAAAAGTGGCGTCATCATCGATGTTTACGGCGTTTTCCGTTATTCCGGGCAGTATTAAATTCTCATTTTTAAATCATATCAAATTTCCATCTAGTATATAGTGACAACGGGCGACGTGATCGGCCTAGCTGAACGCGAGAACCGTTTTGGTAGCTCTCTATTAGCAAGATCGATTACAATACCGAGTAAACTAATGCACTGCTGCCAACGCTCCGTCAATAAATGAGGAGTCAATCATTTAGATAAACTTTAATAGATGCAAACCATAGAGATGATAGAGTGTTGATATTGAACTCAAAACTGTCATCAATTGAAATGCGCCATATTGGAACACAAACGTCATCAATAGACGTCGATACCATGGCGGATATTCAAATAAATAAAGTTAAGGATATCAATAAATTTTAATAGCACTTGCAATTTGTAATGATAATTAGTAGCATATGTTAGATTTTATCCTATGTATTTTATACGGCATTGTTTTTTTTTTTATTAAAATTGTGGACAACTTAGAACTATAGACAGTTTCTAAACTTACGATGAACTGGTAACATATACTTCATTCGTTCTCAGCTTTAATAAGAGAGAAAAGATAAAATGTCCTTCAACGCCATATAAAAATACATAGGAAAAATCTAATAAAAGTTTCATGTGATCTTCACCAGTTGGCATAACAATCCAACATTGTATGTTGTCTTTAGGGGTAAATAATATACTGCAGTATTATATAATTTATTGATGATTAAATAATATTAGTTTACTTAATTCCTTCCTTATTGATTTTCCTTGTGTTTTTTCTGTAAACTTCTTCGCTAAATTATGAAATCTAATTTTGCTATAAGACGATATTATGGTTTTACTTAAAATTTAAACATGAGTTTCTTCCAGAGCTGACATATCAAAAAAATGATGGGATAAACTAGAAAAAATGTTTTGGGGAACATGACTTGATAGTAAATAAACAAAAGTCGTTTGAAAGTTTTCTTCTTGTGGAATCTTGTTTCCTGTCAAGACCATTACTTTCCGAATTTGTTTTTCGGTGAACTGGCAAATATGTCGTACCTCCTTTGATGAGCAGATTAATTTACCTAAGAAATAGTGAAGAGAATTGAAAGAAATATATATGTTATACATCATTTATTTACCTCTACCCTTTGTTTTCAGGAATATCAAGTGATTCTAAATAAAAATATACTTTTTTAGATTTTCTTTGTCCGAATTCAATGTTGGAATAACTCCCTCTTTAATTCGCACAATTTGTCCAGTTCTATCAAAATCCTTTTCGCGGAAATGTAGTGAACAAACTTATCCACGCTTACTTTTGCAGGGATTTATTGTACCCCCTGTAACAGTAAGCCACACAACAATGTTTGGGCATTCTACAAAGAAATATTTCACATTGAAACACTAAGTATTATCATAATTTCAGAATATTTTTAAGCTATGGCATTATTCTGCAACTTACATATGAAAAGTTAGTTCTCCGTCATCTTTGTAACTATTGCTTTTGCAGGATTTTACACGACACGATGGTATCACGTTTCTCTAGGAAAAACTACCTGGATTAATTGTCATATAAGCCCAATTGTTAATGCTATAATATGCATACTCACACCACAGCCTTACACGTTCAACATAAATATCGGGTGAATAATATATAATATTCGAAACAGTCCGTGAAAGATTAAAGCAAAGAAAGTAAATAAAACAATCAAACTGCAAGGTTAGGTAACATCAGTAATACTTGTCAACTTGCAAAAAACTTAACGTGACTTAACGCAAATACTTCCTAAAGAAAACTAACGTAAGCATGACGCTACATGAAACATGACGCATATAATGACGTCTGTGTTCCAAGATGTCCTTTAGTCTTTTGATGGTGCGCCGTAGCGATGCGCATACGGTTCATTGGCAGTCTATCAGGTCTGTGATGCAAACAGACAATTACAACGGCATACATGCAATTCTTTCTAGAAAACATTAATTTCTATGTGATTTATATTCAAGGAATGTTGTTAGATTTCCTTTTTTCTTTAACTGGATTTAAGATTATTAACTTAGTTTATTTTTTAAAATGAACATTCGATATCTCAGAATAATAAAGTTAGACAATGTTTCTTTTTACGGCCAATTTATACAATAATCCTGACGTAATGGAAGTCGACCTAAAAATACGATGATGGACAAAGCACTTCAAATAGAAAAGCGTGTAAAAGCTCTAAATCGCAAACAGCTTTCGGAAAAGTTGCGGATTTAAAGTTTCTGCGGTGTTTCACGTCTATCACAACTACTGACAGATATTTTAAATCTGCTTAACCGGAGAGTTCGAATGTTTGACGGAAATATGACTTTTTTTCTTCTATCTCAAGTAACTTGCTATTTTATTATTATTATTATTATTATTAAGGAAGTAAATAAAGCCTAAGGAATAAAAATATTTGTCAGGCACCTCCGCAGAGCCAAATCTCCCTCCTAATCATCACTATAACCTTGGAAAAAACGGCTATCAAAACTTACCAGAGTGAGATTTGAACTCCTGACCTAATGACTGATAGCCAAGCGCGCAAGCCACTAGACTATCAGCCGGGATGATAGTAATAAATTAGATGTGACCGTTTACCTAATGCAATAACTTTATTTTTTGAATAGGTTGAATTTAGAAGTCGTATTCATACACAGACTTTGATTCATGTTAACTGTCAACTAATTGTAAGATAAGTATCAATAGAAATTTGGTGAATACCTGGTAGAAAGTCGATACGACGTAAAATGTTTATTTAAAAAAATTGACTCTAACAACGGATTCGAGCCATCAGCGTCACTCCATTTTCCTCGTTATCACATCTCAAGCTTTATCCCCGATCTACAAATAATTGTAAGAAATCAAGAGTTTAGGTGTGCGCCCCCTAAAGGACACAAGCCCAACACTCAACTCACACAGTGTATTGCTTAAATCTAACGCATTTCGTTTAAAATATGCTTTTATTTTACTTATGTTATCTTGCAATGCTTGTAGTTTGTAGTTAGGGCAGTTTATCCAGTCTGTTTGAGTTTAGCTGTCACACCATATATCTCAGCTGTTGAAATGTTAAAGAAGAAAAGTTGTTCTACATCTAATTCCCTATTAAGTATCTTATAATAAAAAACAATTGAGCAATTTACCCAGTAAATTTCATTTTACTTAGTAATTTTCATACACTAGTAGTAAATTTTCACATCAAAGTAATTTTATTCGCACAAGTAAAATACCTGTACGGTTTCGGGGTAATATAATTGCCCCGAAACCGTACAGGAATTTTACCAAATCTTCGTTAGAGTGAATAATTTTCTTAGGCAAAAGAATAACAAATTTGGTGCAGTTGTACTTAGAAACAAAATGCCAAATAATATAAATAAAGGTGATAAAAAATCATTTATTATGTTAAAAAATCTATAACTATGTTCCATACTAGATTTCAAAATTTTGTTCCTCCATTGCAAATGCTTTAAAAGTTATAGGAACGAACCGCCTGCGAGAAACACCCAGTATATTGTATTTCTGTTCACTAGCTAGCAATTTTAATTCCTGGATACCCCCAATTTCAATTACATACATTTTATTAATTTTCTATTCTACAATAGGAAGATAGAGATGTCGAAAAATACTAATATAAGAAATAGGTTAAATAAAATTTGATGTGATTTCGTGTGAATTTCTAACGTGCGTAATATACACTTCATAAAATATGAAAGGATGAAAAGTTTTCTATGTACACACTAAAAAAATTACACTTTTCCTACGGAAAATTCCTGTAATGTATAGGGTAAAATTAACAAAAATTGGGAAATTTACCTAAAGTTTTATAGTAAATTTCCCAATTTTTTGTAAATTTACCTTATACATTACAGGAATTTTCCGTAGGAAAAGTGTAATTTTTTTAGTGTGTAATTTTGCTGTGATTTGTGTCTTTCTCAATAGGAAATAAAGCTGTTTTGTCTTAGTACTAGATAAGTTGCTGTGTGAACAGGCAACTATTTATGTCTAATTGGGGCTGAAAAAGCTATAGTGTGAATATTTTCTCTCTACTATATAGTGCGTGGGTAAATATGTTATTAATACCTTGAAAGAGCGATGGACCTGTAAAAATTCATAATTAATTAATTTACATTACATGGACGTAACCAGAAAAATATATAAAATACAACATGCTCAAATATGCGACACTTTTACATTTTTATACGCGTAATAAAAACATATTTTCGAATACGTTTGTGATTTATTCAGGTCGCATATATTCGCCCTACAAACAGCTAAATAATTTAATTATAAGTTATAGCTGTAAATTTCGTCTGCTCCAGTACGGAAAATTCTTTTTCTAAGCGCAAATATTAGTTTAGAAATAAAATCGTATGGTCGCCGGCACAATTTTTAAAGTAAACGGCGAAGGGTCAAATTGGAAAAAATCTGCCAGTATTAACTCACAGCCCGAGGAGCAAATAATTAAAATAAATTTAATTAACGCGAAAGTTGATTTCCCCAGATGCTAATTCAGATGTTTGTTTACATCAGCGTATTTTACTATACCATAAATTATTCAGTTGCTGTAATTATTCTAAATTTCTTCGTTAGCGCTTTTGTGTCAATTAAAAAAAAAAATTATCGGTTTTGATGAAATGTACCCACATATACAGGGCGGTCGGGATACTTTACTAGCGTACTCTAACAACAAAATTAATGACAAAAGTTTGTACAGCCTCAATCTCTGCAAAGTAAACGGCGGGGAAGTACATATACTCCCACCGTCTCCCACTCTACCTAACAGCGAGGTGTGGCGCTGTAGTACGATAATAGCACGTGTAGACTGATCAGTGATCAGTATTATTAGTCAGTTCAAGTAAGTTGGTTGTCTAAGTTTTAAATACAAATTTTTGCGCAATAAAGCCACAATTTTTAAATTAAAAAATAAAACCGACAATACCGGTTCGGTCGAAAATTTAAAAACATCACTTCCAACTCGCAGAATTTCTAATAATACGTCCGTTTTAGTATGTGCTGCAGTTGAAATAAATTCGAATATGTCATCTGGCACTATTTCCAATGATTTAGACATATCCCGTTCTTCCGTTCAGCGAATACTCAAAGCAAATGGGTATCACAATTTTAAATATTCTAAACACCAACAATTATTTCACGGCGACGCATTTAAGCGTATGGTATTTTGTGAAAAGTTATAAGTGATTAATTAACCGAGATGCTAATTTGGTAAACAATATTATCTTTACCGATGAATCTTCTTTTCCTTTGGTTAGAAGTCACAATCTATCTGTGACAACATACTGGGCCATGCAAATCGAGCATAGATATTTAAGTTCATCTAGTCAGCAACAGCAAAAAGTAAATGTTTGGGCAGGTTTGTTAAACAACCATATTATTAGGCTTTTTTTATCAATGGCAATTTGAACGCAAATGCATATTTAGAATTAATGAACACCCACATTCTACCTACTGTACAGCAACTTCCCGTCATAAATATGCAAAACATCTACTTTCAACAAGATGGTTGCCCTGCACATAAAGCAGTGGCTGTCCGAAACTATTTAAGTGAATAGTTTCCTAACCGGTGGATCGGAACTCATTCTGAAAACATCAAATGGCCGCCACGTTCACCAGATGTATCTCCTCTCGATTTCTTTTACTGGGATTATTTAAAAGAAATAATTTATGGCAATGAAGACATTAGACCAGTTAATGTAGAGTAGTTGCGCAATAAAATTGTTCAAACGTCAAACAACATTAGCCCAGAAATGTTGGAGAATGTTAGAATGAATTTCTACAACACATTAGGATATTGTTTAGCCAAAGATGGGGGCATATTTGAACCTTTTGTTTGAAGATTCAATGATTTTTAAAAAATTCACGTTTATTTCATCTTATTATTAAAGCTTATTTTAGTTTTCTATCTTTTAAATTTATTTACCCAAAATTAATTTTTATTTGTCCTTCATTAAATTTACTATTTCTTTTTGAGGGTTTTACCCTAAATTCATTAGAATGTCTTTGATTTCCCTGTCATGAACAAACCCTAATTTTATATTTGTCTATTTATTACTATTACGAATAGAATAGTAACCGAGCTGGTGTTAAAGTTTATTTAATTTATTATTAAGAGTTACTTTTACGGTTTCATTTTTTAAAATTATTTACTCAGAAATAAGTTTTATTTTTTTTGCGTTAAATTTATTATTTCTTTATGAGGGTTTTGTTCTTCGTTCATTAGAATTACTTTAATTTTCTTGTCATGAGCAAAGACTATTTTTAAGTACATAATAGATACCATAAATTACTGTTTTACGCTTTCATTACACATTTTCAGTTTATAAGTACGTGTGACCAAAGCAATACATATTGCAATTTATTCATTTTCATAATAAAAATACAATACGTCTCACGGTCACTAAAAATTAACACATTTCTGGGTGTAGTTTGAATAGCAAAGCCACCGCTGCGCTTGCGTCAGTATTCGTTGTGAGCTATGAGTGGCTATGACGAATGACTGAATGTAGGGGAATACCTGCTGGAGTAAGAAGAATGAGCGGGAGACGCACATGCGTGGTATAACCGTTTACATTGCAGGGAAACATTTGTCATTAAATGTTTCCCAACGGAGATATCCCATTGTAAAGTGTTCTATTTATATTGATATGACAATCGTAGTGTGCTGCCAACGGTAACTAATCTGTCAAAAATGCACAATCTACTGTTGCGTTTACTAAAAAGTTTGTGTGGTACTACTATGCCAAGAAAATTTAATAATGAAGAATACGCAGATATCCTTCGGCAATGCCGAAGCGTCGCCGGTGCGTTAATACGGCCAACGTTTTCCCCAAAGGAGACGTCCGGATTCTCAAGTGTTCATAGTAGATACTCATCGGCGTTTTCGTTAGTATTTTGCTTTACGCGCTAATAATGAACAAAACCGAAATGAAAATCACACACAAAGAGGACTTAATAACCGTATTCTCCGGGCATTTAATGAAAACCCACGACTCAGTTCTCGCAAAGCGGCTCAACGACTTGAAGTAACGAAATCAAAAGTATTAAGAACATTACATGCGGACCTACCATTTTCAACTTGTGCAAAATTTACATCCTGGTGATACGGAGAGAAGGTTGAGCTTTTGCTAGTGGATGTTAAATCAGAAAATAATCACGAGTTTTTGCATAAAATTCTTTGGACTGACGAAGCCACATTTACGAGATCCGGAGTAGTTAATTATCACAATGTTAATATTTGGGCACGCCAAAATCCGCATGAGATTCGACCACGCAATTTTCAACATGAATTTAGTGGCTCGGCGTCTTACATAATAACATTTATGGTCCATACTTTTTGCCGCCAAGATTAAACTCTTATTTTTACTCTTTTGTATTAAAAAAAAAAAGTGCCTACAGTTTTTAAATACATGATGTTTTGTAAAGGTTGTTTGTTGTATGTTTAGTTTTAGTTTATCGTACATTATCTGACGTTGCACGGCGCAACAGCTGTCATATTTAACACTAATAAAGTGTAAATCTCACAATTAATTGTTGTTTATTTAATTAAAATGGATTGACATCAAGTAAACGCCGCATCTATTCAACAGTTAACGATCTTAGGGAGGGCAACAGGCTCATTGCAGCTCTCTAGTAGGTGGCAGAACTCGCCTTTGAACATTGTAATGAGATTCACCTCAAAATCCCTAGACAATATGTTCCATGACATCAAACAGAGATGAAAAGAAATATCGAACGAAGTTATACATTAGAATGAATGCTGAAACTACTTTATAACGATTCGCATTGTGAAGCCTGATCTCTTTTGATACGATAACTCAAAGAATAAACTAAAACCGACACGACGACGGTAGCATTTGAAGCTAACAATACTGCGTTATTTTCGAAGTATCCTTACGTAATTAATTACAATTGATTACTACGGTGTAGCCTGGCCGGCGAGGATTACGCTTGATCTAGCGCGAAAGTTTTTTTTCACATACAACGGGCGGCTATGTTTATCCGATATGTCTATAATTAAATTGCCATTACACAGTAAAGAAAAGAGGCAAGTATTGCTAGTGTTTTAGTAGGATCAGTTCCAATAAGCAATTAGGTACTCATGAAAATATTTGGAAAAACTACACAAAATTCCCGTTTCAAATAGAGTTGAAGCGTTATTGGAAATCGTTAAATGAAATATTTTTATACTCCGTCAATGTTTTCCGGAGTAATATTGGGAAGATTTAAATTTTTACAGCTATCTTCTTGTAACATCTTAATCAGCAAACATCGAAATAGTATATGTACTTAATACTCAACTGTTTTCATTATTCCAAATCCAAATTATGAAAAATAAACAAATTATTTTAGTTAATCGACAAAAGAATATTGTAAATGTGACATAAGTACAATTTTTATTAACTTAACACATTGCTTTCGTTGCTTTATTAATATGTTTATGTATTTGTTACGTCTGTGTTCTCTTGTCGTAGTAGTGATAGTATTTTAATTTGTAATAAGTACAGACCGGATTATATGCAAAGTGTATACATATACCTATATAAAATTGTAGTAATTTTTACACTTTTTAACACTTCCTTACTAAATAGTAATATATTTCGTGAAAAGCGCTAGATGCTATAGTGATAAGTGATAATCATTACTACAATTTCTAGTAACTTATAGTTTTCATTGTTTACTGCACAACAGCTTTTTACCTCCAATTCTAGCATTACACAAGTAGAAACGTTCTCAATAAATATAGTACGAATCGCCATTTTCTGTGGCAGAGTTTCTCAAATATTCTTTTACTTAGTGTTAGTGTTATAATTTGTAGCACAACTTACGAGTGCATATTACAAAGTGTTGTATAGTTTAGCGTAAAAATTACAACAACTTTTTGGATTCAGTCTTATTTGTTTTGAGAAATTGTCTCGCAGAGAAATTGTATAGAGTATTACAATATTGTAGTAAGCTCTCTTAAAAATAAAATGACCGTACTGACTATATTGTTGTCGCATTTTTTTTTTTACAAATTGTAATACACATTCTTATGCACGTTAGACACAATTTTGTGTGACTTTTCATATATACAGTGTGTTAAAAAAAGGTTGTCGGATATTTTACCCAATTGTAGTACTGGTGGAAATAAACAAAAAAGTCTTAGTCAACATGGGTCCGCAATTCAACTGTTTTTGACATATAGTCGATTGCATGTTGTTTTAGTAGGGTAAAAATTTTCAAAAAAATTCTGGTCGCAATGTAAATTAAACAAATGTTTATTTAAAGTAAAACTAAAGAAATTGTTCTACATGTCCACCGTTCATTTCTAAGCACGCTTCACACCTTATGAAAGATCGACGCAATCTTTCGAAAATTCCTGGAGTCCTCCGAATTGCCTCGCAACAATTTATGATGATGAGTTCTTCCGAATTGTTTACAGATCGTGCGTACACTAATTGTTTTAGATGCCCCCAAACATAGAAGTCTAGAGGTGTCAGGTCAGGGGACCTAGGAGGCCATGCAGTTGGTCCACCCCGTCCTATCCATCTCTCGTTGTAATCTTGATTTAAGAAATTTCTAACTACGATGGAAAAATGCGCAGGAGCTCCATCGTGCATAAACCACATATTTAATCTGTTAAAAAGTGGCACGTCTTCCAACAAAACGGGTAATTCATTTCTTAAAAAATCCAAGTATACTTGTCCCGTCAAACGATTAGGGAGAAATACTGGACCAATTAAACAGTCTCCAAAAATAGCAAGCCAAACATTTAGCGAAAAACGGTTTTGGTGATGCAGTTCAACAACAGCATGGGGATTTTCATCTGCCCAGACGTGATTGTTATGAAAATTGAATATTCCGTCTCTTGTAAACCCAGCCTCGTCACTAAATAAAATCTGAGTCGCAAAATTAGGAGTTTCTGCCAGCTTTCGTAAAACCCAATCACAAAAAACCCTACGTGCATCATAATCGAGAGGAGCAAGAACTTGCACGCGTTGAATGTGGTAGGGATAGAGCTGCTGTTCCCGCAGAATTCTCCAAATGAGAGGATGACTGACGTTCAGTTCTGCGGCAAGTCTTCGGGTGCTAATATTTGGGTTGTCTTCTACCCGTCTCAAAATATCTAATTCTACTGCGGGAGAAGAAACTGATCTAGGTCTACCAGAACCACTATTAATTTTAAATGAACCAGTTTCGGACAGCCGGATATGAAGTCTTGAGAAAATCTTATCACTCGGTAACAACCGATTTGGAAATTCTTCGGCATACATACGCCGTGCTTCAGTGGCATTACCATTCGCACGACCGTACATAAAATGCATATCGGCCATTTCTGCATTTGTGTACTTTTGCATAATTTGAGAACAAAAAAAAATTGACGCAAATGATAAATAATCTGATGACAGATGTCTGACAGAACTAATTTTAAGTCACAATCAGTTGTTTGACAAAGGGAACTATTCTCAAAACCGAAAAATGTGTTTTTTTTTTATTTTAAAGTATGCAATCGACTATATGTCAAAAACAGTTGAATTGCGGACCCATGTTGACTAAGACTTTTTTGTTTATTTCCACCAGTACTATAATTGGGTAAAATATCCAACAACCTTTTTTAACAGGCTGTATATATAAAAAAGAGAAAATAAAAAGCTGGTTGATCAACACACTAAATTCCTTCACATATTGGTAAATGTGAAAAACTAGAGCGATCCGCTTGTTTGCAGCAATGTTTGCCATTGGGCAATGGCAACGTCAGAAATTTACATTTAAATAAAAAAAATCAACTTTATGCTACACACCAAAAACAATGGTGTTGCGTATATTAATATAATTCCACATAACAAACCTCGTTTATGATACATTATTGTATGTTACTTGCAACTCTAACAAATTTTTCTTACTGTGTGCTTCGCTTTTCTATTTTAACGATTGAGTAAGTAATATAATTTTAAATTACACAATAGAACATACTGAAAATGCGACGTTTAACTTTCGTCCGTAAGTCATGCACCAAAACAACCTTTAGGCCTATATGCAAATGCTATCGAACCGTTTTTCCCGCGTCTGTTGCCCTTGCCAGCTACGCCGCCACATTCTGGATAGCTATACGGTTCTTCGTGATACGGACTCATTCGTCAAGCGGATACGAAACGCAACCCTCTCACTCCCTCCACCTTTCCCGCGGCTCTATCCGATGTAAATTGTGAAACGGAACGTACGGAATGAACGCCACAGTTGAGGAATTAAAACTTTTCGTAAAATTAAGGTCCCCCTGGTGGCTGAATCCGTATATACATATAGTAAGCAATATTTCATGTGCGTTTCACGCGTTCAAGTTTATATTTCCGTTGGAAATGATTTCTTTCTTGTTTCGGTTAAATATGATGCCATTGTGCATGCGATGCGTAGATCGGATGACGTGTTTCCTCATCAGATGTAGAAGTGAACATAATATAAATACGTGGTTTCTCAAGGGTCTCGAGGAGAGTGGCACCATAAGGGCACAAGTAATTCTTGTTTGATTTTCTAAGAAAAAAAGAGAAAGAAACGATAAAGCCAGAAAGAGATCGTCGTGGTCCAAAAACTTTGGAGCTGGTAATGAATTGGGTTTCAGAGAAGCACAAAGATCACTGGAACAAAACCACCAGGCATATTCATGAAAAAAAAAAAAATAGCAGCAGGTTTCCTATCAAGACATTGTGCACTGAAAGGACACCTATAAAAAATTAGTATCAACACCGCAGATACCCAATGCACTGTGTAAATAGAATGACGGAGATCGATTTTATGCGAATACGCAATGAACCCAGAGAATTATTTCGACCGACTAGCTAGAGTCCTGTTGAGACTAGTACAGGACACCACACTGAGAAAAATGGATTGTAGAAATTAGATCGTAAATCTCTTTATGTTAATTACTAAAATAATTATTGTCAAAACGACAATATGTGGCGTATTAAGAGTAAAATAACCAGATTTTATCATGCTTATAGTAAGAGGCAAAATCTGGATGTTACCATCTACATCTTATGGATGTAACAATTAATATACTCTATTGCTGAAAGCCTATATAATGACGTGGATTATATAGATAGTCGCTGCGATTGACTGCGATATTATCAGGTATTCGATGCATATTCAATTTCTAACATAAATGTTTGTAACGCTCTTCCCACCCCTTGCTCTATTCATTGTCGATCTTTACCGAAGAAATCGACCAATAAGCTGTTTTGCCGCGACTAAATTACTGTGCACGTGTTATGTACATGTGATACAGGTGTACATATTCGTGTCGGTGCATGTTTGTGTCTGGTCGTTCGTTGATTTCTGTGCATCGTAAGCAGAAATGAATGCAAACGTGGAAAACATTTTAATCGAGTGGGGGTTTCCACAGTTAATTAATATATTCAAATGTAAGTAATAGATATTATATGCATATACTTCGTAGTGGGTACTTTATGCTTTGATAGAACATTCACCTAAATCTAACCTACTAGTGATTGTTATGTTAATGAAAGTAATACACGTTGGATTTTTGTAATAATGGGTTTAAGGACAAATAAAAATATAAAATCAATATTATAGTTTTTATTGTGTAATATTCCACTTTCCTTACGCATGAACTGGGTAAAACCTTGTATAGTACTATATTTTAAATTACAGGTAAGTATCGCTGTATAGTGCCCGCATATAATCCATTATATTATTGTTTACTATCTACTATTTTAAATGCTAAGAGACGTTAGATTATTATAGTAGAAAATAATATTGTAAGTACTACAAGGCTATATGGTAAGTATGAGCATCATGTATCGTACATAGTAAAATATTACATTATACTGGGTACAATAAAAAATTTAACAGTTATTATCAAATACAGTCAGTGCTACTAGACATTTTTTTCACATTTACTAACATGTATGCTCAAATTAATAATACAAATATAGTATACCAACTTTACCATACGAGTTAATAAAAACTATTGATAGAAATTAATAATTAAATTAATATTCATAGAAACAGACTAGCCAGTATGATAATGCGTATAGCGTAAAGAAAAATACTTTGAAACATTACTTGATGAAAATAAACATAGATATGTCGAATTTAGGAAAACTTTAAAAACACTTTTACCTAAAAAAACAAAAGTAATTCACTCACCGCAAAGGGTGAGAGATGATTTACAAATAAGACGGAACGAATATTTTTAAAAAGCATAGATGATATAATTCAAAGTATACCACAGATAAAAGTTACGAATCACATATGCATACGAGGAATAACTTATTGTAAATTTTCAAAATTTCGCAATATAACTTTGAATAGCGCTAAAGCTATATTTAACATTTTGAAAAATACTGAAGACGTAGTTGGTAATGGACTAACGACCAAAATTTTACAGTTGAGTGCAAATAGTATTCTTGATATTGTTAATGCTTCATTAGATACAGAGAAATTTCCGGTAAACTCGAAAACCTCATACATTATTTCGATACCTAAATCGATAGGGACCAAAGCATCTGAAGACTTCAATCCTATCAATACTGTGCCAAGTTGTGAAAAAGTTTCGGAACTGTTTGTAAAAAAAACCAACAGGATTTAGAAAAGATCATTCATGTGAAACTATATTATAGTGGATATATGTCAAGTGGTTACAAGAAATTGATAAGTGAAATTTTGTTATAGCTGTGTTCTTAGACTTTCGTAGGGGTTTTGAAACCATTGATAGAAACTATTAATAAAGAAACTAGAAATGTATATGGTATTAGTGATGAGGTTAAGCATTGGTTCCATTCATGTTTAAATAATAGAACACAAAAAGTGAAATATAATAACAGGATATTCGAAAAAATTTAAATACAAATAATAGGGTTTCACAAGCGACGGTGTTAGGTCCCTTATTGTTTAACTTGTATGTTAATGACTTATTTTCGACAATGAAAAACTGTAATATACACACTAAAAATGTATGTAATTCCTACGGAAAATTCCTGTAACGGATAAG
Organism: Cetonia aurata; assembly: GCA_949128085.1. Taxonomy (NCBI): domain Eukaryota; kingdom Metazoa; phylum Arthropoda; class Insecta; order Coleoptera; family Scarabaeidae; genus Cetonia; species Cetonia aurata. The sequence continues at coordinate 65,223,201 of OX421883.1, read as the reverse complement.
GTAAAATTACCAAAAATTGGGAAATTTACCTAAAGTTTTATAGTAAATTTCCCAATTTTTGGTAAATTTACCCTATACATTACAGGAATTTTCCGTAGGAAAAGTGTAAAATTTTTTAGTGTGTTGGGCTGAAAAGTTCGCAGGCTAACACAGAAAAAATCTTTTTTTTTATAGAATTTGATTTGATTATTCAATATAGCGGCCTTCGAGAGCGATACAACAATTATAGCGGTCATACAATTTTTCGATACCATTTTTATAGTACGATTTGTCTTTAGCCTCAAAATAGGCTTCAGTTTCGGCGATCACCTCTTCATCAGCGCGAAATTTCTGTCCAGCGAGCATTCTCTTGAGGTCTGAGAACAGGAAAAAGTCGCTGGGGGCCAAATCTGGAGAATATGGTGGGTGCGGAAGCAATTCGAAGCCCAATTCATGGCATTCTGCCATTGTTTTCATTTATTTGTGGCACGGTGCATTGTCTTGATGAAACAGCACTTTCTTCTTCTTCAAATGGGGACGTTTTTCCGCGATTTTGTCCTTCAAACGCTCCAATAACGCTACGTAATAGTCGCTGTTGATGGTTTTTCCCTTTTTAAGATAATCGATGAATATTATACCACGTGCATCCCAAAATATTGATGCCATAAATTTGCCAGCCGACTTTTGCGCCTTTCCACGCTTTGGAGTCGGTTCATCACGTGCAGCCCACTCGGCTGACTGTCGATTGGACTCCGGTGTGAAATGATGGAGCCATGTTTCATCCATTGTCACATATCGACGCAAAAATTCGGATTTATTACGATTGAACAGCCTCAAACACTGCTTAGAATCATCAATTCGTTGTTGTTTTTCGTCGATTGTGAGCTCGCGCGGCACCCATTTTGAACAGACCTTTCGCATATCCAAATATTCATCTACGATATGTCCAACACGTTCCTTCGATATCTTTAGGATCTCAGCTATCTGAATTAACTTGACTTTTCGGTTATCCAAAATTATTTTGTGGACTTTTTTTATGTTTTCGTCGGTAACAGCCTCTTGGGGGCGTCCACTGCGTGCATCGTCCTCGGTGCTCATTTCGCCTCGTTTAAACTTAGCAAACCACTTTTCAACGGTTACTTTTCCTGGTGCAGAGTCCGAATAATGTTTATCAAGCCAAGCCTTGGCTTCAATAGTATTTTTTTTTTCGCCAAAAAGCAATGCTTTATTAATACACGAAATTCCTTTTTATCCATTTCTTTAAACGAACAAAAGTTCCTTCACTCACAAACTAATTGTACGACAGTTATCAAATTTGTACACGTGTCTTTTGAAGGTTAGAGCTAACTAAAAATCATATTAATTTAATATTAGTAGCGCCACATATGTGTCAGCCTACGAACCTTTCAGCCCCCTTCGTATGTTATATAATACTTTACCATATGTAATTAAAACAAACAGTAATAATATTAATACCTTTAAGAAATATCTGTATACACATATTGTTCAGCGTTATAATTAATTGATTGTATATTAAACATCTTTTATCTTCTGTTTTATTATATAGCTTTAGCTAAATGAACTGTCTATCTACATGTACAAAAAGTCAATTGGCTGCAGTATTTCCAGAGACTTTATGTGAGACAGCTCGCAGAACAAAAAAAAAAATGTTCGTGGGTCAACGGGAAACAATAGCAAAATGTAAAAAATCGAATTTGGTGCAGTAAAGCTTGAAAACATGCAATTTCAAGCAAAATAAAGCCAGTGTCAAAACACGTTTCTTTTAACGACTCGAATTTCTGTCTAGATTTCATTAATTTCAAAATGTGACAAGAATAAGGGGAATGCCGGCTTTAGTAACTACTTTAAGCAGTGCATACTTAAAATATCTAATTCCGTATCGCTTAAACAAGTAGGTAAGCGCTGCCATACCTCCCAGTCGCAATAACAACGGCAATAAGTAATTGCAGCCAACTTAACAAGAGGAGAACCCCATTAATCAATATTAGCTTGGCTATGCGGAGAATGCGAGGATATAAACATTGTGTAGAACGAATTGAATGACTGACGACTGTACCCGATCCGTTTCCCGAGTTGGACGACCGAACTGGGTTACCAAGACACGCGCTGTTGACATACATTTGAGAAATCAAGTCGCCCAGTCCTTCAAACCCAATTTTTCCACCAATTGTCAATGCACGGTCAAGGTTAACCGTATATGACACCACTTTATACTAAAAACATATAGAGAATATTTTAATTGAAAGGAGCCACTCTTTACCTGAAGCTGTCAATTCTTATATCAATGGAGACAATCATTCCTGGGGGCACAGCCTTTAAAATTTGAATAGGAAAGATAGGTCTTGTGATCATTCATTCAAAAGGTCTTTAATTCTCTTTATGGGAGCAACATTAACAAAATTCTGCGACGAGGTTACATAATTGTGTTAATTACTGCTACAATATTTTCTCTACAATATTGGGGATAAAATACTTAATTGTTTAAAGTACCTTCATTCTATTTCATCATTCGATGCTAATAGCCGAGTTCCACCTCTTATGACCCCTCTCTGTTTATAGTTTGAGTTAAAAGATTTAACAAAAATCAGGAACCGTAACTTAATAGGTTAACCTAACACGTTTCCCATCTGTTGTTCAAATCTCAACACCCCGAAAAGTTGGGCGAGGATTAATTACTGCGTTTCAATATTTACCGGTTACCGCCACCTTTTTATAGCCGAAGCAATAAATCCCCCTAAACGCCGGCACTTTCAGTACACTGCCAGATTTAATAATATTATGCATGTATATTAATATCAGGTATTAGTGTTGACGGTGTTGATGACGGAAGTGACACGACATGGGGATCGGTTGCTATGGTAATACCCTCAGTTATTTACGTTGACAACGTACTTAAACGCATATTATTTTGATGAGTTGGATATGTTTCGCGCGATAACGATTTCGCTTATTGCTATAGTTACTGAATCTATTGCTAGATCAGGAAGTTGTGATCGCTGGTTAACTAATTTTGTAAGATAAATAGAACGGTACGAAGAGAAAAATCAAAATTATGTTTTAACGTTTGTTTGAGATTATTTCATATTAAAATGGAATGTCAAATCCTCACAATTTTGATTATAATATCGTTGGCTTCCTTAGCAGTTTAGTTCACACAGACTAGAACATATTAAAATTTTAAGACTGTGAGTTTAAGGATTTTCACTCCGCTCTTTAACAAAACCATTATATAAAAAAAAAATCAGATTAACAATAAATATAGGAATGTATTGCTATGGATTCAGCACATATGGTGTTATTAAATTTGAATTTTTATTGAAGTAATAGCCTTGTTTATATATATATATATAGTTATTCAACCGGTTTGAAGTACCTTTGGGTGGCGTTCAGATGGCGTGTCAGGTGTGGCGTGCCCATTAATTTTTTTTAATAATGTTGCATTTCTTAATTTTGATTGGTTTTACTTTGTTATTAACTGCCAAGTTTATTTCAGAATCTACAACCAACATAGCTCGCATTCCAATGAATATTTGGCGGTATTTAATTTCATTCATCAGTACTTTTATACTATCGCCGCCAGATGTCAGCACCTTACGCAGCTCGGTTGAATAACTATAAGATATATAAACAAAGGTAATAGTTAAGTTTTAAACGTCTTTTATGCTTTCTAAATTAAATGTATTTAAGTTGTTTATATGGGTTCGGGCGCCATATCAATAAAATTAATATTCTCTTAGTTAGTTAAACAGTATTATAAAATAAAGAAATAGATTTATGTTAATGTTTATTCATAAGTATTTAAATAATTCGAATATTTTATTAAAATTTGGACTCACAGGTAAATAACATGGATTAAATGCAAATTTTGAACAAATTTAAATTCATTAAAAATATCCAAAATCTGATGGTAACAGTTTTAATTCAACTTCAAAAATTCATTATGTAAAATTTTAAAACTCCCGCCAAATCGTATCGTTTCCCCTTATAAAGCAACGGATAAGTTTCTAGGTATGAAAGACAAATATTTCATAGAGAAAGTCACTAGATATTCGAATTTGCGATGGAAAATCATATCAAATACTAGCTACCAACTTATTTCTAAATTAAACAAAAATTCCTTAGTTTACGAGAATGCGTCTAATATGGCTGCCTTTCATAAACGTTAATGGCGGAGATATATATATATAAAAAAAAAACAAAATTGAATACTTTACGTTGAACTAATTGAAATAGGATTGTTTTCTGTGAAAACGGTTGGAACAAAATACCTGGATTCGGACAATGCGGCAGATCGGATTCGGTTCTAGACAGGATTGAGCCCCAATATCTATGTTCATTTGTTCGAATTTAAACGAGGACCAACTAACATTAGAAAACTGACAAATAACTTGATTACAGACTTGAAGATAACACGAAGGAAATAAAGAACCAAATGGAAACCACTGATTAAAAAAAGTGGAACATAAAACCCCAAAACAACCCCAAACTTAGGATGTCTTTTTACAGCAATATAATACAAATAACAATAGTTGATATAGTTGAAACAATGCCCTGTGGTGACCCTATATCGGCTTACACGTTGGATAAACCTCAAGAAGTTCGATAGCACCTGAGAATTTACGTTAGGAGATTTGCGTGAACACATATCCTTATTTATGTTGTACTGAGTATTATGGCAGAATATTAATTTATAAATAGTAAGTTATGGATGAGATAGTTATATCTTTAGTTTAATAAAAACCATGACAGTATGTTTACATATTTTTGTTATTGCAATATCATTAAAGAATCTAGTTCCTTACTCAGGTGTTCGAATTTTTAATATGCTGCTCTTGCAAAGTGTTCGTAGAAACTTTTTTCTTATTATCGGTATTACTTTTTTGTTTCACTGCTCTACACGCCGGCAATATTATATCAAAATCAAAGGTGATCAGTTGAGTGACTGCGTTTGTTAGAGACGACAATATATAGCTAATCCTTCGAATGTACTAAAATGTCTTATTACGGACATTTTTAAATATCTTTCGGACAACGTAGCGCCGATATTTCAATATCCCAATAAAGTTCGTATTAAAAGTTCTTAGCTCAATAGCTGAAATAATTGTACAGTTTCCATATATATATATATATATATACAGGATGTTTCCTCACGTTTCTAACAAAATAAATGGGGATACTCCTTACCAAATTTTAAGACGAAAATGTGGTAAAAGAAAATTGCATTCTGTATCTTGAAAACGAAGCGACATTCGACAAAATTTTATACCACATTTTCGTCTTAAAATTTGGTGAGGGGTACCCTCATTTATTTTGCCAGACAGGTTAGAAAACACCCTGTATATTAGCTATATTGTTTTAAGATACCCTTATTAGGGGATTGAAATACCGGAGCTTGACACATCAAACGCAGGCACACTGTTGTAAAAGCACGGACACCAAAATCCGCTCTACCTATTTATAATTCCTATTCAGACATTTTCCTTTAATCCGAACGGGGAATATTTACAGCGAAACGTATTAGTGTTTACGTACGATCTAGATAATTTACGTACTTTCAAACTTTGACGGCATGATTCATTTCCCGTTACTTTAGGAGATATATCAATAATTCGCTCTCCACTAACATTTACACAAAGTCTGTCTAAATAAATTGGACGCTCCGACAAAAATTACACACAATATATAAATAATATCTTTAGATTCTGGCGATGTTTCAGTATAGAGACCTGAAATTGTTAGTAAATAATAAGATGTGTTAATTTAGGATTAGATTCCCGAAAGATAATGTCGATGTTTTAATATGCTAATCATTCGTGATAAATAACGCTACACTATCATAACATGAAAGATCAGATAGCGTCAAGAACTTCCCTCATGCATTATTTATAGAAGTTTCCGGATTTCCCGATAGGGATCTTACACTTCCGTTTGTTCTTTTCATCGCTCCATTAAGAAATTGAATCCACAGGAAGGCGGTTATTTTTAACTGTCCCTTTTAATTAAACTAGTTTACAAAATGAAACCTTTTTATGTACATTTGGCAAGGGGCGACTTTTTTTATAGATTTTCTTCCGCTGAATTCGAAAATCAACGTTGAAAATTTTTTTTTAAGGATATTGTGATTTTTTTCATTTTTTTGACTACCTTCCACTTTAAAAATCATATCTGGATGAGTCCGATTTGATCATTTTTAGTACTAAATGAAAGACATTGAAGTGGTGAACATATACAAACAAGGCATTTTATTTGCAACGAGTTTCGTCAAATTACTTGGAGGGTGGCGACTGCCACTGCATTTACCCCTCATTAGGTTCATTATGCTTGCTCCATTTACGTCGGCCTACGTAGGTTGTCAACCAGCCAGTCTTCATAAACGCTAGGACATTCCCCAGGGGAGTCTAGCTGAACGTCCCGAAAGTATGGTTTTCCTAATGGGTGATAAGGCGTGGCACTCGCAGAGAACATGCTTAACCGTCTCATCCTCTAATTGGCAGCCCCTACAGATTAGACTAGTCTCTAATTGCAGCTTGAAAAGGTGCGCTTTTAACTAACAGTGTCCCCATTAGAATTCCCATCACTAAGCGGAGGTGCTCCCTGGACATCCTCAGATAGTTTGATACCGTTTCCTTATGAGGGTAAGATAAAGTGGCGCTGGCAAAACGGTGCGCGTCATCCCAGGCTTTAATGAATTGCTCATGGGTGATAATTTCAATTTGGTCACACAAGGTGGATATGGCAGGCCTTACAAATGGCCCAGAATCAGTCTAGTCATTGCCCAGATTGCCGTCGTGTCCTTTAATCCACCTAATCGTAACTTTATTCCTTACAGAGGTCTGTGCGAGAGCTCTGTGACAGTCCAGCATTAGTCTAGCAGTTATTTCGGTTGCCTCAAAGCTAATACTAGTTGTTTGTTATCTGTATACAAATCAATATTTCTGTCCTCAATCCTGAGTTCAGATATATTGTTGGGCGCTAAAGTAAGCGCTGTCACATCTGTTTGGAAAGCAGACAGCTCATCCACGAGCGGCCAAAATTTCTTAAGGTAGAGTTTCTTGGAGTACGTACTAGCCTCCGTTCCTTTTTGTGTCCTGGATCCGTCCACATAGACGGACATGGAGTCCACCGCGTGAGTACTCCTCGTTGCATTTGGAGAAAGATCGTGGGGTCTGTCATAGACAGGTACGGGGGATATACCATCTGTGCCAGCTTCCAGAACGGGCACCCTTTTGCAGGCGTACCCCCAGAGCTGATGTCGGCCGTCCATAAGCCTTACGACAGTTTCTCTATTAATGGCAAACGACAGAAGCCTAATCATGGACGTCCACCTCCTTGACATACAACATGACTTCCATGTCAAATCCTGTCCATTATCAAAAAGTCACTTTTTTAATTAATCAGCAAAAAAAAAGTGCACAATTTGCAACCTGTGTAATGAAATACGATTAGAATGAAACGCTTTAGATTGCTAGATATATACTATACTGGTTATCTCAGTTCAGTTCGACTGATTTTCGGAATTATTTCCTTTTTCCACCAAGCGATGCAAGAGAGAAATAGAAGTAATTTAAATTATCCTTTGTAAACCAATTACAACGCATTTTTTTTTCTTTGCGAGAACAAATCAAATGACACACACTATAATGATGGGATGACGCAACACACATAAAAATTCCCCTTAGTTTAAACTCGCAAGCAGTCGTTTTAAAATCAAACTGAAACACAATAGGAGGCAAATGCATTTGGACGTGCTGGTAGCTTTTGTGCTCGCAAATAATCTCTATTCAAAGATGATCCCTTTAAAGAGGATACTCCTTTTGTTATGGTAAAATGAGCGACGACACTGAACGTGACAAAGACTCGCCCCATTAAATCCGCGATACATTAAAACGTAAAATATAACTTTCAAATCGCGGGATTGAGAAATGGCAAACAATATCCATCCAGATGCTGCGAAATGGGACGAATTAAAACGCCTAGCAATGTATACAATGGATGTCTTAAGACTCAACGTCTCGAGTTGGCTCATAGTAGGGATAACTCTTATTCAAAGTATTATCATATACAAATGATATTTGTATGGATTTTGGACCCATATTTTTCACTAGCATCGCGGGTTTTAAATGTGGGAATTGAGATCCAGTTTTTCTGTTAATCAACCCATTCATATCTTCATATATAAAACGTAAGAATTACCAATAGTTCATTTGTTTTTAGTTTATTTCTAGATGTAAAATATTCCTATAAAGCCGGTTCTACACCTGCCTCGTAACACGAACCTTTGCTCGAAACTTTTACATAATATTTACTATTTTGGATAATATAATCAATAATATTTTTAATCCTTAATTATTCGCAGCTATAAAAAGGCAAAATTTAATCTATTTGCCTATCAATTTTGTATTGTATATTCTAATCTAATCCGATAACTCTTAGAGAAATATTTGCCTACAATAAACTTAACTTTCTATTCTTTACGAGTTACTGCAACGTACTTTCATAATTCATATTGAGTACTAAGAAATAATATATGTAATGTCTAATATACTAGCAAGTGTAGTCTAAGTTTAACCCTACCCAGAGCGCTTCAAGTTAAAACGCTTTGGTTTTAATATAAATCACCTTAAAAAAATAAACTCTCTGTATGTGCTGTTCATGAAAAAAATACATACTTCGTGTATTAAATCTATTTCATATATATACTCGAAATCAATAAATCATAAACTGCGGGGAGAATGTTTCAAGATATACACCAAATATCGTATCATGAAAAATGTATTTATTATATATACAGTTGTCTCCGGATGGACCTAACTATACTTATAAATTATTTAGTTTTTGTTTTTTCAGAAAAAATCATTCTTTATAAATAGTTTTGCTTACTTTGAAAAGGCTTTTCCGATAACCAAAATGTTGATTAAACTTGCAGACTGCTTAAAAAATAATAAAACGTAAAGTTGCATTAAGAGTGGGCTACCAGTTATTGGAAAGTAAATTATTATCATATAAATATTATCATATTATCATATAAAAAATATTATTATCATATAAAAATAGTATAAGTAAAAATTGTTTGGAATATCATCGGAACTTCGAATATGAAGTTTGGACGTTGTTTTTCATGCTGGTTAATATTTTTGCGTTATTGTTAGTTTTGATTTTAGTCTCCTTAGTAACGCCCTTAAGATAGGCAGCCCATTTCGCAAGGAAGTAATTTTTTTCTGCATTGTAAGTTGCCTATTTTAAGGGCATTATTAAACAAATATGGAATTAATTATTATAAATTACAAGCTTGTACAGATTTTTCTATTCTCCTTCTAAATTCATCATAAAGTACACTAATCGATTCTTTATTAATATCTTCTATTTCTTAATAGTATTTTTTTTTGCCTGAAATGGGAGCTTCAAAACAGAGAAGCTGAAAAGTTCAGGTTTAAATATCCCCACAAATATATTAAGGTTACCTATACCTAAGATGAATAGTTTTCCCGTAGTTAGCATTTCAGTTTTCTGAGGACTACATTCAACGCAATTTATTTAAATTCAGTTGGCTTAGACATCGTTACTAAGCATGTATCAATAATTTATTATTTGACAGCAGTTAAAACTTACTTTGGTTGACCTGTGAAATTCATGGTTAAAATCATTAAAGAAAATGAAAATCTATTCTATCCAAGAGAGAATCGACATGATTTTGACAATTGGCGAATGTGCAGAAACCTGTTTTCTTGCATCAAGGGTGTACGCACAAAAATATCCGGATATATCACATAAAAAAAAAAACTGCGTTTGAAAGCGTACTTCAAATATTTCGGCAAGCTGAAACCGTAGAAAAAAATCAGAAAGGCAACCGATGGAAGCCCATTGTAGGAAATGAAGAAAATGAGTTTCTTGTAGTCGGATCTACACTCCGCCAAAAAAGTATCGCATAATTTAGTTTTGAATCATAAAAGTATCGCATAATCTTTGTTTGTAGCATAAAGTTAAATAAATATACTTTAATGCGCTCTAAGATATAATTTCTATGATTGTTTAAATAAAATACAGGCCAAATAAAAACAAGAACTCATACTTGAGATTTTTATTAAAACAAGAAATTATAATTTTGGAAAGAAAAATGTCATAACAGTAGCTTTTAATACTGAGTATTGCCACCTCTGGCTCTTATGACCGCTCGCATACGGTTTGGCAGAGATTCGATTAACCTCCGTATATAAGCCTGATCCAAATTCTCCCACTCGTCACGGAGAGCATTTGCTAGTCCATGCAGGTCCGCTGGGGCAACATTTTGGGTTCGTATCCGTCCGTGAAGGAGGTCCCACACGTGCTCGATAGAGTTCATGTCCGGACTTACCGCAGGCCAATCTAAAACTGGAATACCAACATCGTTAAGGTATTCCTGGACGATTATTGCAACATGCGGTCGTGCATTATCGTGCATTAACATGAATTCGTTTCCTATAATTGGCGCATATGGTACTACATGTTCTTCTAAAATGTCCGTTATATACCTGTGGGCAGTCAGTGTACCTCTGTCTACTGGTACTAACTCTGTACGACCTGTTAAACAGATGCCTCCCCAAACCATAATAGAGCCACCAGCGAAATTAGGTCTAGGTCTGATATTACACTGCGAATAGCGCTCACCGTCTCGTCTGTACACTGAGATCCGCCTATCTGAGGTGTAAAGACCAAATCTTGACTCATCTGTGAAGAGTATATTGGTCCAGTCATTAATGTTCCAATTTACATGTTCTCTGGCAAACCTTAAGCGAGCCACTCGGTGGTTCCTAGTGAGACGAGGGGCTGTTACAGCTACTCTAGCTCTTAATCCACTCTGTCGTAACCTATTCCGAATAGTTTGAGTACTCACACGAGTATTTCTGACTCTAGCCAAGTCGTTCTGCAATTGTCTCTCAGTTACATGTCTTCGACGTAATGCTTGTAGTAGTAAATAGCGGTCATCTTGGCGAGTAGAACATCTTGGACGACCTGGTACAGGTCTTCTGCTGTAAATGCCTGTTTCCCTATATCTGGCTACGGCTCTAGAAACACTTGACTGATTGATGTTCATCAAATTAGCAACGTATGCTTGAGATCGTCCATCTTCGATTAAAGCAACTATAGCAGCCACTTGTTCTGAAGTTAAATTGCTCATTTTAGTTTTAAAAGCGTTGGTACAGAACTCTGACTTCGCACTTTAAAATTTGTCCGTATAGGAAGACTTTCAATAAACAACTGAACAAACCTTACACATATGCATTTTTCTAAATGTGTTCTTTTAGAGAAAAAAAAATGTAAAAACGCTAAGTTCCATTATTTTGTTAGTGTTTTTATAATTCATATACACGAGGCAAACTTTTTGTGAACGTATAAAAATATCTTGGTTCATAAATGCCCTTTTTTAGTTTATGCGATACTTTTTTGGCGGAGTGTATTATAGAAAATCCTCTGCGTATGGGTTTTGGATAAATGCGGAGAAGATGAAGTTTTTTTTAATTATGTTTTATTTATGGACGAATGTGCCTTTCACAAAAATGGTTTTGTCAACAGACACAACTTTTACAGTGATGAAAATCCGCATTTCTGCCGAATTCTAGGCCACCAACGCCTATGATCTCTTAACGTATGAGGAGGAATCGTGAGGTTAACTGTAATATGGTCTTTATTTTTTTAGTAGTAACCTTAATAGACAAAAATTTTGATGATTTCTGCGCTTTCATCTCCAAGAGCTTTTGGAAAATATTTCTTTAGGTGTAGGAGGAAGAATGTGGCTACAACTAGTCAGTACCCCTGCACATTTCCATGCTTACGTTCGAGAGTAACTAAAGGTCCTTTTTCCAAACAAGTAGATAGGAAGAGATCTCAGGATTTGATTTGTATGGATTTTTTTTGTGGGGATATATTAAAGATATAGTATATACTACACCCCCGAGTACTCCAGAAAATATGAAAGAAAGGATAATACGTGCTTTCCAGACTATTACCTCAAAAATGTTAACAAACATACATCAATCATTTACAAAGCGAAATCGTTTGGGTATGGAGAGGGACATTTTGAACATCTGATTTAGAAAAATTATTCATTGTGTAAATAAAAAGTTTTTCAAAAAATCGTATGTTTTTTCCATAAAAAGCCTGCGTCGTATGATATGGACCCTCTGTATATATATATACACATATAAGGTCAAATAAAGAAAATTTTGAAGAGTTTTAGAACTATAAAAATTCTTTATCACTAATTTTATGACAACCTGTATAAGTTGAAGAGAAAGTTTTACTACGTATTGTTATGTTAGTACGTGGTAGTTTTGAAACGTGGCACATAAAGTAAATAAAAATGAACAATTACGTACCACGGTGTAAATGTCAAAATTTCATAAAAGTCGTAATGTCTTAGAAATGGTTGAAGATAGGTTTAGCAAACTCTAGTTGTAAAGATGATAGAATTTTATGCTAAACTCAAAAATGTAATAATATACAAGTTTATGGTGAATTCCGGTTAATTGGAAGTGTAAGAAATATTTTAGAAAGGAAGTAAAAGCCAAACTATTGCAAACCCCAAATTTTTAAAGCATCATTTCTGCCTACCCACTTCCGTGGAAAAACCTGTATAGTGTGTAATTTGGGCTTGGGGTTCGTTCAAAAATACGTCTTCCCATTTTTGAAACAATACAAATAAACGCTTCATGTAGGTGTAGCATACAACCATGCGCATTTGTGGTTGAATTAATATCAGTTCTTTTGCGTCATAATTCTTCAATAACATCGCAGTCATGAGTTGCAACATTCATTTCTTTTACAAGAAACGAGAGTACGTTACTGGTTTGATCTGAATGGAGACCTACCTCATCGTAGATGAAATTGTCGATCTCCTCGAGTGGCCTTCCGTACAGATTCTTAGGAAAAGGTTCGTATTTAGCAGGAAGCCTAGCACCGTCCTCCACACTGAGCTTCCTCCTCGGCTGAAAGCCATATTCGCGCACGAGTTGCACAGTCTTCCTTTCTAAACGTTCCAGCGACTCTTTGGTGAACGGTTTCACTTGGGCCTTGCCCTTAACCGGGTTCGGAACGGCCACCGGTTTCGGAGGATCCGAATTCCTCTTGGTCGTATCGAAATCGGGCGGTAGATCGGCTTTCGGCTCTGGACCGCAGGGATAGGACAACGGTCTCCTGGTCTTCAGCGGTTGGGTGTCCTGAACGGTCAACGGAGATTGGTTTCCTTCGCTGGGAAGACGCGTTTGCTGTTGTTGTTGTTGATATTGGGGCCGTTCTTCGTCAGCTCGCCGCCTGAGGATTGTGGCGGGTGGCGAGTTCGAAACACCGGGCGTCGTCGTTACGTTTAATCGCGTTTCCGGCGGCGGTGCCGGTTCGGGGTTGCACGGCGGCGGCGGCGGACCAGACATTATCGGGTTAGGGTCGTCGGACGTCGGCCTCCGGGGCCGGTTCACCGCGATCCGTCATGGCGAAAAGCTCGCATTAGACTAGTCGGCCCAGGTTCGTTCTACGTGGGAGCGGATCGGAAGGCGGTGTGTCGCCACTAGTCGAGTACTTGCGGCTTCGCCGATCGATTTTACACACGTACGCAGATCATAAACATATTCAGTATAAATAATTTACTACATAATTATATTTCAATAATATAAATGTATTCTAAGTTACTTACATCTAAATTACATCAGCAAGGAACGTAAAAACTTGTGCGAAAGCTCAAGATGGCGCAAATCTTTTCAAAATTCAAATTTTCACGCGAAAATTACTTTCACGACAGAGAAAAAAGTCTATACTTATACAGGGTTGCTGGTTAGTGCGTCAAAGTCCAATATAGTCTTTAAAAAATAAAACTGAAAGAATTTATTTTATGAAAAGTGGTACAGTAATCAAAAACGCACATTTTAAAAATAATTTGAAGTATACAGGGTGATGCCCTAAAGCGAGGCACATTAAAAAAAAAAATTTTAAACGAAACGCCCTGTATATCTTTTGTGTTTTCTTATCTGTTTTAAATTGTGTTTTCAACGATCTCCTGGTTTTTACACTGAGAGAAATAGATAGTACTCTTTAACATAAATATAGTATACTTTAATATACTCGTATTTTATAGCTCCTATAGGGACAATCATATTTTATATTACCGGTGGCAATATCTGTATAGTAAATATCTGTGAATACTTTTTATTAACTCGTATGGTAAAGTGTACTATATTTGTATTATTAATTTGAGCATACATGTTAGTAAATGTGAAAAAAGTGTCTAGTAGCGCTGACTATATTTGATAATAACTGTTAACAATGAAAACTATAATAAATATAGTTTAATAATTTTTAATTATAATTAATTAATATAATTTGATTAGCGGGTGACAGCCGGGCGAATTGCCGTCGTATCGCGCAGGATTGCGGGAATCAGACCGGCCCGTGTACTGTAGAGTACTACCGGTATTGAAGCGCCTCGTAATTCTCGTCTGTGGGCGATTGTCCACAGTACTTTTTACACGACGTTAACCATGTATAAGCATCATATAGATATTACGCAGCCACATTTACCGATCACAATTTACATTGAGTACGAATTTCAAAGATTATGAAACAAGCGTAGCGCCATCTTTACGACAAAAGCTGTAGTATCACATATTTATGTAGCTAAACCAATTATGAGTATTATGATATTCCTACTGTATAGATATAAAACTATACAGCATTAATTTCATTCCATCTCATTATTAATGCCGTTTTTAATAATCAAAGTAAGGTGACTGTTGCAAGCACCTAACCTAACCTAAATAAACACAACACAGTAAATTTGCTACACCTGTTATTATAACTGTCTTCACTACATTATATGCAATTTATTATATTCACTTGTTGTAAAATATTGTAAAACATTTCACTATATTTTGTAGAAGATTGTCACACAATATTTTTAAACAATTTTATTGCTTTTTTTGTAACCGTGATATAGGAAAATGCAACGCCGTTGTTCTAAAATTTTGCACAATAGTAGGAATTCTTACTACAATTTCCGTCAAACAGTGAAGTGTAAATATTACAACATGGATTTTTCTCTGTGCAGACACAAACATGTACCGACACGAATACGTACACCTGTATCACACGTACATAACACGTGTGAGTGGCAATACAGCTTATTGGTCGATTTCTTCGGTAAAGATCGACAATGAATAGAGCAAGGGGTGGGAAGAGCGTTACGAACATTTATGTTAGAAATTGAATATGCATCGAATACCTGGTAACATCCAGATTTTACCTCTTACTATAAGCATGGTAACATCTGGTTATTTTACTCTTAATACCCCACATATTGTCGTTTTGACAATAATTATGTTACTAATTAACATAAAGAGATTTACTATCTAATTTCTACAATCCATTTTTCTCAGTGTAGTTTTGAGTGACGCATTGTTGAGTTATTAATGAAAATTTAAAAAAAAATGGTCAATGGACAAGGTTTACATACTAATTCCATGCGACAGTATTATGATTAGCTAAGACAAAATTATTTAGTAAGTATGCAGCAAAGGGATATATTGAACGTACAAAATGATTAAACATTAATTTTATTATACAGGGTATTTGTTACGATGCAGTCAATTTGCCGATTGTCAAAGAGCGTTTCCTAAATTTTTTCAAATGGAACACCCCGTATATCATTAAATTTTTGGAATGGCCCGTTAATTGCGCTTAATTTTTGTTAATAATGTCCTATATCCAAACCCAATAATTTCAAAGTTATTTTCAATTTTTCATTGCAAACCGCGAATTATTTGTTTTCTATTCGATCTAGTGTACCTACCTACCTATCGGGCGAACGCTTCGACAAACAAAAACAAAAAGTAGCAAATGTGTCAAATCTGAATTATTGCTGTTACTTACGCATTAGTGATTTCTTAAGTTTCTGCCTTTAATATTGTCATTGTATTATTTATTAATTGGATTAGTTGGTACGTAGTTTTCTTGCACATTTGTTATTTGTCACATATTATTATTACGATTCTTAGTTAAGTCAATATGCAGTTTGAAAGAAACGAACTCGTTGACATGATTTTTATTATGGGATCTGCCCAAAAAAATTGTTTATTAATCTCAGCGAATTTATGCGCAAACATATCCTGACAGAAGAAAACCTTCAGTTACAAGTTTGGAAAAACTTAAGGAAAGATCCGTTAGAACAGGAAATGTGAGTTATGAAAAGTGTGAAAGGGGAAAAAGGGCAAATGACGAAGGAACATTCAATGTCGTGTTATCAGTAATTGAGAAGCCCTCTACTAGTTCGACTAAAATAGCAACAGAAACTAATGTACCACGATCTACTGTTAGCAAGATTTTAAAAAATCATAAATATTATGACTACAGTATATCTTTTCATCAAGAATTGTTGGCGCCTGATTTAGATACTAGAAGGACATTTTGCGAATGGGGATTAGAAATTGAAAGGGTAACACCTAACTCCTTTCAAAAAGTATTGTTTACTGACGAATCCACCTTTACTCAGAGTGATAGCCCAAACCGTCATAATCTTCATACTTATGCAACAGAAAACCCAAGAATATTAAGAGCGGTTAATAAACAGAGGCGATGGACTGTAAATGTTTGGGGTGGTATTATGGGTAATTTTATAATTGGACCACATTTCTTTAATGGACATCTTAATGGTGCACAATATTTGAATTTCTTGCAATATGACCCGCCTCAGCTTCTACAAAACGTTCCTCCAGTTCTAAGGGAAAATATGTGGTTCCAGCACGACGGTGCTCCAGCACATTTTGCACTAAATGTCCGACAACGTTTGAATCAAGTATTCGAAGATAGATGGATCGGCCGCGGTGGTCCTATTAGTTGGCCAGCTAGATCGCCAGATTTAACGAAACTTGATTTTTTTCTATGGGGATACATAAAAGATATTGTATACCAGACAACCTCCAACTACAGCAGATGATATGAGCCAACGTATAATACATGCTTTTGAAACAGTTTCCATTGAGATGTTACAACACGTAAATAGATCCTTTCTGTCAAGGTCGCAAATGTGTTCTAATCAAAATGGAGGTCACTTTGAGAATTTATTGTAAATATTACCTTTAACGAAATTACAGTTTGATACCTTTTGTCGTTTATTTGTTTTTGTTTGTCAAAGCGTTTGCTCAGTACATGATCGAATCGAAAACAAATAATTAGCGGTTTGTAATGAAAAATTTAAAATAACTTTCAAATTATTGGGTTTGGGTATGTACTTGGGTCCACATCAGTATGGTATCTTAACGTCTAATACCGTATGAAATATTTAATTTATAATTGGAAAGAGTACAAATGTCAAAATTTTGACAAAATTTCAAATAACTCAAAAACTATTAGGTTTACCGATAGGGAATATTAATACAAACCGATCACAAATGATCCGAGAAATGCACTAGAAGCATAAAAATTTCACCATCCCATTTAAAATAAGAAACACCCTGTATATTGGATGGCCTATAAAACTGAATATATTTTCTTTAAATAGAACGTAGTCGGCCATGACTACGTTACAAGTTTCAAAACAAAATTTCGATTGGAACTTCGAAACATTCTAATGATCCAGGTTGGTGTGACACCTGTATATACCTGTATATGTATCTGAAGCGATTGTATATTTCTATCAAATGAACTCTTAATTATTTAATTAACTCCCCAAATGTTTATGTAACGCTTTCATATATATTTACTTTTCTCATAGAAGAATTGATCGATGGTTCATTTAACCTATAAAAAACACATGAAGTGACATTTACTGTCAGCCAAATTTTAACTTTCTGTAAGTAGTCATGATTCCTTTTTAATAAATCCTTAAATCTTTACATAGCTCTTTCATGTTACCAATGATATTACTATGTTCAACGCGATAATTACATTATACAAATTCGTTGTTTGCCTCCGATGTCATCTTAATTCCTAGTGAAATTGAAGTCTCAACATAGGGTACACATTGCTCAATGCTTTAAACCACCATAATTTCATAATATGTATTCTGTTTTTAAAACTAATTTTACGTAATCTATACACATACAAAAATATATTTCATATTTCAACGTTTTACATTACATGCATGCTAGTAGCAGATAAAACTTCCTGCTCATACGTACTATAAAAAAGAAAAACTGTATAGACGCCGTTAAACTCGGTATATTGTATATATTAAAAGAGTATGGGTCAACGGGTGGACGTGGAATGATACAGGTGTTGGAAAGGAGGTAAAGGACGACGTATTATCGATCCCGTAAGAGTTTGCAGTGCTTGTTGCGTCATACCACGTCACCAAAAACACGATCAAGCATTGCGGACACGTACCAACTACACACATGGTCAAATAACCAATAATGGTGCGATCAACAGGGCCCTTCGAAGTCTTTATTGAAAATAAACCACGTAATTGCGAATTTGGGATATCGTTATTATAAATTGACTTCGATATAGACGTCTTAAAACAAAAATAGCGATAATGAACGTTGTGGAACTTCATAATACCCTCAAAACGCACAATATCAACTGGTCAAAGACAGTATTTGACGTCTTGGAACGTGTCTAACATAATTATTTTAGGAACTGAAAAACATGTCATGACATTGTGTAAAATTTAAATTTCCCGCAATTATTTTTAAAACACTTTTAATTAGGAATTTTTTACGAGTAACCAGTTACAATTGAACTGGTAGGTATTGGTTGCATACATGACGTCATGGTCTCTCAGTTTGGCAAAAATGGAGTGGTTCTGGTTACAAGTTACAGTACGACAAACCTAACCTTCAATATTTAATTTGTTTATAGCCGTACCTGCGTATGCTGCGTTTGAATAGTATTTTAAAACACAAGTGTCACAATGACGTTTATGTAATGCGAGTACAAGTTTGAATCTCGAGCCGCGTAGCGGCGAGAGATTCAAAGTACGAGCATTACATGTCATTGTGGCACACGTTTTTTACAGTATTTTTTCTAATTTGCACATTAATCACCTATATTACGTTCCGGCAAGAGTTCCCACCACCACGTTAATATCTCATTACAGCACAGTATGCTGTAATAGCCATATCAGCACTGCGTCGTCTTTTGTTTTAGCTTTATTACAACATCCAATTAGAAAAACAATTTAAAAAATGGATAATACGTCAGAAATAATTTTTTTTTGGAATGATTACTGAAGATTTTATGAGTGAGATGTGGTTATCAACATCACGGAATCATCTCACCGACAAAAAATTAGACAATAGTATTATTTCCTGTTCCATTGCAAGCTGCACTCGAATGCAAGGTATTTCAGGTAAAATTTATTAAAAGGTAATGTTTATGTATATGTATCGTCTAATAGCACTTGTCAGATATATGGAATTTGACAGGATAGAAGAGTGAGATAGCTATCTTACACAGCTCTGTGACCAGATTAATTGTGGTCCTGGATGATAAACTTTGGGAAAGATACCCTAATCGAATTACTGACATTTCTCTGATTAATTGTGTATTCGATGAGACATTACAGAATTTGCGTTGCACAATTTTTTAATTAATCCATATTCTTTTCAATTCAATTTTCGGAAGATTTTACAGGTAATAAATTGTTAATAACTTGTTGCACAACCACTTGAATAAGAGGTGGGGTCTGTCTGCATTGCCTTTATTATTCATGAATATGTATCAAAACTACTAGGAAAATTTAAACGTCAAAATACTAAGCTATCTTAACAGATTTCAAAATTCATACGTAATATGTATTGCCAACCTGTACTGTTAACTCCTTAGATCATATTTATTACATGGAAACCGCTATACACCGCTATATAATACCTAGTTATTCAACCGGTTTGAAATACCTTGAATGGCGTTCAGATGACGTGTCAGGTTTGACGTGCCCATTAATTTTTTTTAATAATGTTGCATTGTAATTTCTTAATTTTGATTGGTTTTACTTTGTTATTAACTGCCAAGTTTATTTCAGAATCTGTAACCAACATAGCTCGCATTCCAATGAATATTTGGCGGTATTTAATTTCATTCATCAGTACTTTTATACTATCGCCGCCAGATATCAGCACCTTACGTAGCTCGGTTGAATAACTATAAGATATATAAACAAGGATAATACAATAATGGGGACGTTGGTGTTACCAACATTTCCACTAGGCCTTTTTATCTATTTCTCTCATCATTATCAAAATAAATAAAATATTCTCAATAACAAAAAAAAATAAATAATAATGCTATCTTTGTTGCACCCCGGAAGAGCCGAGTGTGTGCAATCAGGACGTAGCCTGAGACATATTAATTCGTTTTCACCTTAATGTGTCACAGTTGACGTTAACTTAATGTTAACGATGTTAACGATGTTAACTTAATATGTCACAGTTGACGTTCGTGTTTTCATGGTTACATTTGTAATACAATTAATATTTAACCTGTCTTGATTACAATTTAAAATTCGCGCTAAAATCATTTTGAAGTTTGCGCTAAAGTCAATTTGACATTCATATCTTCTCTGGCCCAATAAGCATGCGATCCACAAGGCGGGGTAGCGAGAAAGTAAGATAGAGCGGGATAGCTACAACTTAGTATGAAAAAGAAGAATACAATATGTCGTGAATATGTTAGGTAACATAGTTGCGAAGATATAGCGATATCCACGCAATATATATGATCTAAGGTTAACTCCTTAGCGTCAATTTGTTTTTATTTTGAACAAAATTAAGATTTCTCCGCGTAAGAAAGAAATGTGTAACGTACGACCAGAAACTGTTTTGCGAGTATTCGCACTTGTGGGGCATCGGTCACAAACTATGCTCATAGTCGCAAAACTATAGTTTCTGGCCTAGTAATACAAATAACTATTATTTACAGTTAGCAATATTTTGAATTGTAATTTACCACCGTTTCTAGGGCCATCTTTCGTTCATATAGTGAATGTATAAATGTTCGACTTCGTCGGATTACAGGAAAGGTTGCGATTATAGAATGAATTTTGGCTTTTGCATGGTAGATGGCGCACCTCACATTATTTCTTTTCTTCCTTAGTTTTTTAATTTCCTTGTGATTGTAATAAAATGATTGCTTATGTATGATCTGTACAACATTTTTTTTGTTAATATTAAAATTTTGGAATTTGTGGTGGCTTATGATTTATTTCTCATGCTTGTGCCAACTTTATAATATAAAAATAAATCTAAATAACAAAAAATATACACTAGGCGCCAAAGCCAAATATTCAAATATGTTCGTGTATTTTAAATTAAATATTTACTTATGCCAATCGAATTTTAAAATGCAATTAGAAATAACCTGTGATGGGTGGAGACTGTGGCTTGAAAACTATAACAAAAATCCCAAAAGAAAGGTGAAAAATCCCTTACCACAAAATTTTGTGGTAAGGGATTTTTCACCTTTCTTTTGGGATTTTTGTTATAATTAGAAATAAGACAAATATTTCAAAGTTGCAGACCGACGGCAATAATACTATAAGGAATGATCGAAAATAAATGTTACTTTAATTATCCGAAATAAATTAAATTAACCATCATGTTGGTGCATTTAGTTTTCAATGCTATTTAATTAAGATAATTAAGGTATGAATTCAGTAGATTTAGTGGCATTTTCCAGAAAATTCAATTTTTTGTTTAAGAATGCACTTTATATTCCTTTCATATTTTTGAATTAAATTTTAATAATAAAATTCTAAATTAAAAAAAAAAACTAGACTTGCTTGGATGTTCCTTTCTCTGGCCAACATGAATTAATGTTAATAAACGTAAATTATCTTTAATAATAATTATTATGGAGTCGTTCGATATAATCCCAATATTATGATTTAATTGTTGGTACCTAGGTATATACTTTCAAAGTACAGTCCATGCATTTTCTATTGACGCGAGCTCCGCCCCCACGCGCATTTTACGTCACCAGCTCGAAAACGCTGATGGCTAGCGTACAGTAGGTACTGCAGATACATATTACAATAAAAACCGAATTTCGTATTCTGGACGAATCACGAAGATAGTAGAGGTGGTTATGTTCCCACGCGCGATTTATAATATATATAATCATATATTTCTTCGGGTGCTATCGACTTGAAAATGCATAGACTGTATATATAGTATCGGACAATCCAAAATGGTTGAGGATACTTTTTTATTGCTTACATCCGGCATTGTATAAAATGTTTTAATTCGTTTGTTGTTCTTGTAAAATATCAATACATTAAAAGCATATAACAATTTGAGGTTATGGTTAAATTGACTTCCCAATTAATATTTCATTATATTCCACAGATATGAACGCTCTTGCAATTGATTATCAAAGAAACGTCTTATTGATTCAATCAAATAAATCAAAGAACGTTCTACCAACCGCTGTAATATTTCCTATATTGCCAAATTTCTTTTCTTTTACATATTAAAATAGTTATTTACGAAGCAAGTGCGTGAAAATTCGTGCCCATGGCATCAAGCTGGCCACTCATTCGCAAAATGTGTCACGCACGAGGTTTGTACAATATTTTTTGTACGAATAATACATACTTTTAATAATAATACTATGAAATACCGTTTATTACGATTAATTCTGTCTACTTATGTACTGTCAAATATGTATTATGTTAACGTTTGACAGTTTAGTCACTTTACTTTGCTAAATGTCACCAGAAACGTCAATGCATTTGTATACGTCAGTAGTACCAATTTAATTTCACGCACTAGTGCATGAAATGGTACTCCTATGAGCTATTATGCAATATGAGTATAAAAAAGACGTAAAGATATGTACTACCATTGTTTATATATATTATTAAGATATATAAACAAGGGTACTACTATATTTTATTTTAGGTTATTCTATAACAAACCTAAAATCGTGTTTTTGAACGAATGTTTCAAAACCATTTTTTAATGAATACTGCGTTGTAATGATATTTTAATTAGAAATAAAGTTTTGGAAATACAATCTAGTAAGTAATAGGTATTATTAAATTGCGTTTAGGTGTTAGATTAACATAGTTAACATAACGTTAGCTGAAACTTGCAGAATTTAGCTGTATATAGGAGATATAGCTTCGTGGTTTGTATTTCCATCAGTCGCAACGCGCGAAGATTTAGCTACACCCGTCGTTCGCGTTAATTCCGATGATCTTAGGGTTAACACGATATACGTTTAGAATCAAACACGGAACAATATAATAATTTCCATCAACGTCGAATCAATAAAAGTGTGTGCGCGGCTAGAGCGATGTCAGATCGATAGGATAAATGGCTTTCTACGATTGGCTGGGTAAAATCAATAGAGGTAGACCGATTTTATCGATTTTCTCGACCTACTCGAAACTCGATTCAGTTTCCCAAAGTTGTTGTGGTGGTGCGAAAAACGGGAGTTCCGGCTAAATAGTACGTCAAATTGCGGTAAGTTTTCGTAACTGTATCTTATTTATCATTACATTCATACAAACCGACACGAAATGTATATGCGTCCAAATACACACCGCTGGATGTTCGGTTTCGCGGCAAAGATCGCAAGCGTTGTATGGAAAACGACGGTTAAGTACAAGCCCGCACAAATTCAGAGCTTTTGACGCTCTAAAACGCAATCGCTTTTAAATGGAATTAAAGATAAATGTGTCCGATATGTAACTTCTCTGTTATATATTTAATAGCAACATTATTTATACATACATTCATTCAGAATTATAGGGAAATACACGTATAATATTTGTGCCATATAATATTAGATATTAATTGATCAAAGTTGTGCTTCATCCTCGTTGCTGTTTACATGCTTACATTTTAACAATTTCTTATATTAATTTTTGTAATTCGTTTTTTATTATTTGAAAGTATACAGGAGGCAGGCAATAACGTATTTTATCTGCCTTTTTATATACATAAACAAATAAATACCATCAAAAATAATAAAATTTAAAAGCAAAAATTTTCTTCCAACATTACCTATATTTTATACGTAAAGACACAGATCATCCACAGGTTATTTACATAAACAAGAAACATAACCTATAATCTTAAATCTTACACAATGGTAGTTATCAGCTTCGGCGAAAAGTAGAATCGGACTGAAGACTATTTTATACGGTCACACATTTATTAATACCTATTATAGGTATACCTATCATAAAATGTTTATAACAAATTTCATATTTAATATTTATTCAAAAACGGAAGGCATTGTTGTCGTTTTAATGCAAGCTGGAGGATTAAAACGACTTTTCGGTATTCTGCGCAGAAATGGTTTTATTTTCCCATCAGTTGAATTATTTATTTTTTTTGAGGTTATGTTGTTTATTGGTGTGCATATGGTAATTAATCACAAAGTAGGGGAAGTAGAGGACCAGTTTTATAACCACGTACGCGTACCAGCACGTAAATAAAGAATACCAATAGTTATTCTTGCGCCTCCATCCAGAAACACTGATTTTGCATTACTGTAAATCATCTGGGAACACCATTTCCGGCATAGGCCGGCAAAAAAGTCACTAAAAGCTTGGCAATACCAGCAATACAATATCGAATTATTCAAATTTCTGTGGTGAATTGTAGATTGGATGACGACAAATGACAGAATTTTTGTTACAGAATTTCTTAAATAATTAATATTTTTTTCAATACACATGGGAAGATTTTGCGGGCAATAAACTATAAATAAATAAAGTATGTATCAAATCTATATTATTTGACCTAGTGATACAATAATATTTTTTTCTAATTGGATGTTGCAATAAAGGTAAAACAAACGACGACGCAGTGCTGAAATGAATATTACCGCATACTGTGCTGTAATGAGATATTAACGCACTCTAGTGGGACTCTTGCCGGAACGTAATATGGGCGATTAAAGTGTAAATTAGAAAAAAATACTGTAAAAAAAGTGTGCTACAGTGACTTGTAATGCTCGTACTTTGAATCCAAAAAAAAATGTACACTAGGGAGTTAACAGTATACGTTGGCAACGCATATTACGTATGAATCAGAAATAATTTGAAATTTCTTTTAATGAACATTTACAATTAATTCTTTTTTTATTGTCAGAAGAGGTTTACGTTGAAGCTCTAACCTCAATTCAATTTTCCTAACATGCTTGGCCTACAAAAGTTTTTAATATTAATATTTTCGAATGCATAAAGTAATTTAATATTTTCACAAGGGTTGGAACTCCGGATAGGAATAACTAAATATGAAATTTCATGATTTATCTTAAATAGTTTTTGAACGAGAGATAAAAATGAATTTAGCTTTGTTAATAACTCGAAGAATTGTAAATATTCGATCAAATAAAAATATTTCGTATGTATCGAAATATGTATTTTTATATAGTTTTTGTTTTATATATTTGTAAAGGTTAAAAAAAATAATTTGAAACTTCTGCGTTCTAATAATTTTACAGTAAAAAAGAGCGATTTTTTTGTTTTAAAATCATGTGATTGTGACTTTGTCTATACAAAATGTCAAAATTCCGTTTTTGTATTTATAAAAGGTGTTTATTGTTATATGGCGCAGAACTTATTATAAAATATTGAAAAAATGTACTATGTAGAATGAGGAATTGCTTTTTTTTTAATTCTTGTTAAAATATGTTATTTTCTACATGACCTAAATATATATTTACACTGAATTTTTTACGGTTCCATGTAAAGTAGTTTTATACATTTTTTAAAATCTTTATACGTCAGAGGTACGTAGTAAAACTTTATGAATGAACAAGAATATATGGCAACATAGAAATTACTCCCCCGTAGTAATCACAGATTACAGTCATTTATGGGGAACAATGACAAAGGTAGTAACCGAATTTACCGGCTGCGAAATATGATATGTAAACTCATGTAAGTAATGGTTACAAAACACATGCTGGGCTCAGATTTAACGGATATATTTAACCTATATAAACTTTATATAGGTTAAATATTATAAAGTTAATACAATTTAAGGCTGCGTCTTTTGTGGTGGGAAGAAGTTGTCAAAACATAACACCAGGAAGTGCTGGCCCCTAGTGTTTAATAGCAAATATAACGTGCAAAAAGTAACGTCATTACCATCATAGATGGCACGCGCCAAATAATATGAATAAATATGAAATAAACAATATTTTGTGTATAGATAAGTTGTTTCGTTCCTTTGAAATATTACGTGCGTTTAGAGTTCGCGACATCAGAGTTGGCTACAACGAATAAGCGTTAAGCATATTAGACGGGAAATACGATTGACGTTTTTGAAAGTTGGGTTCATTTGAACAAGTTTTATACGCTACAGAATATTGTTGCTGTTTCGGCGTCGATTAATTTCCTTAGATGATTTCGTCAACAGTTTTACTTGTGCCTTAGTGGTAGCAACTTATTTAATACATGAAAAAAACCACAAAAAGAATCAAAACATTACACTAATGCATATTATGTAACTTTACGATACACAAGCTTATAAAATATTATAAAAATATTTTAATTAATAATCATCCCGGAAAAGTTTAAATTCTTAATTAAAATTAAGCATCATATTAATCCTTTAATGACAGTAAATTCTTTAAATATGTCCAAACATTGGAAAGTATGTTCCTTGTGCAATTCCAGAGCCAAAATTGGCCTTCTTTAATCATTAATTCAGACTTAGATAATATAAAAAAATATATTCAAGGAATAAAATCTTATAGTTTTTGTTTATTGAGAAATTAAATAACATTAACTCAATCTTTGTTTATATATATTCATAGTTATTAAACCATTTGCAAGTACAACAGAATGTCTCCTAGATGGCGCGCTGCCTAAATAGGATTTTACATTGGTGTCATGCGCCATCTAGGAGACATTCCGTTGTACTTCCACAGGATCGAATAACAAAATATATATACATACACAAGTATTTAATGTAAAATTGGAAGTTAACTTCCATAAATGTTAGATTTAAAAGTTCCCATACGCTGTTATTTTGTGATAAACAATTTCCAATTATATATTTCATCATATAGCGGATACAATTCTACTATCGTTTTGCTATTTCAACATGACTTTGGTTAATTGGTACCAAAGTCTCTTTAGTTTTATAACAAGCAAAATTTTATATAAATATTCATGTTTCCGTTATGGTAAATGTCATCATCTTCTCTCCTCTTTTCAGTTTTAACAATATATTTCGAGCGGTTTTAGAAGCAATATTGCTTGATCAAGAATAAATTCTAACGATGTGATTTGTCCTCCGTTCTACAGCAAATTAAATTTGGACAATTTTCAAAATCGCTACTATAATTGGTATGCATGAAACGCATTCTCCCTATCTTTATGGCACAGATAAATTTATTTATTTATAGCGTTTTCGACTTATTGCACTTTACGCATGGTCTCCCTTACTAAAATTATGTATTAAAATAAGATGGAAATACAATCAGTGGATAAAAGTCCAGTAAGTTGAAAATGCTATTAGATTCATATTGATTCTACTAAAGAGTAAGATATCTTAAATAATTAAATAGTCGGTTTTTTTTTAGTAAAACATATATTTTTTAATTTGATACAATAATGTGTAATACATATGCATAAACAGTTGAAAAAATGTATCAAATTTACTTAGTGTAGATAAAAGAACAAAAAAAAGCAACTGCGTATTGTTTATAACTGCTTTCCTAGATGGTATTTCCCCAATACATAATTAAATTATTACAATATCTGATGAATCATGGTTTATAATTTTAAAATATGTTTAATAGAAAAAAAAGGTACAACTGCGTTTTTTTAAATAAATATAAATCTAATTAACCATCTTACATACAATAAATACTTTTTATTCAATTATTAATAAAAGATTGTATTCAAATAGAGATGAAAAATCAATTGCCCAGATTACTCATGAGATCAGTTTCCAAAACCGTGCCATCAACTGTTAGAATAGTCAAGTCAATAGTACAACATTGAAGGAATAAAACAACCGCTAGAAAGATAACGTGAATTTTGTTTTTCATGAGTTAATTATAATATTTTGATTTCATTTGTAGATATTTAAATTAATCAAACAGTTGTGCAGATAATTGTTTCAAATTAATGTATTTAGGCTCTATGTAATTATTAAATAATCAAGAATGAGAAAATCGTGAAAAGACAGAACTCCTCTCCCTAATAATGTCTGAAAATCCCTTCTATACAAAATGAATAACATCTTAGTAATTACCCCAAACTTTTTCTTTAAATGACGGTCCCAGATTTTCTTTTTTAATATGGAGATAGTGGCTAAAAATTGCAAATATCACTAAGGGTGGCATTTGCAAAAAAAAAAGAAAAATTAGACGTGGTTACCAAGAAATCCTCGTTGATAGAAACAATATTACTATAATATTATTTAGTTAGATGTGATTACACAAAGATTTTACCTAAAAAAAAAAAAAACTTTTATTCATTATCCTATCATTATAAAAATAAGTTTTGGTTCATTTTTTATCTCTTGCAGTTAAAATAATGATCAAAATTTGTTATGCATCAGTGAATTTCCATTGTTAACCACTATCTCAATATTTAAAAGAATATCAGGAAAGAGGTTTAATTATTAGGGAGAGCTCTTTCTCCCATTACATAAATGTCTTTTTGATTTATTTTTCGATCTTTAAAGATAAACAAATTATTGCATGTTGACTTAAATTTTGGACACCTAGTGTATGTTTATTACTGCATTATTGTAACATCACCTCCTTACCAGTATAGATATCTAGCAGATTTAACGTTTCAAAAATAAAAAACTTTATTCTAAAATGGAATTTTGAACAAAATAGGGTTTTCACTGTGTTTGTGCTTTATTTTAACATATTTATTCCTCACTTTACATTCTTGATTGTTTAATAATTACATAAAGTCTACATTTTATGTAAACTTGAAACAATTATCTGCACAATGTGTTCTTTTGTTAAATATTTACAACAGAAATAAAAACGATTTATGAGAGATCAACACAAAATTATAATATATCAAATCTAATTATTCAATAGGATATTCTCAGTTAGATATTCATTTCACAAACATTTTCGTTTCAAATATTTAAATTAAAAGCAAAGTCGTATGAGTAATCGTTTCAAATTTAACGTAATATTTACAGTTTACCCAATTATTTAATAATCCAGAATGTAAAAGTACTTCTAAACACATACCGTCATTTCGTCACTTGAAACTGCAGGGTGACTTGACACAAAAGTGACATTTTTCATTTATTGGTGGGAAGTATAAGCTCAGAAAACTGTGTAGCGTTATTACAGGTATCCGTGATGTCTATGTCATCAAAACGTTATAGTAAATATTGTTTGGTAAAAAAAAAATCAGAAATTTGGGTAAGTAAAATGTTGTTTTTTTTTAAGGTTGAATACTTTCATTTGTACAGTATCTAAAATAGTTTTTGAGTTTGCTGAAATATTTTTTTTACAATCCCCAATTATTGGGCTACAGATAACTGCAAACATAAACTCAAAATTCTTGCATGTAAGGGCAAATTCAACCACTTTTATTTTTTTGTGACATTTGTAGGGTGACTTGAAACATGCCATGAGGGGTTAATATTTTTTTCTCGGGGATGGGCTGCCACTGGTACTCTTTCTTTTGAGGATAGATACCTTGAGCCCATAGATCGGTTTTCCAATATTTTATTTGTTCTTCACTCAGTTATTTAAAATTCTACAGTTGAAAATATGTCAAAAGTGTTATCATGTCACCCGAAATGACGGTACCTGAATCCTTTTTAATTCTTATATATTCAAACCTTTTACAATATGATATTCACGTCATCTTTCTAGCAAGCACCGCTGTTACTTTATTCCTTCGATGTACCAAAATAATCGACGCACAATCAATAAGAGACTCACAGAATAGTACCTATATATTATATATACATCAATAAAAAGAAATTCAAACGAAAAACATCGGCAAATCCTTTGCGATATTTTCTTTAATAGTCAAACGAATTTGCTCCCTGGGCAAGTCGTTCATGTTTATCTGATCGATCTCGCAATAAACTCTGGCGCGAGCCGCAGCCAGATGGGCGTAATACGTAGGGGCGGGGTAACTAACAGACCGATTGCATCTCGCGAATAAGTGGCACAGATAATACATCAGCTTCTCCAACTCGTCCTCCGACATGTTGCAATCGTCCCACAACTTTACGTACTTCGTCGGTTTGGCGACGCCTTGGATGCTCGCGTGCGACACCAAGTAAAAATCGACGATCGACGGATGGGTGATCTCCGTATCGACGCACGTCCCAGCCGGGACGTTGAAGTTCCTATCTTCCGATATGTTGGGATCTTTCGGGAAGAATCTCGTGTGGTGCCGTTTCTGCACCACTATAAAGACGATGGCCGGTTTGTAGTCGGCTTGTAACTTCTGACATGCCGCCCTTATCGCCATCAATTCGACGTTCAGCACTTGAATGAATTGGCCGTCCGAGACGCCGTCTCTTACGTATATTATCCTTTCCGGTTTGACTTTGTTGTTTCTCTGGTAGAAATTTAAGAGATGCGCTCTGGTAATCGCTTCAAGGTCTTCTATCATTTCCTGTCGCGAGGGTTGCAGACGCCACTCGAACGAGTACCTAAAGAAGCTGACATCGATAGAAGCGGTTACGGCAGCGACACTGGGGAAGTCCCTATTATCGGGGCCCGGATGCGTGACGTCGGCGCCCATCAGCATGCACGGTCTTTGGAAGATCGTACGCAAACTCGGTAGAGAGTGGTTCGTGCCGTTCAGTTTGGCATTTATTTTCAATAATATGTTACTGACGGTGGTGGGGTTCAGTTTGTAGACGGTATTGGATTTCAGACACTGCGTCAAGCAACCCACCGCGATTTCCGACGCTTGTTTTACATAATTATAACAGGTGGGGCTGTTGTTCAGTATAACCACCACCATTTCGAATTTATTCCTTTGGAAATACTCCATCAAGGGTCTTTTTAACTGCCGTTCGTCCATTCTAGTAGATCGGGCTGGAGGGGCGATAGTCATCCCCGAAATCCCGGCTTGTTTCACTAACTGCGAACAAATTAACATGAAATTAGCATTTAAGTTTGTATTAGATAATAGGTACGATTGTTATGTCTAAGTTTTGATTAATGTTTAGTGTAAGCACAGCTAAGTAAACGGATAGCTCACTGAAGCAGAATTGGACAAAACAAGCGGGTTGCATAAATCAAAGGCTGCAACATTTCGATTTTATGAAACGTAGATAGCGGCGGGAAGCGAGGTGTGCGGTCGGAGACCGGATGTCTGAGTGTGGAAGGAGTAGCGCTAGTTGTTTTTATTTAAAAATATGCTTTTTGCCGCACAGCTCTTATTTGCCGAGAATAGAGAATTGGAATTTTATACCTCCTTGAATGTGGATTACGCTCTTATTTAGAATATAAATAGTTTCTATAGACTGTTCAGATTGTTATAATTTTTTTTTGATAGTAACGGAGATAATGAATAGTAACAATTATACCGCATGTAGTCGAAACGTTATAAATCCACTTTAAAGTCAAATTATCATTTTTTATTTTTCCCAGTAACACCTAATATTTTTAAAATATGTATTATATATTTTAAAAATATTTAATACATATTTTAATATTTAACCCATATATTAGATATATTTTGTGATACTAGTATCAATTCGACTACCACAAAAAAACTATATAGTTGAGAGTTAGGTATGGACAGAAAATTCACTAAGTTACTATATTTTTATATCCGTACCACAAAACAGAAGTGTATGAAGTCAATGTTTAACATATTTTCAGTTAGGTACGTTATTGACTTCGCAACTTCTTTAATATGTTATGTTTGTACAATAAAGTGCAAAGTTTGCATATAAAGGCATAAACAGTAAAACTTGTAATATACTTGACGGTAAACGAAGCGTAAGTTACGCGTTCTGTAATAATAGACCTACGACATCCAAATGAGTGCTATAATATTCAATATAACGTCCGAAATTTATCGGCATTAGGTTTGTATTTTTTCGTTTGTAATGCCAACCACTATATCATACCCTACATTATCAAATTCTTTTCCTTTTACTTAAAAAGAAAGAGATTAACGCTAGTTGCAAAAAAAAACACGCTTCGTAAGACATTAAAGCACTAATTTTTTAAAACGTGTCTTATGAAACTAGTTTTTTAATACACTATTTTATGTGACTTAATACACTTCTGCTCTGAGATACGGATATGCATATGTGTACTATATTAATGAATAATAAATAATAGTTGTTCAAAGTAAAGTAAAATCAAAAACATATCGGTTTTATGACTTATGTAGTAAGCTTTCGAAATGATCTACTCCTATTTTTTTACATTATTTGTTAGATTTGGCAACTATGTCAAATCTAGCTCACTGAAGCAGAATTGGCCAAATCAGACGGGCTACATAAATCAAAGACTACAATAATTCGATTTTATGAAACATAGATAGCCGCGGGGCGCAAGGTGTACGATCGGTGACCGGGGTTAAAATCAAATTATCATTTTTTATTATCAACAAGTAAAATCAAATCTTTTTAAAATATGTATCATGTAAGCAGGGTAATTCATGCTATACGGCGCGGAATATTCTGGCCAAAACATGTGACGTTCAAAATTTCACTTTTGGAATATATGCAAGTGTTTTATGATTACTTTTTAAAATTATTTTTATGTTACACAGGGTGTTCCAAAAGCCCTAAAAGTATCAATGTTGTGTTTTTTTTAATGGAATAGCTTGTATATTATTAGATTTTTGGATTGTCTAATCAAAATAAGTATAAGGTTTATAATAACTAAACCTTAAGGTTTTTCAAATAATTTGAATTTTGTGAAAATCTAATCTAAATATAAAAATAATTTTAAAGAGTAATCATAATAAACCCACATACATCCCAAAAGTGTCGCCGCTCTGATAATAACTCACCTCTGTTTCCAATCTTCGAATGGCATCGTCACGAGTGCGACTGTCCAAACATAATATGGTCCAGTTGTTTAGTACGACGCCTGTTTGAAACTGGCTGCCGCGCCACACCCCTTTGAATACTTCCAGCGTCTGTTTGGAATATTGCAAGGTAGGCGGCTTCAGAATCCTGGCCTCCACTTCCTGCGGCTTGGTATCGACCGATATCCCGAACTCCCTCATACTGTAGCTCCGATCGAAGCCGGCCATGTGAACGGAACGTTCGATATTCTGACGCCTGGTGGTGGTATTCGTCGCGGCTTCTCGTATCATCTGTCTGGTCTGGTTCTCGGTCATCTTCTTGTTCACGACTTGATCGGGCAAAATCGTACAGAATTCGACCGGCAGCAATATTTTGTTGGCCCTCGTCCTGGCGCCTACCCACAGCGTTGGCAAGTTTGGATACTTCAACGTTACGTTTTTCGCTTTCTTAAAGTATTCCTCTACGGTCATCTGTTTGCCCGTATCATCTTGAAACCTAGCAGTTCTTGGAGACGCACCCAAATCGTTGACCCTGTAGACTCTACGGGTTGACTGCATTCCAGCAATTTTGTATTCGACCTGTCAAATATAATTTATTATAGATAGATACAGGTGTCCAGGTCGAAGTGGCTCATTAGGTACGCTAAAAAAAAAAGGAATACATAAGAACGTAGTGAATACATACCTTCAATTGTTTCATGTGCCTACTAAGAGCGATGCTGTGATAATCTCTAAGCGTCGTGCTTGGGTTAACGTTGTCTTGAATTATCTCCGCGATCAGCTCTATCATATTTAACGCGGCCGGGAACGCCTTGTGAGCGACATCTACGTTAACGAAAGGTTTCCAACCGAGAATGGCGGCCTGATAGAAACCGTGATACAAAACGCAACCGTCGCCTAGTTTCAACTCGTGTTGCGGTCTTGTAAAATGCGATCTCCCAACGGGAATGCAAGTCATCGAAGCGGAATTACGTAAAACTATATCGATGCATTGGAGAGCCTGCATCGGCTTGTCCATACTCAGGATGTTTTTACCGCGCATGTTTATTGCGTAATTCTGCAGACACGTCAAATCCACGTACGTGGCGAACTTAACGGTGACGCTGTACTCCTTCTGTCTGTCCTCGTCGTCTTGGATATTAACGGTATCGGTAAGTTCATCACGGTTGAATAGAGGCGACGAACTGTACAGGTTCTTATTGCCGTCGTACGCCGGCCATCTGGTTTTGAAATTCTTTTGTCTGAAAATCTCCATGATGTTCCGGAACCATTTCTTGGGCTTGTCCGGCGTGATCGCCACGTCGTAGTGAATGGCCTGGCCCAACTTGCCCAGGTTCAGAGGGAAGAAATTCGTTATCAGGGTCGTCCTTTTTCTACACTCCGTACCGGGCTTCCTTGCAATGGCAGTCTGAGGTAAGAGTTGCGATGGCGCATCGCCTCCTATTAAAGAACATGTTTGTTTAATTAGTATAGTGATTTGATTCTATTTTACAAATCTTTGATCATTTCGTAGAGGGTTGCACACTTGGCTTTCTCTCTTAAATAGTACGTTTAATATTGATTTTATCAGAAAATGTTAAGATTTTTTTACATTTTTTATTCCGGCGTTTCTCGTTTACAATGTAAACATTTTTTGAGTCCCCTCGGTTTCATCCGTATAAGACCGTACTCATTTTTTTTTTTAATGGAACATCCTGTAACTCCTTTCAATGTTTACTATGATTTTTTTAAAACATGTCCTCTACCCCAAGCCAATTTGAGATAATTACCTTATATTATTTAATTATTTACTTTCTTCGGCTGCCACATCCGAAAGTACAACCTAACCACACTCATTCGAAGATAGAAAGCGCCACTTTGCTGAATTGAACGCCAATGCATCACTTCCGTTACTTTACCGTCCATGCGTGGTAGAGTACATTAACAAACACAGGCACCCAAGTGTACGCCTCAGATTTCGATAAAATTTGGCAGGGGCAGAGAATATATTAGGGGGTGTAATGGGGGCTTAAAGTTACCGCAAAAAAATACATTTTTCGCAATATTTCGGAAACGAGAAGAGATACCGAGATCGGGTAAAGACGGCATTCCTTGTTAGTAACCTTACATTTTAGGTCGCAAATTAAAATAAACAACAAATAAACGTTCTGATAAATTCAATTTTTAAACGTGTTATTTAAGAAAGAAAGGCACGTGGACAACCCTATAGAAAGGAACAGTACCTCTCTAAACCTTGCACAAAAAAACGGTTTAGAGTATTAGAGAGAAACATCTATAGATGCTGCACAGGTCATCCATGAAAACATTAATCTATATATAATGAGTTGCTTGATAATTTTGACAGTTTGGTTTATACGGTCTGTCGAGTCATTCAAGCTAATATTGAACGGTAAGTTGCGACATCTACGTGACATTTGAACCAGTTTCCTGGCATGTGAAAATAATAGTAATGGGGGGCACGGTTTATAATAGATGGCTAATATAAAATAACTATAGGAGAAAGAGCTAATCTTCAAAGGGATTTGCGCTTTCCCTTTCCACGTAGTTTTCTTGGAAAATCACACTTTTTCATGACATCACTCGGACTAACGATATTTCTAATTTCTACGATTACTACTACAAGATACCTGCTGTAATTGGTCTCGGCGAATGCTGCGAAACGCCAGGCGACACAGCCATCTGTTGAACACCAGAGGCCACCTCTTCCACGCCACGACTTATTGAACTGGAAGATGATGATGGTGTAATGGAGGGTGGTAAAGATTCCCTCCTAGGAGTGGATTCTCTGGAATCATAGCCAGGTGGTTGTCCACGGCCTTGACCTCTGCCTCTTCCTCCGCCTTCGCCTCGTCCTCTTGCTCCCCCTTCCCCGCGTCCTCTTCCTCCCCCTTCCCCGCGTCCTCTTCCTCCTGCTCCTTCCGCTTGTCCTCTACCCCCACCCCATGGTCCTCTTCCTTCATCTCCACGGCCACTTCCATCAAAGTCCTGTCCTCTTCCCCCATCTCCTCGTCCTATTCCACCATCACCTCTTCCCATCCCACCATCTCCTCGTCCTCTTCCACCCCCTTCTCCTCGACCTCTACCTCCCCCTTCCCCTCGACCTCTTCCCCCATCTTCGCCTCGACCTCTTCCTCCCCCTTCTCCTCGTCCTCTACCTCCTTCACCTCGCCCTCTTCCTCCTTCACCACGTCCTCTTCCTCCTTCACCACGCCCTCTTCCTCCTCCTCCTCC
This sequence comes from Cetonia aurata, assembly GCA_949128085.1. Taxonomy (NCBI): domain Eukaryota; kingdom Metazoa; phylum Arthropoda; class Insecta; order Coleoptera; family Scarabaeidae; genus Cetonia; species Cetonia aurata. The sequence goes on along the minus strand of OX421883.1, from coordinate 65,187,041 downwards.
GCGTCCACCTTGTGGCCCATAAAATTCGGATTGTTCTGGTCTAGGCTGTTGTTGCTGCGAAGGTTGCTGTGGTTCCTGTGGTTGTTGCGCTTGCTGTCGACCTTGAGGAGCTTGTTGGCTTGGCTGTTGCGCACTCGGTTGGCTTGGCCTTTGTCCCTGTTGAGATGTCGAAGCTTGAGCGTCTGGTGCTTTCGACTCGTCCCCTCCTGCACCTTTATTCTGCCCTAAACATGATCAGTGAAACAATATAAATACGCAGGTTGAAACAAATTAAGTTTAAGTAATATAATAGCATTTAGTATGCTTGTCAGGCACTCTCGCTTGAGCCAATTTAGTCCAGGATTTTTAGACATTCGCTCCGCAAAAAATCCTGGTAATTGTTTATCGAATGGATTATGTCAGAGGGTGTCCCTCTAAGTATAAAACCATGTTTGTGTCGTACGAAACGGCGATCGTCAACCGCCATCTTGAAAAACGCCTTTTTGCAGGTATCTCGGAAACGGTGAGTTTTACGTTTAAAATTGTGGGGTCCGTTTTTGTGGAAGATAAAATTTCCCATCTTTTTTATTTGAAACTTTTTTCTCCATTGTTAATATTTGCCGAGATATAGTCGATTAAAAGACAAATTTTTATTTTTGGAAAATAACTCGATTTTTGGAAATACGAAAAAAAATGTGAGAATCAAAGTTGTAGAGCATGACATTTTCTACAATTTTTGTATAAAACTTTCTTTTGTTAAATCGATAGTTGCAGAGTTCTAGCGCAATGAAAGTTGCCGCCAGGTAAAGAAAAACAGCGATTATTGGTACTACGTTAATTCTTCCTCCTACCGCAATTGATCAAAGATTTGAACCCCTGCACCTAGGGAAAGTGGAAAGGATGGGCGAGAGAGAATGAAATATTCAATCAATACTATTGCAAATGGATTCTGACGCACATATGTAAAATGTAGATATAGCTATACCGGTTGAGTATTTTTTGTCTTGAGATGTCATATCTCGGAAGGCTACGCATGCATCAAAAATCTTTGTGAATATAATTTATTACTCAGTAATATGGATCTTTACCGCCCAAACCACACCAACCATCAACAGTAGATGAGGGCAGGTGTTACTTACAAATATAAAATAGAAACTCCCCATTTTTTAGATTTAGATTCTGCGGGAAAACATACGTATGCATGCCAAAGATTTTGTCAAAAGAATGATAATTGCACAAATTATAAACAGATTTATGTATCATAAATTTGATATATGTTCACCGTTTCCCAATTTCATAACAACAGTTTATATTTTATCCTCCATGAATTTTACTAAATAACCAATTCTTTTAACAAAGTTTTCGACATACCTACATACGCATTTTCTTGCATAGAATCAAAGAAAAAAATGCAGGTTCTTGTTTGAGATTTGTAAGTTGCCCCTACTCTCACCTACAGGAAATAGGGGTGGGCAATCAAGATTAATATCATTCAGTAGGTCCCTTCGAGGTGAACACATTGTGTTAATAAAATTTTTTGATCAGTTTTCGAGATAGAACTCAAGTATCAATTTATATACTTGATTCCCTAATGATTGAATCTGTACTTAAAAAAATATATATTTATTTAAAACATTTTACAGTAGAGACAGTAATTTTTGAATTGTCATCGTGATACTAACAAAATTATTCTGATTGAAGAATAATAAGGGACTGCGACAAGGGGGTGTCATGAGCCCAACTCTATTTAATACACGCACGAATGCGGTCATAAGAGGAAGTGTGCTAAAATTAAAAAACAAAACGTTTGTAGAATAAGTATCAAAATTTGCAAATAACCACAATAATAGTCACAGCACAAAAAAAAGTCCATTTCCAGAGTAACTTGCAGACGTGGAAATATGGTAGTTGCTCTAAATTATCGAAAAAAAAATGAAGTGCAAATAGAACAGTCAGTCAACACCATGGAACACAGGAAGATAAGATATGAATAAAAATGATTTTTCACCATAAAAAATTAGTACCTATATCTCTATATAATCACAATTACATGTTGGAACATTTATGTCGGTCACTCTATATATAAATAATCAGCATTATTAAACAGAAACTATCTATAAATAACTATAAAAATCTATATTATCTACTATCCGAGAAGAAATATGATACAAATTATATATTTTATGTTGGTGAAATTGTTTGAACAAAATAGACAATAAATAAAAGTATATACACAGTATAAAATTTAGTTTATATTACTATGTTTCTTAGCATATTCCGAAAAGAAATAGTTAACATTTTCAGCCCTAATATGTGTCTCGACAATAATATTGCCTTGGGCAGATCAAATTGAGGAAAACCCATATTGATAATTGTCCTAAAAAACTGGATTCAGATAAAATACATTTAATTCTTTTCTCTGATAGCCAAAACTCCGGTGCCGAAGACATCAGGATTGAAACTGTTAAACAATTTTCAAACATAACATTACGTATAACTCACACGACATCTATCCTATTTCTTTTTCAATCGTCAAAATATTACTGTCAAATTGAATGCCTTGTGACATATTACCCGCATTCTATTTCAATTATTTTAAATCCCGGCCATCTGTATATATTTCTCATGATTTCACAACTTTTAGCAACCTACATGAAATTAATGGTAATTTCATTTTTCTCTGACCGTACTCTCACAGAACTTGCATAACTCACCTGCATAATTTCACTTGCCAGTTTAAATAAAATAAGAGTATTTTTCGGTATTTCAATCATTATTTTTGATCTGGGGGAAGTACCTACTTTGTTCTAAAACACTGTTTTAGGGGCAACTTGTCCGAATACGTATGGCATCTTATCATGGTTTATCTACAGCAAAAGAATGTAGGAAATCACACATACCTTTCTTTTTCTTTCCCATGTCGTTTGAACTAAGCTAAAGAATAAGTACAACTGTTCAGTAAGTCTAGTTTCGTGAACACTTCGAAGATCTTACTACAATAAATTTATGTAAAATCCGAAATTCCAACTGAAACAAGCTACGTGTTGTAGCAGGCAGGTTTGCCAATGCAGAGGAGAAATTGTATAAATCACAGAATACACAGGAAATCTTAGTGTTGTATTCTTTAATTTAGCCAACAAATTAATTATAATTTAATTCTTCTTCGTTGGAGTATGACAATATAAAATCAATACAAAACTTGCGATAACGTTTCGGCAATTTTTATGCCTTTTTCATTACTTTGGATGCAATATAGGTGTCACATCGTCACATGTGGTTTATTTTTTATACATAATAACCGTGCTTTACATATAGGTGAACTGAAACGTTTAAATTATTGCAGAAACCAATCTTGTATTTATAGTGATTCAACGGTTTGGAGGTACAACAGGATATCTCCTAGATGGTGCATTGCGTAAATATGATTTTATATTAACGTCGTACGCCATCTAGGAGACATCCTGCTGGGGTTGAATAACTATAAATTAAATATTTATAAACGAGGATAATATATATTTTTTTATCGACTGGATATAATATTTCAAATAGATTGGTAATAAAATATACACTTATGCTGTAAAATAATTGGATACAGAAAGTCGCAAAACTATAATAGAAAATAACAACTGATTCACAGTTACTTAGATTTTTTAAGAAAATTCTTTTTCGAATTATCCGGATAATGCTCGGATGATAAACTCAATTATCCGGATATTGACTGCACTGGTAACGGACGCAATGATGTTTCTTGCGCCATCTATAGACAATGATTATATGAGAGACCATGGATATAAGTGTTTAGAGGAAGTATCTCCTAGATGGCGGTAAAGATGTCAAATATTTAAAAATAAACTTTTAATTACGAATGTGCATACCAATGTTTTCTAAGCATTAATAAGTATACTTACATACATTTTTTTGTAATGGCAATGTATGTATTTTTTAAATGTTTCCGTTAAAGATTTTTTTTTATTTTACTGACGTATAACAAGTCGAGTTTTCAAAATAAGTTTCAAGTGTGCAATGGATAACAATCAGCTGCATCAATTAATAAATAATAAATGCCATTTGTGACAGTTTGTGTATCGTATAGTAGTTAGAAACTGCTGTAGATAATCCTGTATACATAATTTCATTCAAATATGTAATTTTCTGCAGCGTATAAAACTTTTTCCCCCATAACATGCTTAACGGTTATCGGTTGTAACCAAACCTGTTGTCGCGAAATCTAAACGTACTAAATTAAACGTAATTGAAGGAATGAAACAACTGATCTATACAGAAATTATTGTTTATTTCATATTTATTCATATTATTTGGCCTGTGTCATCTATGAGGTTAATTAATAACTACATTATGATGGTAATGACTGGTAATGACGTTACTTTCTTACACGTATATTTGCTATTAAACACTAGGGGCCAGCAGTTTCTACTGTCACGTTTGACGATCTCTCCCCACAACAAAAAGCGTAGCCTGAAGTATTTGAAACATGAAAATTAGGTTATATCTACACAAAATTCAAACTATTAAAAAGAAAAACGTAAGGTTTAGCTATTTTAAACCTTTAACACTTATTTTGGTCAGATAATCAAAAAATGTAATAATATACTGCCTGTTCCAGTAAAAAAAAACATACCTGATACTTTTAGAGCTTTTGGTACATTCTGTTTAATATGAAAATAATTTTAAAAGTAACTAATATTATTTCGTAAATTTAACGTCAAGCGAAATGTAAAGTCACATTTTATAAATAGCTATTTCATAAAATTTATATGGTTAACTTTAAAGCAGAAGAATATTTCATAATTTTAGAGCGAGTTTAATAAAAAATTGAATTATTTGACTCTGAAAACGGCGTGGTCGCCAGCGAGCAACCGAAGTTCCCAGCGTTTCTCTTTGTGTGTGTAATATACAATTCTGCATATCTCAAAGTTTTGGTATTAACATATTTGTATTGTTTCCTCAGATTTACCCAACTTCAACATGGAAACAATGACAGAAAACTACCAACTAAAATGGCACTCATTCAGTTCTCATTTATACGGATGCATAGCGAACTATTTCAATAACGAATCTTTCTCTGACGTCGTGTTGGTCACCATGGACGGCCATCAAATATTTACACATCGTTTCGTCCTTTCCACCTGCAGTCAGTATTTCCACCAAGTTTTAAAGACCCAGAAGAGGTTACCTACGACGCTCCCAATGGTCATTGTACTACCGCCAGAAATCAATTATAATACCATGAAAATCCTAACGCAATACATGTATACCGGGGAAACAACAGTTTCTAAAGATATATTAGAGAGCGTTTTAAGAGGTGGGGATCTGCTTAAGATACAAGGACTATGGAGACCTAGAGAAGAAGGATATCACGATAAGAATTTGGTTAAAGTACATCAGAAGAACGATCCTACGGCGCGAAGCCTATTGAAGCAGCCGCAGAAACAGTCCTCAGCGGTGCAGCAGAGTTCCCAGGTGCAAGTACAGCAAGAAAATAGCAGGAAAGAGAAAGCAGATCCTAGTAATAAATCGGCAGCTAAAGAGAAGGAAATCGAAAATGAGAAACAATCGCAGAACAGCATGGGGAGTAATGACGACGTGGTCGTTCGAAAAGACGCTTCGGAAACTTCGAGTGTCAGCGAAGGACGCGCCGCTGAAGACAAGTTACAATTCCTGGTGATAAAAGAAGAGCCGCTGGAGTGGAACGATGTCGACGAGTGTGAAATGGAGTTAATCGAGGATGGCGAGGTGTTCCATTCGGAAATGACGATAAAACCCGAAATTGTCTTAGACGATAGGTGCGATGATGATCGATCTAGTGACGAAATCTATTCTCCTTTGACGTGCGAATTGTGCTCAGAAACGTTCTCGCTGCCTGCTGATTGGGTTAAGCACATTCAATCGCACACGGACATGATGCCTGCTAAACGACAGAGACGTGGACGTCCAAGTGTAAGTACAAAATGTCTTCGAAATATATCCTTCAAGCATATATAGAGGAATTGATAGTTCAATCTTATGGAGAAGTGCTGCACCATCTATATTTGGTCGCAAACTAATGTTTTCGGAATTTATTCGATTGGTTCCACCCCTTTACGTAGTGCGGTCTTACGCAACTGGCCTTTTGTGCGCCCAGAAATAAACCGACTGTTCTCTTAAAGATTAAAAATCGTTTGAGATTGTAAAGAAAAACTACTAACAATGAAATAAGCTCTTTCAGCAGAATATTTAATTTTAAGCCTTTGGATTTGTTTGCAAAACTGTAATCTTGTCCGTTTATGAACTTCAGTGAGCTCTTGGACCGGTAGTATTTTATATGGCTTGTAGTCATATTTTTCTAAACTCCGACGGATTGTGGAGATGCTTTTCTGTAACGCCACGTCAGCATTAATTGTTTAAACAAGTTAATAAAAAAAAGGTTAATTTTACCTTCAAAATGAAGCAACGTATTAGGATGTTGATCAATTACAACCTGACGTTTTTTTCGTGCAAAATTTTCATTATTTCTTACATGACGGTAAAAATTTACAAACGTATTTGCAGTTGGGGTTTGTAACTTCGGGTGCAGTTCCATATAATCCCTCTTTGCAGCATATTTGTTTTTATTATTTTCTACGAAAATAGAGTATAGTATATTTCTACTGTTACAGCTGTAATTCACGTTAAATTACAAATTGAGAGCTAGCAAAAAACTAGTTATTGTTTTATTGTGGCATATCACTTACAAAGCCCACTTCTTTTTAATTCAAAGCAACTTCTGGTCCTATTTCATAAAATAAGGCACTAATTAATTAAAATAGTCGAATATAAAATAATTTATTTGAAATCAGAAGACGCAGGCATATTCAAAAACATAAAAATATAGATAGACTACTATTAAAAAAATCAAAACTATCTTTTGTTAGCCGCGCCCTCTATATAGAATTCTGGTAGTTGTAAAATTTTTATGCGGTACAGGTTAAACACTCCAACTTTTATTGAAATTGTTTTTTTGTAAATGTAAAGTAAATAGTGGTAAAAATAAAATGCAAAACCCTGTACAGTCGTAGACTCTAGGAATGACCGCCTAAGTTGCAGTGAGTGAGATAGCGCTACGCTCGCTGCATGCTATAGACACAGCTCGCTGCAATTTAGACCGGTTTGAGACGATACATTTTTCTGTACAGAATCGTATACATTTTCAGGTCACTTTTCTCTACAGTACGAAATTTAGGTATACGCAACATATGCTATATTTTTAAAAGGACGTATGGGATTACACAGCGGGTTTTCCCCGCTATTTTCATTTTCAATTTAAAAGGTTGTGTGGTCGTGAATTGTATGTACATGGTTTGCATTATTAAAATAGATAACCAACCGAAACATTTATTTTTAATATTATTTGTTTTCGACTTTTTATTCTCGCGGCACTGATGGAATCTCCTTCAAAGCCTGCAGCTGAACATGTCTATAGCGATTTGCCAAGTTCTATAGCGTGTAGATACAGTTCTGAATGGAATTCATAAATTTATTGTGAGTAAACACATTGAATTACTTTGTATAATTCAATTAATTCTCAGACATATTCTCTAGTCCAAGACATTAAATAATTTAAATATTGTCAAACACAAAATCCGTTAAAATTTGTATGGAACTGAACTGTACCGAGCAAAATCAAATTATAAAATGAACCGAAACAGCTGCAAAACGCGTCATAAGTCTAAACTTTGTTTTATATTACGCCAGATGTTTTTCATTTTCAGTTTGGTGTAAATTTACATGCCGTATCACTTGAGGCACTATGACAGGCCTGCGTACATTAAACACATATTAAACATAACCCGTCGGTTGTCGTTCAAGATCGAAGTGTCAGGCAAACAATAAACAGCGCAAGCATCTATGCATCAAGATGCAACACAACCCTCGTGGTTGTAGCATAAAAGAGTGTTTTGCTTCACTTCTCATTACTTATTGTTAGTCGCATTTGCAAGCTACTGTTTAAGATTTTGCATGTTTTTTCACTAGTTTTGTACACGTGGTGACATCTGCTGGTGGCGTCCACTTTCTGTAACCATTGGCAAATATTCTTGCGCACAGCGGACCTAACCTATTTTATATAATTAAGATGTCGAGTGTAATAAGACGATACGTAACGTGTTAATGTATTTTTAACCTAATAAAATCATTTTTACACAAAACAAAAAAGTCAGTCAAGGCGTAATTTATTTCCAAACAGATACAGAGTGAGCAACCGGATGTGACCCCCACGTGACCTCAAATTTTAAGTTGGCAACATTGGTAGTACAAGATATCCCACATTACTGATTTGTCAACATGTTTATAAGTTAACCAAAAAACGATAAATGTCAGATGACAGAACGTAAACAAAAAGCAGAACACTAAACAAAACAAAAAAAATACACTTTTTCTGTGACGTTCGTGATCACGCGGTGGTCATATCCGGTTGCTCACTCTGTATTTCAGTTAATGCCATAACTAAAATAAAGCGGTTGTAAAACGAAAGCCGCAAAAAGTGAAGTAAATTGAGCCAGATAGTATTATCATCAAAGTACATCTCGGTTTATTTCGTTACAGGACGACGATCAGGGTTCCTTTCCGCCATTACATTGCGACATGTGCGAGAAATACTTCCCGTCACCGGCCGAATGGGTCCACCACATTCAAAACACCCACACCGAATTCGAACTGCGGCTATCGAACAAGACGAATCCCGCCAAACCGATCAGAATGAGCCGGCACATCGGTTCGTCGCATAAAGTTTGCACCTTGTGCGATAAGAGATTCCCCTCCCACGCCTCCATGCTCATACACAAGAGGACCCACACGGGAGAGAAACCCTACAGATGCGAGTACTGTTACAAAGGGTTTAACGTGAAGAGTAACCTGCTGCGACACCTCAGGACGTTGCACGACAAGATCATCAACTCCACCGAGATCGAATCAAAAGAAATACCGTCGACGTCCGAGAAGAGTGATGATTAGTAGTCATCGTTGCGTGCGTTTTGGATTATACAAAATCGACTCTTCCTATTTTGATTTTATAAAATGATAGATTAAACGATGACTCATATAAATGTTGTTTTTAATTATTGCTTTGTTATGATGCTTTGAGTTCTTTTCCTCGTTTTAGCCAATATTATAAATGAAACACAACTAATTATTCCTTAAAACTTTTCGACCTTTTATTTATGTCTTCTTCAGGTTTATGTAAATTGCATTAATTAACCTTAGTTTAAAATACCTTGTGTAAGTGACCGATAAACCGCAGCCGTAGTAAAAGCTATAGCCCGTCCTACATATGTTGGCGTAGGTTAACCTCTTTTCGGTAACAACTGTACATAATTCATTATTTTTCTCTTATTTTATATGCCAGTGGGGTTATTCTGGAAACAGTGGAAAATTAGCACTTTCGGGGAATAATCCTATTACTAACAATGTGGTATTCTCGAACTAACCAGTGGCGGCTCGTGATGTTTTGTTCAAGGGAGGCTACTGTAGCCTAAGGAACCCTTTTCAGTCAATAAATTATATTTTTATAGTTATTATTGTAGCATTGTAAGTGTAGAATAAAAATTTAAAAAAAAAAAATAGATTAAAATAAAATATAAATTATTGTCTAGCAAGAACCACGTAGAGGAGAGTGAAATCTTGCCTGGATAGGAAACTGGATGAGGTGATAGGTAAAAAGGTAATAAAAACGTAAAAATAAACTCTTGATAAACGTAATAATAAACCAAAAATAAACTCTAAAAACAATAACAATTAAATTAGAAAAGAAAATTCTAGATTCTTTCTTTATATTACAAGCTTTACTCAAAACTAAGTTTAAGGCATGAGCAGGACAATGTACAAAAAGAGCTTGAGGTGCAATTGTTTTTTTTTTACTTTGTAAACCACTTAAATGCCGTGCCATAACAGATGCACCATCATATGTTTGAGCGACTTATTTCTTTTTAAAAATTATATTTTTCGCTGTTATTTGATAAAAGGTTAAATAAATCTTCAGCTGTTCGAACGTCAAAAAACTCCAAAAATCTTTCAATAACTTCACCGCTCTTGACATAACGTAATACGATTGAGACTTACAATAAATATCTGTGGTTTCATCAACTTGCCAAGAAAAAAACGGAGCTTCTTTAATTTCTGTATCTATTTCTTGTTTTAATACAAAAGAAATACAATCTAGTAAATCATTTTGTATAAATTTAGATGTACCCGAAAAAATATTACTACTAAAACAAATTTATTAAAACTAGGTTCATATTTACTAAAGAGTTCGAGTAATTCTGTATAATTTCCACGATTAAAAGAATCTGAAGTCTCATTGTGTCCCCGAAAAGCTAAATCTTGTGATGCTAAAAATATTGTTACGTCTATTAATTTTCTTAAATTTTTGCGGTTTTCTCTAACTTCATTATTATAGGCAATAATTGCAGCTTTGCGCGCGCTGTCTACAGCAGTAGCAATATTTTGTTTTCCAAATAATTTAAATTTGCACAACGATGAAATGTGTTCTTTAGAATTAGAATGCCGTTCAAAAGCGCGCGGTAGATTTTTTTAATCTGTATAACCTAATTTCGACCACGTTTCGGTGTGGTTACAAAAAGGTAGACATGGCCACCAAAATAATCTTTCCCGTTCAATTGAACCAGTTAACCAACCACATTTAGTGTACCATAATGAACTAAAACTACGATTTTGCCGGTTGCCCTCGTTAGATACTACAGATAAATTAGGCCGTGGTTTCTCAATGTTTTGTACGATGTGTAATTTCGTCTCTATGTTTAAACAACTAAAAGAGTTTCTTACCAACCAGTGGACACTATCTTGGCAAATTCTAATTTCGTTCATTTTATCCATTTTGCCACTGGAACTAGCAGGGAATAGTTTGGGGTTTCGTTTCCTACGTTTACTCCAAGGAAATTATAACACGTTGTTGTCAAGTCTTTCCTTAGGAACAGAGCAATAAAAACGGCGACAGAAAGCGATGTGTTATGTTATATTATTTTATAACAGCTGTTTTTAATGTAAAATATAGTGATCGTTGTTTTTACGATGACCGATATTATTTAGACATTTTTAAAAATGAAAATTATAGCAGAGAAAAAATTAAGACATGTTACTGCCACACAAAAGCGACGACTATAATTATATATATACAGTGGTGTGCAAAAAATAGATATACAGTAATATTCATGTAGATGCACTGATAGTAAATATACTAGTTAGTATAATTTAATAATTTATGATTGAACTAAGAATAATTACCACATCAAACACAGAAAACAGTAAGTTTGTTTGAAAATATTACACAATAGTTAAATATCTAGTAAATATGCCAAAATAAGCTGTGCAAAATAATAGGTATATTTGAATTAAAACGCTGCTCTGAACTTGTGTTTTGGATCATTGTCCTGTTGTCAGTAGAAATGTTAAAAAAATTGTTTGAACAAATGATTAATTTTCACATTAAAACTGTTATTTTTTCAACAAATATCATTGCTTATCTGCTAGAATTAAAGTCCTTTAAATGAAAGCAACAACAAAAAAAATATATAACTAAACAAAAAATTTTCAAAGCTTCCCGAGTCACTCAGTTCAGATATTTTAAATGTACAGTAAATAGCAAAATTGCCACCAAACAGTTAATTAAACGAAAATGACATTACCTGAAGTGAAATTTGTCGCAAACGGTTTTTTCTTAAAATGCATATTGGCTCGTAACCCAACTTCACAATATTGGAAAATCAAGCGGACGATATAACGTCGTTAGTCAAGAATAGAAACATCAAAACTGGAAGATTTATTTCCACCAATATTTTGAACATATATGGGAGGTGGGAGTGCACACTTTTTGCATAATGCAATATGCAGAGATAAAATAACTGCTACAAGAAATACGATGTTTATACAGAGAGGCAAACCATAAGAAAAATTGTACATCGGTTATTTACATCCATGCATTTTTGGACGAAATCGAAAAAAAATATATAAAAAATTTAAAGGATTTTGTAGTAATTCTTCACGACTGTTGCAAATGCCGACGGCTGCTATTGACAACATTTGAGTTTTACTTTACTATATTTTAAATTTTATTCATGCACGAAATATCACACAGTTCAGCTTATACATTTCACACTATTATTTCCTACATTTCACTATTTTAATATGCTTGCTTGACCGTTTGTATCTATTTATTTAAATTTGTTACTTGGTCTTATTTATTAATGTTGTTAATTATTTGTTTGGTGGAATTTTTGTTTTCAATTTATTGTTACAATTGCATGTTTTCAGCTTTTTTGCTTCAATTGCTTAGTACTGATTTTAAATTATTGAAACAATATTGAAATTTTGAAGTAATTGCGCCATCTATTGTCTAAAAGTAGTTATTTCTTTTTCTGGTATTATTTTTATAGGTTTATCTGCAGTGCAGCGGTTGGATTTTGTAATTATTTCTTTCTTATTTAGAATTACTGCTTATATTGCATTGTATTTAATTATTATTATTAATTTTACCAAAAGAATTATATATAATAATAAAAGTTGATTGTTCTTTAGAAAAAAAAAAAAATGGTAAATATTTTTTTCGATTATCTGAAAGGACAACCGACTACACTCATTCGAGGATAGAAAGCGCCACTTTACCGAATTCGACTGTCAACGCCTCACTTCTGTTACTTTACCGTCCATGGTTCGGTGGGTGTCAAAATAGCTGTCAAACAATCTGTCATTCAAATATGAGTCATCCGTATTCTGAACACTACAAATGCAAGTAATTTGATTTTAGTAGGTATTTTTAGTAGTTTAGTTTGGATTAGTAATCATGTGGTAGCCGAAAAAATATTGTACGCACCACGACTAGAAAGTGTCTTTCTTTTGAACTCGTTTGGTTATTCGCAATCTCCAAACTCCAACTGAAAACGTTTATTATATTAATAATAAAAGGATTTACTATTCGCAAAGATAGGTATATTTGAAACAGAATACATGTGTTTAACCATCTTGCCTCTGTTACCCGGCGCTTGGGGGGAGGGGGGACAATAGGCGGTCGCTATTGTCAGTGATAATTTTTAGGTTCTAATTGTATTTAGGCATTGTTTTATTTGATGTTTTTATTGCGCCATGGTAAACACTACTGGTTTTACACGAGCTATCTAGCGGGACCGATAATCCATGAATTGTCCGAGCTAGATCTGTGACTGCATTACCGGCTAAGCTGCGGTCCTCTTGTGGATTGAGAGTTTGGCTTGTGTCCCCTAAGAAGCGCGCATCTAAATTCTTAGATGACGCGCGCTTGAGATTCAATAGCGATGAAAGTGGGTTTGCACTCAAAGTGAACAGAACAGAATAGAAAATATCCAGAAGTTTTACTCCGGTGATTACATGGACATATATCTATCTTGTGTTAATCAAACCTTGGCGTATTGCCCATCTATAACGTATTTGTGCGCAGAATCGCGGAGTCCAATAGACAAAGTAAAACTGTAGACAAAAAAAAAACTTTGACCATAAGCCATCTAAGTTAAGTGCTTTAAGTGCTGCAATCGCTCATCAACACTGAATTAAGTGAATGAAATGCGATTATTGCATCAATGAGTTAAGTTCATTATTTTAATTACAAGTTTACAAAAATGCGTTGGGATTATCAACAACATACATTGAATCAAAGAACCACTTGCGATCAGCATATCAACAAATAATGTTCATTGTATTGATGCTTTCGTTCATTCCATCCCGGACGTTCGTACATATGAAATTGCTAAACTCCTGGTTATTTGGTAAACTAAATAAAGTGGTTAAAACAAAACTTGTGTTCCTTACAACAATAATATATTTTATTGAGCCAACCAAGTCATCATTTCATTTTCAATGTCTTTGGTTTGATTAGTACAATCAATAGTATATTACCCAATAAATTTCTTCGTCATTTAATGAAATATTGTTCACTGATTTGATAAACTTGTTCTTCGCAACCTATTTTAATGGACTATTTCGTGTGAATAATAACTTTTTTTTAGGACCCATTTTTTGTTCAGTAAAGGACTGTTTCTTCCTATGCATCGCATAGGAAAATGTAACTTCAACCATTGACGAACAATTCTTGCACGCGTGGATTGATACACCAAACATATTCGATTTTTTGTATTCACTTTCAACTTTGCAAACTTTTCAGTACCTACCTACCTACATACATCTTTTCATCTACCCGTCGTACTTTTTATAACAAAGAACAATTGTCCTTTAGGATCCTAAATCACCTAATAAAACAGATCTCGCTGCTCATATTTTGCACATTCAAATAACTTCCTGCACTGGATGCTTTTAGTGCTCACAAGAAATATGAGATTATAGTTCGAATAAAATGAATAAAAATCGGATTTTGTTTTGACAAAAACGGTTCGTTTTACGGTAAGCATTAACTGTAAGTGTTCTTAAAAAGATTTCCCAAAAAAAAAAATACATTCATATTTAAAATTGCCAGCAAAGTACGGAACATCTGCAGCATCAACTACATAATGATCGTAATATTTCGTACCAATTTACCGTCACGGCGTTCCTGTTGCAGAGAGACTCCACCCCTCTCCTCTCAATCACTTACCTTAACGAATTTTAGGAGCTACCTGTTGCCAAATGCCAAAACGCTTGCGCGTCTAACACCCCCACAAATATTCGATTTTCAGAGACACCCTAAAAGCTCACGCGATCGAGGAAAGTCGTATTTCTCCGCGGTTTGTAAAACTTCTCTCGATTTCATACAGTTGGTTAGTAAGATTAAAAAAAAAAAACTGAATTGATATTCAAACTCGCTGCTAGACTTCTTTTTTTATTGAGAACCAACTAAAAACGGTTACTCTATATCGAATCGTATTTCGGATAAGATTTTTCTGATTGGATATACATTGTACACCAGAATAGCCTCAGAAATCTGCGATAATGTGATGTCTCTATATTGCTGTCAAGTGACGATCTTCCCAACAATCACTCTAAGGTTTAATCATATTGCACATTTAACGAACCCGATTAATTTAAGAACGATATGAATTTTCTTCTTGCTATTCTTATAAAAATTGTTGCTGATTGTTCGCAGTTTCACAATAAGAAGAACAAGAACGAATACAAGGAATTCTAGAGGAAGGAATCACTCATGATGCATGTTCATCATTCAGATAATGAAAGAATGATGATGCAAACATTCTACCGAAGAATGAATGCTTTCAGTTCAAATTTTTGAAGACAATGTGAAAGATTCACTTCATGCTCTGCGCTATTAAATATTGGTCTTTAATTTTTTTAATTGTTCCCTAACGAAGTCGATACTTCCCTTCGCTTAAGGTTTTGGTTTATATATTCTATCAATTGAGATTCTGCGAGCGTGGTGTTCTTTTGTCTTATAAAATGTATTTCCTTTTTTCATTTGTGTTATATAACACAATTATAAGATGAAGGCTATAAAGCCGCCCAAATCATAGCTAATAATAACCCTGTGAATGACATTTTGAGTTTGTTGGAGGCATCCCCGATTAGACTTGGGAGGTTTGATCCGACCAATCGGTCCTGGTCAGCATCGTGCTGCCTTGTGGTGAGGCTGTTGAGTATGTGTTCCGAAATGCCAAAAAAATAGAACCAATATGTAGTGATTCCCAAGGATAAAACACTGTTTCAGGCCTCCAATTATAAGGTCATTAAGTCTCATCTCGATCAACGCGTTGTCGCTTGTGAGACAGACCTTCGGATAAGATTTGTTAGTGATATCCCCAAAATAATTTCTTTCTCGGGAAACTCGATCAGTCCGACAGATGTTTTCGTCCTCTACATCCGTATTATTACAATTTTTCGTGGTATTAGAAGTAAGCTTGATGATCTATACCGTTCCAATTTCTCTGATTTTTGCGATGGAATTTTTTTCACCGAGACTTCGGTGTTCCTTAGCATCGGCAACTCCGAAATATTTTCCCAGTGGTGCTCTATGTTTAGAAGAGATAGAGATCACGTTCGAGTTGGATGAAATACAGATGGAGGTGTTCTACTAGCTACATCCCAAAACATCGAAGCTGCCACTTGCAACCTTCCTGCTATGGACAACTTGTTTCCTTTTAATAAAATTTGTTATATGTAAAACTGTTAACACCAGCACCACAATTTACTGTGCTGTTTTTATATGTTCCTCTTGATTTGGGTTTTGATGAATTTGAATCGTTCTTTGACGCACTGAGTTTAAAATTAATCAATAAGCCACTTTTAATCTAATTGCCCTAAATTTTGTTCTAACTTAGTTAAGACTGATCGAAAGTCTCAGAGTTTATTAAATTTGCAACACGTTGCAGTTGAAGCAACATAATAATATCGTAGATTGTAATCGTTGTGCACTTGATTTAGTCTTTTCTAACATCTAGTGTTTCCCATTACTCTGATTCGCCACTTCTTACTGTTCAATTGTTTGCTAACTTTGGTTTTATTAACTTCCTCCATAATGTCGCCCCAAGATTCACCTATCGAAAACCTAATATACCTTGCCAATGCTGACTGATCTCGTATTGGTGCTTGTTCTGATCCCAATGTTGAGAAGCCGATCCTGGACATATTTGGACGCTGAAAATTGTTCGCAAGTTCGAAATAGGAAATAGGAATTTCTTATCCAATTTACTGACGTTACGAACACTTGTTCTAAGTGAAAAGACAGAAAAAAAGTTAATTAATAGCCATATTCTTATTAAAAACTTCAAAAATAATTACCTGAAACCCCTCAGAAACTTTAATTTGTATTATATACAAGCTCAATCAATTGTAGGAGCTAAGATTGTCATGTTACGTGAAAATTTCCAAGTCTTTGTTCATTGATGTTACCATTAAAAGTATTTGTAAATTAAGTTAAGAGATAGATTTCAATCTAAAACAGACAAAAAACGGCTAACCGAATTAGAATTCTTTAAATTAATTTAGCCAAAAGCACATAATTATTTATTTTACGTTTAAGTTACCGGAAGATTGTTACAGCTTAATTTTTGTGTTACTTAACATTTGAATTTTGATTGAGACATGGAAAATTTGAATTCTATTTGATGTTAATATATTTTATTTTACTTTACCTGAATTTTGGTGTTTTTATTGAAAATATCCAATCCAGTAATTGGGTTTTGGAACCTTTGGTGTAACAATAACTATCACACTGACAAATGTCAATGCTAGCTTTTCCACTATCACCAAACAACAAAGGTTGTTACACCAAAGGTTCCAAAACCCAATTACTGGATTACGATGGCTTCACGGTACGGTCAACGGAACTGAATCTTACCGTTGTTTTGTTGTCTTTTTTGTTGTTTGGTGATAGTGGAAAACCTAGCATTGACATTTGTCAGTGTGATAGTTATTGTTACACCAAAGGTTCCAAAACCCAATTACTGGATTACGATGGCTTCACGGTCAACGGAACTGAATCTTTACCGTTGTTGTTTGGTGATAGTGGAAAATATCCAACACAATTTGATCACATCATTTGCAGAAGCACACCATTTTAAGTTTTGGCAGTAGCATTACACTCACAGATTACTTCTAAGATTTGATTACACTATTGTTACCAACAAGTCTCAATTCGATTGCAATCTGTAGATTGCACGTGAGACAACATAATAAAAAAAAGTGTTCCTAGAAGGGCGGTAAATTCAAAAATAAAATTAAAGGAATTTACCCAAGGTAAGTAGCAGTATCTGTGTATCGTTCGATTCGAAACCTTTTAACAATCGTTGAGAGCTAAAAATAATTATCAAATAAATATTAAAATATACATCCATACCTAATTGTGTCTTTTTTAGATTTTTATACTCTTTGGTTTTCTTCTATTATATATTATATACAATTTTTTTTAGAAATATTATCTTTGATTGATCTATAAAATGAAATAGAAAAACTAATACTCTTAAGCAATTAATAAAGAGTTTGAATTTATCCAAAAATTTTGTTAGATTGTTGATTTCTCATAATCTGCTTTCTATAATTTCGGCAAATTATCATTGGAGCGGTTAAAGTACGCCAAATAATAACATTTTCACCGGGACAACCGAACGGTTATCCTCTATCCTTGCGAAAAGGATTTAATTTCCCGGGTTTTTCGATCAGCGCCGCTCCACAGCATCAGCGAATCCTGTCCGATGCTTTATTCGTCCTTATCATACGCGCACGGTCGCAACAGGCTAGCCTAGAGGTCTGATAAGCTCGATTCATAAGTCTTCCGCAGTCGGTGGATGGTGGCACAAGTGTCGCGAATGTGAGGGCGGAAGTCACGGTACAACAGGTGAGTGTCTTAGCGAGGAATTTTGCTTTTACATTAGTGTGGGTAGATTCCGTTTATTTTTATGGACGTTGGTGTTATTCCTGCGGGTTAAAATATCGTGCGAGTATTGGTAAAGTAAGGATCTGTGTATACCTAAGTTATACAGGATTTTTAACTGGCCAGAAATTGTATAATAGAATTATTATTTTAGTCTCAAACTAAAATTTTGATTTACTTTAACTTATTTGCTATTATTAATTGCTAACTGTACGATTATCTATTCATTATAATTCATATAGAAGCCTTGCATTAATTAATTACAATCAAGAATAAACATTTGTTCTTAAACATACAGGATGTCACGAAGTAAAGTCGCCATCCTTACAGAATATGTACCTGACATAATTCTGAACACAATATCCTAAATTACGCAAATGACTCATTTTAGAGGTACAGGCTAGCTTTGATAAAGACACTATTGTCTTCTTGGAAAGTATAGAAGATTTTGTTTTTGTAAATGGCAATACTGTATTTTTTTTTTTAATATCATTGCAAAAATCACAAAATTCTTAATAAAAAACGTTATATGAATTTCTGTTTACCGTAGCCACTATTTTAGAGCAATTGTTAATGTTAATCAATTAATGTAGCAGCAGTAGGCCTTGGAAAATAAACAAACAATTTATATAGGCAACGAATTGTCATTGTGTTACTTGACAGAAACTGCAATAGTGCAATTTTCTTACTTAATGCTTTTCTGCTACAACTGTAATTTTAATATGAGGAAATTTGTATATTAAAAATTGTACCTCGTGTCGGATTTGAACCAGGCACCTTCCGCATACTGGGGCAGACACTCTACCGGTTCAGCCAACGAGGTGTCTGGTTTGGAATGTCTCAAATACAGATCTTAGAAAGCCGGAAGGACGGCAAATATGCAATAGTGCAATTTTCTTACAGTGTGAAATCATTGATAGAAACTGTTTTGTTTGAGACTTACTTAAAAATAACATTTCTATTCATTTGCTGAAATGCATCAAATTACACCCCAAGAGACAGCGGAATTAATTTTTCTCCATATCGGTGACTTAAGTCTACGCAATGCGTGCGCTGAATTTCATACAAGACATCCAAAGAAACCTCTTCGAAGATCCGAGTTTTTGAGGTGCAATTTAAAAAGAAAATTATGAGCAACGAGTTTGTATCCAAGTATCTATGCAAAAGAGACAAAAATGGTGCCGTTGAAGAAAATATTCTTCTTTGTACTGTACTTACAAATTCACGTAGAAAATTGCGCAGAAAATTAAATGTGCACAAAACTCAAAATTTCACCCAAACAAAATGATAAGCGTTCAGGAATTGCATGATGATATATTGGTGTGATATACTAATGCCTTATAATTTAAAACGTTTTTTCTTTTCTCAAATTGTGTGAAATACAGGATTTGTCATAATCTTCAGAAGCAATGTATTTTCTTGATATAAAAATCTCAATGCATTTCATCCCTAAAACGAATAATCACAGAGTGCCTGAATATGTTAATTCAAGGTCACAAATTTCCTGCATAAAAATCGCGGTAGGCTTATCAGAATAAACGATGCAATTCTACGATGTCAAAATTATTCAAAATGGTAAATTTTTTACCGTTTACTATTTCCCTAATCTGGCATTTTTTTAATATGTGCTATTAATTCGCTTTATTTTTAGAATATTATCTAAAACATTTCGTTATATAGCTTTAAAGTATGTTAACAGCGTAGTAGGATTTGTATTCTTTTATATATATTTTTTCATTGCCTAACTGAACAAATATTTTTATATATAATTATCATTATTCAATTCATTTTTTTTTTAATTGCATTCTAATAAGTACTGAACATTTGCTAATTTATCGAATTTGTAACTATTAATACCAAAGTTAGTCAGTATAGTCAAATTCTTTAAAAAAAAAATCGCTGCTACGAAATACTGGACAGAAATAATTTAAGTAAATCTCTTCTGTATTCTTTTCATCATGTTAATGTCATATATCTGAGTATCTGGAGGCTTGGGTTGTTCGGACGAACGAAAGTATCGTAATCGAAGTAAAATAACTCAACAGTTCGATATTTTTAGGTACAAAACTAGTGTAACTAGTTGTTTTAGACGATTGATTCTATATATTTTGAAAATTAAAACGTTAAATGTCAGGTTGACACCAGAAAAAATTATAAAGAAGGACAATTGTATCTAGTTTCCTTCCTATAAAAAATTATAAATCCACACTTATTTAATGATAAGCAATATGTTCACTCCAGCTGTCTATACACACAAAGAAATGCGATGGCCTATAACGGAAATACTACAATTGAAATGCTTGGTGCAAGAACCGTCTATGTGCATGGAATACAGCCATGCATAAAGACGGTTCTTGCACCAAGCACCTCAATTATTACAAATAAATTTTACTCTACTGGATGCAAGTTTCAGTAGCAAAGCTATTTTAATCAGCAATAAAATTGAACTGAATTTTCAAACAAGTAAATAGAAAAAAAAAAAACAGAATTTGTAACAAAATGTGAGTGAGAAAAAAAAAATAATTTAAATCAATTTAATAGTAAATTATTAATAGAATTATGAAATATTTCTTCATAACACATATCAGCAGATCGACACATAGTGAACAAAGGGGAATGTTGTAATAAGTTGGTACGGGAAAATGGAAACGTGAAGGTGGGGCAAGAACGAGAGGAAATGCGGGGAACAAAGAAATTTATTTTAGAAAGAAGAGAAGGGCAATCAGTTATTCCATGGATTATCTTCTACACTGACTTGGCTTCGTGTGTTTTCCGTCTGCTTTCCAATGATGTCACGCCATGCCTTGTCAAAAGCGAAGTATAGTCGACTCCTCTCTCCGGGTATCTGTTGTCCAGTTTAAAGGAAAGATATTTTAAAAAGCGGCGTTGAACCTTTTCAATAGATAGCTGTAGATAAGTTTAGTGTGGTGACCATATAACAGAAGCATACTCAAGTTTCCTAACAACAAAGGTGAAATACAAAGTTTTTACTAGAGATATATTGTTGAAGAATTTCGATGCTCGTAATATAAAACCCAGTGTTTTAGACGCAGCAATGGATAAGTTAGTAATGTGTGCCACAAAACAAAGACGAGAGTCAAATAAAACACCAAGATCCTTAACAATATGAGAACGTGTTAAAGCGTTGCCGTCTATCTCATACACAGAGTCAAGGAAATTTACTTTCCTGATATAGCAAACAAATGACTGATGACATCTTTGCTAATAAAACGTGCGTCCAGTACAGTAAAGTTTGTGGTAAGATGTTTGAAAGTGTGTCAACTTATACTAACATGATTGAATGGAGTTCTAGGGTGGAAAAGCCCCTTTTGAATTTTTTGGTAATCATAAATAGTATATATTATTATTATTACTATTAAAGAAAGGAAGTTAAGTTAGTAAAACAAATTTACGTAAATGCTAACTAGTATAGAAGAAAATTTTAAGGTTAAAAAGCTCTTTCGAATATTTCGAAATTGTAAAAAATCAATGTGTTACTATGGCAGCTGATTTTTTATATATTTCTAAATAGCGACCGTTATTTAGAAATATGTAAAAAATCAATTGCCATAGTAACACATTAAATAAGGAAGAAAATATGCTTATGGGATCAATAGCAAAAAACGATTTCAGAAGCCAAGAGATACAAAGGATAGAATGTTGAATACCCGAAAATTACGTTTAAAAAATTTAGGTGAATGTACAGACACAGCAAGAAGTGTTGAGGGAGCTCTCTTTTCACTATTAATTGGAAAGTTATTACGAGAAATAATTGCAATATTAAATACGTAGGTTTGACTAAGGATACAGTTAGTTAAGCTATCGATATAGGTTTCAGTCCAAACATTTTGTTAGGCAGCGAAACATCATCATTTTGGCCAAAATCTTAATTTAATTATTTATTACAGAGAACCATGACTACCATATGAACAATCGCTGAGAGATGAATAGCTCAGGAAGTCTCTCCAGAACAGGATCGAAGCGATCCAATGCATCCACTTCCTCAAAGGTATCTTACAGCTCCCCTTTGGATAGTCCAGTCCCCGCGCCGAAAAGTCCAACAGTTTACTATTCGCAAAGACCGCATAAGGAATTCTACCAGAAAAACCCACCTTCGCCTAGCATAAGTTATTCGTCGCAGAAATCTCCGACATACAATCGCTCCCCAACTCAGAACGATAGATTCAATTTTCCAACTGGCGGCAGCAAATCCCCAAATTACCAACTGAACAGTCCCAAGAAGACCGAATTCGATTTCTGTGCCGGTAACAAATCGCCGTTTCAGAAGTCGCCGAATGTGACTCCCAAATCTCCCAGATCTCCGCGCACTCTCAATCATCAAGATGACATTCCCAATTCACCGACGGCCTATTCAGAAGCGCACAGTCCTTCCGGCAATCACTTCAACTTCAATCTGCAATCGCCGCCGAAGAACAGCCAGAGCAAAATCTATCACAGGCAGCAGTATCAATCCTCGAAGACGGATTCCGGCAGCTCGGTGAAGTCCAGTTTGGAATACAAGTCGACCAAGAAACATCCCGATCTGGATTATCAGGATATCGAGTATAAGGTGTGCAATTCCTTAGATTCTGATTCGCAGCACAGCTCTGAGATACCTAGCAGCGCTGGGTATACGAGCAGTTACGATACGGATACGAGAAGAAAGTCCAGACATTCTTCCATCAAGGAGAAGAAGGCCAGGAAACCTCCGTGTAATATCAGGACTAATCCGGGGTATGACGATGATAGGTACTCGTCGAATAAGTCTATAAATGAAATGGATAGGCGGGAGAAAACGTTACAGCGCTGTCGTAAATCGACTTCTGATTTGACGGATTTAACTGACGAAGCGGCGACAACTACTGTTACATCTTTGAGTAGGCCTAGTTCGCCCAGAAGGAAGAGTTCGGTGAAAGGGGGTTTAGCGTATTTGGCTTCGAGGAGGGGTTCTAGAGATTCGGTGGCGTCGAATATGTCCAACGTTTCGAATGAGGATATAGGACCGTTAAACTTTCAAAATACTATTCGTGGAAGGCAACGGAGGACTTCGAACTTCTTGGAATTACCTGGTAAGTAGTTTTTTACAGTCCCTTATTCTAGTTTAATCGTTTAAGCTGAATTGAGTATTATTTGGTATGAAATATAAATGAATTTCAAGTTTGACAATCTCAACACTCCTTGAGAGTATAAACAAGTTCAAAGAGGATTTTTTTGAATTTATAAATATATAATTGAGGGAACGACAGGTGTTAAATTTACAAAATAGGTTTAGTTAACAAAATATAGTTGAATTAACCAAAACTATAATTGTGCTTTTACTAGATACACATCTTATACTAGGTGTTATTAAAAGTGCGACAGTGGATCGAAAGGCGGTAAAAAGCGGACATTGACTGAAATGGTAATAACTTGCTTAAAAATCAATGTTGATCAACGAAAGAAAATTTTGTTGAATAGGCAAGGTTGTATATTACATCGAGGAAAAAAAAAATTGTTGTACCGTCACTACTTGTTAGTATATAGTATTTGAGACTGCATAAGTCGAAGAAATAGCGTACTTGCTGATATAGATATGTCTTTATTTCGAGCTTCGGCAGCTTCTGCTGAAAGTTTGCCTATAGGAAGTAACATGTTGGATGATATCTGCGCCATGCAATAGAATTTTATGTATGGGGGCTAGCATATAGTACAAAACATATACATTTACAAGTTTTTCAGCTGTTCCTTCTCGCAATCAATTTCTACCCCTGTAGTAATCACTTGTAAGATTATCGCGAATCTTCTGATTACATTTGCATCTAGGACGGTTATTGGAGCTGGTATAGGTGGAAATAAACATGCTTGTATCGTTTGCCACAGTATGTATTTTTAAATGTTTGTTTATATCGATTTAGGGTAGAACTACCGTCGAATCACCACTTTGAGACAAATGTCAATTCATTGTATATTTTGTATTGTTCCTCCACATATTTTTATCATGCGAGTACACTGCAAAAAATTACAGTAATTTTACTGTGTAAATCGGGAATATTACATG
The DNA here is from genome assembly GCA_949128085.1 of Cetonia aurata. Taxonomy (NCBI): domain Eukaryota; kingdom Metazoa; phylum Arthropoda; class Insecta; order Coleoptera; family Scarabaeidae; genus Cetonia; species Cetonia aurata. Next base: position 65,162,694 of record OX421883.1, on the reverse strand, counting down.
TAATAACGTTGTGAATTTACTACGATAAATCATGTAAACCCTGGTTTACATGATTCTACTTGTTTGTGTGATTTCCATATTTAATGCTTATTTTACTATACAATTATACGCATTTTATTATGATTCTGGAAGATTGGCTTGTTTAGGCTATGTCAGATTTTTAACCAACTTCGATCCACTGTGCGCCGATGGCGGATGTTATTTGTTTGTAATCCAAGGAATTCTCGTAATAGAAATAATTTAACTTTGTTCGTCAAAGGTGCCGTAACAAAGTAATAATATTGATTTGAAACAATTCTGCTTTTGATTCAACACAAAACATAGTTGAAATACAGATAACACTTTCTCCATTCAAGATCCTATCTTGAGATGTTATTTCATTCCGAAACAAGAAATCGTTAACTCAAGTTAATACAAGTGAAACAATATTTGTTTCTAAAGAAGTAAATATTTACTTCCGTATATACAAAACAGAAACTTACTCAAAACGAAGGTAATATATTTAGATTAACCAAATAATTTTTAGCGTGATCCTTTGACCAGCTAGAATTCTGTGAATTCTTAACTCATACAAAATGCAACTGCCAAACAAATGTGTTTTAAACGGGGCGTGTTTCCGATTCAATACATTTTTAGATTCTCTTTTGATATAAATACTTTCGAAAATATACTACAAAAATGCTTTACTCTTGTTATCTGGATTTAAAATATAATTAACCTTTCTTATAGTTTAATGCGATAAAAAAAATATTTTTACATCATGATCCCCAAACTTGGACGTGCCATTGTGAAGTACTTTTAACAAAAAGTAAAGAAAATGTGTTCCTATTTTGTTTACTTGCATTTCTTCATTTGTATTCGCCTAAATGTTTCCTGCAATTCTTTTAATGCACTTTTACAGCGAACTTTCCATTTCGGAGATACACAATTCGATTATCTATATTATTAGCTACCATATTTTATCTATACTTACTAATGTACTTATGCATATTAAATTGCTTTATCGTTATCGTTCGGAATGAATCATTAATAAAAAAGTCTGCAGATATTTCAATGCCTCTATCGCCGATGAATGAAACGGAGTGGATGTGACTATACATTCGACCAACTCCAGCATGCATGTGACGTTAAAGGAACGCTCCTGCACAGTTGAGCGATATCACTTCTGTTTGTTCGTTTGACTATAGAGATATACAACGTTTCCCGTAGGGTTTTATTAAAACTTTGGGAGGGTAAAGTAGACTAAATTTAATGACTAAAAACAGCAAAAGTGGTAGATCAATTTTGTTTCGTTACCAATATACAGGGTGTTTACCATTCGTACACTATCATTGTCTGGAGACCCCTTGCAATAAGATTAATGGGACGAAAATTTTGACAACAAAACCCCACCTGGGGAATTATTTAACAATATTTTCAACATCCCTTTTCTTTTTTTTTTTTTCTTTACTGTACCGGATTCTACACATTATTATAAGGCAATTTGTACTTAAGTTCTTTATCTCTAAGTGCAACGTTTTTTAAGATATTTACGATTTTTTGAACATTTTGACATTTTCCGTATTTTACAGGCCATAAGAGAAAATGATGTGATTTTGCTATGTCCAAACAGCAATTAATATTTTATACAGGCTGTTCACAAATTGAAGATTTTTGCTAATTTGTCAATTAAAATTTACAAATATGTTCTAAAATAACACATCTACATTAGATTTTGTACACTGGCAAATAAAACCTGTTGCGTAGTTTGAAAGCATTAGGTAACACACAGTGGCGTACCGAACCAGGGCCCGGACCCCGAAAGGGCCCGGTCCTCTCCGCGCTTTTTTTTACAAGGTCCGAAATGCTAAATTGCTTTGCACATAACGTTGGGTCCCTCGGGGCCCGTGGTTTACCTCTCGTTCTTTTACAAGAATCAATGCGCCAAACAGTTTTGTACATAATGTATGTTTATATTTCACTAAATTGGTGCATTTTTTCTCCAACGTTGAGTAATCAGAAAATAAATCCCAAAGTTACTTTATACGCTTATATTTCGACCCCATAGGTCTTTTTCGGTGGCCACTAATCCTATCAATAAACTATTATACAAATTATAAACCATACACAGTTTACACATTAAACATTTCGTGTACAATCTAAAAACAATTTTATTTATGTACACATCTTGCATCAGAGATATCACTCTTACCCAACTGACAAAGACAGCGATACAATAAAATTAAAGAGATTAGTGCCTACAAGATGGTCCTCTAGGCACGATACCTTACATGCACTACGATTTAATTTTTTAAACATATTGAAAACACTTTCAAAAATTATTTTAACAAGTAAAATAAAAAATGAAATTGTTGAAGCAAAATCACTTCAAAATTTTTAGAAAAATTTGAAACTGTTTTTTCAGTGGTGTTTGAAACAAAGATTTTGCAATCCACGGATCTTCTGTCGAAACTACTTCAAAAAAAATCGCAAAGTATTAGTGAAGCTGCAAAATTATTCGAGAATGCCTTACGAAATATGAAGGAACTGCGGGAGCAGTTTCATTGCGTTAAAAGTGAAGCGGGGCAATTAGCGATAAAATGGGGAATAAGTCCAGTGTTTTCAGAAAAACGGAGGTCTCGCCCAAAATTATTTTTCGACGAAACCAAAAATCATTATTGCGTTGAAACTAATGAAGAAAATTTCAGAATAACTGTTTTTTTGAAAACACCGGATATTTTAATTTTGCAATTAGAAAATCGATCTAATGGTCTCTGTCACATAAATCAAACATTCAAAATATTAAATAAAGATATATTAATTAACAGTACAGACGATGATTTATTTAAAATGGCACAAAAATTACACACATTATACAAAAATGACATTAAAGAAGCAATTTCTGCTCAAATTTTATCTTTTCGACAATGCTTCCGCGAGGAACTAACCCAATTTAATTCGGTAAAGGATCTATTAAAATTTATATTAATTGATAATTGTTCATCAAGTAGTAGCTTTTCTGAAATTGTAACAGCCTGTACGATATTTCTTACTGTTCCTGTAACGGTAGCAACAGCAGAGCGAACGTTTTCAAAATTAAAATTAATAAAAAATTACTTATGAAATACAATGAGTCAAGACCGGCTATCTAATCTGGCAATCATTTCTATTGAAAATGTGGTAGCAAAAAATTTGAATGTATCCAGTCTGATAACATCTTTTGCCACATCAAAAGCAAGAAAAAAATTTAATGCAGAAATAAATAAAAAAAAAAAACAAAAAATAAAGTAAATCAATGTATTTATATTATAATTTTTTTCTTTGTTTTTCAGCTGTATAATCCCTCTATATTGTTTGTTTTTTGTTTTTAATGTTTTTTATGTATTCAATAATTATTAAAAAAAATTATATAAGTATTTTTTTTTTATTTGTGGGGAAGGGAGTTGGCTTAGGGCCCGCACCACAACTGGAACCAGGGCCCGTTCATATGTCGGTACGCCACTGGTAACACAGACCAAAGCAAGCATTTATTGTACAGATATGGGAGTTCTAATTAATTGGGCAACTGTAGCTTGACTTAGAGTAGTTATTTTTCAATTGAATGTTACAGTACACATAATTTTTGTGAGATAAACGTGACGCACGTACGAAAAATTGTAGCCTATTGAGTTGAATCTCACGCAGTAATAAGAATTAACAAAAATTTAACAATTTTTTTTGCCAGAAGGTCAACAAAAAAATGTTAATGTAACAACTATACCCAAAGTTGTTACCGAAACCTTTATACTTTGCTAAAGATGAGCAATTTTTTTTTTTTTTAGCTGGAACTAAATTCCTTCAGAAATTTGTAAAATTAACTTCTTTCTTTTGTGTCAATATAACGAATAAACTTTGCGAAGCCGCATCATCCAAACACTGTATTAACACACAACTGTTGTTCTTATTACTTCTCCAGTAATTGGGTTTTGGAACCTTTGGTGTAACAATAACTATCACACTGACAAAAGTCAATGCTAGGTTTTCCACTATCACCAAACAACAATGCACAATCTCTCGACGCGCGTTTCGCTAACCAAGTTAGCATCATCAGGAGATGATTAACAGTAAGGTAAAATTTTAAAACTACGATAATATATACAACAACGTTTCTGTACAGGCGCATTTTTAACGGGGAGGGATGTGAAAAAGTCCCTCTGTTGAAAATTCGTCGGTTCCAAGAATTACTCTAATTACCGAATCGTAAAAGTGTACGATCTTTAGAAGGCTAGGAGTATATACGGAACATCTGTGCAAACAAGTGTTATAAAAGGCAATTACGCGTCTAGTAATCTATACAATACACTTTCTGGAATTGGCCCCTTGTCGGCATTCATATTGACCTTACGTTTGGCGATTTCTACACTTTCATAAGCATCTAATTTATAACTCTTGTTTACATTCTTTAGTAATTTCAAATTTTCTACGCTAATTCTATGATTGTTGTTAAAAGCATGGTGGGCAACACTTGATTTTTCTAAACGTCCATACTTTAAATGTGCCATGTGTTCTTTAAATCTCGTTAAAATTGATCGCTTTGTTTGCCCGACATATTCTAAATTACAATCTTCTGATTTCGGAAAACTAACAAATTAGTTTCGTTAAACGACAAAAAAAATGTTGTAAATGTGACAAGCTTAAAACATTGTTTCAGTTGCTTTACTAAAATGTATTTGTTACTTCTGCGTTCTCTTGTTGTAATTGTAGTAATAGTGTGGTAACTTGTAATAACCAATCCGGTCGCCTATTGCGTTCATGAATACTGACCTATGTGATAGCAACTTGCAAGTTTCGACATGAAAGGGGCACGAAACCAGTAAAGTACTGCTGGCTCATAAAAAACGTACATATTTCGTTACGCGTATGTTCAAATCAGAGTAGGTATATAATCTTAACCTACCCATTCACCATATTTTTTAATCTAACAAGAATAGATCAAAGATGGACATGCATTTGTTGTTTTAAGGTAAGAAAACACTTATTTCATTGGTCAGACAAGATTAACTTTTCAAAACAATCGTTCACATGCTTTTTCTTCTATATACTTTACATTAACATCCGTTTTCTTGACCTGTGTGAAGTTAGCCCCACATTTATAAAATTTCGATAAAATAATTAGAGTTCCAGTTGCCCCCCGAAGAGTTCTAGAGTTCTCAATCGATTTTAAAAATAGTTCTGACATTTTAAGTAATCAAAACGATATTTCAAAATATGGGGGGCCAACTTCACGCCACCTGCAACTTTCATGAGCTAGAACTCTGCAATTTCCACTCGAATCGTTTTGAGTCATAACGATAATTTATGGAACTCTTTGGGGGGCTATCAGAACTCTAAAAAAGTGTAATTATAAATAGGAATTTGCCTACACAATGCTGGTGATTCTTTAATTTGCTCAAAATTAATAAACTATCGGATAAGCAACATGATTTCAAGTAATATTTAATTTGCTTTTGAAAATATGAAATTTGAAAGTGTAGGTCTTATTTCATTAATTTGTGGTTCCAAATTTTGGATTTTAGTTAAAAATGAGTGTATACTTTTTCTTTAAATAACTAACCAAAATAAATTGTTATTAATCATATACAAGAAAAAGTTTAGTATACTGGGTTCCTAGTGAATGTAATTACGAGTTTCTTTATCCGATATTTTTAAAAAGCATTAATCTGCATGATAGTGGTAATCGTTTATGTTTTCATTAGTAAATAAGTGAGTGAACAAGAAATTATAGCGGTTTTTCAAATATTGAATTTAGTGTTATAGACAGGTAGTTTATCATTATTATTCTAGAAAATCCTCTTCTAAGTTATTTTGTTAAAATATTATTATTATGGTAGCCCCCCAAACAGTTCTATAAATTCTAGAAAATTCCTATTTTTTTTTTTAATCGCTGAGTTTTTTTTAGAGTTCCGGTAGCCCCCTAAAGAGTTCTATAAATTATCTTTATGACTCGAGGCGATTCGAGTGGAAATAACAGAGTTCTGAAAATCCTCTTCTAAGTTATTTTGTTAAAATATTATTATTATGGTAGCCCCCCAAACAGTTCTATAAATTCTAGAAAATTCCTATTTTTTTTTAATCGCTGAGTTTTTTTAGAGTCCCGGTAGCCCCCTAAAGAGTTCTATAAATTATCTTTATGACTCGAGGCGATTCGAGTGGAAATAACAGAGTTCTGAAAATCCTCTTCTAAGTTATTTTGTTAAAATATTATTATTATGGTAGCCCCCCAAACAGTTCTATAAATTCTAGAAAATTCCTATTTTTTTTTTTAATCGCTGAGTTTTTTTTAGAGTTCCGGTAGCCCCCTAAAGAGTTCTATAAATTATCTTTATGACTCGAAGCGATTCGAGTGGAAATAGAGTCCTGGCTCGTTTTATTTTCATTGACGCAGAAAATTCCTGAGTTTTTTTTTTTTTTGAAAAATCGCTGAGTTTTTTTAGAGTTCCGGTAGCCCCCCAAAGAGTTCTATAAATTATCCTTACAACTCGAAGAGATTCGGATGGAAATAACAGAGTTCTGGCTCTTTTTATTTTCATTGACGCAGAAAATTCCTGTTTTTTTTTTTTGAAAAATCGCTGTGGTTTTTTAGAGTTCCGGTAGCCCCCTAAAGAGTTCTATAAATTATCCTTACGCCTCGAAGAGATTCGGGTGGAAATAACAGAGTTCTGGCTCGTTCTATTTTCATTGGCGCAAAAAATTCCTGAAATTTTTTTTTTTTGAAAAATCGCTAATTTTTTTTAGAGTTCTGATAGCCCCCCAAAGAGTTCCATAAATTATCCTTATGACTCAAAGCGATTCGAGTGGAAATTGGAGTTCTAGCTCATGAAAGTTACAGATGGTGTGAAGTTGGCCCCCCATTTTTTTAAATATCGTTTTGACTACTTAAAATGCTAGAACTATTTTTATAATCGATTGAGAACTCTAGAACTCTTCGGGGGGCAACTGGAACTCTAATTAGTTTATCTACATTTTATAAATGTGGGGCTAACTTCACACAGGTGTTTTCTTGTCCCTAGCGTAGGAGTTGAAAAGATATTTCGTATGGGTGGCACACGTTCGCAGAAATTCTACAAGTAAACGAAGCAATAAAATAAGAGCAACATAAAACTGACAATTTATGGCGCTCCATTATCTTGTAATGCGTTCGAACTCCGTCTTCGTCTCCCCTTTAATGAAATTTCTCGTTCATGCTCAATTAAGCCGCATTCGGAACGCCAAGAGACAATGGAACACTGTGCAGATGCAACGAAAGAGGGACGCAAGAGGGACGTACTGATAAATCCGCTGTATGACAGCAAACGCGTATTTGCACAGCAGCGTGTCTCTCATCTAACAGACCGGCTTCCGATATTATACAATAAAGGTGTCCATTAGCATCGTGAAACTGATATTAGTTTGTGTAATAATTATACGCGGATCGATTCATAGGACAAATTGAAATGCCAATATCCCTGCCTATAGTGATAATGGGAATTTAGTGCTACGTCAAACGATTAATTGCCAATGTTGGTCTACAAGTATTTTTTTTTCTAGTGAAATTGAATATAAATTAAAAAAAAATACATCTACACTGAGAGAAATCCTTGTAGTAAAAACTTACATGGCGCAGTACTAACGATTTTGTAGGAATAAGTAATACAAACAAGTGGGCTCTAACGTACACGTTTATCATTTAATACTAGTCGTTGCTTGTAGGAGAAGTTCACAGCTGTTTGTAGGATCAATTTTGTTTGAAATAGTAATTTGTATATATTTGGAAGTAGCAAAAATTGATACTCTATTGTAGGAAAACTTAGCACGCATTCTGTAATTATTTCACCATGTCAGTATATATTTTTACTAGTACCTTACTGTGCACCTACTACTTACAGTTACCTACCATTGCACAACAATGTGCCAATAAAGCTACAAGATCATATAATAAAAAAGACTATATGTTTGAAACCCATCCTATTTCGTCCTTAAAAATATACATATTTATATCAGGCAATTATAATTCGTAATAAAATCTTCTATACGCTTAATACACATACATATTAAAATATCTGGTGAATAAATATTTGATACATTCTTTATTTTAATAAATTCGACATTTTCTACAGTGTACGTTGAAATTAATAATTTAAATCAGGTTTTTTTTTTATGTTTATATTTGGAGAGATTGTAGTTGTTTTTAATTTGGCTATACATTCACATGCAATATTTTCAAAACGTAAATAAAACACAAAAACTTTAAGGAGTAAAAATATATTGAAATAGTCCACAAGAATATTGTTTCACCACACAGTGGCTTCGTCAGGTGGATGAAATTAACTAAACAGAATATAAAATTACACACTGTTTATACTTTTAAACCTAGGAGTGGGGAATAATTAAAATCCTTTTGTTCATTGAGCGCTAACCCTAACTTACTATATCTATTAATTTCTAAACATTCAAATAAGTCTAGTTTCTTACTTTTCTTATGAACACGCAAAATATCAAAATTATTATTAAAATTATGATTAAGTTCTAAACAATGATTAGCAAAAGTAGAATCTGTCTTCTTATCTCTGTAACTTTTAGTATGTTCGGAGATACGCGTAATGAAAGATCTACCTGTCTGTCCTATGTACACCTTACCACACTCACAAGTCAATCTATAGACCCCAGAGTTAAACTTTCTATCTTACTTTTGTCCTTGTTATTCTTTAAATACGAGCTAATGTTATTATTAGTTTTATATGAAACATAGTTATTATTATTACGTTTGATATTTTCTATCATTGTTCGACATGGAACGGGTGAAAACAGATATAACGGGGATAGCGCTGTTTTGCGCATCCCCAATTACATTTACATAACGCGCCAATTTGCATTGACATGCTCATCGACGATTGGCGTTCTCGATCATGCGACACTGATATGCACTTTGTAGTTCACTGCAATTGTCATCCCTTTTGGTTTTACCTGTGTTAGGTGCGGTTGTGAAGAATAGTGCTCTCTTGATGTTTTCATATATACCTACACTTCCCAATTTATTTATTACAATCTTACTATATTACTGCGGTAGTTTCAGTTAATAAACTGTCTAGTATTAAGTTATATATCTTTTGTGGATGTTTCAATAAAGGTAAGTAAAATTTATTATAAAATTATAATAATTTAAAATAATGAGTGGAATCAATATTACTACAACAGGTGTTAATTTATGCTAACTATAGTATATAGAAAAGTCACACAAAATTGTATACAATATTACTACAATAAATACTACTTTATCTTACAACGTTGTTGAAAGAAAACTGACTGTTCATTGCTAAGGTATCCTTTGAATTCGAAATCAGGATTAAGATGTTAAAATATCCCGTATCTCTGGATAAATCTGTTTAAAGTTAAAGCAAAGTGGGAGTTTATTTATCTCAATTAAGTTTGTATAGCGTCAGAAGCCGCGAGGTTACCGAACGAAATTTGTTAGCGAACACACAATCGTCCACTCAACTCTAAATGGTTTAATTAAAAGCATCGAGGAATTAGATTAGTGGGCCGCTAACGCAAGAGACATCTCGAAGATCAATACCCACAGTCGTTTTATAGCTGGCGTTATGTCGAGGGACGTCGGCGCTTAAAAATTGCACCCGTTGCATTAATTTTGCAATTTCTACGACTTGAATAAAATGTCGACTAATTCTATAACAAACCCTGATACCAGCATATTCTTTTACAAATTCTAATACACATTCTTATGCACAGGTCAGACACAATTTTGTGTGACTTTTCATTACAGATTGCGTCTGGTGCATATATTAGTGTAAATTGTAGCGATATGGAAGGCAATTGTAACAAAATTTGTTAGTTTAAAAATATTTGGTGTATAATCATAACAACACTCAAGGATGATGAAAGTTATAAACACGAGTGTAATGTCGGATTAAATGCCAGATGTAATGTAAAATCAGCAAAAAATTAACACATCAGTGTTTTATAAATAGGTTTATGTATCTATGATTACGCGCATAAGTTTTACTCGTATTTATAACTTTCACCCTCGTGTATTATGATATTCATTATACACTCATCAAATAATATACTATTATCACCCAACAGATTTATTAATAAATCCAATTGAACATGAAAATTGGAAACTCATAGGTTATTGTTAACATTTTGTCCGTTTTCTTATTAGTACCGCTTGCGGATAAAACCATTATAGACTACATGGAGGACGCAGGTCTCTCGCTGATAATAATGTGGCCTTCAGTGCACCGTAATTGAATTCATAATAGCTCCCAGGAACAATTTACCTCATACGGTTACAACATTGCCAGCACATAAAACTCTCACGCTGCGATCATCAAAAGCATTTCTCTTGTTACCCTGTGATAAAATTGAAATAATAATCTAAAAAACATTTAGTGAATACTCTACACATACAATACAATAAGAGTGTTCGGATTTATTCATTGTTGAAATTGCTATTTTTTTCGGAGGCGTTACTTTGGGCTTTGAACTAAATTGGACGAGACTGAAATAAGAAACGTTCAAAACCTAACATAAGCGAAATTATGAAGAACTTTCATAAACACAAGGCAGGTAATGTTAGTAGCTGCACAGAAAATCGTTTGAAATGTGCATGATGTAGAGAATGATAGGAGACAATCGTTCTAATGTCCAGTAGCGCCGATTGATAAAAAAATTCTGCTTTCCTTTAAGCATACATTTGAAATATTCCGATAGCAACAATAACTAACAGCCATATGAAAACAAACACAAATACCATGTATATATATATCCATATTGTGGAACTGAAATGCTTCAAATCTTCAGTAAAATTAAAAATAAACATACAATTGGACCAGACGGAATACCCGCTAATATTTTAAAACATTGTAAGCATGAAATTCTCAAACCTATAACTCACATAGTCAACGAGTCGTTTGAGCAAGGAATCTTTCCTCAATTATTGAAAGTTTCCTTGATCAATCCAATTCATAAAAAGGGTGATAAGCAAAATGTAGCTAATTACCGGTCAATCTCTTTGACTTCTTGTTTTTCAAAACTCTTTGAATATGCAATTCTGAATCGGATTGAAAACTTCATTAACAAACATAACTTATTGTCTTCCTCTCAGCATGGTTTTAGAGCTGGAAAATCAACCATTACGGCCTTGCTGGAAATATATAATAACTTAATAAATAGTATTGAAGCAAAACGTTGTCCCATAGGGATCTTATGTGATTTGTCAAAAGCGTTTGACTGTATGGTCCACAAATTACTGTTAGATAAGCTTCTTATTTTGGGATTTCGTGGGAAAGTGCTAGAATGGATTACTTCATATCTATCCACCAGAGTCCAATTTGTAGAAATTAGTACAGTTGGAGACGGGGTGAGGCATAGGACTAGATCGTCCCTGCTGCCCACGAATATTGGAGTGCCGCAGGGATCGGTTTTGGGTCCTGTGCTGTTTTCCTTGTTTTTAAATGACATCATTGATTTTCTGTGTGATTTTGTGATTGTCTGTTATGCTGACGACATCACCGTTATAGTGTCTGAAGATGAAAATAATAAGGAAGAGATTGCGAATATGGTATTAGATAAGATTTTTATGTGGTTCTGTGCTAACAATCTTTCGTTAAACCGTAAGAAAACCACGTACATATTGTTTCATACGTTACAAAAAAAGATTAACGATTTCATAGACTTGAAATTCGCTAATAACGCAATTACTTCAACCGATTCGGCAACATTTCCGGGCTTGTCGACCGTTGGCAACTAAATTAAATAAGTCAATCTTTAAACTTAGATCGTTAAAAACCGTAGTTGACTCTAATACTTTAAAAACAGTATACTATTCAGAATTTCATTCGCACCTGGTATACGGAGTATTGTTGTGGGGATCAAGCTCCTCAGCTACCGACATACTTATCAAGCAGAAAGCAGCTATAAGATGTCTTGCGGGGATTAGTCAGCTGACTTCATGTAGAGGCTTCTTCATTTCACTGAAAATATTGACATTACCGGAATTGTATATATTGGAATCCTGCTGTCATATTCATAAACACAAGCATCTACTGCTAACCAAAAATAATAATCCTAATAATTATAACATCAGAAATCAGAAGATACATCTTATGAAGCATCATTTGAAATTAACGGCTAGTAGTCCAGAGGTTCTAGGCACTAAGGTGTACAACCGTCTGCCCAATAGTTGGAAAGCACTTACGCTGAATAACTTTAAAAGAACTCTCAAATCATGGCTAAGAACAAAATGTTTTTACTCAATCTCTGAATTTCTTAACTTTAATGAAGATATAGAACTCTAGATTATGTTGTAGTATTTTTCTTTGTTGTATTATTTGTCTTTGTAGTTCTTCTTTGTAGTGACGTGTCTCATACCTATTCTGGTAATTGAAATAAATCTCCTACTACTACTACTACTAAAAAAACTAGAAAGAATATCTAGTTCACTAGTATTCAAGTCATGATTGCAGTGAAACCGATTTACTTAAAATTACGGGCGGTAATTTTAAGTAATAAAATCTCTACATACTACAGTCGTTCTGATCAATATCTGTCTGGTACTTTGCTTGAGTCATTATTACACAATCAAACTGTGCAATTGGGCCACTAACTTATTTATCCACACGTTGAACATCAAAGACTTAGCTGCAATAAGAGCGAAATCGAAAAATCTAGGAGTATATTGGCAGATGGAAATGCCCCATTCAACAGTGTTCGAACTGTCAAGTTATTTGAAATAACTTTTTAGCACGTCCGATTGAACAATTATAAATACGTAGGTATTGAATACACGCAGAATATATACGATTAATGATAAGAATTTAATTGATGATATAAGTTGAGTAAACCTCATTTTTCTAATTAGTTCCAGATCATATCCGCCCTAGAGTCTGTTCACTTCCGGAAAAGGCTTATAACCCTCGACTTAGCGACGACCTCTATCGATTGCGCACATTTAGTATCACCAATAAAGGAGGCGTAGTTAATTGTGGGGATTCGATTATTAATAGGCGATCAAGATCTAATACCAGCGTCAATTCAACGGCCAGTAGGTAAGTTTTTTGGGTTTACATTAATCCTTATATTTTTGACTACTTATGAATTGAGAATATCAACTCCGTCTTTGCCGGGACTTGTTCATATCCTCACTGTTGTAAAATGTCTTTTTGATTAGGAATTTATATTTTTGTATAATAATGCACCAATGAAATCTCTCAAAATTGTTTAAAACATAGCTGTTTCTGCATATTTAATAATAATAATAATAACGCATACCTAGTGGAATTTTGTTCCAAAGTCTAACAATTTATAACTAAACGATCTTTTAAAAATTTCAAGGTGGTGAACTGGAGCAGTTAATAAGCCTTTGTATCTCACATTGATATTATGCACATCTGTTCTAAACGAAATTTTACGGAACAAATAACTTGGTTTCTTAAAATAAATAACTTTATTGGAAAAGATGGTGGCAGAAAATTCAGCTTTGGCAAAGATATTTAACCAACTAGCCCAATCGAGGGTATGAGAGATTCGGTTAAATTTACATATCCCATAAATAAATCTAAGACACGAATTTTGCAAACGCTGAAGTCTAGTTCTGTCAATGGTGTCCTAGCAGTGATAATAAACGCTTATGCAAAAGTTAAATCTGGAAAGGACCAAAGATTCATCAGACATCCAAACAGTCTTTACTACCATACAAAACCTTCAAACTACTGTAACCCAATCTAATTAAATGTGAAACGTGTTCTTTAAAACGAAGTTCGGTGTCAAGGAAAATACCCAAATTACGCACACAATCAGATACAATAAAAACTTCATCTTTGATTTTAATTTCAATATCCTTCAAAATCGCAACTCGAGTTTTTTTCACGGCCAAAAACCAAAACAGAAGTTCTTTTATTATTTATTCTAAGACAATGTTTTTCGAACATGTTTCCAAGTGACTGAAGGTGACTATTTACACAGAAAAAAATCCATATTGTAATATTTACACTTTGCTGTTTGACGGAAATTGTAGTAAGAATTCATACTATTGTGCAAAATTTTACAACAACGTCGCTGCATTTTCCTATATCGTGGTTACAAAAAAAGCAATAAAATTGTTAAAAAATATTGTGTGACAATCTTCTACAAAATATAGTGAAATGTTTTACAATATTTTACAAATAGTGAATATAATAAATTGCATATAATGTAGTGAAGAAAGTTATAACAACAGGTGTAGCAAATTTACTATGTACTATGTGTTGTGTTTATTTGGTTAGGTGCTAGCACTAGTCACCTCACGTTGATTATTATACATAACTGGAAACCGCATTAATAATGAGATGAAATGAAATGAATGCTGTATAGTTTTATAACTATATAATAGAAATATCACAATACTCATAATTAGTTTAGCTACATAAATATGTGATACTACAGATTTTGTCGTAAAGATGGCGCTACGCTTGTTTCATAATCTTTGAACTTCTTACTCAATGTAAATTGTGATTGGTAAATGTGGCTATGTAATATCTATGATGTTTACACATGGTTAATATCATATAAAAGGTACTGTGATTGACAATCGTGCAAAGGCAAGAATTACGAGGCGCTTCCCCATACTGGTACTCTGCAGTACGGGCCGGTCTGATCTCCGCAATTCGCTCGCTGTCACCAGCTAATCAAATTATACGCAACTATATTAATTATTGCAATAGTGTAGTTGATCTGTACTGATAATTCACTACAGCGGTTTGTAATAATGACAAGATTCGTGTAAAAGATTTCTTGACGGTGTGTTGCAATTATTACCACTGGGCTAAACGTATTATTTGCAACAAGTGACTCGCACTTTATGCTACTTTAATTGTAAAGGTTATGTAAACATAAATTGTGTGACAAAATTGCACATTTTGTTGCAAAAAATGCAATAATTTTCGTCAACAATTATGTAGAAAATTTTAATACAAGTTGTGCTCGTCCCTATATGTTACACAATTTGTTGCACCAAACTTTACAATTGTTTTAAAATTTACAACAAATTTTTTTCTGTGTATGTATGAGAGGGCTTCACATATGTCTCCAGGATTGAAGGTATGATATAGTTGTGTGTCATCAGCATAAAGATGATAATTACAATATTGCAAGCACTTAATAATGTTTGAGGTGTAAATTACATAAATTAAAGGCCCCAGAATACTGCATTGAGCTGGTAATTACGATAGTTAAATAATTTTTGCCCCATCTCAATTAGTTCGGCAAATATTTGCTAAAGAATCTTCAATCTTCGAAAAGATCGTGAAAATGTTGACCAAATTTGATGAGAGAAATCTAATTTCGTCATTTGCAGAAGTTAAAACTGTTTTTCCACGATCTACATGCACATAGCTTTCATTTAACGTGCAATTTCATAAACCTTTAAAAATTGAAATTTTCTGTCAAAAATCAAAGGGTACCCTTCCAAAATAAGTTTTGCAAACTCCCGAAATCGTTGAAAACATACCAGTTTCTGCGTTTATTGAGTTGGTAATTATGATAGTTTAAGAATTTGCAAAATATATAAATGATGGAATAAATAATATCTTATAAAGCATTCGCATCAATAATGATATAAAAATTTATCAAACGAAGACACAAACACAATTCGCCTGCAGTATTTCCAAAGCCGGAACGAACGCTACGACAAAATACAACAGAAAAATTACTTCTTTTCATTCTAGGTCGTTATTTTTATAATGATTTTTTTCATTTCGTCCTTTTTGCAAGAGTATACCTACCTACAAATTAAATGAAATACGTCTATAGTTCCATTAATAGAACGTCTGCATGAAAAGCTATCGAAAAACTCCTAAGAATAAATGAATAAAAAGCACGGCCTTCATGGTTGAAAGCGTAAAGCCACCCACCGTTGCGCCATTGTCGCGTTTCTATAAAGGAAACCTTAAGAAAGTAGTACCTCAGTATGCAAACGCACAATTCCGCTAAGGAAAAGAAAATACGTGAGTCGACTATAAAAACATAAAAGAAATGTTTGGGGAGCTGAAAAAAACACGATTTGAGAATTCTCTTTTGTTTAGCGCATGTAGGGGTGATTAAAAATTATTTTTGGTTGGAAAACTGGAGAAAAACTTGGAGGTTTCAATTTTAATGTAATGCCAAACGGCGGGTTAAAACGTCAATGCTGTTTTTGCATGTTTATTTGAATTACCTGACTCGCTTGTCTTTAACGATGCGAAGAAAACGTTTTAACATTACTAAGGCACTTTTTATTTTATGCATTCGTTTTTGGCCTGCCGCATAAAGCTGATATTCTTGAAATGTTAATCCTAGTAGGCAGTGGCGTAGTTAGAGAAAGTGTTTTTTCTCTTCAAACATACCAATTGTCCGCCTGCGTCCGCATTATAGCGATCCTGTAGTGTAAGCGAGATACACAGAGGTATCCGTGCATTAGAACGGTAAAGAAGTATACGGAATATTCGACTGGATTACATTAGCATATTGCTATGATGCACTCGTATTTGCCAAGAAATCCACATTTCTACGCTGTCGCCGCACAGGCGCAAGAGCCGTCGCTCGCACACGTGCGTGTCAGATGCATTTTATATTTCGTCGGGAGAACTACTCGCTCGTACTATTTAATAAAACGCGTTGTTGGTAGATAGATAACGGTTATTTTAAAAATGGAGTACTATACGCCGGAGCAAAAACTCTTCATGATTAAACACGTTTACGGTGGTAATTCCGCGGAAGTAACTCGGGATTTATTTGCAGCTAATTTCCCCGAAAGTAAAATTCCCAATGCAAGCACCATTCGTAGGACCGTTAATCGATTTGAAACTACATTTTCTTTAGTAAATATTAAAAATAAAGTTGTTCCGGATAAGAATGTAAGCGATATAGAAATTCGAGTATGTGCTTTAGTTGAAGTAAATCCCACTATGTCATCTCGACAAATTGCTCGCGAATTAGGTATCTCTAAATCAACGGTTCATAAGATTTTACGTACTAATAAATATCGTTCATACAAATTTACAAGTTCACAAGTACTTCTTCCGGATGATTATTATCGCGAAAGAATGATAAATAAATATCACGATAACCAATTTTTTTTTAACAACGTATTGTTCACAGATGAAAAAACATTTTACCTACACGGGCATCATAACCGCGCAGTTTGTCGTTACTGGTCGTGTAAAAATCTACATTTAAATATACCAACGCGAACCCAGTATCCACAGAAGCTAAATGTATGGCCAGGTATCATTGGAAATCATATAATTGGGCCTTTTTTCATTGACGGTAATTTAAACGGAAATAGAGTAACTTGAAAATAATATTATTCCGGCAATACGGGAGCGATTTAGTATAAATGAAGTTTGGTTTCAGCAAGATGGTTGCCCAGCAGTAACAAACTTTATAAACACGGTTTTTGAAAACAGATGGATCGGTAACTCGGGCCCTATTAAATGGCCAGCGCGGTTCCCTGATCTAGCTCCAATCGATTTCTTTTTATGGCCTTTTTTACATAATACAATATACGGATACGGTGATCAACGGCCAACAAACCTACAGGAACTGCGCGCGAGAATTATTGAAATCAGTAATACTGTCACAGCAGATATGTTAACAAATGTTCGTCGGAATTTTTATGATCGGTTGGGTTACTGTTCTTATCAAGAGGGAGGTTTATTTGAACACTTAATAAATTAATTTACTTCAAATTTTATTATTGTTTAAGAATAATATTCTCTTTTAGCTAATTGCAGGTTTATTGCAATGTTGAATACAATTCTGTTTTAAGAATTAAATATTTTATTTTCCATTATTTTATTATAGTTGCGTTTTTAGATTTTATACTTGTTGAACAATATTATTTTAGGTAATAATTGGTAATAATATTATTTTAGTTTTTATTTTAAAGTTTAGGAGTTCTGATTATTTATTTTTGATTTTTTATGTTGTTTATGAGGCTTTGATGAATTACTTCACTGACATGTTATCAGTGATTATCTGATGCTTCAAACAACTAAAAATATTTACTTATATCGGGAACACACTACCTCTAACAGTGCTTTTTATTTTTCAGGAATAGTATTTTCTACCACATGTAATGTTATTAATCACTTATGCTATAACATAGAACTCTAAAAGACTTTGATTTGCCTATATGCCCCAATACATTTATACGTGTAACTTATAATACGTCCGCTATCGTTTGTAAATGCCATCCGCGTGCCGCTAAGTAGGCGTGGCAATTCAAGGCGGCACGCCCATTTATAGTCGACCAGTAGTTACTAATACATGCATCGTGCTATGAACGGTTGCCACACTGTATGGTATGCGTACAGATGTCTCCTACATACTGCTAACATCACATCAACAACTTTAATTAAGTATATTTGCAGGAGTTACAAAGTTGAAAGGTTGAAGTCCGTAATAAAGTTTAGAAACGTGGTTGGTAATTACTTAAAATAACATAAATTCGAGGGGGTATTTCCGAGAGCAATGTATTTCATTTCTCTCGTAACTTTAGATAGCACAAACTGTAGAAAATACTAGAGCCTAGTATAACATGGTACAACTAATTCAATATAATTATGTTAAAATAAGTTCAACAATATAAATTGTGCAAATAGTTGCACGTGTAATGTAAGACGAGGGAATATATCCTATTCAATATAATTTTATTTATCGAAGACGATGTTTCTTATGCTTCGTTGTGTTACGATTATTGCTGAAGCAAAAGCATATACCCATACTATTTTCTTTCGTATCTTTTTTTAATTAAGGCTTTTAATTATTCATTTCCAATTATTTGTCATTTCATCTACCAGGTGATAAATTTAATTAACAGTCACTCTCTTGAATCGGAAAGTCCTTATCAAAATCAATGAACTTGATAGGCCAGATTCGGCGCAGTTTATACTGATTTACATACGAAATAAATTTTTCCCCGGGCTGTCACGCTAATGAAATCATATAGTATAGTATAGAAGCAATTAGCGTTAATTTATCGCTGCAATATTTGTATTTGCAAGTAACAATTACTCTCATTCGTATTTTTGTTAATGTAGAATAAACGATGACGTGTTTTACATAATATATGCAAAAATATTCAATCAGAAAGGAAAGTATATGGAGTTCTGTAAAATCAATCACGTGCTTACGAATTTCCTATAGTACTTGATTACAACATTCTGGTTGCCAAATTGTCGTTGTCGCATTTTCAAATATGTTAATCGCGAACTGTACGCATAAGGTCGTACTACGTACGATAACCCCAGGAGCTTTGGTACAAAAGGTCAAATCCAGCGTTGAAACTTTAATTATTTAGACGTTAATGTGCGGGTTTTTGCTTCAGTCGGAGTTGTAGGCGAGCAGCTTTGTTCAAACGAAAAATTTATATGGGTGATCCTACAAAGTACGGGAGCAATTTTCTTGGTTGAAAATATTAAATTTTATGTGTTAAAATAATAAAAAAAAAAGATCCCGGCTCATGAGGCCCCATCCAAATTAAAATTTCACACGTTAAATTCATGTCCATGACAATGTTTTTAGAATACAAAATTAAGTTTTGATATGGAAAGGGTGAAAAAAATATAGAACTTCCCTATTTAACCCTATTTTCTGTTTTCCCCATCCCTTGTGTTGTCAAACAAAAAATAATTTCATCATTTATAAAAAAATTTAAGCCCCCCCTCCTTCTCAAGAAACAAAATATTTTAATTATTTAATGTATCTTTAATCATGTCCCCCTTTTATCCTTTTCGATGTTAAAAAATAAGTAATTTAAACATTAAAAATTAGTAACTTAAAGAATATCTCCCATTACTCTGATGTAAAAAAATTACTTAGATCGTGTAAAACAGTTTTTAATGTCCCTCTCTCTGCTGTCAAAAAAACTAATTTAATTATTTGAAAATAATTGTTCGTCTCTTTCCCCTTCAATATAAAAAAAAAAAAAATTAATAATTTTAATGAAACATCATTTAAAATATTTTTAATATTTCTCCCTTCCCGGTTTTATTAAAAAGTAAAAAAATAAAAACATTAATCAGGAAAAACATCTTTTATTCTCCTCTTCGCTTGTGTTGCCAGGAAAAAATAATTTTACCAGTTACAAAAATTTAACCCGCGCCCTTTTTTAAAAGAAAAAAGAAATATTTTAATTATTTAATCTTCTTGTTCTTCTTCTTCTTTCTTATTTCTTGTTGGCATCTGGATAAACCATTCCAGTCAGTCACTAGAGTTGGGAATTATTCGTTAAATTTTACAATTTTAGTTTATTATCTTTTAGAAATTTCATAATGCTGTTGATTCTGGTTACATCCAGATTACTCAGCAACGAGGAGATGGAAACTGGAGAGTCAATTGCGGTCTCAAGCAATTCCTTGTACAATTGCCTAGATCTAGCAGTTGAGAGTGGGCATGCAAACCATAGGTGGGAGATGTCGCCGTACTGTCCGCACTCACAATTCGGAGAATCTCTGCATTTTATTTTAAATAAGTCAGATGGTACTGAGGCATGATTGAATCTTAGTCGAGGCATGGTGGTAATGTGCGATCTGGGGAGAATCATGTCATGGAACCATGGTTGAAGCAAGGGTTTTGGCATGATATTAAAATATATTTTTGCTTTTTCCTGCGTAAATCGGATCCATTCGGCTTCCCACTCCTGATATATTTCCTTTTTACAGGAGTCCAGTAGCTCGATAGGGGTTAGTCTATATGAAGAGATTGGCAGGTCATCGTCTGCGCCACTTTTTGCCAAAGAATCTGCCTTTTCGTTTCCATGGATACCCTTATGCCCCGGGACCCAGACAAACCTAATATCCCATCCCAGTATATTAAGCACGTAATACTTTTCTTTAATTTCCAGGACATAGTTGTTACTTTCCGAATTAATACCCGTTGATGCTATAGCCTTAAGTGCACTTTGCGAGTCAGAAAAGATGATTACTTTCTTGTAATTGTTAGTTTCTATTAATGACATAGCTTCCAGGATTGCAATTGTTTCCGCGTGGGCTACACCAATCCTGTTGTCCAGTTTCTTGGTTATATTGATATATATCATTTAATATATTTTCCACCCTACCCCAATATCTTAATAATTTAAATAAATTTAAACATCACTACTTGGCATTTAAGAAAAAAAATGATCTCCATCACCCGACACCTCCATTTTCTTGTTGTTGGAAAAAAAAAACTTAATTACTGAAAAAAAAAAATCGAGATATACCCGTTAGAGGAAACTGCGCTAACCATTCTGCACGTGTAACATAGTTAATTGATCCGGGTCTAATATGTTTACACACGTAAGAAAGCGGAAATTAATAACACCACCGATGACAGAATTTCTATGGACTAATATACGTTAATAACAACTTCTATAGGTGAGGGAAACCCGAAAATAAATGCACTTAGCTCTTAGATTAAGCCTCGCCTTTCTTAATAGAAAGTTCCCGAAGGTTTGCGTGTAAATGTACCTACATGATTGATTTTATGGTCGGATGCGTATCTATAAACAGGAGCTCGCCGAAATATTACTGACGTTATTAATCAATGTTTCACGCTTGAATTTCACATAAGTGAATTTGAAACCTCGCTCGTAATGATTTAATAAAATTCGATGCTAACAAAATAACAAATCGACAATACAAAACAATGTCTCAAAGCATGCAATACAAAGCCGTTTTGAAGAATAATAATAAAAATAATTTAATCTATTTCGCATTCTTTGGAAGTAATCCAGATAAAACTGAAACATTTAAATCAATTTTTATATACCCAACATTTAAATAAATTTTGTTTTAAAACTTTGATTTCTTGTTTTTATTAATTATTGGGCAAAATAGACAATATATTTACAGGAACAGATAGATGTTTCAAATTCGCAGATATAACAAACATATATGTTTATAGATTTTGTATTTATACCTTCTCGAGTGTCAAGAAATAAATCACACTCCTATAAACACAAGCAAATCCCGTGGGGTGGCTAGAATTCAACCTGAACACGTTAACCCACACAAAATCAATGTAGCCTCTCAAACCGAACAAAGAGCGTCCTTTGAGTCTTCCTCTCACCTGATTTTGTATTGCGTTCTAAAGAAAAAGCGGGTATTCAACGGTATTGCAAAATCCATTAGAATATTTCGTAATCATTGGGACGATAAGTGATACTATATTTTAAGCAGGTGTGCGACTACATTATCTTGGTTGTGTCCTCAGCTATATGATATGTAAAGCTTGACAAGTTGTGTAAGCAACCGATTTTAACAACTTCGAGATGTTTCTAAAGCATCATTTTATTAAATACTATTTCCTTTTTTAAGTTCGAACAAGGCTATATAAAACCAAAAGAATCCTCTGTAATTAGAGTGCATAAATTTCTTTCTCCCAAAATTCAAATTTGTTATTCAAATAACCCGACTAAAAAAATGAAAAAAAATGTGATACTTTCATTCATTCTGTAGCAAGATGGAATAAATTTTATTATTATGGAAAAGTATACGCAGTTGATGCGGCAAAAAGCGGATATAAAACTAAATACACTCCGCCAAAAAAGTATCGCATAATTTAGTTTTGAATCATAAAAGTATCGCATAATCTTTGTTTGTAGCATAAAGTTGTAAATATACTTTAATGCGCTCTAAGATATAATTTCTATGATTGTTTAAATAAAATACAGGCCAAATAAAAACAAGAACTCATACTTGAGATTTTTATTAAAACAAGAAATTATAATTTTGGAAAGAAAAATGTCAACAGTAGCTTTTAATACTGAGTATTGCCACCTCTGGCTCGTATGACCGCTCGCATACGGTTTGGCAGAGATTCGATTAACCTCCGTATATAAGCCTGACCCAAATTCTCCCACTCGTCACGGAGAGCATTTGCTAGTCCATGCAGATCCGCTGGGGCAACATTTTGGGTTCGTATCCGTCTGTGAAGGAGGTCCCACACGTGCTCGATAGGGTTCATGTCCGGACTTACCGCAGGCCAATCTAAAACTGGAATACCAACATCGTTAAGGTATTCCTGGACGATTATTGCAACATGCGGTCGTGCATTATCGTGCATTAACATGAATTCGTTTCCTATAATTGGCGCATATGGTACTACATGTTCTTCTAAAATGTCCGTTATATACCTGTGGGCAGTCAGTGTACCTCTGTCTACTGGTACTAACTCTGTACGACCTGTTAAACAGATGCCTCCCCAAACCATAATAGAGCCACCAGCGAAATTAGGTCTAGGTCTGATATTACACTGCGAATAGCGCTCACCGTCTCGTCTGTACACTGAGATACGCCTATCTGAGGTGTAAAGACCAAATCTTGACTCATCTGTGAAGAGTATATTGGCCCAGTCATTAATGTTCCAATTTACATGTTCTCTGGCAAACCTTAAGCGAGCCACTCGGTGGTTCCTAGTGAGACGAGGGGCTGTTACAGCTACTCTAGCTCTTAATCCACTCTGTCGTAACCTATTCCGAATAGTTTTAGTACTCACACGAGTATTTCTGACTCTAGCCAAGTCGTTCTGCAATTGTCTCGCAGTTACATGTCTTCGACGTAATGCTTGTAGTAGTAAATAGCGGTCATCTTGGCGAGTAGAACATCTTGGACGACCTGGTACAGGTCTTCTACTGTAAATACCTGTTTCCCTATATCTGGCTACGGCTCTAGAAACACTTGACTGATTGATGTTCATCAAATTAGCAACGTATGCTTGAGATCGTCCATCTTCGATTAAAGCAACTATAGCAGCCACTTGTTCTGAAGTTAAATTGCTCATTTTAGTTTTAAAAGCGTTGGTACAGAACTCTGACTTCGCACTTCAAAATTTGTCCGTATAGGAAGACTTTCAATAAACAACTGAGCAAACCTTACACATATGCATTTTTCTAAATGTGTTCTTTTAGGAAAAAAATAAAGTAAAAACGCTAAGTTCCATTATTTTGTTAGTGTTTTTATAGTTCACATACACGAGGCAAACTTTTTGTGAACGTATAAAAATATCTTGGTTCATAAATGCCCTTTTTTAGTTTATGCGATACTTTTTTGGCGGAGTGTATAATAGGAATGGATTTAATTTCTTAAGACAATTTAATTTTTAGTCTAAAATATATAACTCAGGTATCTTAGATACTGCTGCCAAATCATATATTAGCCTTGGTTAAATCTAAAGATTTACTCATGACTACATAACCCTTCAGGCTCACCAGTAAAGCAGATATAGCTTTTAAATAAATACTCGTTTTAATAATAACCAACATGCGACTTTGGACCACCGGATGATATACTGAAGGAAAGAAGAATCAAGTTCGATTAGCTTTTACCAGCACTGCAAACGACTAAGCATCATAAAAGAATGCGTCATGATGGAAAACAATGGCAGATAAAAGCACCTGCGACAATTCCAGACAGACAAATTGGAATGAAAGATTTAAGAAACGCTTGCTTTTATTACAATCCCGTCGGCTGGAAATCGAACTGGGGATATTCGGCGAAGCGCAAAAATTCAAATCACGAAATTCCTGGCGTTCGGCTACTTTAATTACGGGTTTATACCCCCCAACGAAAGTGGAAATATAAATTTACACTCTACTCAAATCTTTGTTTACTGTGTGTCATAAACGACGTATTAAAGCAATGTTGTTAGCAAGCATTTTCATCATAAGGGCTTAGAAATCTCATTGGTATGCGTTGCTGTCGATGAGGAAAGTGTTGTATTTATCACTGGTGTCATTTTGTACATTACAAGTAGCTTCGCTTAGAAGACTTAAGAATATATTGTCCGATTTTTGATTACTTTCACCCAGCAAATAGAGAACAAACAACAATAGTCAATAAAATAGAAAGTCTACATCTACAAGCAGAATATGGAATCCCCCAAGGAGGGAATATACCACCGATATTGCACATAGCCTATACAAATGACATCTTTAATTTGAAGATCCACGGAGAAATATATGCATACGCAGATGATGTATGCATCGTTTGCTCAAGCAAGAACGACGAACAGTTGCAGCAACACATTATAGACGATGTGGAAAAAACAGAAGATTGGTGATATAATAATCTAATAACGATAAATGAAAACGAAACAGAGTACATGGTATTTACAAAAAAAAAACACATAAACCGACTTTTAACATCAAGATTAAAACACAAACCATAACTCAAACCTGCCAAATAAAATATCTAGGATTAATCATACAAAATGATCTAAAATGGGAACCCACGTAAAAAAAATTGATGAAAGGAAACACCATGATTATAGCAGGAATGCAAAAAATTAAAGATAATAGTACCAGAATATCTGAAAAAGTCTGTGTATCACAGCACATTTACATCTCATATTATTTATGTAATAAACATATGGCACTATACAACTAAGCAAAACTTAAACAAACTACAAAGACAGCAGAACAAGATACTAAAGACACTGTATAACATGGACCAATGGATACCATCAAAGGACGTTTACCAGAAGACGCAAGAACTAAATTTACAACAATTAATAACATTCAGAAATCTCCTTACAATACATAAAATCAACAACAAATTAATGAAAACTGATTGCAAATTCACACCTAATACAGAAATACACACACACACAAAACAGGAAGACATTCATACCTAAGAACAGAAAAAAACGCAAGTTACAAATATGAAAATTTCCAACACCTGATGCGATCAAACATACTATAAACTACCAAAACAGACAGAGACACTAAAACACGTTAAATTTAAAAGCAAGATAAGGATGGAGGTATACCGGCAGTATAACATGTAGGAAGCACCAAACGACCAAACCAACGACGCCTTCGATACCGTTAGTTCGAGAAGAGTGGACCACCTCGTATGCTCGGATGAAGAATGAAGGCGGAAAAACTGTGCATGGCAACGCTTGCTATACGTATTGTAATTTTTTTGTGTATATACATACATTTTGTAAACTGTATAGTTTGTGTTTGTTTAAATAAATAATTGTTCAATCAATTGATGCAATTTCCTTGAAAAACTAACGTTTTAGTTAGAATAACTATAAAAATAGTTAAATTAAGTCCTTTGAACTAATCTAGTTTGGACCAGTTTGGTTTAACAATTTCAAAAACGGATTTCTGAGAATTTATTTCACTCTGATGGTAAAAAAAAAAACCACAAGAAATGGCAATTAATAAATGTTTGATTTTAATTTATTAATATCGAGTAACACCTTCTCGTTCCTCAGTAACTGCTAACATGCGATGAGGCAACGAATTAAATAAATTATCTAACAAATTCATTGGAATTGCTTCCCAAGTGGTTCTTATGGCTAACATTAATTCTTCTCTATAGTGTTAAACTGTCTTCCTTCGTCGTAAACTTGTCTTGCCATCCAGTCCCATCAATTCTTTATAATATTCTAGTCCGGGGAAAGGGTAGACGATTTTAGAACATCGATATTGTTGTCGTTCATCCTTGCTGTGTAAATTGGTGCATTATCATGTTGAAATGTCTATTGTTTATCGGGAAACACCAAGACAATATTAGCAGTGGCGGCTCGTCAGGGGAGGCTACGGAGGCTAAGCCTCCTCTATTATTTTTAATAAAATAAGTAGCGTTTATTATGTAATAAAATAATGTTTGAGCATCGGTTATATACTAAAATAAAGCAATTTTGCAAAAAAATATATAATCAATAGTATATTTATTCATTACTTAATTTAAAAATGCAAACAATAGTGCGCGAAATTTTACTGTACGCACTATAATAGCAAGCGGGGAGGCTAGCCACAGATTTGGTTGCGCACCGATGATTAATGCCATGGCTGAAAGCAATGCGTCTACGTAAGTGCACGTGCACTTTATACGGCGAATACGTATGGTTGGAGGCTTGCCGCCGCGGTGAGATCCTACCCGATCGGCATGTTGCGTTATCGGTCGTAAAACGTTGCTGCGCAACTGCCCATGCGACTCCCAGCTCCCAGTACTAATAACTTAAGAAGCGTTGGGTGAGTTTTGTTAGGTTACGCACACAAAATGGATAAAATGAACGAAATTAGAATTTGCCAAGATATTGTCCACTGGTTGGTAAGAAATTCTTTTAGTTGTTTAAACATAGAGACGAAATTACACATCGTGCAAAACATTGAGAAACCACGGCCTAATTTATCTGTAGTATCTAACGACGGCAACCGGCAAAATCGTGGTTTTAGTTCATTAGGGTACACTGAATGTGGTTGGTTAACTAGTTCAATTGAACCGGGAAAGATTATTTTGTTGGCCATGTCTACTTTTTTGTAACCAAACCGAAACGTGGTCGAAATTATTGCGAGCAAATTCTAATCCGTTTGTGATGCCTTCAATAGACGGAGTTTCTTGCGCAATTTTGCTTAGATGTAGCACAAGAATTGGACGTCATCCACAAAACCTCGATAAATGCGACCTCTCCGATTATTGCTATAGTATTCGATGTTTTTCAGGTAATCGTTAACTATCCACGTGCTTCGCCCGATTTTTCTGGCGATTGATCGATTCGAGTAGCCCTCTCGTCGAAAAGTTTCGATTCTTCCACTTTCTTCTAAACATAAAGTTCCTTCACGACCCATTCCGTCAACCAAGTACTGTCACAACTTGAAAACTATTGTGCATAATTCTTGACTTGTTACTAAGCAACGTAGTTTTGCTAACTAGCTTACTATGATTAAAAAATATAGCTTAGAGTAATGACAGTATGACAATGACACTTTTGAAAAATTAGCGATTCGAAATCTTGAGGCAAAGTTTAGCGTAAACGTTGTTAAAATGTGTAATTTAAATATATGCTTGGTTTTGCGAATGTAACCAAGAGTAATAAAGTGCGTCTGGGCACCGTGCATATGATGAAATACACTCCGCCAAAAAAGTATCGCATAAACTAAAAAAGGGCATTTATGAACCAAGATATTTTTATACGTTCACAAAAAGTTTGCCTCGTGTATGTGAACTATAAAAACACTAACAAAATAATGGAACTTAGCGTTTTTACTTTTTTTTTTCCTAAAAGAACACATTTAGAAAAATGCATATGTGTAAGGTTTGTTCAGTTGTTTATTGAAAGTCTTCCTATACGGACAAATTTTAAAGTGCGAAGTCAGAGTTCTGTACCAACGCTTTTAAAACTAAAATGAGCAATTTAACTTCAGAACAAGTGGCTGCTATAGTTGCTTTAATCGAAGATGGACGATCTCAAGCATACGTTGCTAATTTGATGAACATCAATCAGTCAAGTGTTTCTAGAGCCGTAGCCAGATATAGGGAAACAGGCATTTACAGTAGAAGACCTGTACCAGGTCGTCCAAGATGTTCTACTCGCCAAGATGACCGCTATTTACTACTACAAGCATTACGTCGAAGACATGTAACTGCGAGACAATTGCAGAACGACTTGGCTAGAGTCAGAAATACTCGTGTGAGTACTCAAACTATTCGGAATAGGTTACGACAGAGTGGATTAAGAGCTAGAGTAGCTGTAACAGCCCCTCGTCTCACTAGGAACCACCGAGTGGCTCGCTTAAAGTTTGCCAGAGAACATGTAAATTGGAATGTTAATGACTGGGCCAATATACTCTTCACAGATGAGTCAAGATTTGGTCTTTACACCTCAGATAGGCGTATCTCAGTGTACAGACGAGACGGTGAGCGCTATTCGCAGTGTAATATCAGACCTAGACCTAATTTCGCTGGTGGCTCTATTATGGTTTGGGGAGGCATCTGTTTAACAGGTCGTACAGAGTTAGTACCAGTAGACAGAGGTACACTGACTGCCCACAGGTATATAACGGACATTTTAGAAGAACATGTAGTACCATATGCGCCAATTATAGGAAACGAATTCATGTTAATGCACGATAATGCACGACCGCATGTTGCAATAATCGTCCAGGAATACCTTAACGATGTTGGTATTCCAGTTTTAGATTGGCCTGCGGTAAGTCCGGACATGAACCCTATCGAGCACGTGTGGGACCTCCTTCACAGACGGATACGAACCCAAAATGTTGCCCCAGCGGACCTGCATGCACTAGCAAATGCTCTCCGTGACGAGTGGGAGAATTTGGATCAGGCTTATATACGGAGGTTAATCGAATCTCTGCCAAACCGTATGCGAGCGGTCATAAGAGCCAGAGGTGGCAATACTCAGTATTAAAAGCTACTGTTATGACATTTTTCTTTCCAAAATTATAATTTCTTGTTTTAATAAAAATCTCAAGTATGAGTTCTTGTTTTTATTTGGCCTGTATTTTATTTAAACAATCATAGAAATTATATCTTAGAGCGCATTAAAGTATATTTACAACTTTATGCTACAAACAAAGATTATGCGATACTTTTATGATTCAAAACTAAATTATGCGATACTTTTTTGGCGGAGTGTATATTCCAATTTCAAATCCATCGATTCGTATTGAGGTGTGCTAGACGAGAGCAAATACATATACATACTTATTTATAAATTAAGCTCGGGAAACAGCAAAGACGCACGTTTGATTGCATGCACGCGGTTATGTAATAATTCCATCGACCAATAGTACATCTCGGATATTTCACGGAGTATTCCAGGAGCCGCTGAAAATTTTATGAGCATTTAGCGTATTGTAAACCGTGTTACCATCTGCCGTGGTAAAGCTGCACTCCATATTAAACTGTAATATACACTAAGTGGTCCCGCCAAATACCTGCGGAATCCCGTAAGGACATTAACTCTCCCTTGCAAACTCGCAAAGTTTCGTCTGTTCGAACAAGACGCCTAAATTTCTGAAACTTGAGCGAATTTGTAGGCTCGCTTGCTAGCCAAACGTGTATTCCTTAGGAATACTGTTGTATTAATTAATTAAATTGATTTTTTTTTGTAACTTTGCGGAGAAGTAATGCATTAGAAATATTTTAAATGGTGACATTATTTTATTCAACACCGGGGGATGGAGAGGAGATTTATATGATTAATTTTTTTCACAATACTCGGAGGGATGGTGGGTTAAGAATTTTCCAATGAAAAAAATTTTTTTTTTCTGCACATGAAGGTGGAGTAGGGGGTGATGATTTTATTAAACGGTGAAATTATTTTTTTAGACTAGGGGTTGGGAAGATGTAAGTTTTAATGTTAATTATTAACTTCATTTTTTACAAGCATTCAAAATGTTTTAAATTATGTCTAATCTTCACTCTGGCCCGATGTTGTAAAAGAAGTAATAATTTAATTACTTCTTAAAAAAGATCACCCCTCTTTAGAAAAAGAATAATTTTATTATTTTATGCACCCTCTCCCAGTGTTGTGAAAAAAAAATAATTTAATGATTTAGAAAAATTTAAAAAAAAATTGTTTAATCATTATAATATAATAATGAAAATTTTTTCCATCAATTAATCCACCCTCTCCTCCCAGTGTTGTGAAAAAAAAAATTTAATCATTTAAAAGAAAATAAATCATTTAAAAAAATCACCCCTTTATGTAGAAAAAAATAATGTTATTATTTAATGCACCCTCTCCCTCCGTATTGTGAAAAAAAAATCATGATTCAGAGAAAAAAGTACCCTCTTTCCCAGTGTTGTGAAAAAAAGGTGATTAATGATTTAGAAAAAAACTCTATTATTTAATGTACTTCCCCTGCCCCATCCCACTAAGATTGTGAAAAAAATAATTTAATAATTTACACAAAAACCACCCCCTCGTAGAAAAATAATTTTACTATTTAATGCACCCTCTCTCGCAGTGTTGTGAAAAAAAATAATTTGATGATTTACACACTTTCCGAAAAAAAGAAAATTGTTAAATCATTTAAGATGATTCACCCCTTCTTTTAGGAAAAAATAATTTTATTACGTAATGCACCCTCTTCCCTCAATATTGTGAAAAAAAAATTATTTAATCATTTAAAAAAAATCACCCCCTCATGTAGAAAAAAATAATGTTATTATTTAATGAATTAGAAAAAAAAATCACCTCGTAGAAAAAATAAATTTTATCATTTAATGCACCCTCTCCCCCGAGTGTTGTGAAGCAAAATAAAATTTAAAAAATAATTTAATCATTTAGAAATCACCCCCTCTTTATAAAAGAAAAAGATATTTAACGCATCCTCTCCCTTCACTGTTACGAAAAAAAAAAAAAAATAATCGTTAAAAAAAATTCAAACCCGCTTGCAGAAAAACAATGTTATTATTTAATGCACCCTCTCCCCCAGTATTGTGAAAATAAATCATGATTTAGAGAAAAATTAATCACATTTTAGAAAAAAATCCGGTGTTAGGTAATGTACCCCCGTTCCCAGTGTTGTTAAAACAAGGTAATTAATGATTTAGAAAAAAAATAACCCACTTTTCAAAAAAATCTAATATTTAATGCACTCCCCTCCCCCCACACACCAATGTTGTGAAAAAAATTATTTAATAATTTAAACGAAAACCAGCCCCGCGTAGAAAAATTATTTTATTATTTAATGCATCTTTTTTTTTAATGCGTTTTGAAAAAAAAAATAATGGATGATTTACACACTTTCCGAAAAAAAGAAAATTGTTAAATCATTTAAGATAATTCACCCCTTCTTTTAGGAAAAAATATTGTTATTATTGAATGCAGCCTCTCCCTTCAGTATTGTAAAAAAAAAATAATTTAATCATTTAAAAAAAATCACCCCTCATGTACAAAAAAAAAAATTTATTATTTAATGCACCCCCAGTATTATGAAAAAAATTCATGAATTAGAAAACAAATCACCTCGTAGAAAATATAAATTTTATCATTTAATGCACCCTCTCCCCCGAGTGTTGTGGGACAAAATAAAATTTAAAAAATAATTTAATCATTTAGAAATGACCCCCTCTTCATAAAAAGAAAGATATTTAATGCATCACTGTTATGATAAAAATAATGATCTTGTAAAAAAATTTAACTCGGCTTGCAGAAAAAAATAATTTGATTATTTAACGCACCTTCTCCCAACAGAGTAGCACTTAAGATTTGGCGCATTCCAAATTAGTACGTGAAAGCTCCAATAGATGACGTTTTATTTGTTAAAAATTCAAACTTCAATGCACTGTAAGTTACCCATTGAACAAACAAACAAACATCACACATATTGTTAGAATTTCAAATCCTTCTTCTAAAATGTTACGTTTTTTCACTGAAAAACCACCGATTTTCGCTTACAATTTAATTTTTTTAAATTTGGGGCGTATGTATATACATACGTCTATAGTAGATTGATTATCTAAAATTTTATCGGATTTGATTATGAAGACTCAATAAAAATAGTTAAAGGATAGCAAACCAAAAACAATCTGAAACTTATTTAATTGTCGAAGTTAATTAATTAGGGTTTTTAAATTATAATGCAAGGAAACGATTGTATAAAATTAAAAAATTTACGATAATTCCTTTTCCAAATCATATTAATTGCACATCATTAAAATTTAAGGCACCAGAATTCATATATATGAAGTAAAATTCAACACCATTACCTTTGGCAAATTGTGATTATCACGATATTAATCCAATTATAATAGGTCCTGTTTTTATCGCCACACTAATTAGCAGCAATATAACATTATTTAATATTACTGCCACAATATCAATACTAGAGTGTTATTGTTTTGGCGCATTGAAATGTGAAACTAATCGAAAATTAACGTGTCAACATGGACTGCCTCCAAGTCGCTGAGATGATGGAACAAAAAAGAATCAATCGCAGAATCGAAAAGCAAATCATCCTGGAAAGACGTAACATGCAAAAAGAGAGAAAGTTATTGATACTGGGAACGGGTGAATCCGGAAAATCCACTTTCATTAAGCAAATGCGAATTATACACGGTTCTGGATATTCGAAAGAAGAAAAGCGTGCTTGCGCGAAGATCGTGTACCAAAACGTCTTCCTGGCCATTCAGACTATGATAGACGCCATGGGTAGGTTAAATATTAAATACGACGCCCGTTCCAACGAAAAAATGGCCGAATTAATCAGAGGTGTAGATCGAAATATGGTGACAGTTTTCGACAGGACGCACGTGGAAATCATCAAGGGTTTATGGAAGGACAAAGGCGTGGAGGAATGCTACGAAAGACGCAGAGAATATCAACTGACAGATTCCGCGAAATATTACCTGGATAGAATTGACGACATCGCTGAAGACAATTACATACCGACGGATCAAGACATATTAAGACTTCGCTTTCCCACAAGCGGCATAATAGAATATCTGTTTGACTTGAATGAAGTATCCTTTAGGATAGTGGACGTGGGAGGGCAAAGATCCGAGAGAAGAAAATGGATCCACTGCTTCGAGAACGTCACATCTATAATCTTCCTGGTGGCTTTGAGCGAATACGACCAGGTGCTCTTCGAGAGTGAAGACATCAATCGCATGGAAGAATCGATGGCGCTATTCCAAGCTATCGTAATGTATCCGTGGTTCGCCCGATCGTCAACGATACTCTTCTTGAACAAGACGGACATATTCGAAGAGAAGATAGAGAATTCGCATCTGGAGGATTATTTTCCGGAATATAAAGGTCCCAAACGGAACGCCACCTGTGCCAGGGAATTTATCTTGGAGGTGTTTAAGAAATTGAACTCGAATAAGGAGAGGATTATTTATTCTCATTTCACGTGCGCCACTGACACCGAGAATATTAAAATCGTGTTCGCGTCTGTGAAAAATACGGTGATGCAAAATAATTTGCGGGAATTTTGTGCTGCCTAGATTTTACTTTGATAGAATTTTGTAAGTACTATGTAGTTTTTATATTTTAGTAATCCTTTGCTTCTACTTTGATATAAAGGATAAATTAGGTCATTTATACTTTTATATGCTAATATAATCCAATAGATTATTTTGTGGAAAGCAAATATTTGTAAATATGAAATATAATATTAAAATTAGTTTACTGCCGTTTCATTATATAATGTGGCCGTCTTTATAATAGTACCTCAAGGATTAAGTTGTGGGAAAAAAGTGTACAATCACATTTAAATGCGCAGAATGGAACAGAAAAATCTTTATAGATTTTGCAAAGAAAATTCCTTATATATAGGACGTTTGTGCCTCCCAGATTGTGCGATTCAAATCCGCTACACACAGAAAATTGCATGCTTACCTTAAATAAATTTGTCTCGGTCCAAATAAATCTACGTGTTGAATATCCGCAAAACAAAAACTTCTTAAGGCAAGAAAAGAATTGTACGTAAAAGGTTAACAATCTTGGATGAAACTGCTTTTAGTCTCCACTTAAGAATATCGTTTCTTGCATTAAAAGTATTAGTCTTGGAGTAAAAGTTAGAATTCTTGAATTAAATTACTTTTCATATCTTTTTAAGAATAGTAATACTTATCTTAAAATCATAACGCGCATAAGAGAAAAGAAAAAAATTCTTTCAACGCCATATAAAAATACGTAGGAAAAATCTAATACAAGTTTCATGAGATCTTCACGATTTGTCATAACAATCCAACATTGTATGTTGTCTTTAGGAGTAAATAATATACTGCAGTAGTTGTTGTATAATTTATTGATGATTAAATAATATTAGTTTACTTAATTCCTTCCTTATTGATTTTCCTTGTATTTTTTCGGTAAACTTCTTCGCTAAATTATGAAATCTAATTTTGCTATAAGACGATATTATGATTTTACTTAAAATTGAAACATGAGTTTCTTCCAGAGGAGACATATCTAACAAATGATGGGATGAATTAGAAAAAATGTTTTGGTGAACATGACATGGAATCTTGTTTCCTGTCAAGACCATTACTTTCCGAATTTGTTTTCCGGTGAACTGGCAAATATATCGTACCTCCTTTGATGGGCAGATTAATTTACCTAAGAAATAGTGAAGAAAATTTAAACAAATATATATGTTATACATTATTTATTTACCTCTACCCTTTGTTTTCAGGAATATCAAGTGATTCTAAATAAAAATATACTTTTTTAGATTTTCTTTGTCCGAATTCAATGTTGGAATCACTCCCTCTTTAATTCGCACAATCTGTTCCGTTCTATCAAAATCCTTTTCGAGGAAATGTCGTGAACAAACATATGCACCCTTACTTTTGCAGGGATTTATGGTACCCCCTGTAACAGTAATCCACACAACGTTTGGGCATTCTACAAAAAATTATTTCACATAGAAACACTAAGTATTATCATAATTTCAGAATATTTTTAAGCTACGGCATTATTCTGCAACTTACATATGAAAAGTTAGTTCTCCGTCATCTTTGTAACTATTGCTTTTGCAGGATTTTACACGACATGATGGCATCACTTTTAATAATAATAATAATAATTCTATTTATTGACAATAGCAATACAAGCCTATATATTACTATATGCATTGTCAAAAAGACTACTTTTCTTTAGGAAAAACTATACCTGGATTAATTGTCATATAAGCCCAATTGTTACTGCTATAATATGCATACTTACACCACAGCCTTACACGTAGAACAAAAATATCGGGTGAATAATATATAATATTCGAAACAGTCCGTGAAAGAATTAAGCAAAGAAATAAATAAAAGAATCAAACTGCAAGGTTAGGTAACATCAGCAACACTTGTCAACTTGCAAAATACTTAACGTGACTTAACGCAAATACTTCCTAAAGAAAACTAACGTAAGCATGACGCTACATGAAACATGACGCACATAATGACGCCTGTGTTCCAAGATGTCCTTTAGTCTTTTGATGGTGCGCCGTAGCGATGCGCATACGGTTCATTGGCAGCTTATCAGTTCTGTGGGATAAATATTTATTTCTATCAAAAGTTTCTTTTGGGAACAACAAGTTTTAACGGCGCTTTATTTGCAAATAAGAAGGAAATTTTAAAAATAATCCAATATGGGGTATGATATTTTCAGAAGTTCCGCCTTATTTGTAAATACACTGCACCATTTAATTCTTCAGATCTAAAAAAAAAAGTAGTACTAGATGGACATGTAAGGCTTACTCCCTTGTGCATGTACAAATTATCGAGTTCCAGGTCTAACAATATCTTTCGTTACCTTCAGTTGTTCTATTCACTAATCTTTATAATAATAAAAAGCCCTCAGTAAAAAAACCAACACAGTTTATTGCGCAGCAATGTAAGAGTCTCCATTACAACATGTAAGTACTTACAATGATTTTCTTTAAAGATCACAACTACCAAAATACTTAGAATCAATGCAAATCCAAGAGTCTTTTCAATGTAACTAACTAGTCCATGTGCTAAATGAATAGCTGCTTAGAAATCCCTCATTGCAAAGTCTTCTAAACTAAGATTTAAAGTAAAATGCTGGTTTCCTTTTAATGCTGGTCCCCCGAATCTTCTCTTGAGTTGCTTCGTTGCAGAGGAAGTGAAATCCATGCATATACATTGAACGTATAGGGCTAACGAACTATGCTGAAGGTCTTTCGGGTGTGTCTCGCTAAAGGAGATCAAGGTTGCAGTATCTGTGCAACCTAAAGCATGAAATGGTTTGTATTTTATTTTATTTAAAGTTCAAGACGATTAAACTGCATACAATAGTACAATCTTGCTTCAAATGCTCTCCTGACAATTCGCAACATTTCTGGAGTCATTCGATAGCATTCTTCAACAATTCTTTGGCGTAACTCTTGTAAGGAAGCTGAATGCGTGGCATACCCTTTAGACTTAAGATGCTTACATCATTTGATAGGCCATTCTATAGATTTCATGTTTTCTTAATTTTACACCTTCCCTTAACATTAATCAGCTTTTCCGAAGAAACAACATTTTTTATGAAGTCTATATAGATGTCCATCGTTGACTATATTGCGCATATGATACGTTTCCATATATATATTGTTACACTTTGCATTGAATCGAAAATGACATTGATTTCAATAATTCATTTCGCTTTTTTAATCATAGACAACATCAGCGATATAAACGTTATTTTGAAGGCAATTTTAAATTCATTCATTTACGCGCCAACCTCTTAGATGCGTCGTCTTTTATGACCCTTTGTGCATCACGGGACGTTGCTATTGGTTCATCCTTTTTTTTTTGTACCTACTTACCGAGCTTATAAAGATAAGGGCTCTGCACGCTAAGCGCGCTTTCTGTTCCTCGGTACCAGTTCAGTTAATTTGCCGTTGTGACGTACTCGTTTTGACTCGAAAACACAGACCCACGTGCTGGCCGATTCAGCTTCCGAAGCCCCATTGTCTCAAGCTACAGCTAAGTACTCTCTGTTCTCTTCAGTTAATTTTGCCGTCGCAACGACCCTTTTTAACTCGAAACACAGGAAACCACGGGGCAGCAGCATACACAAAAGCTTCGAACTCAGTTTCAAGCTACAGCTAAGTAATCCTATTTAAAAACGTATCTATCGCTTTCTTTTTTTTTTTTTTTTTTTTTTATTATTACAATAAAGTTATCGTTACGTTTTGGATCTCTTTTTTTATTAATCATTACAGCGACTCCAAGTGTCATACTCGTGTGTACCGCTTTTTTTACCAAGTTACATCAGGTGTAGCACACACTGCGTTAGCACGCCACGCACGCCTGATCGTAACAATATATATAGTTATAATACTACAAGTTTGATGATGTTATGATTCTAGAAATTATTTCATTAGAATTCTAATTAAGTTTATGTTCTCCGTCCAAAAACTTAGCGGATTTCATACCAACACAACCTCGTACTACAGAAACCTCCTTACTAAATCTGTTTGATCTTTTCGTACGCTTGTAATTCCTTTTAGACGTCGGTGATTAAAGTCAAGGTATGAAGGAAGGGCAGACGTCTAAAACCTGGGCAAATGAGGCCCCCGAAACCGGCTCCACAAATCCAATTAAGTTACGGGTCCGACGTTGAAAGGACAATATCGAGTGTATCGAAAACTTCGCGACAAAACACCCGAGCGTACCAAATTCGATCAATTCATAACTCAGTTAGTGTAATTCAAGTATTAAGGTAGCGACTCCATTAATGTAGTAAATTGCGAAAACGGATTGCGAGAGAATGACGAGTTTGCTTGGTTAAGGATTAAGTTTATTTGTCTTATTTCTCGTTACTTGTAACATTATAAGCATATAAAATAACAAAGGGGAACTGTTTTCTTTTTATCTGTTAGTTCATCACTGACAAGAAGTCACAAAACAGCTATAATTTAAAGAGTTTAAAAGAGAAAAGTAATTGGCTATACAGAAATGCAACTTGAAGAAGAAATAAGTTGTGCGTTAAATTAACATTGGTTTTATACTGTTTTAAAAAAGAAATTATATCTGTTGCTACGACTTAACCCTTTGCTGCCTTGAAACCATAGAGATGATAGACTGCTGATATTGAACTCAAAACTGCCATCAATTGAAATGCGCCATATTGGAACACAAACGTCATCAATGACGTCGATACCATGACGGATATTCAAATAAATAAAGTTAAGGATATCAATAAATTTTAATAGCACTTGCAATTTGTAATGATAATTAGTAGCATATGTTAGATTTTATCCTATGTATTTTTTTTATTAAAGTTGTGGACAACTTAGAACTATAGACAGTTTCTAAACTTACGATGAACTGGTAACATATACTTCATTCGTTCGCAGGTTTAATAAGAGAGAAAAGAAAAAAATTCTTTCAACGCCATATAAAAATACGTAGGAAAAATCTAATACAAGTTTCATGAGATATTTACGACTTGTCATAGCAATCCAACATTGTATGTTGTCTTTAGGAGTAAATAATATACTGCAGTAGTTGTTGTATAATTTATTGATGATTAAATAATATTAGTTTACTTAATTCCTTCCTTATTGATTTCCCTTGCATTTTTTCTGTAAATCTCTTCGCTAAATTATGAAATCTAATTTTGCTATAAGATATTATGGTTTTACTTAAAATTGAAACATGAGTTTCTTCCAGAGGTGACATATCTAACAAATGATGGGATAAATTAGAAAAAATGTTTTGGTGAACATGACTTGACAGTAAATAAACAAAAGTCGTTACGAAGTTTTCTTCTTGTGGAATCTTGTTTCCTGTCAAAACCATTACTTTCCGAATTTGTTTTTCGGTCAACTGGCAAATATATCGTACCTCCTTTGATGGGCAGATTAATTTACCTAAGAAATAGTGAAGAAAATTTAAAGAAATATATGTGTTATACATCATTTATTTACCTCTACCCTTTGTTTTCAGGAATATCAAATGATTCTAAATAAAAATATACTTTTTTAGATTTTCTTTGTCCGAATTCAATGTTGGCATAACTCCGTCTTTAATTAGCACAATCTGTCCCGTTCTATCAAAATCCTTTTGGAGGAAATGTAGTGAACAAACATATGCATGCTTACTTTTGCAGGGATTTATGGTACCCCTTGTAACAGTAATCCACACAACGTTTGATCATTCTACAAAAAAATATTTCACATAGAAACACTAAGTATTATCATAATGTCTGAATATTTTTAAGCTATGGCATTATTTTGCAACTTACAGATGAAAAGTTAGTTCTCTGTCATCTTTGTAACTATTGCTTTTGCAGGATTTTACACGACACGATGGCATCACTTTTCTTTAGGAAAAACTACCTGGATTAATTGTCATATAAGCCCAATTGTTAATGTCATAATATGCATACTTACACCACAGCCTTACACGTAAAACAAGAATATCGGGTGAACAATATATAATATTCGAAAGAGTCTGTGAAAGAATAAAGCAAGGAACGTAAATAAAACGATCAAACTGCAAGGTTAGGTAACATCAGTAACACTTGTCAACTTGCAAAAAACTTAAGGTAACTTAACGCAAATACTTCCTAAAGAAAACTAACGTAAGCATGACGCCACATGAAACATGACGCATATAATAACGTCTGTGTTCCAAGATGTCCTTTATTCTTTTGATGGTGCGCCGTAGCGATGCGCATATGGTTCATTGGCAGTCTATCAGGTCTGTGCTTGAAACGAAAAAACTAACACATGGAGTTGAATTTATAAGCGGATAATGGTTACGGTTCAGTGAGGTGTGTAAAACTAACTATTAAAACTACACATTACTGTGAATTGCTTAAATGGAATCACGCAACTCCATAAAATTTTATTTTATTTAACGCAGTAGTTTCAACTTGTTTCTATGGATAACTTTCTAATCTAGTTTCCGGTTACACAACAACAGCAGCTAGTTTTCCAACAACGCAGTTCCTTTCACAAAACCAAACGGTGGAAACATATATACAGATATGCAAATAACATTTTCGAATGGTATCTGTCTTAAATTTATGCATGTAATTATATTACGAAAACGATTACTAAGTTCCAAAAATACAGTGTAGGCCTTGTTACGGTATAGCCGTTCCCATAGGTGTATTGCTCTCAAATTCAATTTAAAATTCGAAACAAGGGAGCTTCTGCGAAGCGCTTTTCGTGAAACGGAAAGCAAACAAAACTTTAAGAACAGGCATTTTCGATTAATTTAAAATCCGCGCGTGGATTTATGTAATGTAGAAGTTATATTATACCGGGTCTGTTCAGAATGGATGGAGAACCAATCGTAGGAATTATGTAAATCAAATTCTGTATGTGCAAGTTATTTGAGGTGAACTGTGTTTCTTAAATATTTTCACCTATACAATGTCTGCTTTTCGACTTGGTGATAATGAAGGAGGCAAGCATGAGGCACTTCATATTACAAGAAATGACAGATATAAAGAAATAAAGGTAATGGCGTAAGGCGAAAATCTGTCATGGCGGTTAAAAGAAAAAAACACAGCAAAAACCCTTTGCCTGTGAAAGGATGGAGTCTAAAAAAAAGCAAAGAATACTGGAATAACAAAAATGTATGGAAAGACCTTTATTTTGAGACCATCAAAAGAAGACTGAAGCATTACTAAATCTTCATAGGAAGTATCTCAGCATAGTTGTAGATCTCTTACCAGGTAGGTGGAAGTATTCATTACAGAATGCGTAATAGGATGGTCGCAAAAGGGTAATTTTTGTCAAAACCAAAAATGAACCCAAAAGATTACTTCGATGAACCGGTCAGACACTTGTAAAAATTAGTATATGATAGTACGATATTTAAATAGTTGGTACAACTTCGTAGGTAAAAGGAATGAGAGGTTGAATTAAAAAAAGTCATGCAAGAAGATGTAGTGCTTCCAAAGATTGCATATCAGGCGGCTTTCATAAACAAGAAATATTGGGGAAGTAACTGAAGGAGTTGTACAAGATTTAATAGGAAATCCAAACATTTAAACTTACAAAAAACACCATTCCCTGGTTTAGGTGAAAGCATCAACATAAGATGGGTAACAATATTTTAGGAGCGTAGTTGACTTTGATTCATAGATGGAGAGATAGATGGTATATTGTCGTCAGATTACAGGATCTCGACATTGTCCATGTACAGAGAAAAAAAAATGCACAATAGAAATACAATTGCAATAAATGCATTAGCTAATAGTAAGGACAATAAGGCAGAAACGCCAGCAATGATAATAATTATGGTAATGATAATAAAAAAATAACAAATAACAATGACAACAACAAAACCATTACTGGGTAATTAGACACTGTCCTCTGAAAAAGCATCTATGCAACACAGGCCGAGTAAGCGAACCGTGGTGCAGAAGATGTGAGCTACAGGAGGAAACGAGTTTACATGTAATCTGCACATGTGAGCAGTTGAAAGTACTCCGGCAGAAACATTTCGGGAAGGATCTATTGGAGCCCTCGAAGGTTCTCAAGTTTCCACTGGGCAAGATACTGGGCTTTATAGAAAACACCAAGCTGCTCGAGTGGAAGTAAGAGATTTAATAGGGACGGTACAATGAGCACCTAGCTCAAGTGCCTGGACTAAAGGTGTCCACCCTAACGTTATGAATGAATGAATGAATGAACAACAAAACAAACAGGCAGGAATGTCAAAAAGAGAGACCTGTATCTGTAGGCCTCTCAGAGACCACTACTCATTAGAAATTGCGAGGAATTCGTCAACAGAGTACACACCGCCCAACAAATCCAACACAGGTGTCGACCTTGACCCGCAAAGTAGCGGGATGACTATCGGACACTACGGCCGATATATCATCAGCATAAATTATTAACGAGTTGATGGAATTGATGATGTCATTTATAAATAATAAGAAAAGTATAGGGCCAAGAATCGAGCCCTGCGGGACTCCCATCTCAACAGGCAGATGGGCCGAGGGAGCCGAACTAAAATTTTGATTTGATTTGAAATCAACTCTAAGAAATTGGGGCCTATCAGAAAGAAACGATACAAGAACGATAGAATTTTATCTCCACCATTAACAGGTTAAAAATATCGATTTTGGAATTGGAGCTTCCGCCATAACAAAGAAAAAAAAACAATCAAAACAACCCCTGAACCATGCTTCAAGCACAGTTTTCTGTTTGTAATTTTATTTCTTACTGCATTAATAATTTAATAACGTAAATTTTGTTGTTAAAGTATTAATTAGGATTTTTTATTACTCCCTACATTAAATATTTCTTTCATGCACACCGTAATTAAATTGTTTCTTCAGGCGGTCTTAATTGCATACGTAAACACTGGCAAAGTTTATGTTTTCTAATGAGAATAAGTTTT
Source organism: Cetonia aurata (assembly GCA_949128085.1). Classification (NCBI taxonomy): domain Eukaryota; kingdom Metazoa; phylum Arthropoda; class Insecta; order Coleoptera; family Scarabaeidae; genus Cetonia; species Cetonia aurata. The sequence continues at coordinate 65,120,092 of OX421883.1, read as the reverse complement.
GTATATTTTCATTTAATGCATAAACAAGGGTGTTAGAGAAAGCCAACATAATTAAATCTCGACTGCATTAATGCAAAATCCTTTGGTATTGCATTAACATTAATTGGATTTTTATTAAGTTAGATGCAATTGAAAATTTATAGATATTCCAGTTTAATTAAATATTAAATAAGTGGACAAATTACTTCGACATCTTAAAAGTGTATTGGATTATTTCGATCAGTTTTAAATGATAATAATGCTATAGTATTTATATTAATAAGCAAGTGTAAACGATGCATGAAAATAATTTTAGAGCAAATCTTTCGGAAATTCGTGGATTTTCATTTTCATCGTGCATCGTTATTCTTACTCTAAACAAGTATTTAAAAGTGCTTTTTTCTAACGTCAATTTTGATCTATTAAATTATCAAGAACTAAAGATGTATATAAGAGTAATTTAAAATTAATACCGAATAGTGCACAGAAGTATGTTCCTGGTTCAATAAATTGTTAGAGCCTTTTCTCATGAATGTATATATTTCCAATTATCTCCGAGAATTAGTGTTAGATTTTCTATATTAATTCTATGTCCAGCATCATTTATGTGTTGTGCAACACTCGATGCTTCAAGCTTTCCATTATATGTAAATAAATAGTTAAAGGCTTTGGCTATTTAGACGCATCCAAATTATGAAATACAAATTAATTTTTGTGAATTCTACCAAATTAGTAATGATTGATTTCCTCTCCATAATCTAGATGTATAATTTTTTACAAGATTAACAAGATTTATACTTGGGGCATTATAATATGCTAAAAAAAGAATGATAATTGTTTTTTCCCATTTCCGAAATCGCGTTAAAAAAAACACAAAGTTAAACAGAAAATAGGATGTCGGAAAAAAAAACTCGTTTTTTTTTTTTCACATATCTCCTATCACCAGTTAATTATAAAACCTCACTCCAGGGAGACAGGGAATATGAAATGTAATTAACTTTTTCGACATCCGAAAGAAAAATAACGCTTTTCACAAGCGAAATCGACTTGCAATGGATACTGCGCGCGAATGGAGATTAGCAGTTTGTGATGGCAACGAATAAACGGCTGGTCTTTTACGATTATACATCCGAAGAAAATCGTGAGGGAATTTCCCAGAGGATGAAAGCTTTGAATCGTATACGTTTGAGAAGAGAGTACAAGCGATGTATATATATACGATTTTCTTGCAAGTTCTGTACTCCCAAGTCGAATCTGGACAGTCTATGTTAAGCATATATAGGAAGTTTTCACTTCATCTGGTCACATAAAAGTTATGCTTTTTGTTCTGTAGATTAAAATTCCTTAAGGAATAATAAAGGTTTTCGTTTGAATGAAGACAGTGAACTACTAAACGAAAACAGCTGCCGGAAGGAAGCTCTTTTTGTGAGTTTTCTTAAGAGTATTTTATATATTGTGTTTAGTTAGCATGCGCAGATGATCTAGTTATTATAGCACGTGATAAGTACAACAGGATAGATAGACGAAATTCGGAAGAATGAGTATCTGCGCTGACAAGATCAACATCATTGGCATTCACTCGCCGGAGGAAGTTATAAGGCTCAATGTTACTAATTCTGCAGGGAGTAGGGATACCAAACTTACCTGGAAACATCATCTGGATAGAATTGCAAAATAAACCTAGACACTAACCAGCTGGGAAAAAATGGGCGCTGAAATCATGTTGCAGTGGATATACAGTATTGTGGTAAAACCAACACTCATCTACGCTGCCTTAGTGTGGTGGACAAAGCCATTCCAAGAAAGTGTTGTTCAAAAGTTGAGCACAATGAAAAAACTTGCGTGCCTAGGTATAACCCACAGCAGATGTGGAAGCACTTTTAGACGTGCCATCTTTGCATCTAGTGATGCAAGGAGAGGCGAGGATGGACGCGTACAGGCTGCAGAATGTAACGACTATAAAGGGAAATAGAACTTGTGAGTCCCTATACGATTTCAATACCAGATTGGCGGGACGGGGCTATAAGCATACCGGATACCAGAAGGCAGAATCTGACATACCAGGCCAGGTTCTGTCTTATGGTCTGACGGATCTAAGACTGCCTGTGGTGCAGGGGCATATACTCTCCAAATGAAGGACACAGTTATGCACTTGGGACGTATGGCTTCTGTGTTTCAGACATAGGTCTATGCAATTCTGTCGTGCGCCAAAAGTATTAATTAATGAAAAATCGCTGCATACTAGACGAATTCGCATAATGTTTGACAGGCAAGCGACTGGTGATGGATTGCTTCGACAAACTGATAGAACTGTCTTACCGGAATATTGTAAGTCTGGATACCAGGACATCATAAAATTAAGGGCAATGAAAAAGTTAACGAAGGGAAGGCCAGAGACAAAAATGTACGGACCTGAGATAACAAATAAAAGACGAACACTGGAGGAAAACTTCAGGCAAAATGTATGGTAAAACCTTTATAGGGAATCCACGTGGAAAACGCGCTAGAAAATTGCTACATATGAGTAGGAAACAGCTCGGCATCATCACAGATCTGATGATCGGACATGCAAAATCTATATACAGCCTGTTAAAAAAAGGTTGTCAGATATTTTACCCAATTATAGTACTGGTGGAAATAAACAAAAAAGTCTTAGTCAACATGGGTCCGCAATTTAACTGTTTTTGACATATAGTCGATTGCATATTTTAAAATAAAAAAAAAACATTTTTAGAATAGTCCCCTTCAAACAACTGATTGTGACTTAAAATTAGTTCTGTCAGACATCTGTCATCAGATTATTTATCATTTGCGTCAATTTTTTTTTGTTCTCAAATTATGCATAAGTACACAAATGCAGAAATGGCCGATATGCATTTTATGTACGGTCGTGCGAATGGTAATGCCACTGAAGCACGGCGTATGTATGCCGAAGAATTTCCAAATCGGTTGTTACCGAGTGATAAGATTTTCTCAAGACTTCATATCCGGCTGTTCGAAACTGGTTCATTTAAAATTAATGGTGGTTCTAGTAGACCTAGATCAGTTTCTTCTCCCGCAGTAGAATTAGATTTTTGAGACGGGTAGAAGACAACCCAAATATTAGCACCCGAAGACTTGCCGCAGAACTGAACGTCAGTCATCCTCTCATTTGGAGAAGTCTGCGGGAACAGCAGCTCTATCCCTACCACATTCAACGCGTGCAAGTTCTTGCTCCTCTCGATTATGATGCACGTAGGGTTTTTTGTCATTCGGTTTTACGAAAGCTGGCAGAAACTCCTAATTTTGCGACTCAGATTTTATTTAGTGACGAGGCTGGGTTTACGAGAGACGGAATATTCAATTTTCATAACAATCACGTCTGGGCAGATGAAAATCCCCATGCTATCGTTGAACTGCATCACCAAAACCGTTTTTCGCTAAATGTTTGGCTTGCTATTTTTGGAGACTGTTTAATTGGTCCAGTATTTCTCCCTAATCGTTTAACGGGACAAGTATACTTGGATATTTTAAGAAATGAATTACCCGTTTTGTTGGAAGACGTGCCACTTTTTAACAGATTAAATATGTGGTTTATGCACGATGGAGCTCCTGCGCATTTTTCCATCGTAGTTAGAAATTTCTTAAATCAAGATTACAACGAGAGATGGATAGGACGGGGTGGACCAACTGCATGGCCTCCTAGCTCCCCTGACCTGACACCTCTAGACTTCTATGTTTGGGGGCATCTAAAACAATTAGTGTACGCACGATCTGTAAACAATTTGGAAGAACTCAGGCAACGAATCGTAAATTGTTGCGAGGATATTCGGAGGACTCCAGGAATTTTCGAAAGATTGCGTCGATCTTTCATAAGAAGGTGTGAAGCGTGCTTAGAAATGAACGGTGGACATGTAGAACAATTTCTTTAGTTTTACTTTAAATAAACATTTGTTTAATTTACATTGCGATCAGAATTTCTTTGAAAATTTTTATCCTACTAAAACAATATGCAATCGACTATATGTCAAAAACAGTTTGAATTGCGGACCCATGTTGACTAAGACTTTTTTGTTTATTTCCACCAGTACTACAATTGGGTAAAATATCCGACAACCTTTTTTTTTAACACACTGTTATGTATAGAATGGGGATTCAAACTGCAGACTCTGTGTGAGAGAATCAGAAGCAGCCAAGGGTATACTATGTGGCTATGTAAAGCTTTAAAGCGTTGGAGACAAGGTTTATTTGGAGAAACGATTCTAAAGAGGACTATGTAAGCGGATTTACGATATCTCAAAATGGTGTGCGAGTAATTTCTTTTAAAACTTACTTAATTTGTAATGAGAGGAACTATAAAGAAAATTATTGTTATTACAAACGAAATACTAACAGTTTCTTTCCAGAAAAGTTTGTTTTCAAAAACTAGGGTGTCACATGGAGTTAACTATAATATAAGTAAAACCTCCTGTCTTATTAATGTGAATTAATTGTTTCAGTTTTAAGGAATTTGTTCTATAATTTAAGCGCCTACTTTATACTTACCAAAATGGCTCTAAACATAATACACTGCGGGCAAAGACTTTATCAAAGATATATAATTAAAGATGACGCAACCGCAATTTAGGGGGCAACAAGCAATCGTTAGGTTTACTCAATTGACACGTTTTACTTAAAAGGTTGGTTAACTAATTGCGAAGGAAAGGCATGTAATTGAGCTATTACATTCTGTGGTTTGTTCCGTGTTTCCGGGAAAGAGACTCTCAAATAGGCAGCTGTATGTTTCTCCTCACAACTCCTATATATATATATATTTCGTACGAACGTGTTCTTGACGAAGTTAAATACTTTAGTTTACTGGTAGTTACTTTATAAATTGTCTTTACGTTGTAGAATATACCACCAATCTATTATGATTTTGGAATACTTAAGTAAAATTTCAGAATACATACTTGCTTTCTATATTGCAAAATAAATTTTTTCTTTGATCCGTCATTTTAATACTTAAGTTTTACTAATTAAAATACTGTTTTGCTTGGCTAAAAAATATTTTTTTATTCCAAAATATTATTTTCACTCAGAAAAATCCCGTATTTCTAATTTTTCTCGGGGATCACTAACGTTTTATCAAACTCACGAGTTAAATATTCAACAAACAATACAACAAAAAAACCTAATACTAATATACAATATCCAAAAAAATCTAGTAAAAACAAATATATAATTGACTAAGACCCGACAAATACATAACTACACCACAAGGAGACAATCTTGCATTACAACGGAAAGAAACTTATGCAACAGATATAGAAAAATACCTACGGCAGAAACCATAAGACATTACAACACGTTATCAAAACAAATAAAAAATTTAAACTATATAAAATACAAAAAAAAAAAAATTAAAAAAATGATACAACAACAAGTATTATAATAAAAATAAAACAAACTCAGAAACAAGAGCAAGACCATTTCGCCCTCGATACCGGCAATCCGAGACGAGACGGAATTCTCATCATCTCGAGACGAGGACAGAGGACGGGAAGCACTAGCAACACTAGCCAGCACGTGTGGAACAGCATTGTGTTTTTTGTACTATATATATGTATATGTAATGTATATGTATGATTGTATACTTTGTTAGGCTACACTGGCGAATTAAAACACTGCTTATAAAAAAAAAAATAATTTTACCTTTCCTGCACCTGATGGCATTGGTTTTATAAAAATTAGAGCACGCAGAAATGTCTGAAATATATTATTGAATTTTTTCCACTTGCAGTTCGAGACATTAGGTGGACGAGAAGGAATGTTTACGCTTTTGGAAAATTCGTTTTTGCATTTCTGTTTAATTTTTTTTTGCACTACACGTTGTTACTGAAATATGCGGTCGCTATATTCTTCAATAATACATATCAATGACACTATGATGTGGAAGTGTTCTAGACGATAATTTATTGTGTGTACCGGTACTAAAAGATGGCAATGTTTTGACTGCATTAATAGCACTGTTGGAGTCGACTAAAACTTCACCAAAACATCATTTATAAAAGGAAACTAAAAAAAAAGAATATCCATTCGCTAGAATCGGAGATATTGAAGTTAAGAGCAAACAACGAATTTTCAGTTGAAAAAAAATTGTAACACCTTTAAATTAAATAGGTTGAAAAAATATGCGATCCAATTCCAAGGTTGTTTTAGTTCTTTAGCGAATTACTTAGTAACATCTTTTTTTATTAGAAGAGTTTCCAATGGGAACTCAATTATAGAAAGTCTAATTCTTAAAGCACTTTTATGTTAGGTATTATCTTATAAAACTTGCTATATTAAAAAAACTTTACGTCGACATGTGAATATACCATATATATGTATGGTTTAGCACAAGGACTCTTGAACAACTTTGTGGAGTTTACTATCCCGTCGTATTACAGCATAAAATTCTTTTGAAGCAGTTTCTCGTAGTCTGGAGGAGACAGCATCGGCAACTTTAGAAGTTCTTCATTTAATTTATATATATTGTTGTATTCCGTTATGTCATAACAAAAATATGGGTTTTTTGCGTTCATAACAAAAAAAAATATGATATTATTTAAAGATTCAACCTGTTCTAATGATCCTTCATTAACTTAACAGCAATTTATCGGTCTGAGATCACAGGGAAACTAGTTCTCTTCTAGGGAAATAAGGGGCAAAAAAAAACTCAGAATCACGGAAGAAATCAGCCGTAGCGTACACAAAAGGGATTTTAGAAACATCAGTAGGCCTGTAGCGTCGCAGTGCTGCCGCAAAAACTAATAGGGTAGATTGAAAAATCGAGAAAATGGATGGTACTTTAGTTGCAAACAAGAAAATCTTCCTTAGACTATACGACGGGTAATGAAGCGAAACTTGCACGCGTGGTTGAATCTACCGCAACATAAGCGGTGGAAAAATCACTTAGGTAATTCTGATTCTAAAGAAGTTGGAAGAAAGATGAGACAAGACATATCGATCGGATGCAGTGCAAAGTTTGGAAGAGATTCGCTGTAGCAATTCTCTCTGGAGTATATAAGGGCGAATTGAAACAAAAACACATACCTGATGGATTTAAAAATAAATAAACATAAACTACATCAGATAAAAAAACAGTATTTTAGATTTAAGATTAAAAATTGTAAATTGTAAAGGTGGAAATTAATTTTCTTGAATTTTAGTTTAGATTTTGGTTAATCATTCTGTGTTAAATGTTTGTGTAAGTATAGCAGCCTTCAATATAACTTTCAATCGTTGATTGTTCTCCTGGAGTTAGTCGAGTTACATATGTGAGTGTGGCTTAATGCAAAAAATCAAAAATTTTGTTAATTTTTGTCTGTGTTATAGTGAAATATGTTTTTTATTATCTTTTTTTGTTTTGTAAATATAAAATAAATTACCTATTTTAGAAAAGAAAAAGTACCTTGTTGCTTATTTTATCAAAGAAATTCACGAAATCGCTGCAGTATGTATATTTATGTGAGCGTATGTATATGCATTTGTTTACTGAAGTAAAATTACTCACTAAAATGATTCCAGAAGAGGGGGTATAAACAAGTTATGTGTATGATTTCCGAATGTATGAATACTTGAAAAATTACTTACCCCAATAGCTTGTTTAGCCAAACAGGTCGATTAATGATACTAGTCTTGATAAATGTAGGTAAAACATTAAGTAATTGAGTAAACGCTTAATGATATATGAATAGAAAATTGACATATATATAATATATACGTAGTCACTTCTTCGTATATTTCCTAACCACTAATATCTATATATTTACACAATATCACCCAGGCTTTTAACACTACATCACCATTATTAGACTATTAGTACAAAAGAAATAATAACTAATCCACATGTGGTGGTGCATCAGCTGATATCTGGTCACAAAAAAGGCACCAATAGAAACGTAGACGGACATATACAGTCACCGACAGAATTGAATGGACACTATGCGATTTTTAATTAAACTATAAACTTTACTCATACTTATTTAATGCTATACAAAATCATATGATATTCTAGCAGATCAAATAGTTAAACATAGATAATATCCAAAACATACTAATATTACAAAACAAATACATTAATAACGAAATATAATACTATGTTCACTCAATTCTGTCGCTGACTGTACGTCCACTTTTCTATTGGTGCATTTTTTTGCGACCGGATATCAGCTGATGCACCACCACATGGGCATTAGTTTAATTTGATATTTACCTTTACAGATTATGCGTATTGCATTACGTGGTAATTAGTGATGATGTAGTGCTAGAAGTGCTTAAAGTTAGAAGATAATTTGTAAAAGTTATTCGTCAAAATATTCTTTACTTCGCATAGGTATGCAGATTTTAATGATTCAGTATAATATAGGTAACATACCTTAACAAGCTGTAAGACAAATTCCTGCAATTTAGCAATAGATTATTAACAAAATTTTGTGAGTAGTTAATTGACAGCATGTTTTTATTTATTTATTTGTGTATTATTGATATTACAAATTGTTATTTTTTTTACCTAGAGTGGTATAAATATAATGATTGTAGTGGTGAAGGTAACCTCAATACTTCTACACTTGGACTATGTAAAAGCGTCGCTTGTCTTCTTCGACAGCCAGTTTTAGTTTTCGACAATAATTGCAAAAGTAAATTTTACGTTCCCCTTGAGATATTTACTTACGAGAAGCAGTTCACGCTTACAGATATTGCGAAACTAATTCAGTATATTATTCCCGTGTAGTATTATTTTCAGAATTTCGCGAAAACGCCAACCCAACTAGATTATGTTGTTATTTCAGGGCCAGCAACGTATCTGGGGAGAGATCTCCGTTCGACGGCTCCTGTTGCGGGTCTGGTTATCATACCGTCGATTCAACGCCTCTCGGGTCACCTGAGGAGGTGGAGGTGCCGAAATATCGAGTGGTGATGTTGGGCGATTCCGGCGTAGGAAAGACCGCCTTAGTATCGCAATTCATGACGTCAGAATACATGAATACCTATGATGCCAGCCTCGGTGAGTGCCGTTGTTACGTTGTTATATTATTTGAGTAGTCGGGAGTACGATTTTTACTATTGACAGACGTAATAGGGAAGGGACGCGTTATGTTATGCCGCTTTATGATTTTAGAACCGTATTGAGATATTAGATTAGTTCATATGCAGTGAAGCGGCATAAATGTCGCAAAACATGGAACTTTTTTTTATTATAATTACAATTATATCTTCTTTCTTCAACGAAAATGACGTCTTGTATACTTTTTTCTCAAAAAAAGTATGCGTTTTTCTAGTTATGTCACCACACAAATAAACTAGAAAAAAAATAATTTACGTTTATCTACCAATAATTGTAGATTAATGAAACCCAATAAAAATAAATAACCAATACTTTATTCTATAGTTAATTATGACAACAGACGCGATCGCACTCATTTTTCGGGGTTTGACAGCCGTAGATGGCGCTCAAATCTGATAAGATTTAAAACACCACCTGGATGTCAGATCCCGCATTTAGGATTCCGTAAAACATTTTGAACGCCACCTTTTATCTCTACAAACAAGAACAATATCGCTTGTAACATTGAATCTGGGCCACTCAGTATGTATTTATAACGAAAATCATGGGAGCTTTGCACTTACAATTAACGCGAGTATTAAAACGACTCTTTCATCGGCCCTTTAACGTATCCAAACGGGAGCAGTAGTTCCAATTTCACCGTACGCCCATTAAGAATTCATCTGATCGCTGTCAAACACGTACTAATAGGCAAAACGATGATGCTATCCCGTATGTGCTATTGCACGCTGGTTTTAATGCAGTTGCGTTTATGTTCAATGAGTTTATCGCGGTGATGTCGCCAATTCTACAGAATAATCCGCACATTACTGGGATGCAAACGAATATGTGATTGGCAATTAGTAAAGTGGTCTAGCTATACAGAGGGTTTACACGCGGAAAATAATATTTAAAAATTTACAGAGACTTTCGAGAACCATAATCTAGAGATATAGTTGATGAAAGTTTTGATTGGTTGGAATTGGTATTAATAATTAAATGTTCTGTCCAAACATTTATTTTAAAAAATCCTGTGTCTACCGGTTTCGGCCTATTGCCATCTTCTGGACACACACTGAATATGAGAATACAGAATTATATCTCTAATTAAGTTATTATAAATTTTTTTACTTACGTACGTCTAAAAGGAACTAGGTGCTACGTCAAATAAATTTGTATAGGTATACATTAATAATTAAGAATTTTCAAATTACTATAACATATAGACGACGCACAAGAAAATTACAAAACACTACAAAACAGGTTAAAACTATTTAAAACTTAAAGGTTATCGTGATGTGTTCGCAAATGGACTAGGTGAATTTATTATTCGGTATTGTACAATGTCTAACGTGAATATTTTTTTGTTGTGTTGGAGTGTGTGTGCATTTTGTGTATGTGAATGTTTTAAAATATGTGTGTGTGTTTGTTGTTAGTGCGTGTATTTTGTTAAAAGATGGATATGAATTTATTGAGTGTTTTAATTGTAATGAGTAGAATAATCTATTGAGAAGAAATGGATGGATATTAATACACTCCGCCAAAAAAGTATCGCATAAACTAAAAAAGGGCATTTATGAACCAAGATATTTTTATACGTTCACAAAAAGTTTGCCTCGTGTATGTGAACTATAAAAACACTAACAAAATAATGCAACTTAGCGTTTTTACTTTTTTTTTTTTTCTAAAAAAACACATTTAGAAAAATGCATATGTGTAAGGTTTGTTCAGTTGTTTATTGAAAGTCTTCCTATACGGACAAATTTTAAAGTGCGAAGTCAGAGTTCTGTACCAACGCTTTTAAAACTAAATGAGCAATTTAACTTCAGAACAAGTGGCTGCTATAGTTGCTTTAATCGAAGATGGACGATCTCAAGCATACGTTGCTAATTTGATGAACATCAATCAGTCAAGTGTTTCTAGAGCCGTAGCCAGATATAGGGAAACAGGCATTTACAGTAGAAGACCTGTACCAGGTCGTCCAAGATGTTCTACTCGCCAAGATGACCGCTATTTACTACTACAAGCATTACGTCGAAGACATGTAACTGCGAGACAATTGCAGAACGACTTGGCTAGAGTCAGAAATACTCGTGTGAGTACTCAAACTATTCGGAATAGGTTACGACAGAGTGGATTAAGAGCTAGAGTAGCTGTAACAGCCCCTCGTCTCACTAGGAACCACCGAGTGGCTCGCTTAAGGTTTGCCAGAGAACATGTAAATTGGAACATTAATGACTGGGCCAATATACTCTTCACAGATGAGTCAAGATTTGGTCTTTACACCTCAGATAGGCGTATCTCAGTGTACAGACGAGACGGTGAGCGCTATTCGCAGTGTAATATCAGACCTAGACCTAATTTCGCTGGTGGCTCTATTATGGTTTGGGGAGGCATCTGTTTAACAGGTCGTACAGAGTTAATACCAGTAGACAGAGGTACAATGACTGCCCACAGGTATATAACGGAAATTTTAGAAGAACATGTAGTACCATATGCGCCAATTATAGGAAACGAATTCATGTTAATGCACGATAATGCACGACCGCATGTTGCAATAATCGTCCAGGAATACCTTAACGATGTTGGTATTCCAGTTTTAGATTGGCCTGCGGTAAGTCCGGACATGAACCCTATCGAGCACGTGTGGGACCTCCTTCACAGACGGATACGAACCCAAAATGTTGCCCCAGCGGACCTGCATGGACTAGCAAATGCTCTCCGTGACGAGTGGGAGAATTTGGATCAGGCTTATATACGGAGGTTAATCGAATCTCTGCCAAACCGTATGCGAGCGGTCATAAGAGCCAGAGGTGGCAATACTCAGTATTAAAAGCTACTGTTATGACATTTTTCTTTCCAAAATTATAATTTCTTGTTTTAATAAAAATCTCAAGTATGAGTTCTTGTTTTTATTTGGCCTGTATTTTATTTAAACAATCATAGAAATTATATCTTAGAGCGCATTAAAGTATATTTACAACTTTATGCTACAAACAAAGATTATGCGATACTTTTATGATTCAAAACTAAATTATGCGATACTTTTTTGGCGGAGTGTATGTTATTATATGACGACCTGAACATTAAATGATATTTTTGTTTGTACATGTAGGTGTGTTGTAGTGTTTGTTTAAATATGTGAAAATAGGTGGCGTACTGTATTCTATTATAATTGTTCGTTTAATAATATTACATTATTGTCTTCCTTATATTTCTCTATGGTGTATGCTTCAAGTAATTTTAATTTTATACTTTTATGACTTTTATCACAAGGATAAATTAATTTTATATTTTTTTTCTTCATTACCCGTATGTCCATTGTTGACCAAGTGCTGATAGAAATTGGATTTTGCTTGTTTTCTGTGTTCATTCATTCTTATTTCTAATCTTCTTCCTGTTTCTCCAATATATATCGCGTTGCAATTATCGCACTTTATAGTGTAAACACCGTTCTTCTGTAGTATATTTGTATTTCTATTTTGTATTATGTTTATTATGTTGTTATTAGATTTGAATGTGGGTATTATGTTGAACGGTTTAAAAAAATTTGTTAATTATTAGAAATATTATTGTATGTGAATGATCTGTAATGTTTATTATTGTTTTCGTTGTTATTGTGGTTTTGTGATAGGGGATCTTTCTTTATTTTATATTTATTGTTTAGTTTTTCTATTATGTGTAATGGGAAACCTTTTTCATTAGCTATTTGTTGTATTATATTATATTCTTTTTGATATTCTGTAGGGTTTAAAGGGGTGATGTTTAATCGATGTAAGTAATAATGAAATGCCGCAAATTTTTGGGAAATGTGGTGATTGGATTGAAAAGGAATGAGGTAGTTGTGGGTTTTCGATATATGCTGTATTCAAACTTATCCGTGCATCTATGTATTTGTAAATCTAGGAAGTTGATATTATTATTATCCTCTATTTCAATTGTAAATTTCAATTTTTCGTGTATGTTATTAATGTAGGATATGAAATTGTTAATGTCTTCTGTGTTACCCTCCCATAAGCAAAATATGTCATCTACATATCTGGTCCATAATTTAATATGTTTGAAGAACGGATTGCTGTTATTCATGATATGTTGTTGTTCAATATAATCAAGATATATATTGGCTATTAATCCTGATATGGGGCTGCCCATAGGTAAACCGTCATTTATTTTATAGTATTTGTTGTTGAATTCACAATAGTTTTGATTCATTATTAAATCTAAGATTGTTGTGATATTGTCTATATCATCTTTATTCTTGTTTGTGTTATTGGTTTTTAGTTTTATAATAATGTAATATAAAATATAATAATAATCTAGAGAGTTTTACTGTCAAAGTAGTTGAATTTATGTGTAATAGAATTAGTTTAAAAAAGAAATCGTTGAGTTTTATTAGGTTCCTAGAAATCTATAACATCAAAAGCATTTTGAAACAAATTATAACCAGACAGACGTGGAATATGCTAAGCTCTCAATTTATTCATTACTGGCCTTCGCATACCATCGTCACAAGATTCATGGGCTGTGTAATCCACTAGGTGACACTTGTGTAATCTAGTAGGTGACATTTGGAGCCAAGAAGACAGTGACAGCGACCCTGATGTTGTTGAAGCCGCATACATTGATCCAGGTAGACTTAAATGATTTACTCCATGATCTCAAGGCTCAAGGGGTGGAATTTACTGGACAAAGGGACAAGGATATACACATTCCGTAGTAGGCAGCAAAAGCTGCACCATTTATTCTCAAAACAATAGATCTTAATTTCAGATCGATAAGAATACAAATTATGACAAACGAATCTTTTGTTTATATCCCAGCTTTACTCTTAATCCAGGTGCGGAAGAATCCCACATTACAGTATATTCCTGGGCGATCTTTTTGGGAAGTATAAACCTTGGAATATACCCCTACCACGACTCCATCGGCGACCATTTGTGTACCTGGATCTGCGTAGGGGATACCACTGTACCCCTTTAGATATTCAGCGCATATCGAGCTAAAACCGATCCAATGTAGCGGTTAAGCAGTCTCTTTTCAAATTGAGTACACTTACTGTTTATTTATGGTTTTCTTGTGTAACTTTCGACACTTCACACTACTGGTGACCGTTACGCGACTAGTTTTAAGTTGGTAGCTGAACCACCTCTCAACATCCTATAATGATATACGTACATATGTTATAAAAATCCTCAACCAGTGGAAGTTACTAACTGTGCCTTTGCGGATGATTTGGTGACAATGGCAAATACAGAGAAATATTTACAGGACAATCTCATAGTATGGAACGATATAATGAAAGAAAAACAAAAGTAATGATGGTAGCTAAAGAAAAACAGAGATATGTAATAATGATACATAAATAAACAAAAGAATACAAAAACTTATATTATGCAATGAGCAAAAGATTTATAAACAAAAAAGAAATATCAAAGAAAACCATAATGGCAGTGTTCAAAACAATTTATCGACCAATACTGACGTATGAATGTGAATTTGGGTTTTGAATCGACGCCACAGAAGTCGGCTATAAGCGATGGAAATGAAAGTAAGGAATACCCTAGCTACATAATTTTTGAAATATCTTTGCTTTTACGAAAGTACTTGCACTTACCCAACCAAGTATAGTCAGTCTAGTTCCTTCGGCTGGTGGGCTCGCTCTTTTTGGCAAAGCAATAGAGCTCACCGCACCTACTCCGATATCGAAAGCTTCTTTTACTTTGACAAGAGCGATGTCATATTCGCCAGTGGTCTCATCGTATTTTTCATGTGGGACCAATTTGCTAACTTCGTGCTTGGTACCATAACCGCGCCGGTTATCACCAGATGTAACCTTGAAATAATCTGCCTGCTCTCCTTGGCGCGATACGCAATTGGCAGCTGTCAGAATCCACCGTGCATCAATGATAGTAGCTGCACAACGAAAACTCCTACCGTAATGTAATTGTGCCATGTAGGCGTTCTTCGAGATCTCCACGTTGTCACCATAGAAAGTATCAAATACTCGACAAGACAAACATACGCCTACTTCCATCGTTCTAAGTTAAAATTAATTCATATCGGAAACTGTATTTCTTTACCTGCGCAGGCGAGGACAAGGAAAATCGTTGAGAAATACATGTTTGTCGTCTGTTGTCGTTGGAGGCCACTGATTAAGTAAAATATATCTTTGACATTATTGGCATACTTCATATTCCCGTATAATCGACACATAACTGCGTATTGTTATAAAGGTATTAATCTTTTTTTCTATGGCCGATATGGATCTTTATGTTGCAAACATTTCAACTATTGAGTGTAATGTTCTTTACTTTGGAATACTTAATGTGTTAAGTACATAACTCATGAGTAGATAGATAAGTATTGCTATGCTATTTATCTTAAAATTAATTGTTAAATTTCTTACAATAAATTATATTTGGCGCCCAGTGCGGGGCAGATCTAATACAATAATATAATATTTGGACGGATGAGAATCCTAATGCTATCATAGAAGGACATCGCCAGCATACATTTTTGCTTAATTTTTGGGTATTATGTGTCGTACGACAACATACAACGTATGGAGATACTGGTGGACTCGTTCTAATAGTCTATGCCGACGATATTGCGGCGGTTGTGGTCGCTCGAGACATAGAGGACGCCCGGAGACGGTTGAACCAGGTTATGAGAAGGGGATCATGGAAAACAGATGTTGTCCTACTGACTGAGCGCAGAATCCGACTGCAGATCCTTCTGAGGGTCGGCACGGAGGAAGTGGTCACGTCGACGTCAACATACACTCCCAGATACTTAACTGGGAGTGTATCTAGGTAGCCGGATAAAGTTCTGGGAGCACATCTGCTTTGCGTCCAACAAAGCATCTCGAATGGTGGCCTCCTTCAGCCGCCTTCTGGCTAATGTGGGCGGACCTTCCGCGGACAGACGACGGCTTCTCATGTCGATGTCCAAATCTATACTTCCTATATGGGTGTGAGATTTGGGCATACACATTCGACAAGAAGAAGTATCGTAAAAGAATGGCTGGAGTTCAGAGGAGAGAGACACGGTCTCCGAGGTGGCTATTCTGGTAGTGGCGGGGGTAGTGCCCATCGACCTACTGGCCAAAGAGAGGAAGCGTAGGTGGGAAAGGAGGGACACAGAAAGAGGTGCCCCCGCGTGAAGCGAGAGAACACACAGAGCAAGGGTAGGTGGACAGCCAAATTGATTGGGGATCAGATTGGGTAAACAGACACCACGGAGAAACTGGATACTAGTTCCTGACGTTGAACGGGTGCTTGCACGATTACCTGTATAAAATGGGAAAAGTGCATAGCGCTTGTTGCCCATATCAGGACTCAGGACTCCCAGAAGGACGACGCCCACCACAACTTGTTTAAGTGTACAAGGTGGAAGACGCAGAGGGATATTCTGAAGGACGAATTGGGATCGCTATCGTCCGACAACATTGCTGCAAAGATACTGGAGAGCCGAGGATCCTGGCAGAGGGTTTCCTCGTACGTGGAAGAGATCCTAATAACCAAGAAAAGAGGAACTAACCGATAAACAGGGGACACCACCCTAAAGGAATGTGTACAACTATACCAAGGTGGATCATGACACATGCATGACTGCGCTCCCCCTACGTGTAGGAGGACCTCACCCATAGCCATCCCGTTCGCCGGCTCTGAATCCATTGGATTTTTATTTCTGGGGTCACTTAAAACAACTTGTTCATGCTACCCCTATTGAAACTGAAGAAGACCTTCTGCTGCACAGTAAAAAATGTCTGTAATAATCTTGTTTTATTTTATAGGATTATTACTGTACGGAAGTTTTTACAAGAAAATTACTGCAGCTTTACAGTTTCTCAGTAAACAATCAAACAATAAATGTAAAAGTCCACATGTAAATGATGATGTAAATTTTTGACAGATTTTAAATATACCGGAAATACAGGAAATATACGGGATTATATTTACAGCAATCTTACTGCACTGTTGTAAATATTGAACTGTAAATTCACAGTTATACTGAAATTTTCTCTCTCATCTGTAAAATTACAGTATTATTCCTGGCGTACAATTACCAGGAATGTTACTGCAATTTTTTTTACTGTGTGCTTATTAGTATGGAGTACTATCGATTTTTACTCGTTACCCAGATCTCTGCCAATGAACTAATTCTAAAGTTTAAAATTAATACAAAGCTCTAATCCCTTATTATGTTTAACAAATATCATTAGAATATTGTTTGGCATTAATTAATAAGACAAAAAAAAAAATTTTTAGGCCCTGTATCTCGAAAACGAAGCGACATTCGAAAAAATTTTATACCACATTTTCGTCTTAAAATTTGGTGAGAAGTATCCTCATTTATTTTGGTAGAAGGGTTAGGATACACCCTGTATACAAAGACCAAACGATAATTTTTGCATCGTAGAACTAGCAATTACATGCGTTGATATGCACCTTTTATAAACGCTGTTCGTATCCCGGCCATCACCTTGCGCCTAAAACACGCTTCAGCCTACTCATAATATCGTTTATACGATGTATTGTATTGTTACGTTTTTAATTTCACTATTTAGTAAGTTTTGTGTAAGTAGTTGTGAATTCGATTAATGGTTTTTTACTTACTTATTGTTCTTTGTGGAATATACATTCAGAATTTGGTATTGAATAAAATAAATTCAATTTATGGGCTACCATAACTTCAACACTATTTTAAGTACACTCCGACATTAAAATTGATGCGTTTTGTGTTACGTTGTACTCGTTTAGTACTTCTATTCCATTAATCAAAAGAATTGAGAGGTTCGCACAAAAATATCGCACTTTCAACCAGTTGCAGAATTAAAGGGAAGGTCTACAAGACGAGCAATGTGTCAGCTCCTTAAGAATGTTGTTATTTGTTTGGAAGATGGTGAGAAGACTATTAGAGCCTCATCGAAGGCCTTTGACCGAGACAACCTCCAAGTGTTTCTAGTAGAAAAACTTGGCGGATTTAGAGGAACCGCTTTGAAGTGGATCGAGTCTGATTTTTATGATAGACGCCAGTGTGTTGTAGAATATGACGGATTTGGAAAGGGAATCAATTGGAGATGGATGTCAGTATCAAATAGGTTGCCTACTATTTCCGTCGTATGTCAACGATCTCCCACATCTTTATGTACCAAACATTTCAACTATTTAGTATAATGTTTTTGCGTTTGGAATACTTAATGTATTACGTAATTAATAAGCAGATAGATAAGTATTGCTGTGTTATTAATCTTAAACCTTAGTATAAGCTATTTTTATTGTTAATTGAGTGATATTTAAATTTATTACAATTTCGCGCCCAATGTGGGGCGGGTCATTAATACAACCAACTTCTTATACAATATAAAATCAAGATACACAAGGCACATGAACCGTTTGTCCACATCCACATACCTTAGAAAAATCGTTAAATATTCTTTTCGCGAAAATATCCGTTCTTCAGAATTAATCTACCATAAACTTTACCGATTAAAAGTTGCGCTTTTGGAAGTAAATATTTTGTTCCTTATTTTCGTAGGGTATTTTCTTGTGATTTAGAGAGATTGCAAATTCTCGATTGATCCACCTGAAACGCAAAAAAGGCATCGTATTACCCCACTTAAAAGAATCCTGGGGTAACATATTTTAGTACGCTGCAAAGAATGGTGTTGTTCCAATTTGTAAAAATTTATGATCACTTACCAATCTCGCTAAAAGAACTTCCACAAAAAAAAATCAAAAATAAATTAGAAACCTTTTTAAAACTGAACGTATATTTTATACTGTTAAAGACTTTTTTAAAATTAGAATAATATAACAATCTTTGATTTTTACACTTATATAGATGTACATATATATATATAGTATATATACATATATAATATATAAATTAAGTAAGCACTATTAGTTCGGCCTTCGTTGGGTCAGGTTTGTGATATTCCCAAACTGATCGACAAGATAAACATCTGGCTACTTCAATTGTCCTAAGTTAAAATTAATTCATATTGAAAACTTAATATCCTTACCTACACAAGCAAGGAAAAGGCAAACTGTCAGGAAATGCATATTTGTTGTCTGCTATTCTTCGGGAGCAGCGACTAGGAAAAGGTATAGACACCTACGCCTTTTATCTCGGCACATTTTATACCTTCATGGAAACCACAAATAACTGCGTATTGTTTCAAAGTTATTAACTTTTTTCTATGGCCGATTTAGATTTTTATGTGTCAAACATTTTAACATTAGCGTAATGTTGATGCATTTGGAATATTTAATGTATTACGTAATTTATATGCTATGTTAGTAACCTTAAACTCTAATGTAAGGTATTTCCATTGTTAATCGAGTGATATTTAGATTTTGTTACAATTTGGCGCCCAATGTGGGGCGGGTCATTAATACAATTAATTTCTTATACAACATTCAATTATTTAATTTACAAAATCAAGACATATTCATCCAGATACCATAAGAAAAATTATTAAATGTATTCAGAATTAATCCACCATAAACTTTACCGATCAAAGGTTGCGCTTTTTGAAGTAAATATTTTGTTCCTTAGGTATTTTATTGTTATTTAGAGAGATTAAATGCGTCCTGAACGACACAAATGCGTATCTGTTCAGCTCACGATCAAAAACGTATTTTTTGTGTTGAAGATAGTGGACGAATGGTTTGAAACGTCCAATATACAGCCTGTTAAAAAAAGGTTGTCGGATATTTTACCCAATTATAGTACTGGTGGAAATAAACAAAAAAGTCTTAGTCAACATGGGTCCGCAATTCAACTGTTTTTGACATATAGTCGATTGCATATTTTAAAATAAAAAAAAACCTTTTTCGGTTTTGAGAATAGTTCCCTTTGTCAAACAATTGATTGTGACTTAAAATTAGTTCTGTCAGACACCTGTCATCAGATTATTTATCATTTGCGTAAATTTTTTTTTGTTCTCAAATTATGCATAAGTACACAAATGCAGAAATGGCCGATATGCATTTTATGTACGGTCGTGCGAATGGTAATGCCACTGAAGCACGGCGTATGTATGCCGAAGAATTTCCAAATCGGTTGTTACCGAGTGATAAGATTTTCTCAAGACTTCATATCCGGCTGTCCGAAACTGATTCATTTAAAATTAATGGTGGTTCTGGTAGACCTACTAGATCAGTTTCTTCTCCCGCAGTAGAATTACATATTTTGAGACGGGTAGAAGACAACCCAAATATTAGCACCCGAAGACTTGCCGCAGAACTGAACGTCAGTCCTCCTCTCATTTGGAGAATTCTGCGGGAACAGCAGTTCTATCCCTACCACATTAAACGCGTGCAAGTCTTGCGCCTCTCGATTATGATGCACGTATAGGGTTTTTTGTCATTGGGTTTTACGAAAGCTGGCAGAAACTCCTAATTTTGCGATTCAGATTTTATTTAGTGACGAGGCTGGGTTTACAAGAGACGGAATATTCAATTTTCATAACAATCACGTCTGGGCAGATGAAAATCCCCATGCTGTTGTTGAACTGCATCACCAAAACCGTTTTTCGCTAAATGTTTGGCTTGCTATTTTTGGAGACTGTTTAATTGGTCCAGTATTTCTCCCTAATCGTTTAATGGGACAAGTATACTTGGATTTTTTAAGAAATGAATTACCCGTTTTGTTGGAAGACGTGCCACTTTTTAACAGATTAAATATGTGGTTTATGCACGATGGAGCTCCTGCGCATTTTTCCATCGTAGTTAGAAATTTCTTAAATCAAGATTACAACGAGAGATGGATAGGACGGGGTGGACCAACTGCATGGCCTCCTAGGTCCCCTGACCTGACACCTCTAGACTTCTATGTTTGGGGGCATCTAAAACAATTAGTGTACGCACGATCTGTAAACAATTTGGTAGAACTCAGGCAACGAATCGTAAATTGTTGCGAGGAAATTCGGAGGACTCCAGGAATTTTCGAAAGATTGCGTCGATCTTTCATAAGAAGGTGTGAAGCGTGCTTAGAAATGAACGGTGGACATGTAGAACAATTTCTTTAGTTTTACTTTAAATAAACATTTGTTTAATTTACATAGCGATCAGAATTTCTTTGAAAATTTTTATCCTACTAAAACAATATGCAATCGACTATATGTCCAAAACAGTTGAATTGCGGACCCATGTTGACTAAGACTTTTTTGTTTATTTCCACCAGTACTACAATTGGGTAAAATATCCGACAACCTTTTTTTAACACACTGTATGTATTTATAAGTGTATTTGTGTTGACCCCGTTACATATTACATTGTCTTTATTCATAAGAGAAATCATCTTGAAATTGTCAATTGTTACGCATTTATACACCCGAGTTCAAAAACCAATGTGGCATAAAAGCAATCAAAACAGGCGGCCAATTAAAAGTAATGTAAGCAATTATCAACTTCATATCGGGGCAATTTCCTGTGCTAAACGACTACCGTTGACTTGCAGGCTATAAAAGGTGAAAATGAAGTTATGTAAATCACAATAACATAACAGATAACGGAGTATAACACAAACATTATAAATAAAGTCTGATTTTCGTTAAGTTCAATTTTTAATTTTTTACCGCAGCTAACTAAGCAAATGTGGATTATTCATCATATCATATTATTTTATTTTCGGGAAATATAATTTAATCTTTTTACCCAGATATTTGCTTATAGGCATCCGGCATTGACAAAAACTATAATCCATTATATTAATTTTTTGATTCAATAGGCTTTGCCGTTACTATGTACAAGATTATCATTTTGTATATATATATATGGTAGATATCCGCTGTCATGAGCTTCATTTAATATACTCGGTTACAGGTGAAAATATCAATATCCGGTTGCTATATATATATGCCCGCATTGAAACATATTGCAACGTCGGAAACAGCCTTCTGTAAATAGCAATTAATTACGTGAAATATGTCGATTGGTCAAATATTGGATGAACTACCCGAGAACTGCAACTGTACAAATATTGACTGTTAGCACGTTTACGGCGGATTAAAAAGTTTGAACAAGTTCAGTGTAATTTTTTTTTATTATCCATGAAGGTTTCTGTAGTTATACAGAATCTTGCACAGGAAGACTTGGGCTACTCATTCGTTTTTGCACAGAGGCGTATTGGAATGATTGTTTGATGTGGAATTTATTACAATAACGCGGGATTGTATAAATAATGTTGGGGTGATAGGATGATGGAAGTAATAATTGATGTAGAAATTGAGAGAAAGAGGGCTTTTGATACCAACCAATAAAAAAATTTACATAAATAATAGCGAGCAAAAAGTGTGGTGGCAAAATACCTCATCAGACTCAAGATCCATCGAACTCGGAGTGCCACAGGGTTCCATATTGGGTCTTCTATTATTTATTATATACATAAACGATATGTCGAGTAACCTCCTGTGCAGTAAAACTATTATCTATGCTGACGACACCTTATTACTTACTAGAAGCACAAATGATGATCTAGAAACCAGAAGGAACGACGCGTTAACATGGGGTGAAATATGGTTTAACACCAATAACCTAAAACTCAACACCAATAAAACTCAGCCTCGGAGAGTCGGGTGTATCCATAAACTTCTTGGGCCTACACGTTGACAGTCCTTTAAAGTGGAAAAATCACGTAGATTAGCTGTGTGCCAAATTAATCAACACTATTCCTGTTACAAAACATGTCTCTACTAAGCATGCGGCAAGACTTACCTACTTCGCAAACTTTCACAGCGTAGCTTCGTATGGCATTGCAGCATGGGGTGTGCCGGCGCATAGTGAGAGATCCGTAAGAATTTTGTGTGAACTTAGCTATAGACAATCATGTCGTGAAGCGTTTAAAAATGAAAAAAAAAATACTTACCATTATTAGTGTATATATATATTAGCTTGTGTAAAATGTGTTCACCGAAATAAATTACGGTTCTCGCAGAATGGAGATTTTCATGGACATCACACCCAATGGGAATGGACTGTTCTGGTATAAACATATACAATCATCTGCCGAATGAAATAAAGTCCTTGAGCAACAAGAAGTTTGGTAAAAAAAGTGAAAGAACTCCTACTCACTAATATCATTTATAGTGTCGACGAATTCTTTAGTAGAAGACACTGATTTCCCCGTTTTGCGTTTTTCTTACTCTTTTCTTGATTTGTTTATATTGGTTACTTTCAATAATGTGATTGGTTATATAGCGTTGTTTCTTTGTTAGGATACTATGTTTTATTTACTTATATACTTTCTGACTTGTCATGGAAATATTGATGACTATTAGTAATAAAGAAACAATAAACAATGGAAAGGCTCTGGCCAAAGTTAGTCTCACACTCAACTGTATATGAGGGTCAAAAGAATTAAAGGTCTGCTTGACAAATTCTATCTGGTCAACAGAAGCAGATATGATCATGTCAGCCACACAGACAAAGATGTACGGTAACTGAAATGAAAGGTGGGGAATAGAACTATGAAGCAAAGGGTCCATAACCAATTTGGCCAAGATAGGACTTAAAGTGGAACCCATAGGGGGTGCCAAACGTCTGTTTGTAAATAGCGTCTTCACAAAAAAAACTACCGAATTAAATTTACCGAAATTTTTAATTATGTTTTTGATGAACATATCTTTGGAAATCGAAATGTATGCAGCAGTAAATAGGACATTCCAAATTTTATGGAAAAATATTCATAACTAAAAAAGTTATGAGCTGTACCATCCGGTATAGTGTACAAACCTACTCACGTGAGATGATATGTTAAAAAAGCTATTTCTTTGTCACAGTTTCGTTCACTGGCTTGAATAAAATTTATAATTCTCAAAGAATTGGTTTTCATTTGATAAAAAGTTAGAAATGTATCACTGCATGATAACAGAACAATGGCAGTACAATTTTGTTGAATATTAATGAGTATTTAAAGTACTTAGGTAGCAGAATTGGCAGCGATATATCCCTGATCATATCCTGATAGCTAAGTCAGTAGGAGAGCAAAATCAATCGCGAGGGGGGAAATTACAACTAGAGCCACCTGCAAATTGAGATCGGAATTTGTTAAAGAGTATCACATATGACTCTTGCTGATATTTAATTGAATTAAACAAGTATTTAAATTCTGAAATATACATATAATTAAAATTCAGAAATATTGTCTACGAGTTTTGCAACAATATTTATGTATAATGTTAAAACTAAAGCTGATACAGCCTATGGATAGAAGAACACCAACAACAGAAATATATAAAACAACAAAAGAACTAAAAATAAAGCAACTAATTAAACAACAAAACTTACTACTCATGCATAAAATAGAGAACCAATTAATTAAAACTAACCGGAAATTAACGAGTAATATAGAAATACGTTGTAAGTACAAATAATACATCCTCCCAAGAATTTATAACAACTAGGGGTGTTAAACAGGGTGGTATTCTAAGTCCAGTTTTGTTAATCTCACTAATGGATGAAATCGGGAAAAAATGTCGAAGAGAAACTAAGGGATACAAAGTGGGAGTAAAAAATCTATCTCAAATTGTTATTAGTGAACTAATGTCTGCAAATGATCTCGTAATCCTGGCTAACACAAAAGCAGACCTACAGGAAAGTATAAAAATATGGAATCGAGAAATTAAAAACTTCGGATTGAGAATTAATGAGGGCAAAACAGAGGTAATGGTAATTTCAAGAAATCCAGAAATAATGAACATAGAAGTGGACCATGTGACCTTAACACAAAGTGATAACTTTAAATACTTGGGAACTATCATAAACACAATGGGTGAAATGGAACATGAAATTAATAACAGAATAGTAAATGTGAATAAATGCTTTTATGCACTCAAACACATTTCTATCAGAAAAAAAGAGGTATCGGACCTAAACAAAAATAAAAATTTATAACTCTGTGTTTGTTCCTATCTTGACATATGGATGTGAAACGTGGTCATTAAGTGGTACAAAAAATTGAGAGGAGACAGTTACAGTGGTTTGGACATATTTCACGAATGGACAATAGTAGAAAAGTAAAACACATATGGACAGCTGGAATTGATAAGAGGCGGGCAAGAGGAAGACCGGCTCAAACATGGAACGCGCAGGTTCCTAAAATCTTAAAGGAGAGAAGTACAAGTTGGTGTGAAGCAAAGCGGATGGCTCAGGATCGTGCTGCATGGCGGATTTTCTGCAATTCACCTCTACACCTTTGAAGGTAGAAGAGGACGGATTATGTATGTACGTATGTGTATAGAAATACACACACATGAGACAAGAAGACACTCTCACCTACGAACCGAAAAGACCATCTGCAACAGATACAAAACAACACCAACCACAGAATTCATAACAGAATACAATAAGTTGCCAAAAGAAATAAAAACTTTAAACCACACAAGATACAAAAAAAGCCATTAAAACAATAATTCAACAGCAACATACATAAAAAATAAGCAGTGGAATCACCAAGAACGCCCTCGATACCGGTAGCTCGGGACGAGACAGAGGGGTCTCACCATCTCGTGACGAAGATAGAGGGCGAGAAAAATGCTCCAATTTACTGTTGTCCGTTCTGTTTATTCTGTACTCTTACTCTAGGCATATCAAAAGGCTAAAATCACAAAAACATTGTGTCAAATGGTAGATCTAATAATGAGGAAATTCGATCGCCGATTATTTTCACATTTACATATCTAATAGATATCTCAATTAAAAATTTGTAAAAAGGATCCATTTCATGCACCTCCATTATGCAACACTCGAACGTTATCGAGGGAGATTAAATTGGATTAATTTCCGTTGAAAAAAAAATTAACGAACATAATAACATTCGATCGGGACTTTAAAATCCAGCAACGAGGCCAATTTATTCCATTTCCTTAGATTTCTTCCTCAATTACGCATCGAGGATGGGAATAAAATGATTCCACGGCCCTTACGGTATTCCACTGTCAACTTTTATGTTTTGAAGAATCGTTCCTAATGGCATAATTAAAGCGGCATCTGGGAAGCGCGCGTCACCAGATAAAGAGGAAAGTCACTTAACTAGATGATAATTACATCGCTTTCAAGTAGAAACTGTTTAGTAATTTAAATTTAGTACCTACCTACTGTGCGCAGTGGTGCTGTTATTTGGTTGTATTAATTTCTGCCGAATCGGGTTTCTTGATGTAGTTTACGTTCGTTAGGGAATTAACATGACTTTATTTGCGTAGAAAATTTCATTTTGAGTGTAACTCTTGCGATTGCAGAATTGTATTTATAAAGGGAAGCGTCCAGTCTCTCATCGATTTGAATGATATTTTTGCTTATACATATTTAGGTCTACCAACTAGAATGTCAGAACTTTAATCGGACGACGTTGTTTACAATTTTGGCACTTTCGTGTGACATTTGTTAATTACGGTTTGTCAGGTCATCATGGGAAGATACTCAATTCAACAATGGATGGAAATCACAAAACATTATTATTAAAATTTGTGTTCTGTGGGATAAACTGCTATACGCAGAAGTGAGCAAGACGTCATCTCACAAGACGTGCGATAGAAATCGGATTTTTGCCAGAGACGACATGCAGAATTTTACGTAGGAATCTGCATAACGTACAACTTACGCAAGGGCTAAAACCTTTAGATTATATCGGTGTTCCTAACCTTACGACCACGTGGCTTGTTTTTGGATGAGTTTGTTGTTTTTAAACTTTGTAAAGGGATATTAAAATACCCGTTGATACATCGGAAGACTGCTTTTATTCGTGTTCAGGGTCAGCGACGAACGTCGTTTCGGTTCGCCTTCGGCCATGATCAGGAGCTGCTCGCTCTTGATAGCTGGCACATTGTTTTGAACAAAGTGACGGTATAAAACATGTCCTGCAATATTCTGTTTGGCACCACAATCAAGGAATACAATTCCCTCTTTGTTTGCGATAGTCACGTGCGCCATATCTCTAGCTGCACCACCCTCAAAACTTGCAATTAGAGCTTCCAATGGGGTTGCTGTGGCATTTTTCTTGCTATTCGGGCATTGTGATCTAATGTGTCCAGGTTGGCGACATCCATATCAAACCAATGGGCATCAGGTTTCGCTTGCTTCTCTTGGGCCGGCAGGGACGTCTATTTTGCCGTAAACTCCCTGCAGTCTTGTTGTACACGCCCAAAATTCTTACAAAATTCGCATTTTGGTCGTGTCTTCTGCGTTCTAGAAGTGGGCGGCATTTCTGTCTCTTTGTAGGTATCTTCAATACTTCTACATTAAGTTAGACAATCAAAAAAGTGATTCCATTCAACTTTACTCCTTTGACATCTACTCACAGCACAAGAAACCAATCAATTCTCACATATTTTATTTAGAAAACTCCCCATTCGGAGTGGTAAAAATAAAAAGAAAAATAGTATATTTCCTTGTGTTGTATTTATTCAAATATGTAATTATTATTTTTATCATATTACATTGTAATATGACAACAGTCGTAATATAATTAAAATTAAATATTAATAACGTAACGTAACTTCTACAATGACAATCACAAAATAGTCATAATTTTAGTGGGAGCGATGTACTTGATGGATTGGCAGCAAATTATCAATATTTGGCTTCAGTTTTGTTAGGAATAACCGCAAATCTCACCGTTCTGTGATATTCAATCTGCTCCTTTTTTTTGTTAAAAGGTTTGTAACGACACTAAAACTTTTCTCGACAAGTTATGACGAGGGAAACGCTATCAAAAGCTTTCTCCCAATTTCCCACAGTCCAGGATATTTTTCGGGTATTTCTGCCTGCAGCCAAAATGTTTGATACCCTCTTTTAAATTTCACCTTCAGTTCCTCATTAGTGCTAAGCTCGCGTAGCTCCTCTTGTGATATCACATTCTCCACTTCCGTTTCATCAAGTGGATTCGTGATCCATGGTGGTATTTCCATCGTCAGGATATCTTCAAATCTGATTTAAAAGTCATCATGCAGGGCAATTGAATGTTGAACGTATGTGTGAATATCCTCATCAAGGCATTCTACCCGTGACAAGTTTGGAAACTGGGAAAATTCGCGCCGACTAATATTTTGCTTCATAAATTTCAATTTTCCAAGAAAAGCTGAAATTACACCCTTTGTTTTTATTAAATTGAGGCTGTAATTGTAAGTTAATGTCATTAAATTTTTTGAACAAATCTGTCAAATACGCGATGTCTGCTTTCAAATTGATCAGGTTTTCTTTTAAATCTGGATCTTTACTTTCCAGAAACTCGACACGTTGTACTGAATATGGAATATGCAAGTTTTTACAAGTAACAGTCGCTGAGCTTCTTAAAATATTATCTGCCTACATTGATAGGTGAACTCAAGCCAACATTTTAGTTCTTCACTATCGGAACCAGATAAATTTTCGTGGACCCCCGCTTACGAATTGTGAACCCCCATTTATTTGTCACGCCAACGTAGACCCCCGTGGAGTCTCCCGTGGACCCCTGGGGGTCCACCTGGACCACTTTGGGAATCACTGGTTCAGACGATACTGCAAACATTACTTAAGATTAGTTTATTTAAATCTCCACTTTTAGTACATATATTTCTTAATAGTTTGTGTGTTATTATATTTGCAGATGATGAATTCGGAGAAAGAACAGTTTCAGTACTACTGGATGGAGAAGAGTCAGAGATGATCTTCATAGACCATCCATCCGCTGAAATGTCTGTAAGTACTCTGTTACATACAATTATTTCAAGCGCAATTTTTAATTCGACTTTTTATTTAATCTCATCGTAAAAACTTTAATTTTATGTATGTCAATATAAAACATTGACATCGATATAAAACGGTTTGCAAGACTACGAAATATATACTTTCGGCATGTGTTTAAACGACCAATACCTTTTTAACTTTTTATGCATGCCAGCAGACCCCAGAATTTCAAGCAATAAGAAAAAGTCAACTTTTTTAAATTAAGTTTCGCAATCTCACTAAATTAAATAATAACAAGATTGAATTAAATCGGCCAGGCGACACGAGCAAATGAAATTGGTTACACTGATTACGGTGCTCCTGGAACCCCTGCACCGTTTTTTAGTAATATCGCCCGAGATCTTGGTAAATTCTCGGTTTATGTAGAAGCTGCAGACGGCTTCCAGAAATATATACGTTGAAACGAGGCAGAAATTTTCTCGTAATAAATGCAGATATAAAATTTTAAATCCTATGTTTTATTATTTCCGTTATTATTCAATTATTATTATACATGACAGAGTTACGAAATGTCAAACTGTCAAGCATTCCAATTATCGTTTGTCGGTATAACAGAAAAACTGATGGTGCACAGCAACCAAGAGAACCGAGATACATATATTCTAAATCGAGAACCTCAGAGTACAATCAAGACTGGTGGGAGAATGTATTTGAGTACTGGATATAATAATAATAATAAAGAAGATTAATAAATGGCTGCTCTTCGGTTCTCGGGTTCTCTGCCGTGTAGAAAGTTTAAATTACTTGACGTTTCGATCATCTTGTCATGATCTTCTTCAGAAGTGAAGTTGCGAGTGTGGTAATTGTTTTTATTTAATTTCGGCCAATTGTCAAAGTTCTCTTTAGCATACAACAGCAGTAGCCAAACATAGCCACACGGCAGAGTCATAACCCGCAATTCACGCAATAAATTCCTGCAACTAGTCTCGGCTGAATTTCGCTTCATTATCCGTATTGCTCTTTTCTGAAGTTTAAATACAGGAACCATCTCCACAGACGATCCCCACGCCACGATGCCGTACACCATAACAGAATGAAAGTAGGCAAAATAATAAATTTTTAACGCCAAGAAGTCAACCTCATGTCTCAGCCTACTTAAAGCAAAACATATCGGAGTTAGCTTTTTACATAAAGTTTCTATATGTTTTTTCCAGTTACACATAAAATCAACTGTTACATCTAAAAATTTTGTGTCATCTACCTGAGCTATACTGGAATGAGGTCCCTTAACCAGACGAGATCGATCTCTACTACAAAAATTTGTCTTAAATTCAATAAATACGGTTTTATTGTTGTTTAAACTGAGACTATTATCCATAAAATAATTATTTAGAATGTTTAACTTGTCAGACGCGTCTAAATTTATATTTCTGGAGTATTTCGTAGAGACCAACAGTGAAACATCATCAGCATACATGACAGTGCTGTCCGATGGAATATCATTTACGAAGATAATGTACAATAGAGGTCCCAGTACACTACCCTGAGCCACTCCTCTCTGTATTGTGCATGTACTTGATGCAACGTCACTAACTTGTACGTACTGACTACGATTGCTGAAATAGCTTCGGAGCCATTCCAGAGGCTTGCCTCTAATTCCATAACGCGACAACTTTTGAATCAGCAATTTGTGATTGACAAGGCTCAGATCCACAAAAATTCCAGCACACGCCAGGTCGGCTTTATCAATGCGTTTATATAGTTCATTTAAACATTCTGTAATTGCTGAACCTGTACTTAAACTTCAGCAGGAATCATTTTCGCAGAATAGTAGGTCTCCTTACAGGACGATGTGCACTGGTATCAATTGCAGACTGTGTAAAAGGATGGCAGAGAGTGCATACCACATCCTATGTGAATGCAAGGCTCTGGACCCGAAGAGACAAAAATTAACCCAGCGAATTATTTCGATTAACCAACCAGAGAACTGATAGACTAATACAGGGCACCAGCATATTAGAATGGCTTGCATGATTCAATTGGGAGATTAAATACAAAAAGCCAAGAGGCCGCGGTGTTTCCCGTAACTACACGTCAGACGACTCCCATAAAAAAAGCACAAAAAACTACTATACTCTGTTAAAGAGAAAAAATTACTGTTATTATGTAGTCTCGAAAAAGGATTTTCTATGTGGGACATAGGGAACTTTGTTCAGTGGAAGAACTAAACTTTATATTACTAATGGCAGATAACAATACAAGTAAATTATGATAAGGCAGCGTTGTCTATATTCCGGCAACGTTCTTAATCCAGTCGCGGAAATATCCTACATGGGCGTATACTCCTGGGTAATGACGGTTTCCACAATCATACGCGAAAGAAACTACCCCTATCACAACTCCCTTTGCGACCAACGGACCGCCAGAATCTCCATAGCAGGCATCGCTACCTCCTTTCTTGAGGCCGGCACATATCATGCTGAAAGAGTTCCAAATGAGTCGATAAGAAGTCTTCTAAAGCCTTCTAAAGTGCTTATACTTGCCGGTCAGTTATTGTTACTTTCTGCTTGCTGTACGCCTTTTGGCACACTCCTTTGTTGGTGATCGGTACATTAGCAGCTCTAAGGTGAAGCGATAAGACGAATGGCAACCATTTCTAACGGTATGCGTACGCATTTTTATTTGGCTATAGATAACTGGAAAGCGTATACTTACGAATAGAACACCCCAACCGGATACTTTTGCCATGGTTCCGTCTTTTGGTGTGCTCCCTGCTGGCGGTAAAGCCGCCTTGCCCACCGACGAGCTGCCGATTTTGAAACGATCTTGTACTTTCATAACGGCGATGTCGTAGTCGCCGGTTTTGTCGCTGAACGATTCGTGGACAATTACCTTGGAAACACGATGGACTGTACCATAACCGCGCCAACTGGTTCCAGAGCGGATCTTGTAGCGTTTTGCTTGAGTACTTCTGAAATTAAGAAAAAAAAATGGGTTATAAGCATTGAGAACTCTTAATTCTTCAAATTCTACAACCCGAATAAATGGATTAAGAGCCATGTGGGGTATTCAGCAACAAAAATGGCATTCCCTTAACATGATTTCCGTATATTGTTACTAACCAATTGAAATATCTAATTAATCCAAAGACTGGGAAAAATTTCGTAGTAAAATATCTGCTCTTAAATTAACTATTTTTGAATTTTTTCCCTGCATTTGGGTATATTTAGGGGAGAGCGGGCATGAACACTACATTTTTAATTTAAAATTCTCTAACAAGGTTAAAAATCATATTTATTGGAAATTCAAACTAGTACTGGAATAGGCAAGAAGTGTAAAGCTGGCCGCAAGTTGAACGCAGCACAGTCGAGGATTTTGCAACATACTAGTTTAGATGTTAAAGCGCAAATTGAACAGAGTTGCTCTGCCGCAGAGTCAATGTAATTCCCTATACCATAAAATCCTCGGCTGCGCTAGGCTGTGCTCTGCTGCGTGCAATTTGCGGCCCAAGGCCGGCTGCAATTTTTCTAAGTTGAAAAAACTATAATTTCTTAATTTTGGAATTTTCCTTAATATTTTGTTTCTTTCTCTCACTTTAAAAAAGACTTCTTGTTTTTTAATTTTTATTTTATTTTGCAAACGCGTCTCACCTTTAAAAATACTCAACGCTGCGCGTCTCGCTGTCGTTAACCTCGACGCTATGCGTCTCGTTCAAAAAAATTGTAATTTCTTAATTTTTGAATTTTTCTTACTTTTTCGTTATACACTCCGCCAAAAAAGTATCGCATAAACTAAAAAAGGACATTTATGAACCAAGATATTTTTATACGTTCACAAAAAGTTTGCCTCGTGTATGTGAACTATAAAAACACTAACAAAATAATGGAACTTAGCGTTTTTACTTTTTTTTTCTAAAAAAACACATTTACAAAAATGCATATGTGTAAGGTTTGTTCAGTTGTTTATTGAAAGTCTTCCTATACGGACAAATTTTAAAGTGCGAAGTCAGAGTTCTGTACCAACGCTTTTAAAACTAAAATGAGCAATTTAACTTCAGAACAAGTGGCTGCTATAGTTGCTTTAATCGAAGATGGACGATCTCAAGCATACGTTGCTAATTTGATGAACATCAATCAGTCAAGTGTTTCTAGAGCCGTAGCCAGATATAGGGAAACAGGCATTTACAGTAGAAGACCTGTACCAGGTCGTCCAAGATGTTCTACTCGCCAAGATGACCGCTATTTACTACTACAAGCATTACGTCGAAGACATGTAACTGCGAGACAATTGCAGAACGACTTGGCTAGAGTCAGAAATACTCGTGTGAGTACTCAAACTATTCGGAATAGGTTACGACAGAGTGGATTAAGAGCTAGAGTAGCTGTAACAGCCCCTCGTCTCACTAGGAACCACCGAGTGGCTCGCTTAAGGTTTGCCAGAGAACATGTAAATTGGAACATTAATGACTGGGCCAAGATACTCTTCACAGATGAGTCAAGATTTGGTCTTTACACCTCAGATAGGCGTATCTCAGTGTACAGACGAGACGGTGAGCGCTATTCGCAGTGTAATATCAGACCTAGACCTAATTTCGCTGGTGGCTCTATTATGGTTTGGGGAGGCATCTGTTTAACAGGTCGTCCAGAGTTAGTACCAGTAGACAGAGGTACACTGACTGCCCACAGGTATATAACGGAAATTTTAGAAGAACATGTAGTACCATATGCGCCAATTATAGGAAAAGAATTCATGTTAATGCACGATGATGCACGACCGCATGTTGCAATAATCGTCCAGGAATACCTTAACGATGTTGGTATTCCAGTTTTAGATTGGCCTGCGGTAAGTCCGGACATGAACCCTATCGAGCACGTGTGGGACCTCCTTCACAGACGGATACGAACCCAAAATGTTGCCCCAGCGGACCTGCATGGACTAGCAAATGCTCTCCGTGACGAGTGGGAGAATTTGGATCAGGCTTATATACGGAGGTTAATCGAATCTCTGCCAAACGGTATGCGAGCGGTCATAAGAGCCAGAGGTGGCAATACTCAGTATTAAAAGCTACTGTTATGACATTTTTCTTTCCAAAATTATAATTTCTTGTTTTACTAAAAATCTCAAGTATGAGTTCTTGTTTTTATTTGGCCTGTATTTTATTTAAACAATCATAGAAATTATATCTTAGAGCGCATTAAAGTATATTTACAACTTTATGCTACAAACAAAGATTATGCGATACTTTTTTGGCGGAGTGTAGTATTTTAAAACACAAGTGTTACAATGACGTTTATGTAATGCGAGTACAAGTACGAGCATTACAAGTCATTGTGGCACACGTTTTCTACAGTATTTTTTCTAATTTGCACATTAATCGCCTATATTACATTCCGGCAAGAGTCCCCCCCACCACGTTAATATCTCATTACAGCACAGTATGCTGTAATAGCCATATCAGCACTGCGTCGTCTTTTGTTTTAGCTTTATTACAACATCCAATTAGAAAAAAGTTATATTCTGTTATTCATCATGTTATTTATTATGCTGTTATAAAATAACATAACATTTCGTAACAGAAAAGGTACTTACTTGGTATGATTATTTGTCATAATATCATCAACGTTATTTTCTAACC
Source organism: Cetonia aurata (assembly GCA_949128085.1). Lineage (NCBI taxonomy): Eukaryota > Metazoa > Arthropoda > Insecta > Coleoptera > Scarabaeidae > Cetonia > Cetonia aurata. The sequence continues at coordinate 65,085,759 of OX421883.1, read as the reverse complement.
GAGGAATCCTAATGTAATCTGCTTACAGTATAAGACTCTCGCTGTAGTAACTATAAATATGTTGTTAAATATACTAAATACTGTGCAACTTTACATTATAAGTATTTAAATTGATGGACAAAAGTGATAACCTTAGTTACCTGTAGGACCACCTAATGATAGAAATTTGAAACTCTGTGACATTAGTGGACACGGGGATTACAGTCAATAATGTCCTTTTCAATACTTGTCCTTTTCATACCCACTCTCCACTCCTTATTGGAAATAAATTCATTATTATTTTCACTTCGCATAAAAAACAAATCCAGACAAATTAAAAAACCAAATATTATTAACTTATAAGGTTACTTCTTTTTGTTCATTCTTACTGATATACGCAATGAGCCGCTGTTAAGACCCATTCTGGGTGGATGATGGTGGCTCCGCATCCAAAATCGCCTCGATAACGAATCTGCACTGTGTACGGCGCCTTATCGATGTTCACAAAACCACCGCCGACAATTTTAGATCTATATGACCGACAGGACAAACATCCACCTACGTCAGACGTCGTAAGTTACGATTAAAATCTATTGAAACTAAATTTCCTTACCCACATAAGCGAAGAGAAGGTAGATTTTCAGAAAACGCATCTTTGCCGTCCGCTGCTAATCAGAAGTACGGATCAAATGAAAGTATAATTTGCCTCGGGAAAATAAAAGCAACAAATAATTGCCTATTATTTTAAAATTACAAAATAGGACTTTCTTATTGATCATAAAACTAAGCGTCCGAATGCCGATGTCAAACAGTTCAACCATAAAACATTAATGTGAATGCTTTTAAAATATTTACAAAGGTGTAAGTGCTTACTAGATGTTAAGTTCAGTTTTGATGCAATGTAAGTCCAGAATAATTTACACAGAGTGCCTGTAATATTGCTATTATTTAAATAGGTATGTTGAATGCATTTCAGTTAGATGCATGTTAATTTTATTCTGTAGAAATAAAGTGTGAGATGCTCTTTAAGCTGTTCTATCGTCTACTGCATTGTTTAAAATGCCACGTTTCGCCACGTGATTCTATTGGCACCATCAACATTAGCCCCGAGGAAGACTGTGTGTTACCAAATTTCACCTATAAAATGTGTCCTTTTGATACTCCCTTACAAAAATTACAAAACTGTGGGATTGGCTTGGGGTCCGTATTGGGTGGGATTGGCTTGTGGTCCGTATTGGGTGGGATTGGCTTGGGGTCCGTATTGGGTGGGATTGGCTTGGGGTCCGTATTGGGTGGGATTGGCTTGGGGTCCGTATTGGGTGGGATTGGCTTGGGGTCCGTATTGGGTAGGATTGGCTTGGGGTCCGTATTGGGTGGGATTGGCTTGTGGTCCGTATTGGGTGGGATTGGCTTGGGGTCCGTATTGGGTGGGATTGGCTTGGGGTCCGTATTGGGTGGGATTGGCTTGGGGTCCGTATTGGGTGGGATTGGCTTGGGGTCCGTATTGGGTGGGATTGGCTTGTGGTCCGTATTGGGTGGGATTAATTAATCAAATTATTATATTATATTATTATAACGGACGCTAGTCTTTTGCGTCCGTTTTAATATCACCCGAAAACAGAGCCGTAAAGAAAACTAATAATCCTTCTCTAATAAAAGGAAAATCCAAAATATGTACAAACAATAACATGGCCAACGAGAATTCCAATCCTGTTGACGAGGATACAAATAACTGCTGTGTATGCTGGGCAAATTATATTTGACAAAGAGTAAAGGGATTGGTTGATTTCATGCAATAAATGGCTGTACGCTTTACGCCCTGAAAAATTAACAAATAAAAACAAAAAATTAAGTAGCTAACATATGCCGCATCTCTCCTCACAAAGATGGGAGAGATGCCACATTGAAAGGTTTAAAATTTGGGTTATATTTTATAAATTCATGGTTAAACCTTTGTTATGTTTGAAGTATCAATTACCTCTGCATTCTTTTTAATCCATAACAAGAAAATAAATTTTGATTTTGTGTACCTGACAAGTATTTTTTATTTTATGCGGCGCCTCTCCCACTTTTACCCTACTTACTAAGATATATAAAAAAATAAAAAATACTTTCTCATTGTCACTTTTTAAACTGAACAAGATAGCGTTTACAGATTTTCAGTACGATGTTTCGTTTTCGAAACTTCTTTTTCTTAAATCCGATCCTGTTATTTTCCAGATTTGACACGCAAAATTTCTGCACGTTATACCGAAATGTACTATTACTATATTACACAACATTTTTTTATAGTGTATTGTTCTTATTTTACATTACGGCGGTAGTAAAAATACTTGGAGTAATTGTAGGGACATTATTAAGAAATTGGTAAGATCGATTCTCCGTTCCTATAGCATATATCTTTAGTTTTCAAAATTATCTCTTCAGTATCTATTATTATAACTATACCACCGTACCGTGGTACAGCACATAACAGCTCATAAATGAATAGATACATTGAAATTTTCACGGTACAATCATTATAAAAGAAAGGCATTAACATCAGCTGTCACAGAATGTAATTTAGCAAATGTAAGGGCACTTTAAAAGCGACTTCTAACTTGATTATTTCTCGCAAAATGCGAATATATCCATTGTGACTGTGCTGGTTTCTGGAAAACTTGTTTGCGTGGATAATTTATCAGCGGCTTGTCACTAAAATTGCGCGTGGAAATTCGTTTTTTGTTCCGTCAATGATTAATCGTAGTTTCGACGTTCTATCGTAATTAATATTAATCCGTGTACCTACATATGTAAATGCATATATTTCTATGATGTAAATACCTATACATATATATAGGCTGGGCCATCTCATACGGCGCGGGCTTTTTATTGGATATTATAACATTTTTTAAATCCTTTTTATTTGTTGCATGTACAATTTAAAATTATTGATGAAAAGATCCATGACAACGCTCCCTTTTTTAAAATGAAACAGCCTGTATATAATGACATATTTGGAATGTAAAGACCAAATTAGGGCAAGTTTATGTAATACTCCATATCCTTAAAGCCATTGGCTTTTGCGGCATTTTAAAATTTATGAAATTGCAGTAGGTACAAAATTTAAGTTTGGTTTTCATTGTGTAATCCAAAGTTAAACACACCTACCTGCATTCATCTTATTTCGTATATACAACGTGTCCCATACCATTTTATTCAAACTTTTGGAGAGTAATGTAGACTAAATTAATGACTAACAACAGCAAAAGTGGTAGGTCAATTTTGTATCGTTGGCTATTTACCATTCTACTACTTCACTATCGTTTTCTGGAGATCCCTTATTTTCAATTTCCGGACACGTTTCGTTAGATCGGACGTCGATAGCTACTTTCTTATTTTAAATGGAATGGCGTTGTTTTTCTTACTGTAAGGGATTTTACACATTCTTTAAAGGCAATTTGTTACTTACGTTCTCTATCTTTAAATTCAATTCATTCATAAATTGATCCTCAAATTGGATAAGTTTGACCATACATACATATTTTTTTAATGCTTTTGATAACCATAAAATATAGTTCCTAAATGCACAAATTTTATGAGCGTAAACTAAACTTACTGTATAATAAAAAATAACAAAATTGGTTAGTCAATTGTGTTTGGCTCCAGAAACATGTTGGTTTAATATAGGATAAATGATTAAATAGACAAATTAAATATTATATATTAAAAATTACAATATATCTTTAGTAAATGCCCAGGAAAAATCCATACAAGTCAAATCTGGAGGCCTCACTGGCCAATTTTGTGGTCCATCTAGGCGTTAACAAGGGAGCGAAATCACTTGAGAGGGGAGTAAATATACAGCCAGCGCCACCTGCAAATTGGGGTTTGATTTATTTGTGAATTTGTAAAGAGTATCACAGATGACTCTGAGTGGTATTCAATAGAATTAAAGTTATTTAATTTATAACAAATTTAAATTTAAAAAACTATTGACTACAAGTTTCGTAGCAATACCAATATTTTATTTTATGATTTTTAATATCACTACGATGTATAGATACCGAAATCGCCAATATCAAAATTTGCTTTCTATTCTCGATGTATTATCCCGATTTGGCTTAAATAAATTCAAATGGCGAATCGTAATGGAAAATACTGCGTCGCTCGGCAAATCTCTCCTAAGCTCCTCTCATCCCGGCTTGTATTGTGAGGATTACGCACCGAGGAATCCGTCGCGGCAACAGTCAAGTTCTTTTTCGCTTTTTCACGTATCAGGAATACGTGCGCCCTCTTCAAAGGCTTACCGCGCAACCGGTACTAGAAGATTCTGCGACAAAATCGTCATGCCCGAGTTGCCTTTCGAAACGATGTCAAAAACGTGTATCGCGGAAAAGGAGGGGAAATAGAATAGAACGAGACGGTGCGCGTATTTCTGAAAAGGTACCCTGGTACTCGCCGTGTCGCATATATGTGATGGAAAATAAATTTTTTGATACGCAATACCGCTGTAAAAATGAGTTCTTCGATAGGATGGGTATTTTCATATTTAGATGTGTATATACGGTGTCCCGTATAAATTATGTGTCCCTCTTGCGAGGATATTTATATATTTTTTCTACGCGGTATAAGCCGTGCGCTTCCTGTTTTTACTTTCGCAGGTAGATAAGATAATATGATAACATACAATGTTAATATTTTCTCATGTCACCTAAACTTATAGGTTAACTTTTAAAAACGATCAAATACCTTTTTTTTTTTAATTTCAGGTTCAATTTTGTATTTCACGTTAAATAAACAATTTATCGTGCTTCTGCCCTTCTTAGTTCATCCAAGAGAAAGATATTCAACAATCCTTCCATTTTAAAATCAATCTGAATTAGCATTATGCCGCCCAAAACCAGAATTTGTTTTGCTTAACATCATGTAAGGTCTTGTTATGAATTAGCTGTTATTTTCAAACTAACATCAAAATTATAACATTTCTGTTATGTATACCAGCAAAGAATCTGATACATACTTAGAATTTACATTTATTAACATTTTTTGTTAAGGGTTATATGTTAACAATAACATTACTGTTAAGAAATAACAGTAATCTAGAGATACGTACAGTACAGCATAAGTATTCATTCAGCTGTGCAGATCAAGTATAAGTGTTTATAAAACTATGTTTATTGCTTATAGAAATATTCGACAAAGGCCACGTAGAAGTACATCTATTTCAAAAGTTCACCTGCCACACAAACAAATATAATATAGTTTTATGAACACTTATACTTGATTTGCACAGCTGTATAAATACTTTTGCTGCTCACTAGTTTTAATTTGCTCTCCAAAATAACTTAACATTATTTGTCGGAGTAACATCAACGTTATTTTACAGAGCGGTTATATGCTTGGGCTGAATAATATAATATGAACTAGTAAACTGCGGATCGTTCACCCAGCCAATTAAATAGTCGTTTGATGACGGATTACGTCCCAAATAGCGCACCGGCTAAACCGCACCACCCTCAACTAACCCTCGTACACACCTGTAGTTTGGAATCGTCAGTACAGCCTGTAAATTCCTTTTTCTTAATTCCTGTGTCTCACTTGTAAAAAGACTCGACGCTTCGTGTCTCGCAGTCGTTGATTTGATCACGGATTACGACCTACCTCAGAAGATCCGCTAAACCGCACTAGTCTCCGCTAACTCGCGTCTACACCTGTGATTGGTTTGGGATCGTCGGTGCACCCTGTATATTAATTTTTCTTAATTAAAAATTACACATACTGTATATATTGTAATAATTAAACGTGAAATTGCCACCCTGTATATTATTTTTTCTGAATTAGAAATTACACATACTGTATCATCATTATTTTCCGTTGTAACACTAAAGCAATCGAAGACAACACAAAATTCTTATCTGCTCTAGATATCCGTCAACTATCGATAATTTACATACTTGGTAACCGACGTCTTCCGAATAATGGTTATTACATTAATTATAATGTTTTACCATTCCTTCGATCCCCTTTGTGCTTTTTTCACACTAAATTTGTCGTCGTTCAAGGATTCGATCTTTTGATGTTCGGTGCACGACTACCTGCTGATGACCGGCAATATTACATAATCCGACCCTTCTCGCCGGCGCGCGGGGATCGGCCTTGGGCATTGTCGGTCCGTTACCGAAAATCGTGAAAAATCGAAATTTCGGAAAAGGTTTACGCGTTTTTCCGCTTTTAACGACGAACGGGGATACCCCTAGTACCAGACCCTAAAAATACTCCGGCGCCTATTCGCGGTATCCGGTCGGATCCTTTGTAAAAGAACGTACCGGCTAGAGGCGTTCACGCTACTAATAGCGTACTGCTTTCGGATGCCTTTTAGTATTGTTAATTAAAACGTATGATTAATCGTTAAATAAACGATAGTTAAAAGCTGAAACTAGCGGCAACCTGACGAACATTATTCGTACGTCCGCTAATGTGCGCGTTAAAACTTTGGAATGAGCTCCCCGTTCTGTAAATCGCGTCAGGCCCCCGCGTTCGATGTTCACAGCATTGCTTCGTTTAATTTCAGTTATCGATTACCCGCAGATGTGAGGTTTAAAGCTCCGCTTTGGGAATTCCAAATGGTAATTAATTGAATAGTTATCAGCGAATGTGTTTGCAACTTTCATGTTCGAAATTTTAACGAAACCCTGCGGTTAAAATTCGAACCGAATATCGTTAAAAGATTTTGTGTTATTGTTCACAAAATATCATATTGCCATCATATTTTGTTTACTGATAATTTCTACATGCATTCTTTTTAACTTGACCAAAATTATAATATAGACGTTTCGGTTTTTAGTAAACCTTCTATATTCTATTGCAAATGCTGTCTCGTTATGTCAATAAAGTTTTTATCTCTATCATTTCTCGTTTTAAAACACAATTTCCAATTTTTCAACATCGCCGATAGAAGTGGAAAAATGATATTGGATTTAGAGCAGTCATTATCAACGGTCATTCCATTTTTCTTTCAGGAGGCAATTCATCTTCGAACTTTATTGATTTCTCTTTATACTTGCCAGTATATCTGCGAGGTTGTCAATAGGGTATAATTAAACGGTTCAGCATTTATTCCTGTCAAGTAAGAGAGTACTGTAAATATAAGGGGCTTTATTCCTTATATACCATTTCAGTTTTTCATGGCTTAATGCAAAGAAAATCGTGCTATCTATATATTTTTTTTAGAAGGATCTATTTTTTCATCTTACCGCAGAAGATTGGAAATGGAGAAGCCTCCTGAAAAAGAAAAAAAAAATAAAACCCTCTTTCAAGTTTCATTTGCGATGGACGTTAGACAAGAGGTTTGTAGTACCTACCTATCTGAACGAGTTGGACGACAGTAAAGCGTTCATGACATAATTGAAATTTTATTTGATAGGAAAAAGGATGAGGAAGAATGGAAAACGTCACTATCTTTTGTGTTTGCGCTGAGCCGTTTCTGTTGGGTAAATATAGGTCTTGTGTTTGAAAAGAAACGATAAAGCATGCCTACCTTACCTGGGTATAACCATCGATTCCGATGATGTTTACTTTTTATGTTCGCTCCAAATGTGAAATAAAATTGAATGAAAAAAATTGTGCCAAGCGTGTTCCAGAAATTCTTTGATTATTGAAACTGTTGGATTTACTACAAAATACGAACAGTATGTTTGTAGCATGCAGTTATTCGTAGGGTTAATTTCAGTGATTATGTTTAGCAAGTCATATACGGTTATGGCATTGTATCTAGTTTGTAACTTTAAGTTTAGAAGATGTTCGTACTTTATTCGCTTATGTGCATAGTGAGGCAAAATGGGGAATTAAGCGATTGTATTGTATTGTGTATTATTGTTATTGGATGGACACACATCTCATACCAAGAACATTAAAGTTATTGACTATGCGAGAGATAATTGAGTTGTTATTCTATGTTTTCCTCCTCATTGTACTCATCGCTTACAGCATTTAAATGTAGCCTTTATGAAGCCTATCAGCACCTATTATTCAGAGGAACTGAAGAAGTGGCTTCGACTTTATCATTGACGGTTAACCACACAAGAAGATATTCCAGGACTGTTTGCTGAAGCATATTATAAAGCTGCTACAATGAAAATTGCTATGAATGGTTCTAAATCTACTGGAATTTGGCCTACAAATTTTTGCTGCAAGAGACTTTATAACTTCCTCTGTGACAGATATTCCTGTCGACAATCCTGTTACAAAAGCAGATGCATTATGAGGACCTTCGCATCTAAATATGCCTGAAAAAAATTGCAAGGCCAATCAAAGTGATTTTATGGACGTAACATAAACTCTACATTATGAGACAAATCACAATGATTCTAACCACAATAGCAGTGAACATTTTGCTGTAACACCTGAAAATATTTTAAGCGTCACGGAAAAACACTTTAACTAAAAGAATATCAAAAAATTGAGGCAAAACACCGATTATTACAGACTCACCATACAAACATGAACTGGATGCGAAAACAACAGAAAAAGCTTTGCCTAGGTCTTCTAAACAGAAGAAAGTTGTTATAAGGAAAGCGGATTTTGGCAGGAACCTAAAAAGAAGGCAAAAATAATTTAAAACAAACGCAACTGAACACATTGAAAGCGATAATTCCATAACCTGTGATGCAAACTGTTTGTATTGCGATGAACTCTATTCTACACCCACAGAAGGGTGGATTCAATGTGTTCAGTGCAGAAATTGGACTCACGAAGGCTGTACTGGGGTTGATCCTGAGGATGATGATCCATAATTTACATGTGAAATTTGTTTATCTTAGATGTTAACAGTTAAATCAATTATAGCAGTGCATATCCAGATATAAAACAGTTATGAAATAAACTCGAGTTGGACGCCCTGAAATTATAATGACATGTGCTGTAGTTTAAATCATGTAAACTCTTAGTTGGGAATTGCCGTGAACATTACATATTCTGTTTACATTACAAAGCGCATTAATTACAGTAGCCTGGCTACTACCGTTTACACCGCATGCACAGGATAAAATTTGTTTTAAATTGCAAAGTACGCCGACCCGCTAACTCTATCGATTTAACCTACTTCGTTCTTTCGCATCCTTCGTCGCAAGACCCATCGCTTTAGAGAACATCTCCCGGGATATTGTTTCGGTATATACTCACAATAGCATAAATTATACGTAGTTTTATTGAAATCAGAGAGAGGGGCAATGTAGGAAAGCACTTAGTCTTATTTATACGTCCCGTGCTTTCCGAAAGACATATAAAACCTTTCACAACTTTCGTGTATCTTCTAAACTGAGTTTCGTTGCTCTGAAGGAACAAAAAAAAAAAACAGATGGAAAAAAGCCAATCTTATTTTTGCCCTATTAGTCTCAAATGCGTCAAATTTTATCTGCTTTGTTACGTGTCTATTGCTTATTTTGTATTTTGAATGAAAATTAAACTAGGCAACCCATCATACGGGTTACAGCAACTCGAATTTCAATTCTAACCTAACATTTACGTTAGAATACGATAGAATAAAATAGTTTTATTGTTGCAGTAGTTCAATACAAAAAACAAAAAGAAAAACTGTAAACGTCAAATGAAAAAAAGAAACAAAACTTATAAATATATATCTGAGGGGGAGAAATTCTTCTATATTGTACTCAGTTTCTAGTAATAATTTATATACATATTTTTTAAATATAGATAATTTCTTCACAGTTTTGATATGTGATGGCAATTTATTGTAGAACCTCAGACTTTGTATTTTATTTTTTCTCAGTAAAGATTTTTTTCAAATTTAACGTTTTTGCTTAAATTTTTGTGTTTTTGTAACTTTCTCAGCTGCTAAATAAAATATTTAGATTTTTGTTTCAGAATTGGTGGTTTTGAGACAAGCATCAAGTTTCATAAAGAATTAGATTTTTTCGTTAAGCTACAAATAAAATTTTTTCCCCCTTATTCAGTTCATCCGAGGACACACTGTATATCGCTTGTAATGGTGTTTTCTTTCTATATTCTGTGTATTCCGAAAGTATACGTAATACAATTCATTCGATAGCCATGGCCGTATTAACATATCAATATTTGCTGGATTGCTGTGAACCGTCTTAGCTACCGACACTACAAAATCCTATGAACTAAATTTACATAAAAATTGACTTCTTATAGATAGCACTGAGCGGTGTCTGTGCCAAGTTTCGCAGGTCAAATGAAGTGATGATAATCATTTTCTGAACTTTGATCAAATAAACACGGCATATGTCGTTCCCTGCTTATTGTAGTACTCTGTATATAAATACATACACCAGTGGAAAGGCCTGCGTAAACGGTGCAGGCCCGCTATTGAAACTCTTTCCCGATCTTGCACTGTTTAGAAGTTATTTTGTATAAATGAGATTTGAGGCGAATCTCCAAGTCAAATTGCATCTCCTAAAGTTGGAATTCCCCCGCAACATAAAGTTTCCTGCATGGGGTCTACAAACTGACAAAGCTTCATCAGGATTTGCAATTTACAATTGGTGAGCGCCGCTTGTTAGAAAAAAGATACTAATTTCATCAACAAAACCTTTATGACCCCATAGTTATTTAAAACTTATCTTTTAAATAAAATCAGATAAAAAATTGTTCCCGACCGTATTCCTGCTTCAAAACTTGCCTTATGAAACTAGGTTTTTAATATATGAATATGTTGTTATTGTTATAGTTGTGAGACTATTGTAATCTTTCCAATAAGTCCAACATGTGAAATATATTCGACGTATCATGACAAACAACTCTTTTTAATTTCTCTTCCCATTAAATCGATTGTAAGATTGGATTTTCCTCTCAGCTCTAGTATGTCAACCGTAAATATAGCCCGCCTATAGACGAGATAAAATCAAACAGGACGCGACGTAATGTTGCGCGTAAGAGATACCCTATATACACAATAGAGCTTCTATTTTATTACAAAAGTAATGGAATTCTAACAAAACATCAATTTTCTTTCCGTTCTCGTGTGGTTATTCGCTTTAAAGATATTACCGAAGCTGCAGGACCCTGGAATTGAAACGGAGGTTGTTAAAACGTACGGAACTAGACGGACAAAAAAAATCATGATAGCATCCGTTACAATCTGTGAGATGAGTATGTGCACATTGATATCGGTACAGACATCAAATAATGTGCTTTTACGATAGTACCTATATGTAGTAAACCTTTTCTTTTACCATATGTGCTCGACATCCGTCAGCGAATGATTTATGTATATATGTGAAGGGTAGAATCGATGAAAATAAAATTTTCGGAACAGATTGCCGATTGGAGATACGCTTTTTATTACCTACGTAGAATGTAGCTTGCAGATGTAATGTGAAATATATTTATTTGTACTGCATGATTTCAACTTCCTATTGAGGCACAGGTGATTCTAAACTTTTGTAAAACCTGAAATTAATTCATTTTTAATCATAATTCCACGAAAATGATTGTTTAGAGAAATAAACCTCCATCAGCTATCTCATTATACAGTAATTCCATTACAACTCGCTGATTTTTTTGTTCTCCATATAAAACAAGCTTCTGTTGTAATTAAATCCCAAATTCTTAGCATCTGGAAATACGAATAACATCCACAAGCTTAGATATTAATCTCGACTACGAGGTAAACATCGTAAGGTGAATAACACATTTTCTGGAGTGAAATTAAATGCCTCGCAAAAGGAATTCGTTGAAATTCGTGTTGGCATAGTATGAAATTAAATTCCATTGTATTTACAAATTAAATTATACCATAACCAAAAAAAAAAAAGAAAGAAATAAATAATAAACTGAAAGAAAAAGAATTTATCCACATTAAAAAGATAGGTAAGTATTTACATGTTTTTCCCAGAAAATATTGGAGTTATTCTTGACAAAAGTGTTGTCAAAGATGTGTCACCACATATTGATTACATAACGATCTTAAAGGGTTTCGCATTAAGAAGTCCCATTTTAAATTTCCCGACATATCTGATCAATTAAATTGTTACCCCTTGAATCTTTAACATTTGTCAGTAAATAGTATACGATTTACACGCTCCAACAACGAATAGAAATTGTGAATATTCATTACAGCCACGGTGAAAATTTTGCCGAGATAGTTCGCTCACTTCGTGATGTTTTTGGTCGATATGAATAATTTTCTCGCAAAGCCATTGTAAAACTAATAACAAAACTGAGGAAACCGGCCAAATTACTGATGTAAATTTAATAATTCGCCATTACAATAATGTTTTAATCCCAGAGTGGTAGCTGTTGGTGCGAGAGCGGTGTATCCAGGGTCACGATGGGGGCGTGCGCAACAATTTAAACATTGAAAGCTTGTTTTTAATCAAGAATTTATTACCATAAAATAAATGTGAAAAACAATATTGAAAAGATCTTTCAAATTGAACGCCTTTCTTTAAAAATAAATTAAGCCCATAATTTGCATTGATTTTCAAAAACTTTCATTGGTAATTGAAGTATCAGTTGTGACATTTATACACGAAAAATAATATCTAACAAGTGACCACCTCTTGCTGCTCTCCAGTTATTCATTCTTTTGTTAAAATTGTCAAAGACATTTTGACATAATTGAGGCTCTATTTCACCAATGACACGAATAATTTCATCCTTTAGTTCAGGAATCGATTGTGGTTTGTTCTTATAGACCTGGCTCTTTACATAACCCCAAAGAAAATAATCCAATGGTGTTGGATTGCATGGCCTGTGTGGCCAATTAGCAACATCATTTCAAGCAATAATTCTTCCAGGAAATTTTTATCGCAATAAAGCAATTGTTTCATTGGCAAAATGAGCTGTTGCACCGTCCTGTTGCAACCATATATCCTCTAGATGAATATCATTCAGTTCAGGCCACCAAAATTCAGTTAACATCTGTCGATATCGAACACCATCCACTGTTACAGCGTTTTGAAAGAAATATGGTTCAATTCCACCACCTGACCATAATGCACACCAAACTGTGACTCGTTCAGGATGTAAATGCCTTTCCTGAATCACTCGTGGATTTTTTTCACCCCAAATACGAGCATTTTGTTTATTAACTAAACCACCAATTTCAAAATGTGCTTTATCAGAAAAGATCATTTTTTTTGTGAAAAATTTTCTGTTCTTTAATCCAATTGACGAATGCACGACGTTTTGCTTTGTCCAATGGCTTTAGTCCTGTAAACGTTCAAATACCTTATATGCCTACAGCTAAATCCTTCCGTAAAATACGCCATGTTGTTGCTTCATCGAGTCCAACTTGTTGTGAACATTGACTAATGGACATTTCAGGTGCTTCAGAAACACTTTCACGAACCAAATCAATTGCTCTTGCGAACGAGCACTACGACTGTATCTTCCTCTTTTTTCATCTTCCACCGAAACGGTCTCTTGAAATTTTCTAATAATTCTTATAGTTCCTTCAGATGGACGATCATTTAAGCCATAAAATTATGTATGTACAATCGTAATATAAACAAATATTCGCGGGGCATCAGAGCGCTTTTAAATTTAGACATGGAATTTTAACTATTTAATTCTGGTGAAAACATGAAACAAAAATCTATATACCGGGGTTACAAGCTAGGTGCTATATCGGGCCAGAAAACTGTGCCGGCACGGACCTTACGAAACGAGATTGACTAGGAATAAATTTCTGCGTGCATCAGAAAGCTTTGCCGACACGACTGCCAGAACGAGAAAGACTGGTAGAATGTTTCTGCTGTGCAGGAAGCTGTGCCGATATCAACTGCCAGACCGAGGATGGCGGGGAATCTCTGCGCGTACCAGAAAGGTTTGCCGACGCGACTGCCAGAGTGAAGCTGGTAGAATATCTGCGTTGTGTGAAAAGCTGTGCCGACACCAACTATCAGACTGGGGATAACTGGAGAGAATGCTTCTCTTATCGTCAAACGCGCGCTCTATATACACTACAGCGGCTCCCACGCAGTCGCGATGGTGGGAGTTGGGCGTGCGTGAAAGGATGTACCGTCTGCGAAGACTATACTCGTGTCGTACGCAAGAATAAATAAAAAACTTAATTAAATATAATATCATGCGGTAATAACGCTACCGCACTATGGGAAAATCAATCAGAAGAAAGCGAATTTACCTTAGTATCCGCTAAATATATTAACCCTATTACAGGTTATGTGTTCAGTCACCTAAATACAGATACAATACTAACAATATATTTGAATACATAATAATTCGTTATATGAAACGCCAGTATTATTCACAGTAGATATTAGCGTATAATAATGCATCACTGCTCTTTCATTTCATTTAACTTAAATCACATTACGGAATAGACTAACAATACTTCAACTGCGCTTTACCTTCCAACTGATGCTCTTCTAAATATGCTGCTCAAACAAACAATTGCGGGTAATTCGCCGTGCACGCCGCATGAATGAATAACAATTAATTGTAGCCTTTGAATTTGGCTGAAATCGATTATAAAATATCTTCAAAATCCGTTCAATATTATCAATAGGTCAAATTTATATAAGTAGCTCTTATTTTTCTATCGCAATAAATTTACTACCACTTCAAACTGATTCAACTTTTAAAATTTCCCTGGATTAATTAAGACAATTTATCAAATTCTTTGTGTGGTGCCAAAATTATTCCATCGCATTGCCCCGGAATGAAATCGGATATCTCCTGACGCAAAAGAGAGGAACGCATATAACCCTTGTCGAGAATTTGCTCCTCGCGAAAAAAAAAACATTTATCGTCATCTTCTTGTTTTCAGGTTGAGAACTCCCTAAGCACGTATGAACCGCATGCCTGCGTGGTCGTTTATTCGATCGTGGTCAGGCCCAGTTTCCAACACGCCGAAGAGACCCTGAATTACTTATGGAGGGAAGGATACACAAAAGAGAAAAGCGTCATAGTGGTGGGTAATAAAGCCGATCTGGCTAGATCACGTGTGATATCAGCTAATGGTAAGTATTAAACACTTTATGGGCAGCAATTAATTAAACCCTGTAATTAATTGTAAGGGAGTTGGTGTATTTATTAGTTGGTAGGCATATATAACCTCTGTCATAAATTGACGGAAGAATTATAAGTAGTAGAAACTGGATTATACGCAAAATGCATATATTTTATTGTTTGCATATCTTTAAGTTTAGTCTATATATCCAGGTATTACACTGATTCAAGTTAATTAGCGTGAATTAGTGATTGCATAAATTGCATATTTAGGTATTTCTATGCCTATTTTTAAAAAAGTTGCATATTTTGCATATTCAAGCTTTTTCTTGTCCTTTCTCTCACTAAAAACTCCTAAGGCAGATCGACAGCCGACAATTCCCAGAACCAAATATTTTTGTTTTCCAAGAATTGCACGTGCATTTTTACTCCTAGCGTGAGAAATGAGGTAAAACACATTTTATTTGTTCCTAAATAAAATACAGTAGTACCCCCATATCCGCGGGGGTTTGGTTCTGTGCTCTTCCGCGGATACTGAAAACCGCGGATAGTAGCGAACGCTTTCTTTCCGAATACAATATGAAATATGAAGCAAAGTTAAAACAATGAAACAAGAAAACAATAAGTTATATAATATTTATTTAAAATAAATAAACAATAAATAAATAAATATTCTTGTGCTGTGGCACAAATAGAATTTAAGTTTAATAAATATATAAGTTCATACATATGTACATATAGTACATATTTACATACCTATACAACAAGAAAAACTTTATCATCGTGAGCTACATATTCATTCATCTTCCTCCAAGTCCAAGTTAGCAGTCCATTGTTTACTTAGATCCGAAGCAAACGATGTTGATGGATGTGCATTATCGATAGTTTTGTCGACTTTTTCAAAGAACATTGTTATTGGTAGTTGTCGTTTTTGTCTTTTCATTTCAATAAACAAATCCTCCAAAGGTTTCAAGGCGTCTGTTATAGTTCGAGTAATTTTTATACAGCGTTCCATTATTGGATCATATTCTACTAGCTGTTCTTTTAATTTCTGAGCAGTTCGAAATATCGCTGAAAATTTTTCAAGCGTCCATGCTGGCGGTTCTTGTTGACCCTCATCCTCATCGTCACTCGCTTCTGGAGAAGATTTCACAAGGTCTACCAATTCCTCGTTGGTGAATACTTGATCCTCTTCGTTTATGTAATCACCGAGTTCCTCTTTGGTTATATCGTTAAATCCTTCTCCATCTATTTTCTGCGCTATGTTAAATATCGATGTTAGATGTGAATTAATATCATGTGTGTCTTCAGAACTAAGAACGATGTCATTCCACAGATTTTTCCAACATGCTATTATCGTTCCTGACTTTAATTCCTCCATCGCTCCTTTAATAAATAGAATTGCGTCAGCAATTGTAAATGACTTGCAGCATTCCATGAGCCCGATATCAGAGCATTCGTTAGCCATTGTATACAGCATTTCGAAAACCTGTCGAATATATATGGCTTTAAAGCATCTAATGACACCTTGATCAAGGGGCTGAAGCAATGAGGTCGTGTTAGGTGGTAAAAAAACCACTTCAACATTTTTATTTTCTGTGCCTAGTGGCATTGTCTAGTATCAGCAGCACTTTAAATAGTAATTCTTCCTTTTCCAAATATCTTTCCACTTCCGCAATAAAGCATTGATGAAACCATTGTGTAAATAGAACAGCCGTAACCCACGCCTTTCGATTTGATTGCCAAAACACAGGCCGGCAAGCTTTACCTTTGTATTTAAGAGCACGTGGACTCTGTGATCGGTAGACAATTCCAGGTTTAATCATATGACCAGCTGCATTTGTACAAAATATCAAGGTAAGTCTATCCTTAATTGCTTTAAAGCCTGGTGCACTCTTTGCAGTCTTATGAATATAAGTCCGTTGAGGCATTTGTTTCCACATAAGACCAGTCTCATCGCAGTTACAAACTTGCTTAGGATGATAATTCTTTTCTGCAATAATAAATTTTTCTGGAAACAGGGCAGCAGCTACATGATCAGCCGACGCAGATTCCCCTGTCATTTTTATATTTTTTAGATTAAACCGAGTTTTAAATCTATGCAGCCACCCCTACTTGCTGTGAATGATTTTCCTTCCTGTTCAGTATAATCTTGGGTCTGCATATCTTCATATAAAACCAACGCCTTTTGTTGTAGCACTTTGCCATCGATAGGAATATGTTTCCTTGTCATATCTTCCACCCATAAATTTAAGGCATTTTCTACCTTAAGTAACACTTTATTACGTATTGTGGTTGCAACTTTTGCAGTTTGGGGTGCACTAGCAAAACTAGCTCGAATCTTATCTTTGTTTTTTAACACTGCCCGATTCGTTTTTATTGTATATTTTAGCAACAGTTGCAATAGCTTTTTTTTCTATTTCAATCATATTAATGATTTTTATTTTTTCACTAATAATGAGCATTTCACGTTTCTATTTACATTCTCGATTTTACGTGCTAACACCGTTTCCTTCGTGGATGGATGGTCTATTTGTACTTACCTACAGTTCGTTATTGATTCATCACTAGCTAAAGCCTGACAGTTTGTATGTGCCTGCGTATATACGTTGCATGCTCATCTACTACATAAGCCGTAGTTTATACATATGTGCAACTGTGGTTTCTTAATAAAAACGGCAAAATAATTTCCATCTTTGTCACGGGTTGCACGTGTTAGCATACATCAATACCTTCTACGTCCATCTTTGTTTCGTGATTCATCAAAAACGCTTAATCTTAGATTTTGTACAGGTATTCTCAGGAGAGGCTGTCTGGCGGCGTAATTAATTACAGTCTTTCTTGCATTAAACAGAAAATATATTTCCGGTTGAGATTCATTATTCAAAGTGTAGAACGCCAGAAACTAATGTAACTGATGTTCCGGAACTTTGACATTTCTTTCAAACCGGCGGAATGTAAATTTAACTAATAATTTAGGAAACGGCTGTATATTATACATTAAGTATGTTTGAAAATGTTACGTAATTTGTTGTTTAATTTATTTTTAAACGATTTGATTACATCTTTAAACTGCAAGATATTGGCTTATGCGGATGACATTAAGATCTATAAACAAATTAATAGTGTTGTTGATTGCGTAGAATTACAGGAGAATCTTACCCAGATGAGCAACTGGTGTACTGATAATGGCCTAAAATTAAATATTGATAAATTTTCTGTAGTTACATATACAAAAAAACTTAACCCTATAACATTTCACATTAACCAAAACGACATTTCTAGAGAAACAACCTTTAACGACTTGATCAAGACGTCTAAAGTTTTTGAAGCGGCTCTACAGGTTTCATAAATATGGTTAGAAAAAGTTAATTGCGAATCAAACGTAACACCTAACTTTTTCTAACCATATTTATGAAACCTGTAGAGCCGCTTCAAAAACTTTAGACGTCTTTAGCGTCACGATTAAGGTACATCTTTAAATAGTGGTGATTGTAATCCGAATTACGGAAGTGCCTCCTAGAGCATTTTCAAAAGTTTTGTACTTTTGCAGACCCATTTAGATGACATATTTCCTTCCAAATTTCCAGCGTTGGTGAACACCCTCTATGCATCTTGGGCATAAATACTTAACGTATACTTTAATCAAATCTAGTAACTTTATTTAAAAATCAAAATTTATTACTTAGCTTTGAAGCAACTGCAACTGCGGAATATTAGCAGAAAGAGCTGCAAAATCGTCATCATGGTGGTCAGAGCGTTGGAAATTATAACAAATCTATTGAAAACAATCGAAAATTTTTCTCAAATTTCTACCAAACAAGGTATCTAGTGTATACAAAGATGACGGAGAACTAACTTTTCATATGTAAGTTGCAGAATAATGCCATAGCTTAAAAATATTCTGAAATTATGATAATACTTAGTGTTTCTATGTGAAATAATTTTTGGTAGAATGCCCAAACGTTGTGTAGATTACTGTTACAGGGGGTACCATAAATCCTTTCAAAAGTAAGCCTGCATATGTTTGTTCACTACATTTCCTCGAAAAGGATTTTGATAGAGCGGGACAGATTGTGCGAATTAAAGAGGGAGTTATTCCAACATTGAATTCGGACAAAGAAAATCTAAAAAAGTATATTTTTATTTAGAATCACTTGATATTCCTGAAAACAATGGGTAGAGGTAAATAAATGATGTATAACATATATATTTCTTTAAATTTTCTTCACTATTTCTTAGGTAAATTAATCTGCCCATCAAAGGAGGTACGACATATTTGCCAGTTCACCGGAAAACAAATTCGGAAAGTAATGATCTTGACAGGAAACAAGATTGCACAAGAAGAAAGCTTCCTAACGACTTTTGTTTATTTACTATCAAGTCATGTTCACCAAAACATTTTTTCTAGTTTATCCCATCATTTGTTAGATATGTCACCTCTGGAAGAAACTCATGTTTCAATTTTAAGTAAAACCATGATATCGTCTTATAGCAAAATTAGATTTCATAATTTAGCGAAGAAGTTTACAGAAAAAACACAAGGAAAATCAATAAGGAAGGAATTAAGTAAACTAATATTATTTAATCATCAATAAATTATACAACAACTACTGCAGTATATTATTTACTCCTAAGGACAACATACAATGTTGGATTGTTATGACAAGTCGTGAAGATTTCATGAAAGTTGTATTAGATTTTTCCTACTGCTGTGTACTGAAAGTACCAACAAAAATGTAAAATGAAATTTAAAAATGAAAAATTAAATTAGCTAGCTCAAATAATCAAAATTTTTACAATGCGCAAAAGAACAATTAAACTCAGGGTTACTATCATGAAAAGTAAAATGTGGGTGAAAGAAATCTGACTTTCTTTTATACTCAAAAAAAATTTTTAAAAGGTTTAATTAAAAATAAAAGAACAGTATTTTGAATGACATAAAAATTCAATAATTTTATTATTAAAAAAAAAAAAAAATAAATAAAATTAATTACAAACTTTGCAGAAAAAAAAAACCTTGGACAAAAAGGTCCTGGTCTAAATCAAAACTGCATTTGACTTTAAATTACAAAAGGACAATTCAAAATCCTTTTACAAAGCAACAGAAAACAAAAAGTTCAGGAAGATAATAATTTTTTTTTTCAATTCAATCCACGTGGTCTCAATATTTAAACAACTAAATTAAACGTGGAAAATTCAAGTAATTTATATAAATGAAAAATAAAAGCAAGCACAATGCTTTTATTCACCCAACCCGAGGTGATTAATAAATAATTACAAATCAGAAAAATTAACAACGAACAAAAAAAATTAACTCTTTAAACTTAAAATATCTTCCTGCACGTAAAAATAATAACAGATCTTATATCTAAATTGTGTACACAAAAATACAATAGGTATCAATTATTATTAAATGAGTTCCGTGATGAACGAAATAAAATCAGAAACGTGAATTCAAAACTTGAAATCAATAATCACAAAATGTCAGCAATGAAATACAATTTTATATATCTACTTACTGTCGTATCGATCAAGGAACTGACCTCACAAGGATAAACAATCGTATAAGTATAAAAATCTCAGATGCGTGCGATGCAACGCACAGAGATCTGTCCGCAAACGGACGAACTCGCAAAACAAAACAATATATATAATACCAGTGAACGCAAAATGTACACCTGACTGAAATTAATATAAACAACTGAACAATAAAATAAACAAATTAAACAATCCAAAACATTAACTCTCTTAGTTCATTCAATCGTGCCAATTTAAAAAGGATATCATTTAGCCCCAGGTAATTGCGATTCAGATATAATAGGTATTATACAGCTTAGCTATAACGTAACAGTGCTATTTAAGCGTGATGACCTTTTTGGTTTCACAGCCGCTCCGAAACTAATTTAATATTCCAGAAAATAACGCCAGATCCGCGTTGTATACGTTCGGCTTAAGTTTCCTTCAGCTGAATATAATTTCATTTTTCCCCATAATCCTCGCGAAAGCAAATACACGGCAAGCACAGCGTTAACGGCTCCAAATGCGTACGTGCGTATATCATGAGCGCACACATTTGCATATTAAGCCTTTATAAGAGGAAGAAATATCAAAAATATTTTTATATTTTATGGCGCGGGTCCGTAAAGGCACAATATTCTCATCGGTGCTTTCTAATTAGCGGGAATTTTCGCATTCAACCGACGGGAAGTGGCCCGTAATTTGCCCACTCGACGCTCGTTGACATTTGAGAAATCCGACTGGAATTATTTTTATTATGATTTGTTAGAAAGTTCCGTCTTCTTATGCGAATTCAAGAGCTTAATGATAGAACTTCCCACGGAGCCTTGAAACTTCCAGTTCGGACCAACTTTCGAGCTTACTTCACTTAAATTAATGTAATTAAGTTTCAGTTCGTCTGTCACTCTTTATTATGAGCGTCGTGTCAACGCTAAATTGCCAATGTTTCCGAAAGAAAAGAGACACTATATACATCGGGTAACTTTAACAATTTAAATTCATTATTATAAACTATTAAGTAGAAAATAATAACTACGATGGCACGGTAAGTGATTCTGCGTCAACAAGTTTGCGTGAATTTTGGGGAATTAAAGTTATACCGTGTCTGCTTAGAAGTGAACGGTAAAGGTTGATCAAGTCGACACCCCTTATGTCATAATTTCAATATATTTATAGCTTATAAAATGACTTCTATTAGTAGGGACATGTCTTTGTTATTTGATATGTATACAGCAGTGGCGGCTCGTCAGGGGAAGCTACGGAGGCTAAGCCTTCCCTATTATTTTTAATAAAATAAGTAGCGTTTATTATTTATTAAAATAATGTTTAAGCATCGGTTATATACTAAAATAAAGCAATTTTGCAAAAAAATATATAATTAATAGTATATTTATTCATTACTTAATTTAAAAATGCAAACAAATTTCCAATAATGCGCGAAATTTTACTGTACGGACATTAATAGCAACCGAGGAGGCTAGCCACAGATTTGGCTCCGCACCGATGATTAATGTCATGGCTGAAAGCAATGTGTCTCCGTAAGTGCACGTGCACTTTATACGGCGAATACGTATGGTTGGAGGCTTGCCGCCGCGGTGAGATCCTACCCGATCAGCATGTTATCGTGCGTTATCGGTCGTAAAACGTTGCTACGCAACTGCCCATACGACTCCCAGCTCCCAGTACTAATAACTTAAGAAGCGTTGGGTGAGTTTTGTTAGGTTACGCACACAAAATGGATAAAATGAACGAAATTAGAATTTGCCAAGATATTGTCCACTGGTTGGTAAGAAATTCTTTTAGTTGTTTAAACGTAGAGACGAAATTACACATCGTACAAAACATTGAGAAACCACAGCCTAATTTACCTGTAGTATCTAACGACGCCAGCCGGCAAAATCGTGGTTTTAGTTCATTATGCTACACTAAATGTGGTTGGTTAACTGGTTCAATCGAACGGGAAAGATTATTTTGTTGGCCATGTCTACTTTTTTGTAACCAAATCGAAACGTGGTCGAAATTAGGTTATACATATTTAAAAAATTTACCGCGCGCTATTGAACGGCATTCCAAGTCTAAAGAACACATTTCATCGTTGTGCAAATTTAAATTATTTGGAAAACAAAATATTGCTACTGCTGTAGACAGCGCGCGCAAAGATGCAATTATTGCCTATAATAATGAAGTTAGAGAAAACCGCAAAAATTTAAGAAAATTAATAGACGTAACAATATTTTTAGCATCACAAGATTTAGCTTTTCGGGGACACAATGAGACTTCAGATTATTTTAATCGTGGAAATTATACAGAATCACTCGAACTCTTTAGTAAATATGAACCTAGTTTTAATAAATTTGTTAGTAGTAATATTTTTTCGGGTACATCTAAATCTGTACAAAATGATTTAATAGATTGTATTTCTTTTGTATTAAAACAAGAAATAGATACAGAAATTAAAGAAGTTCCGTTTTTTTTCTTGGCAGGTAGATAAAACCACAGATATTTACTGTAAGTCTCAATTAGCAATCATATTACGTTATGTCAAGAGCGGTGAAGTTATTGAAAGATTTTTGGAGTTTTTTGACGTATCATCCGGTCGAACAGCTGAAGATTTATTTAACCTTTTATCAAATAACAGCGAAAAATATGATTTTGAAAAAAGAATTAGTCGCCCAAATATATGATGGTGCATCTGTTATGGCAGGGCATTTAATTGGTTTACAAAGTAAAAAAAAAAAGCAATTGCACCTCAAGCTCTTTTTGTACATTGTCATGCTCATGCCTTAAATTTAGTTTTGAGTAAAGCTTGTAATATAAACAGAGAATCTACAATTTTCTTTTCTAATTTAATTGTTATTGTTTTTAGAGTTTATTTTTGGTTTATTATTACGTTTATCAAGAATTTATTTTTACGTTTTTATTACCTTTTTACCTATCACCTCATCCATTTTCCTATCCAGGCAAGATTTCACTCTCCTCTACGTGGTTCTTCCTAGACAATAATTTATAATTTTTTTTCAATTTTTATTCTACACTTACAATGCTACAATAATAACTATAAAAATATAATTTATTGACCGAGAAGGGTTACTGCACAAGCAGCGATTGGTATACAGTACAAACTTCCACTTTTGTTAAACGAAATAAGTTCCGTTACAGTATACAGACAAACACAACTAATGATTGCAGCATTCAATAAGGAGTTATGCTGACAGGCTCTAGGATATAGAAACTTTATCCTTGGTTTATTCCTACTCAGAGCACACAGATTATAAAATCTAAGAAAGCACGCTTCCAGCGCAATTTTGCAACCGCATATGTGTATATCCGTTTATTACACCATTTGAAAATAGCACAACTCAATTTATTACACCAACATTACCAAAAACACTCGAACGCTGCATCCATACGTATTTCAATTGAAACGAATCACCTCAAATAAGGTTTGTATTGGTAATCTTGTATTTTTAATTTCTCTTTATACAAATATTTAGAAAATCACAATCTATTTTTCGACAGGGCATTTTTTTTTGTTTTATTGTCAAAATTGCTGTTTTTTTGCAAAAATAAAGGCAATCACGCTCTACACTGTAATTTATTTGAATAATTATCTTTGTTTCTTATTCATTTATTGTAGATGGAAAAGCACTCGCCATTTCCAGAGACTGCAAATTCATCGAGACCTCAAGCGGTATCCAGCACAACGTGGACGAACTGCTGGTGGGAATTTTAAAGCAGATCCGGCTGCGAGAGTCGAGGGATAAAAAGAGATCCACGACCAAGAAGGACAACAATAAACTGCACGGATCGAAGACGAGTCTAAGTTTGAACATAGCGAGAGAAATACTGCAGAAAATCTGCATGAACGACATTAGTAAATCGAAGTCCTGCGAGAACTTGCACGTTTTATAAAAGCAGCGGGAAGTTAATGACCTCTCTCTGCCGTGAATTTTAAAAGAATACAGGATGTCAGTCAACTAACTTAGGTACCTACATGATTTATACGAAATGCGTAATAGCATGTCGAATCTTACTACTTTAATCGGTTTTCGAGATATTGTTTAAACAACACTGTTTTTCGATGATTTACGGACATTGTTTGCTGTGATAAAACGACTTCAAGACTTCATTTTCAATTAATAAATCGTAAGGTTATTAGGCAACGTTCTGCTTTCTTTTCCTATGGATAGGTAGTCCGAATCAAAGTGTAGCGAATTTTATTGGTCTCAAATAAATAGAGTAGTTATTTTGATAGATTACTCATATGCTCATTATATTTATACGAAAAATAAAATCATATAACAAGAATGACGTATATCTACTAATGCCTATCAATTTTCTGTAGTAATTTTGATAAATGTACGGTCGATTTACATTCAAAAGTCCCGCCTAGAATTCTGATTCAATCTTAGCAATCGTAAGTCATACATTAAATAGCACAAGCAAATAACGTTTTAATTTCTTTGTTGTTGTTTTCAGGATATTAAGGTACGTAAATTAATTCATAATACGATCATTTACAATACTAATATAAAACACAAAAGAATCGGTTTTTATAGTATTTCATGATTCATAAAACAAATGTCAGATTTGACATTTATAGTATGTGTAAAAAATCAACCATACGGTTGGTTTTTTTTTAGGTTGTGATAAAGAGTGGTAACTAGAAACACATATGCAGCCTTATTCATAGTCGGATTTAGTAGCTACTAACGTCCTACTAAGAAAATCCACATTCATAGTGGTATTTAGTAGCGTACTAAGCTTAGTTGCCAACTAAATCCTTAGTAGCGATTGGGGGTATGTTTAAGACGCTATTAAATGTAACCTAAAAGTTGTATGCATGTTGTATGTAAATACAGTGTATTAAAAAAAGGTTGTCGGATATTTTACCCAATTGTAGTACTGGTGGAAATAAACAAAAAAGTCTTAGTCAACATGGGTCCGCAATTCAACTGTTTTTGACATATAGTCGATCGCATATTGTTTTAGTAGGATAAAAATTTTCAAAGAAATTCTGATCGCAATGTAAATTAAACAAATGTTTATTTAAAGTAAAACTAAAGAAATTGTTCTACATGTCCACCGTTCATTTCTAAGCACGCTTCACACCTTCTTATGAAAGATCGACGCAATCTTTCGAAAATTCCTGGAGTCCTCCGAATTTCCTCGCAACAATTTACAATTCGTTGCCTGAGTTCTTCCAAATTGTTTACAGATCGTGCGTACACTAATTGTTTTAGATGCCCCCAAACATAGAAGTCTAGAGGTGTCAGGTCAGGGGACCTAGGAGGTCATGCAGTTGGTCCACCCCGTCCTAATCATCTCTCGTTGTAATCTTGATTTAAGAAATTTCTAACTACGATGGAAAAATGCGCAGGAGCTCCATCGTGCATAAACCACATATTTAATCTGTTAAAAAGTGGCACGTCTTCCAACAAAACGGGTAATTCATTTCTTAAAAAATCCAAGTATACTTGTCCCGTTAAACGATTAGGGAGAATTACTGGACCGATTAAACAGTCTCCAAAAATAGCAAGCCAAACATTTAGCGAAAAACGGTTTTGGTGATGCAGTTCAACGATAGCATGGGGATTTTCATCTGCCCAGACGTGATTGTTATGAAAATTGAATATTCCGTCTGTTGTAAACCCAGCCTAGTCACTAAATAAAATCTGAGTCGCAAAATTAGGAGTTTCTGCCAGCTTTCGTAAAACCCAATGACAAAAAACCCTACGTGCATCATAATCGAGAGGAGCAAGAACTTGCACGCGTTGAATGTGGTAGGGATAGAGCTGCTGTTCCCGCAGAATTCTCCAAATGAGAGGATGACTGACGTTCAGTTCTGCGGCAAGTCTTCGGGTGCTAATATTTGGGTTGTCTTCCACCCGTCTCAAAATATCTAATTCTACTGCGGGAGAAGAAACTGATCTAGGTCTACCAGAACCACCATTAATTTTAAATGAACCAGTTTCGGACAGCCGGATATGAAGTCTTGAGAAAATCTTATCACTCGGTAACAACCGATTTGGAAATTCTTCGGCATACATACGCCGTGCTTCAGTGGCATTACCATTCGCACGACCGTACATAAAATGCATATCGGCCATTTCTGCATTTGTGTACTTATGCATAATTTGACAACAAAAAAAAATTGACGCAAATGATAAATAATCTGATGACAGATGTCTGACAGAACTAATTTTAAGTCACAATCAGTTGTTTGACAAAGGGAACTATGCTCAAAACCGAAAAATGTTTTTTTTTTTATTTTAAAATATGCAATCGACTATATGTCAAAAACAGTTGAACAGCGGACCCATGTTGACTAAGACTTTTTTGTTTATTTCCACCAGTACTATAATTGGGTAAAATATCCGACAACCTTTTTTTAACAGGCTGTATATCTCACCGTAGTATTATCTTCAATTGCCAAATTTAATAATGTTGGTAGTTTCAATTTTAAGAAATGTTGCTTCATACATTGACACGTTCAACAATTTAGCTCATTTCCTTCTTGTCTTTGAACAAATTGTGAAGTAATATAATTCCATCCTTAATTATTTTTTTAAATTGCGACTATTCCAACTTAAGTTAAAAAGGAAATAGAATATAGAACAAATATTGGCTTTTTGGCAATTTTTTGTAAATTGAAAGGATACTGAATCATTTCATGGGACATAGAACACAATAATAATATTATTTTTCATCGAGACTACCTTTTCTGTTGCAATAGTGAATGATTAAAACAAGAAAATTGAACAAAATATACAAATAATATTGGTTTTATTTAAATATTTTAAAAATATATAATAATAAGGAAAAACTGAAATGTATGTTTGCTTTTGGCAACGAACACGTTTTAAATGCTTTCCTTGTTTTGAAAGAATTGGGATCTTTGTAACTTTTAAAGTAATAGCAAATACGATGCTGCTTACATTCAATGTTATTGAAAAGAATTGCTGACAGGCTGGACGTACCTATAAGAGACTGTACCTTATAATATATATATAATATATTGTAGTTAATGCAATATAAGTCATAAAAACAGAAAAAAATTAATTAAAGCGGCTTCTAATATAGTTCTGCCTAAAAACATTTCCATTTTTCAACGTCGTCTTCGTCAAAATCATATTCTAAAATGACAATATTAAATACTTACTACCACAATAATATCAACATGAAATTTTACGTTCTATTTCTGGTTGGTTTTCTAAAATAACATTATGCAAAATGGCAAGAGCAACTATTGCTGCTTCTGTTGTATCAATATTTTTGTACCTGTGTCATCACCATATCTTTAGCCAAGTACAGTCGGCAAAACTTGTGTGTCAGGTGAAATAGGCAAACCACGATTGCTTATTGTACTTAAATTATCACGAATTAAATTTATAAAAATATTCGCTACATTTTTCGACATTCGATATTTTGTTTTCAATGATTGTTCATTATTACATCACCAAAGGATTATGCCTTTCTAAATAAAACTTTGGATTACGGACGAGCCCGAGATGAATTTCTGCTTCTTAAAATTCAACTAATTCATCTTGAATATCAATTAACTCATCAGGCATTTACTTTGTACTTAAATATAAGAGATGTTTATAAATGCTTGGCAGATTCTGTCAAAATCTTACAAGACATTCATTGGGCATGAACTTGATAATATTTTACCCTGTTGCCACACAGTTTTCTCTACTACCATTCTATTACTTAGTAACCACCATAAACGCGACTATGAATGGCAGTGGTTAGTAGGATTCTAATATCTATTGCCACCTGCATAAATTCCATTAGATTTTGACTATTTTTAAACCCTGCGCAATGTCAATGTACAAAAAGAACACAACTTAATTGCCAGTCAACGTAAATATAACCTCAAATTTCGCTTTACCGTTTAAAACCAAGAATAGATCTTGGTTAGTTTGGTAATACCGTAAGTCACCGATTTCTGGAAACCGCGTTTAATAAACACACATTTTTCAGGATTGGCCGATTTATAAAACAGAAACCATCATTTACGGTTAGAGTTGGTTGATTTTTTAAACATACTATGTCTGTTCGGATGAAATCTATAATTTCAAAATCACGCATACCTAGGTTGTAACCAAATATTAAATATGTTCACACTTTTTTTGCTGCTTTTACATTTCATTAAATACATTTCTTCAAAAATTATTTTCTTCCAGTCTACATACAGCAATAAATTTAATAACGTAGTACACATAACCTATAATTAACACTATAATCTACCATACTAATAATAAATTAGAATCGGCGGACTTTTGAATAGATCTGCACACTTCGACATATCGACTGTACATATACAGTGATATCAGATATGTGTAATCTGTGTCTGATTCGAATAACAATTTAAACACTACGTGAAAAACTTGTATGTATGTACATTCCGTATATATAAATAATTAACTGATTCCGAAAATGGAATATTTCTTGTGATATAAAAAACATACTTCTGTGAACGACTTTGCTATAGTTTGTTGGATGATATTTATACTATAAACTGTTAGAATTTGAACAATATAATATACATAATAATAATATGATTAGCGAATAAATTTATATACTAAACAAGTATTCCTCTGCGTTTTGCATTGTAATCGTTGCGTTAAACTGAATGTAAATATATTAGGGTTACCCTGAAGAGAGTAGTTAAGGCCTAATCTAATGTATAACGGCTTACGATGTTTTATGTAAATACCTATTCAGGTACATTTGCATAAATCCCGCTTTAACATGTTGCGAGCTTAATGTAAATTCGCCTGTACTTGTAAAGAATACATTCTGTATGAAATTGACAGCGTTAAAAAAAGAAAGAAATATACATTTACTATATAGCCTAAATAATGTACACAACTCTGCATTAAATAATAATAATCAATAAACTCAGTTTTAAGTGGATATAAATATAAATACGGTTAGTGTTATTAACATCGTCGTATGATTAAAACATTTGATGTTTTTTAATTATGTATTTGCCTCCTAGGCGCAATTCAAAGTTTCGGCAACTATTTTTAATAGCGTAAACAAAGTAAATATATACGATTTTGTGTAATTTTAATATTTCTTATGTTGAAGTCACTAGAAACAATTGCGAGATATTTGAATTTCGCTTAGTTTATGCTTATAAATTGCGAGAACTAGAAATATCCTATAATTGCAGAACACAACCTAACTGATAGCGAATTATTAACAATTCATCAAGTAATAGATTGGAAGTCCCACCCGATAACTCTTTTATTTGTAGATATTTTTCTATAAAATTCGAAATATACTATATAGGGTAAACGTAGTAGTAGTGAACAATGTACTAATAACGGACACTTCTAATTTTAAACGGTAGAAATAAAGTTAAAAGCGTATTTTCAACCGAGAACAACCAGGTGACGCCATCTAGTTTATGTGAAAATAATTACAAACTTCTGTAGTTGACGTCAGTCAGTTTTCGTAAGTTTACAAATGGCTGTCAATGCCCTAAGTGTGGAAACTGCGCATTTCTTAACATTTTCAAGAAAAAAATAGGTTAGTTTTAATTTATTTAAATAATAATCATATTTAATAATTATTTAAATGTTAAATTGTTTTGAATTCAAGTTATCATTTCATTAACGGAGTATATAGCTTTAGTGTCCACCAAATCGACATTCGCTGTCCACTACTGGAGTGTATATTTTTCTTTTACACGTTTGATTTATTACGACAAACAATGTGTCACGTTTTAGTTCATCTTAGGCCAGCAAAAGACAGCTGGGCAGTTTGGACCGCCTCTTGTTTTATTTAAGTATGTCAGAAGATTTGCCAAGCAGCGTCTTGAAAGGGTGAGGTTTCGGTTTCATTATTTGTTGTCTTAAGTAAATAGTACACTCCAAGTTTCATAAAAAAATATCTATGAATAAAAAAGTTATTGGCCATGACCTAGGATACGGTTTTAATATTACACTGTAATTCTAAAATGATTGGGGATAATTTGAATTTCTTACTGCACGAAATTTGTGTTCTCTTTTGTAGATAACGACAGCTTATAGAAATACCATTCGAAGAACGATAAAATTTAACACAGTGAAGTAAGATACTAATGTTGGAATTCTATGTATGTCTGTAGCGCCTAAGGTTATCTGTTAGCAAATGGTTACAAATTTACAGATAATTTAAAAACGTTGCGGATAGGCGTAGAATTCCATCATAACTTCCAATTTATAAACACGTAAGGAGAAATTACCAATAAATATTTATGTTAATTCGTTGAATCTATAGAGAGGGATAGAATCTCTTTCATAAGATTTTTACTCAAACATATAAACCAAAGCCCTTGCTTCTCTTTTCCTTAATGAATATTCAAAACATTATAAGCATTATTCCATTTCAAGTAAAATATCCCCTTTTTAAATAAGTATACAATTTCATAAATAACAAATTTAAATTTAGAAAAACAAATTCCCTTATTCTTAAATATACCATGCATTTCCTCCAACAGTATATTGCACTCATGAAGAAATCTTAAAACAGTTTTATCCAATTCTACGTATTCATTCTTTTAAATTTGGCGAGTTCATGATTATCCATTGTGGAGAGATTTCACTATATAATAAGAAACGAAATCTAAGATAGTGACAACAAATTATCCACAACTTTAACCATCTTCTGACTAAACGTTGAGATATTTAGCAAACACCCTCAATCATTATCCAGTATTTCCAATCATCCAAAAGTGAATTTTAACTTTCCTGCTTAAAAACAACCATTCCAGAAACACAAAAGTATATTAAACTTAACATTTTTCACGTTAAAGGTTTTCAAATCTATATAAAATATATAGAAAATTTAAAGAAGTGATAAGGAATATAAAAATTAACAGCATATGATGATACCCTTGAGACGTCTCTGTACAAAGCTGTTATTATTTATAAATATACTTACCGCAAATCATTGATCCTTTTATTTATTGTTTATTTAGGTAACGAAATTCGGAATGTAAAATGACTTTTTTCCAAGGTATTCGATCTAAAGTTTATTTGAATTTTATACAAATTTTATGTTTTGATCCTAACAGACAAGTTTAAAGTTCCCGCAATTATTTTTGATAACTCCAAGGGAATTAGGTGTTAAACTAGCTATTAACATAATAAAAAATTGTAGATAACTTCATGCCGCAGCTAAAAATACTAAAAATAATTGTGGGAAATTTAAATTTGTCTGGCAGAGAAATATAAAGAATTATTGTTAAAATTCTTCTTTTCTTGACCAATATAAATATATTCATATTTGTTTTTCATGGTTTTTTGATCTTTAATAATAAGGATAGAGGTACAACGACGTTTCGGTTTATTTTAAAAACCTTTTTCAAGCTACACTATTGTAAAAAAATAATATAAAAATTTTAGAAATTATTGTAAATAGAGTTTTGTTTGATGAATGATAAAATCACTAATGTATAAAAGTTGATATCGGCACAATGTTGGGCAATCTTTGGTATAATGTTGACATACTATTTACAAGTTGGCAATAGAGCGCCAGGAATATTCGGTTTTAGGGTGGTGCGCACTTGTTGTCTATATTAATCGTGCGGGATCGTGTTTCGACTCATCATTATGTGTATTAATACTATTTCGGCTCCTTTCGGTTTGATGTTTGATCGATCAAGCCATTATTGTTTGATATTGGACGCCGAACACCATTTTGAAGCTTTTTATTATTACGTTAATACATTGCGAATAAGTATACGTGCAGTGATTTATTTCATCGTATACAATGGTTGAGACATCAGTGAAAAAGTAATTAATGTCCAAAATATCTTAATGATTATTAGTATAGTAGTAGTATAAGTTATTAACAGTGACTATACATAAGATAGGGATATCTACAGTTACTTTTTCTGCTGTACTCTCCGGCCATAGTATTTTTATCGGGAATTGTTAATTTTTACAATAAATTCTGTTAATAATTGAAGAAATGTATGTACTTGCACTGCGCGCAGTTATTATTACTAATAGGCGAGCTATAAAAATTCAAAAAAAAAATTTAATTGGGCCAACATAAGGAACATGTTTCAAACATACATCTTTTCAACATTGGCACTATGTTTGTCAAATGAAGGGAATATCGACTAAAATGCATCGGTCCTCATGTTGGCCAGAGGAACGCGGGGATTCAGGGCCAACGTTGAGAGACGATATTGGACCGACGTTTCCTGTAAACGTTGGCCCTAATCGGACCAATGTTTTGCCAATGTATCTGTGTTTACTGGGATTATAACAAAATGAAAATTCTTTGTTGGAATATTTTATTTACAATATAATTTGAGTAACAATTTTGTTTTAAAATATCTATTATTGTTTTACTAATAGTACCAGATCGAAAAATTGTACTAAAATAATTGTTGTTTGTATGTTTGTATCACAATGTAGCTTGAAAGATTTTTAAAATAAACCGAAGCATGGTTTTACCTCTAAAAAAAAAAAAACAAGAAAAACAAATATCATAAAGGAAAAAGGATTATTGTATTGTATTGTAGTGATACCACTATTAATTTTAAAAATCAAAATATGTAACAGTAGAAAATAAGGATAGATAGTCAAATAACTCTTATACTTTCTTCCATATCTCATTGTAAGACTGATCTAAACACGTTTTGCATTTATTCCTTGCGATACTTGAATAATTTTTGTCATTAATTATATTACTATGAAAATACATTCATATAAATGCTTAATATGTTTAAAAAGGTTCATCCATATTATTGCTCCATATTCTAAAGCTTGTGATTTTAATCATAATTACCAATTGAACTTCAACCTTCCGAAAATAGTTTCAAAAGGCCTAATTTAGTAAGTATTTATAAAAAATTTAATTTTTCTTTTGAATGATAATGAATATATAGACACAAGGCAGAAATCTTGATGCAAATATTAATCTGCTAACTATTTATAGATTCTGTAAAATGTTTATGCTATCTGAAAAAAAAAAATAAGTGATTTTAGGATTCCATGTCTGAAATGTTGAAAGAGTCGAAAGCAAAGGATCCAAATCCATGGCAGATATATTACTTTTAAATTGGTAAAAATAATAGTAGAAAAAATTATTGAAAACTACAAGTTGACGTTAACTATTTTTTCAATGTGAATCTGTAATATAAACATTCATTTCGTAATACCTATACATTATATTTATGAATCTTTAACTGTGTATTTCTATACCTAGGCTTAATCGTAAGGTTTATGAATGAAGCATTAAGTAGAAAATGTTTAACTGTTACATATCCAATACCATATATATTCATATATTTATATATTTCTGCAAAATATATTTTATCTACAATTTTTACCTGTGACAATCACATGATATATACATACGTATGTACCTACATCTGTTTAATTCTAATCGTAAATATTTGTAATGTGTAAAATAATAAAATAGGACGAGCAATAAATATACTGCGTTTTTTTTTATCTCCAATCCAATCCAATCCAATGCATAAATATGAAAACTAATTGCTATAATTTGATTTTAAGTTAATTAGTATAGGTATGTACATATAATTACCATCTACAAACAACAAGCTAATAAACATTCTATTAATATTTGTAGGTTATTAGGAATAAATAATACTGAAATTTTATTTTCACTATAAAAATAAATAAAAGAATCATTCAGAATGTCAGAAAGAAGCAAGAACACAAAAAAAGGATGCACTCTGCATTAATTTTAAAAACTACACGCTTCCGATCACAGCGGAACTAAATGTTGTCCTTTATTTAAAAAATGGGAAAATAACGACCAAACATCTTTGTGAAACATTGAAAAAACGCCAACATAATGCGATTATCACTACTAGATTAGTAGTGATCAGATCGTGTTTTACTTGTAAACAAACAACCAAATCTGGTTCGCAGTTTGAAGATTTTTGAGGTTTTAGAAGTTTTGCAACGGTTTCTTTCCCGAAATTTAAACGAAAAGCCTTTGCAGTTGGGTAAAGATTCTATCCTCCATGTTGTGTAATGACGGAACAGAAATTTTCTATGGCATCCTGATTTAGTCTGTTAGTTAATATGAAATGTATACCTTTGCCCTTCTCGACTTCATACAATTTTAGAAATGCCGTTGTAGTTAGAATCATGCCATCAAAACAGTCTACTTTCCCTACCATTCCTGTCAATTTTTGTCATACTTTTGAGAAATTCCGTTGCCAAAATTAAAATATTTATAATCTCGGGATTCCTATCACTTAATCTGCAACCGTACGGATTCTTGTGGTACATCAGTTTATTATTCAAGGTATCAAACAAATTGTTCATCTATTGTAAGAACTATGCGGTATCTAAGACGATTTTAGAATTAATTTGCCAATTTACCGCACACGTTCTTACAGCCTATGCCAATGTGTTGGAAAAAATGTGTAATGCCAATTTCAACGATATTTTTTCGAAAGAAGTTGGATTAATATGCTTGTCCGTTATTTTCGTTAGAGCACTGGTGGAATTCCGATCTATGAAATATGTCTACTGTAGAGCATCAAAACTTATTGTTGAAGTACCTTGTTTAAAAGTGACTGTTAATAAATTGTTTCGAATACTCTTGAATAAAATTGAAAATATATGATTTTTTTGAATTTTTAATCCATTGTGCAAGTCAATTCTCATCACGCACAAGAAATCTAAACATATTTAAATTCGGAATTCTTTTCTTGGATCTTCCACAATTCAAATAATTGCACTTATTGCCTGCCATACTAGGTCGGGGAAGTGCACTTAGGCCACCCTTACCGGGCCCATTGTGATATGCCTGCCATACTAATTCAAATAAAATAAAATCAAATTTTTCCCATCTAAAACTCCTGTTTCGACATAAATGTTCACCTAATTCAAACTTTTAATGGTATATAGTTTTTAAAATATGTTAGCTCGACAATAGTCGTGAACGACGTATGCGACAGAATAACAACTATAACTTAAAGCAAAAAAATGCCCGTTTCTTTTTTTTTAAATAACGTAAATAACAAACGAATGCCAGGGTAAAAGAAATAAACCTGAACAACCGAGTTTGAAGAAAAAATTCGTCAAAGGAAAGTTGATACCAAGATTTGCGATGTTTTTATAAAAAAAACTACGCCGTATTTTAAATAAGCGTATTAGCGGCGGTGTCCTTTAGATGCAACAGCTTTGTCGGCGCGCCGTCTACAAGAGCAGTGGCAACATTGTACTGTGTCCGGGCGTGATGCTGTTGGCGCTCTTTTAGCGATGTATAAAATTATGTACAGACGTTACTTATAGTGACATCTGGTAGCAGTCCTATGTACGAGCTGCGTAAGGTGCTGACATCTGGCGGCGATAGTATAGAAGTACTGATGAATGAAATTAAATACCGCCAAATATTAATTGGAATGCGAGCTATGTTGGTTGTAGATTCTGAAATAAACTTGGCAGTTAATAACAAAGTAAAACCAATCAAAATTAAGAAATTACAATGCAACATTATTAAAAAAAATTAATGGGCACGCCATCTGAACGCCACCCAAAGGTACTTCAAACCGGTTGAATAACTACATATATATATATAAACAAGGCTGATAGTCTGTTACATTGTCTTGTTTGTGTTAAAACTTAACATATCGGCCCTCCATACGAAAAACTATAACTTACAAACAATAATTTTTTTAGAACTGCTGTAATTGCGATATTCAAAAATAAATTTGAATTATGTTTCAATGTTTTATTGAAAAAGACAATTCCACATCCATTACCTATTCTTTGGCCATTCTAATTCAAAAACAATTGAGTTACTATAATTTTCATTAGAATAGGAGAAGGGTGACTCGATATAGCCCCTTAATTAAATTTAGATGAATTTCTCAAACAACTTTATGGATAACACGTCATCCAACCTCACTTTTTGCGGATTCATGGCATCTTTTATTTAAGTTCCCTATATATTTTTTTTTTCTTTTAACTCACTGTATCAATACTTTCTACATACATTATACAAGCTGTCCCACTTTTAGGTCATAAGCTTTTTCCAAGAATAACGTGTTTAATAATTAAAAGACCTGCATAAAAATGTCATCGAATATTTTCGTAAAAAATTAATAGTGCAAATATTCTCAATGTACGCAAATGATTAATAATGTCAAATTAAGAAAAGTTTCCGAGTTCATTCGAGATAAAGCGACCCAATTTGATAAAACTTAGACGCTCACACCAACATCTAGATAAACGGAAAACAATAAATCTCACAAATTAATTATATAACCAACTTTTATTGATTTAATTTATGTATCTATAAATCTCCACCTTTTCGGTATCATATTCAAAATAAGTAATTTCGATACACAGGCATAATTCATCACAAAGAGGATATACATTTTGGTAAGTGCAATAAAAATATTTGTAATACAAACATTTCTATTTATAATATCTATTCCACGTAAAACATTTCCCTTACAAAAGAGTATTGCAAACAATGCAGAAAATTTGTGTTTAAAAAAATAATAATAATAATAAACCTACATTGTGTCAAAGTTTATGATTTTCTCGCCACCATACATAGTAAACACGATTTCGTATGTATACAAAATATCTTATATGTTTTTTTTTTACATGCTAAAGAAGGTCGAATATTTTCCAAATAAGTAAGGAATACTTGCCTTAAAAGTCTACGTAATGGAAAAACTGAAAAGAGTACAGATTGGTAACAAAATGGTAATAAACAGTATAAAGTAATTAATAAATTCTGTTTTTATAAATATTAATCTGTATAAAAGAAATATAATATACTAAAGGTACAGTGTTTTTCTCAAAGATCTTAAAACTATACAATTATACAATAATATATAATAATAATATATAAAAAATCTTCCGTCTAGTATAAAAACGAACTAAAATCGTCAAGTAATAATAAATAACCATTACAAATAATATGAAAATTTTGGAATCATCGGGCTTTTTTATACTATCAAAATATAGTTTTGTGGTGTTTTACCTTTAAAGTAATGGAAATATTTGTTGAAAATTAAGAGCTATTTCCTTTAATTTATCGAGATGCGAACGAGGTTGTAATCATTATTCCCTTTTTATGGCTTGTGGTGCTTCTGCCAGTCCTTTTACTTTAAGTCGATCTGCAGTCTTTAAGAATGCCGGTAATTGTTCCTGACTCACATTCACTTCGCCCGCGTACATAAATTCTAATATTGCTTGTAGATGGCTGTAGGCGACATCTTTCAGTATGATTATTGGATGTTTCGAGGGGTTTTCCTAAGAAAATGTATATAAGATAAGACATTGCGTTCATCACAAGTTACACATGTCGATTCAAATTAAGATTACGGAAAAAACTTATTTCCTTGGGAATTATATTAATATTTAGCTCAATTCAATAGCGTTTAATAGTATCTCCATCTTATGTCAATATATACAGAAGTAGAATGGAGATACATTCAGTGCGCATTAGTCACAACAAATCGAAAACACTATAAATTGAGTGAAGGAATTGTAAAGAGACGCAACCGTTTACCGTACACACACTAGTGAAACCGAAAAAACGGCCGATATATAGATAGCGCGTCATGTCTACAAGGTTCCGGGTTTTCAATCTTTTTTTGGATCTTGGTGAAGCAACAGATTCAGTATAGTAATACGCTTATATCACAAACATAAAAATATCGATAAATTGCTCAGAAACAAAGTTTTTCTAAGATTTAAAATGCACTGCGTTATTTTGAAATTTATTTAGTTAGAAATATTTAACAAGACTGGTAAAGTAGATAAAATACACATTTTATATGTATGCTTTAGGAGCAGTAATACAGCTGAACGATTGTTCAAGATTAGTTTAAAAATTCACTAATAGGTAGCTGAATGAGAGAGAATAGAAAAGGATGAATATAGAGTGCCATTTAGTTGCGTCTTTTTACAATTCCTTCTCACAACGGTAATATTTTAATGTTTTTTAGATGCACAGTCTTTAAAAATATTTTTAATTTTCTGAAGTTCCCGGAAGTAATTTGTTTTCTTTTTACATTTATTATTCTTTTTAATAATTTTTTAATCGTTCATGACACTTTGCGATCCCACCTATAATTATAAAGTAGCTGAGGAATCATACTCTAATACTACTAATAAAAAAATGTGCTCATATGACACACTAGTTTTTCACTAGTTCGAATAATTTACATGTTTTAATTGGAATTACCCAGGACTATGAGATATGTTATTGGCCAAGAGGGAGGAATTTAAACAAGGAATAGTTTGAAAATGGATTAATGTAAGAGAATCCGAAACGTAACTTTATTAAAAAAAAACAAACAAAAATATATACCGTATGCCCAAACAAATGAAGTTTTTATTTAAGATATAACACGGTAAAATAAATCGAAGAAAAAGAATCAAATTTATTCTTTTTCAAAAACAAAATTTTTCATATTGTTAGTTAAACGATTCTCTACAATTTTGTTGTGCCTCTATCACTTTAAATAAAAAAAATTGGCTTCTTAGATTTTAAAAAGCTTGTATAAATACTGTGTATGGTCATTAGTTATGTTTTTTTTAGAAATTATAAGTGAAAAGGTATGCTTTTCTTCACATAAACAAATGACAGATCCAACAAACGAAACAAATGGAATTTTGCTCTTATTCAAAACTATATTATTATTATAATGTGTACACAGCTCATACAAAAATCTGTAAATTAAAACAAATGTGCTGCAAAAAGCATAATTAAGAAAATGATAAATAATGCCTCGAAAACCCTTAAACATAGACAACATTTTCTACAGCTGTTGATCATCATCTGGATACTTTTAACCTAAGAACTGACCTTAAAACTTTAATTTTTGCAATTTTCATATGTCAGTTCCTCGAGAACTGTTAAATTCAAAGATATTATTTTAATACAAAATCATTAACTTCTTCCGTTTCCCTATTCAACGAACTTTGTAACTCCTACGCTTTTTGAGGTACCTAACAATATGAAATAGTAACCATACTGTATATACACTTCAAACAAAATCATTTTCTTGTCATTTGTTTCACGTTTACTTGATAAAAAAATTAAATTATTTACCTTGTGAATCTTCTAAAAGTCATCTAAAAATATTTCTTTTTGGTTAAGATATAATAATGACCATACTTAGAAAAAGAGAAAAAAAACACATTCTAACAAGATTGGATTTCACAACAAAAAAAAATCCCACTTAAAAAAAAACAAAGAACCAGCAGACAAAGATCAAATGCAAACAAAACAAGTTCATTAGACAACTTGCAACTTTATAAATAGATGCAGCAACTGCAATCGATGACATAATCATGCAGAAAAAGAACACTTAAGTTATTTCATGTATAAAAAACTCGACTTTATATTAACAAATGTACTTCTTTTAAATAACATAAAACCAACATTCAATACATACAATATATCACTAAACCCTACCTACATTAAAAAAATATATAAAAACTGTGGATATTTACAACCATAATATATTCTTCAAACTCTAATCTTTGAATGATTATCAAACGTAAGAACTTATCACATATTACCCACCTCTAATAAACTTTTGAAATACGGACTGCATGCCGATAAAACCATTTTGTGTGCTTTACAAGTTTGTCCCTCGCATGCTAACGTAACATCTGTAAAACTTTTCTCATCCCGTAAGTGCCTGAATGAGGTTACCATATTACTTTGGAAATCGTTCCATTTTAAAAAAAATTGTTGCTGGTCTGCCATTTTTTCACTGAAATAGTACACAGATAATAGTTTGGAATGTAAAATCCTTTACCAGTAACAGTCACAATTTACATAACCCTATGTATAAACACAGGAATCGTATGTAATAAACACTTATGTGTACAAACGACGAAAATAAACAATAATGAAACCGTGAATGTGTCGGTAAAATACCTACCTTAAAAATTATTTGTACCAGTAGAAATTCGGTGAAAAATAGAAAAAAAATTAAGCAGTCATTACCATCCTGCTAAACAATGTTATTACGCAAGCGCTATTTCTTTTCAAACTACCAACGTTTCATTTATATGCACTTTCTATTCTTCGGACGATATTGCAATTTAGTGCAACGAGAAGATGGACAACCTGTTCAATAATAGGCGGTAATTTTTGAACTGCAGATACAATTTAAAAAGCTATTCAGGTTTGTAGGTTCAAATTTGAATAAAACGGTCTCAGTAATAACGATTTAATGATAGTTTTTATTTTATATGTAGTTATACAGTATTCAGTATTTACATTTAAATAATAATAGGGGAAAGTGATTAATGGCACTCAACAATAATTCAAATTTTCCGCAATTGTATTTGGTAACTTGAGTATCGAAACATTTAAACATGAAATTACCTACGATTTGAACACATTAATCACATATTTATTATGGAAATTTATTTATTATTTATTATGTAAATGTATTTTAAAACGTTTACTTTGAAGTGTGGTTGAAGTGGGTTGAAGTAACTGGAAATAATTGAGTTGACAATGTTGTGATTTAGGTTGCCTAACGTGAAGGGAAGAGTAACGAAAAAAGGGCGATGCACTGTTTTTCTCTTTCGATAACTTTATTTATTTTACTTGTTGTAATGTGTTTTAGTTAATCATTAGTAAATAATTGTCATTTTACATTCTTTACTAAAAACTATAAATAAAGCTGATGAGATTTGGTTTATTCTTCAGTTGAACATTATTTAAAATTTTAAATACGGCTGAGGTATAAACATCGAATAAGATAAACAAATATGCAGGTTTTTTTATGCAATTTTTTATTTTACCTCGCTACATATGCACATATGTACTACATACAAATAATCATAGTTTCGTTAAATAATAGTACACGAAATAGTTGTGCCGGCAATTTTTAAGGTTGAAGTTTTTAATTTTAATAAAATACATCCTGTAGAAATATTAAATATGTATAATGTTAAAGCAAATATGTAGGTATGTATTGGTTTTATTACATTTACACGCAGTCTAAACAGAATAAAAAATTAGGTATTGTTTTTAGACGAGAATAAAATATTATGAACGGAACTGAACTATCAAAATTTCTACATGGTATCGATTTTTCGAAGCAAACTTTCTAAAAATAAACTATCCCCTAATTAATGTGGAAGGACTGTTTTCTGAAAGAAGTTTATGCACACGTCAATCAAGATTTCTAAATAGAGAGGTTAGGAAAATCTGGATTATAACTTTAAAATGTCATTTAAAACAATTTCTAATAATATCGAAACAAATTCCGATTGTCGATGGCCATGCCCGTTGTTTTTCCTAATTAAACATGATTGCAATATAATAATTTCTGATGTAATAATTCATGTCGAAAAGCGTCACCAAAATCATGTGTCGGTTTCCGAAGATAATTTTATAACCATCGAAAATCCCATTACTACGAATGAATTTCATTTGATAAAGATCGGGCGACGGTACTTCTTTATACAAATAAAATTTTACTCAAAACAACAATTGTATCTCTATGCGTTTTACTACTTCGACGTTAACAGCGACCCTGGCACATTCAATTTACTAATAGAACGTAAGCATGTTGATGTGGTTTTTAAAAACGTCAAAGCTAGGCACATCTCGACTTTTAATGGCAGAATGTATAAAAATCACGCGTTGCAAATAGATCGTTCCATGTCATGTGCAATTTATAACAATAATGAGAAACTAAGATTTTCTGTTAACTACGAATACCAACAATCGAATCCCAAAGTAGATGCGAAACTATTCGAGTGTCCTGTTTGTTTCGATTACATGTTAGGCAAAATTCATATCTGCTCTACGGGACATAGCATTTGTCCAAAATGCATGCAACGATTAGAGAAGTGCCCTATCTGTAAATCGCCTTTCGGGGGAAGAAACTATTCCATGGAATCTTTGTCTGAATTCTATAAATTGCTTTGTTGACATTCCTAATTTCAGTAATAAACTTAAACACTAAAGTAGTGAATGTAATAAATCTCATGTTGCAAACTGTTTTGGGAACATTTCTGAATAAAGAAACTCAGATCATTTATACATTGGAGGAGTTCTAAAGATATCTTGGCGGTTTAATTGCGCATATTGTCATTTGATTTTGTCTCAATGACAGCTAATTAGTGTGTAGATACTTTTACGTCTTTTCATCATATTAACGTCGCATGTAAGTGAAGAATGTAAACAAAGTTATTGTAGGTAATTTATCATATTTTCTGCCTTATGTATAATTATTAGAAATAATTTATATGTGTGTTTTTTAATTGTATATGTGTAACCTATTTAATTCGTATAATTTTCAATGTAATAAATCTTTAATAAAGAATTTATACCATTTTTATTTATAAAATGCGTTTTTTTTTTTTTTTTAATAAATCCACAACAGTAAGTAACAACAAATCTTGTAGTTTACTTTATGCATTTTAAAACGTAAATATGGACTTTTTAATATACTTATAGGTGTATATATCCTTTTTTAATTTGATGGATTAGAGCTGTCGAAGATAAATATCATCTTGTTAAAGATTATATGTAAGAGAAATCTATGCTGTATTGATTACTCAAAATTGCTGCGTAATTAAAAGAAAAAAAAATCTTTATTATTATTAGCTTATTGTCAAATATTTGTGCATTCACGGCACCAACTAGATAACGCAACTAAAATGTCAAAGAAAGTATGGTTCGCTGTTTACAAAATAAAAAATTTCCTTACCAAAGTCATTACAGCTAAACCATGAACAATAAAATAAGGAACTCAGATGTGCACTTCAATGATGCCAACATATTTTTTACTATATTGTCAACGCCAGATAGTTGACATTGTGATCATATCGTTGAGTGAAGGAATTTATCAACGATCATACTGTGTAGACGAACAAACCGTAGAATCGTAACAAAATAAAGTTGTTTCTAGAAACTCAATTCAATCAATTCATCATTCTAAGAATATTTAAGTAAATTCTATCCACACGGAATTTGTGGTTAGATTAGAATAAATGATAATTGATGAGTTTGCTAAGTTTGAATTTATTTAACCTCAAATATTGTTTTGGAATATACATCTTCATACAAGGAGAAATCTCTAAACTTAGAAGGTATAAGAACAAAAATTAGATTGAGATAGAATTAGCTATGGGAGTATTATATAGTGACTATTCAAACAGCTCTTTTCCATTTTAATAAATTCAATTTAAATTTCCCGCAATTATTACATATAACTTCATATTTCATTAACGGTAGTTTAATACCTTTTTTGGTTACCTCATCCGAAAGTACAACGAGCGAAGAG
The DNA here is from genome assembly GCA_949128085.1 of Cetonia aurata. Lineage (NCBI taxonomy): Eukaryota > Metazoa > Arthropoda > Insecta > Coleoptera > Scarabaeidae > Cetonia > Cetonia aurata. The sequence continues at coordinate 65,042,039 of OX421883.1, read as the reverse complement.
ATAAAAACAAGAAGGGTCACTCTCTGTCGGCGGCTTTGCATAATGTTTGTGTCGCCAAAAAATTAGCGATAGCGGTAATACATTATTTTTTTTTAATTTACACCAAAAGACGATTCTTAAGAACATGTTCAATTTTTACTACGATTTTCCGACGATTTTTCCCTAACTTGGTGTTTTAATACCAACGCAGTAAAAGAAAAGTATCAATTTAGGTTTTCTACGGACTAGCATAGCAGATATTATAAGACGAAAAAGCAAAATAGCCAATCTATTTTTATAAGTATGAAAATTGCCTAATTCTCAAGTTCAATTATCAACGCACGATTGTTTAAAAATTGTGCAATTTATTGTATTCATGTAAAACAGCATAGTTTTACCGATTTCTTGGTAAAGAAATTGTTCAATTAAATGGCCAATAAATCGGCACGTGTAAAACAGGCTTTAGATAAGGAACTAAATTCAAAATGGCGGTGACACGTATAAACGCGTGCAAATAACACCCTATTAACTACATAACTATATATGTTTTTTAGTTTTTCTCTTTGACGATTAACCACAAAACAATTCGATCCTAGCATTTTATACGAATTGTAATTGAAACTTAAATGTAATTAAATTTATATTCAATTAAATAATAATTACTCTCAATGACTCTCAAGATCAACGTCAGAACAATGACTGCAGTGGCGCCCTCTATGTATATTAACAGATTGTAGTAATTACCGCCAAAGTCTTGCATTCGGACCCGCCAAAAATGACAAGTGTCGCTTTAGTCTTACCTCTTCCGTGGTACAATCTTACTACACTCATTCGAATATAGAGGCCGTCCCTTTATCGAATTGACGAACTACGGATTGAACGGTCAACGCATTACTTCCGTTATTTTACCATCCATGGACAGTAAAGTACAATAAGTACATATCAACGTATCACTTCCGTTACTTTACCGTACATTTCTGCGAAGATTCTGAAGCTTTTCTAGGTTCGATTGCCAAAATAGCTGCCACACAATCTCTCATTCAAATATGATGAGTCATTTTTATTCTGAAAATGAACACTACAAATGCAAGTAAATTGATTTCAGTAAGTGGTAATCATGTGCTAGCCGAAAAAAATTTGTACGCACCACGGCTGGAAAATATCTTAGCAAACACGTTTGGTTGAAAGAAAAGTATTTTATGGTAAAGTAAGATGACGTATATTGTTCTACTGGTCTGTGCCTGCGTATGCGCACAAAAGCTTCACGGTTTTCAACTCTAGCTATGATGTTTGCTCCATACCTGTACGTTTTAATCACTGAAATAAATTAGATAATTTACTACTATAGGCATTCTTGCTAATTACCTTATCTGTATCTTTAAACAGATAGCGATTATTATCAACGTGATAACGTTCAAATAAAAATACGCCGGTTCAGTTTGTGTTTAGTGTAGTGTGAAAAGGGAGGTGTAACCGTTTTCTACAAGTAAATTATTTACTATGAATGATAGTGCTTATTGGTCAGCCCCTATACGAGTCACAAGATGGATTTTGAATACGTTATTTCATCAAGCCGTAGCTGTGATTGCAGTGTTTGTCATTTGGACACCCTTCGCACATTACAACGATATCGCTACTACATTGGGCACAGCTAGATCGTGGCATGTTATACTGTGCACTTTCTCGGTAAGTATATTTTATGTTTTAGAGATGAATAGTTGGTTGCAATTTCATCAAATATAAAACAGATGAATGCTCATCAAAAAAAACCTCGCTTTTATGGGTTGAGTGTCGTTGATGACTGTTTTTGTCTGTGTTATCTGTTGTTTGGAAGCAGAAGCATTCCAAAGTTGTTCTTTTGAGATATAGAACCAACGATTCTGTCAAACCCATCCCATAACAACTTAATGGGGTTGATATCAGGGCTCTGTGGCGACTATATCATTATCAGTCTGGGGCTGTTTGTCTGCGATTTCGTTTGCTTATTAATTTTGGAAGACGATCATCTGCTGGATCTATCCATCTATAAAACATGTCTGCATAATAATTATACAGGGCATTTTTATTGAAACGAGTCACCTCACATAACTCTGCCTGCTAAGATTTATATAAAATTTCGAAACCTGTCAATTGTCATATCAAGGAAGCCAACTTTCGATGACGGGCCTGCTGCGCTCCCAATAGGGTATGTAAATTAAATCTACTTTATTTTGCATCGTGGAATCCAAAAATGCAATGATATATAAGCTGTTCCATTTAAAATAACAAAGTTGTATAACGCGTAGGCTAATCTGACCAACTTGTATATATAAAAATAATTTTGCGGTGTAGAGTATTTGATCCTAAATAACTTTTATCTAAAACATATTTCACTTAAATGGACAGGTTAGCCACAATAGCTCGTCCACAGATAAATGCCACACCCTGTATAATATAGTTTCGTGTTCCGGGTCAATAAATATTTAATTAAATTTTTCTGTGCCTAATATAGGTTATTGTGTATAAGTTCTTTTCAAGATAGAAGAAAGTAACATTTTAAGCCTGTAATGATTTTATTGCATCTTATGTGGGGATAATTACCTGCACTGAGAGAAATAGATAGTACTCTTTAACATAAATATAGTATACTTTAATATATTTTATAGCTCCTATAGGGACAATCATATTTTATATTACCGGCGACAATATCTGTATAGTAAATATCTGTGAATACTTTTTATTAACTCGTATGGTAAAGTGTACTATATTTGTATTATTAATTTGAGCATACATGTTAGTAAATGTGAAAAAAATGTCTAGTAGCGCTGACTATATTTGATAATAACTGTTAACAATGAAAACTATAATAAATATAGTTTAATAATTTTTAATTATAATTAATTAATATAATTTGATTAGCTGGTGACAGCCGGGCGAATTGCCGTCGTATCGGGCAGGATTGCGGGAAACAGACCGGCCCGTGTACTGTAGAGTACTACCGGTATTGAAGCGCCTCGTAATTCTCGTCTGTGGGCGATTGTCCACAGTACTTTTTACACGACGTTAACCATGTATAAGCATCATATAGATATTACGCAGCCACATTTACCGATCACAATTTACATTGAGTACGAATTTCAAAGATTATGAAACAAGCGTAGCGCCATCTTTACGACAAAAGCTGTAGTATCACATATTTATGTAGCTAAACCAATTATGAGTATTATGATATTCCTATACTATATAGATATAAAACTATACAGCATTCATTTCATTCCATCTCATTATTAATGCCGTTTTCAATAATCAAAGTAAGGTGACTGTTGCAAGCACCTAACCTAACCTAAATAAACACAACACAGTAAATTTGCTACACCTGTTATTATAACTGTCTTCACTACATTATATGCAATTTATTATATTCACTTGTAAAATATTGTAAAACATTTCACTATATTTTGTAGAAGATTGTCACACAATATTTTTAAACAATTTTATTGCTTTTTTTGTAACCGTGATATAGGAAAATGCAATGCCGTTGTTCTAAAATTTTGCACAATAGTAGGAATTCTTACTACAATTTCCGTCAAACAGTGAAGTGTAAATATTACAACATGGATTTTTCTCTGTGCAGACACAAACATGCACCGACACGAATACGTACACCTGTATCACACGTACATAACACGTGTGAGCGGCAATACAGCTTATTGGTCGATTTCTTCGGTAAAGATCGACAATGAATAGAGCAAGGGGTGGGAAGAGCGTTACGAACATTTATGTTAGAAATTGAATATGCATCGAATACCTGGTAACATCCAGATTTTACCTCTTACTATAAGCATGGTAACATCTGGTTATTTTACTCTTAATACCCCACATATTGTCGTTTTGACAATAATTATGTTACTAATTATCATAAAGAGATTTACTATCTAATTTCTACAATCCATTTTTCTCAGTGTGCCCGCCTCACTGAAAGGGTACGGGTTGCCTGCTTGCAGCATATGAATGCAGGGGCCGGATTGAGTATAAATTACGGCACTATAAGGTAATAGTAAAACGCAATTTTAATTTTAAATATATATAATAAATAATATACATTAGGTTGATTTACAAAAAATAATAAGTTAGATATATGAAGCTTAACAATTAGTTGGTAATGCACAATAAAATTGTAAGTCATGTTTATATAAACTGAGACCGTGGCAGTATTATACAATATACTTAATATACACCGTATTTCACAAATCATCATCTGATGTGATTGAGTCGTCTTGGAAATCGATATCTGTGTCTGACTCTGAATTGTATTGCAAGTTTATAATTAAAGGTGGTACTATATTATACATATCCATGTATTCGTTTTCTTTTGCTCTTGCGTGTTTAACGGCATTTTTCCAATTATCAGCAGTTATATGTTCCATCGCATTTTTTATGTGTGTTATAGTGCTTTCACTAAATTTAGGCGTTTGATTTGTTCGCCTTATGGTATTTTTAAGTTGGGCCCATATCAATTCAATTGGATTAAAAATACAATGGTACGGCGGTAAACGTAAAATTGTATGTCCTGCTTCTTTGGCTCTATTATCCACATAATAATCCTTCAAATATTCTTTTGTATTCATCACTTCTAATAATTGGTTTTTTGTATAATGCTCCTCAAAATATAAATTATTTGCTTCTAAAAATTCTTTAATATCTTTCTTATTATTACTTTTTGTAGGAACTTTATTTGGCTGTCGTGAATGATACGGGGCGTTGTCCATTACTATCACACTACTTTCTGGTAAATTTGGCAGTAAAGTATTATTCATAAAGTGTGTGGTACAGGGGGCTTTTTAAAATTATGGAAATTACATTTGCTGCAAACATATGATGTTGTTTTTAGAAAAAATAACTTAATTAAACAAAAACATAATATCAATTTCATCAAACAGAGATGGCTATACTTTGTGTTCGCGATATCATAAGCGCTACCCATAATTATTATAAACAAATTGCATCATGCGTATACTTAAGTATACGTATTAAATATATACAACTTCATCACTTCATTACAATTGAATCTCATGTCGCGAAATAAATGTACTTAATTCTTCTCGTGCTTATCGCGTGGTAATTCCCTATCAATATATCGAACAATTATCCAAATTGCAATTATTTATTCAATGACCTTAGGCGCGCGTAATACTTTCAGCGATCAGTTTTCATATGACATGTGGCGGCACACGGGGAATTCCTAGCAAGTTTCGCGAAAACACTCGTTTTTGTCTTCATCTGCTGCAACCGATGTTTATTTGTTAGTAGTCGCGTTTTAACGTTGAGCTAGTACAGTTGCGATGGCCGAACAAAATTATTCAAAAGTAAAACCAGTGATCAAAACTACATTGAACATAATATTTCATGTGGTGCTTGTGGTTATATCGATTTATGCCGTGCATGTTGCTATTACTGATTCCTATACCGTACCGTTCTCTTGGCATGTTATACTCAGCACGTTAAGTGTAAGTAGGTTTTTGTTTAGGTATTAAATTCAAATATTTAGTGCTTATGTATATGGAGGTATTTATTAAGTAGATTTAATAATCGCAGTGGTGTCTTTACCTACTTTTATTTGGATTTTACAATAAGAAATAAGACTCGGCATAAGAAATACGGAGAGGCAAGCATAAACTAGCAGTTAAAAACAGACAACCCACTTCTTCCTTAGCACAATGTGCTGCAATGATGGGACACTCCATAGATTTTGAAAACACTAAGACCTTAGATCGATGTTCCAACCTTCTAACTGGAATTATAAGGGAAGCTATAGAAATAGAGGAACGTCGATCAAGCATGAATAAAGGGAACGACACTAAACGCTTTTCCTCAACGTGGAAACCGAGCTTGTTTGAGTGCCGCATCATTAAACCTGACCCGACATCCAGAAAGGAAAAACACTTCTTACTTGTAGAAGTAGGGCCTAAACACAAAAACTATCGCCCGCCGGACTAATCACGCGAAGTCGATCGAAAAAGCAAACAGGCCCTCCTCTGCACCGAAGGTAGAAAACAAGAGATTGTCAACACAACCACAGCACACTTCTATCATTGACAGAAGTCACTGTCCAAATTGTGTGCGTCAGATATGTCCCAACACGCTCTAGAAGAATATGAGAGAGAAGTCATCGAAACGTCGAGGTCCAATAGGTTCTATTGTGAACCAGTTACAGTTTATGACAGTTTATATTTTATCCGTGAAAACGTCAAGTTGAATTTATCGTTTTTTCTATATATTATGCTCAAAAATAAGTCATTTTCGAACTAATGTTTATTAAGATATATTGTTTGCGTAACACATAACACCCTTCATCTGCATGTTAGGAGGATGCCAGTCCTTAGTGCTTACAGGCTAAAGTTGTCACACAACTTTAAACATGGTGACCTTAAAGGATACCTCGCAGTACTACCTACTGCCTCAGAATCAGAGGTAAGATAACTAGAAATGCCAGCGGATATTATGCCCGTTAAATTAAACTTTAGGCAGTCATTCCAGTGGCTGATGGTCCAGTGACTTGCGCGCTTGGCTATCAGTCACGGGGTCCGGGGTTCGAATCCCAGGGCCTGCTCTCAGAGTGAGGTTTTCGTGGTTTTCCTCACTCCTTGGCAAATGCTGAGAGACAAACACCTTAAGTCGCTCCACGGGCGCAGGCGTAATAATAACTCATGGCCGGCCGATGCCCCCTGTAATTGGCGAAAGCTGTTGGGGGATGTAAAGGCATGAATTATTATTATTATTATTATTCCAAGTGGAGAAGAACGGGGTCTATGAGGTGCAAAATTTGAAAAAAGCATCTCTAATTTGGTACACAGACCAATTCAAGATGCAATAAGGGATAGGAGTCGGAGTTGTTGGGCCAAACTACCGTATCTCAATAGCTTTAAGGTATACGCCAACCATCTTTCAGGCAAAAATATATGCCATAGATGTTTATGCCCAAGAAAACGTCAAGAAAGAGATGAATGGAGCCAACATCCATACATGCACTGATAACCAGCTCACGCTGAGTGCTCTAAAACCAAATAGCTTTGATTCTGAGCTGGTATGTGAGTGTTTAAATAATGTAGTGCGGCTATCACAAACAGTAACACTATTTTTTAAAATAATTGGACGATGGTTGTTTTAATAATATAATTTCAGTTAAACATAACGTTTCGGTTGGCTCTGCACCCTTTTTCAAATTCTTAATGCCGCCTAGTTACATCATCCAAAGATAAATTCAACAACAAAAGTTCTATTGTAAACGGGACAGGAATACACACATTTTAGAAAAATATTAAACAACAGAAGACGAAACACGAAGGACAAACAGGAAACATGCATTTATAAACGGTTTTAAACTAACAATATTTAGGTTGTGATATCGAGGTAAGTTGACAAATACGAATGCTATTTGCAAATGGTGGTACAAAAAGCATTAAAATGAAAAATACAAGGTACAAAATGAAAGTTACGCGTATATTTTTGATAAGTGGGCTATATCGGTGCGATCATTAAACAAACATATTAGGTAGTAACACTAGTATGCATATCAGTACATTATCATATTAAAAGTAACGAAACGGCTGATCAACTGGCCAATCGAATGGCCAGCAGTCACGTATTGACCAGAACCTGTGATGGGTATTTACAAAACCCAGATTAAAGATGAGAGATACAACAATGGGTTGGGTTGGTCAACCATTGTCTAAATACTAACAAAAACCTATTCAGACTAAGCAAACCGGAGGGGGCTACATACATTACCGGATTCTTTCACCACTTAACATTTAGTGGTTGTAAACCATCTAGCGTCGTTGTTGTGTTTTCTGAGCATTAACTGATAGGCGCTCGTTCACACCAGTTGGCTACAGTATTTTGTGCATTTTACATATGTTCTACGAGAACTTTTGGAGACCGCCCTGCTCTAACGACTATTATGAGATCATCAGCGTACCCTGCAATGAAAAACTTTTCTGGTCAGTTTCCAGATTAGGTCAGGTCGTCTACTATAGGGTAGCCCACAGTAAGGGAGACAAAACTCCACCCTACGGTATTCCCTTCCCGCCTCCAATCTTTGACACGGGGTCTACAGCTTTACTTCCTATACGACGACAAATCTTGTTCTTACTTTTATACTGGCCTGGAATCGAACCAGCGCTCATGGGGTGAAAGGCGAACTTGCAAATCACTCAATCACCGACAGGGCTTTTCAAAGGCTTCACGTTTATTCCATAGACAATTTTCACTCGACACCTAATCGAATTAAACGTAAAATATTTGCTTGTTTCAGCTATTACCACTGGGAGCCGAAGCCTTGATGTTGTTCGCTAGTGACAATGTGTGGTCGCAAGGTCTCGAAAAGAAAACGAAAAAAATCATGCACGGAGTACTCATGGGCTTATCAGCAGTGTTAATGATAACAGGCGTAGCGCTGGAAATAGACCGAACCGCCGTTTATCCGGATTATCCACACTTTGTCAGCGCTCATGCTATAACAGGTGCGTATAGAGGTATTTGTTTCTCACGTTGTCGAATTTTCTCATAAAGGCTTATCTGTTAATCTATTATCGATGACAAAGATTTAAAGACTAAATACATTGTGCCTGTCGATATTGTTTTGATAAAATACCTTATTGTGAGTAATAAGTACTTATTAAAGTTTATTTAAATTTTGCATCGCATGATTCGTTGAATATCTTTGACTAGCAGCAAATATTTTTCCTTAATTTTTTTTTTTATCAATCAATTTTAGTTTAATGCCTAATTATAATTTAATTATCTGCATTGGTCAGAAGTCCTTTCTGCAAGCTGGAAATCTCAATTTAATATCAACTTGAGTGTTCGTATTGTCGTATTTGCTGTTATTGCACATGAAAATAAATTGGCATTTATATCAACGAGCAAATAATTTTACCAAATCAAGCTATACAGTTATCTGTAAATACTTTACAAATAGATAATTCTTAACATAACAATATTTTGTGATAATGACAAAAGAATGAGGAAAAAAAAATACTCTAATACTCAATTTGTCATATTAATAATCCAATTGCTCCCGATTTTTAGATATAGCGAATAGAATTTACATATTTTAATTGGTATATATTTTTTTTTCAGGTCTAATAGCCATGATACTCATCATACTGGCAAGTTTTTGCGGTTTGGCAGCCTATTTCTCACAGAGTCTCAAAGGGTACCTCAGGCCGGTGGTGAACAAATTCGTCCACAACGCTTTGGGTAATTTGGCGTTTATTTTCGGTATCGTTAGTCTTTGTTGCGGATATTACACGAACTGGTTCGCCTGGTACACCAGCGAAGCATCTAGGATGGCGGCAACGATAGTGACTGTCATTATATGCGTCTGGTCCCTCATTTATCCGTTCATATCGGGCGTCAAGCAAATTCAGGCGATTGTAAATAAATAATTTATTTATTAGACTTGTAAGCATTTTTATTTATCGCTTTTCGTATACGCAGATTAACGTGGCTTATCACGGAGTACCAATTCAAGCGCAAGGCGTCAATCGTCCCTCCAGTATTATAAGATTAAGCCAAAAGGTTATCAACAAATAAGGACGAAGGAGTATTATAAAATATTTATATAGATTTATTATCTTATTGTAAAGACAGTTTTCTTACTTCTTATGAGGGAGGGGAATGAGAGAACTTAAGACTGAATTTAGAGTAATATGAAAAGACTTCATAGAGTACGAATAAGTATGTTGTTCCTATTTTTCAAGAAATATTGGGAATCTTCAATTACATTCATTTGAGGTGCATTAATTTTTGCATTTTGATAATGTGAATAAGATGGAAAACAAGGCAGACATAATTCTATGTTATATTTATTTTCAACGAAATAAATTCTTCCACCTCAAATTTTCAATTAATTTTTAATTGATTTGAAAATATGATTATTATATAAATATTATATAAATTACGGAATATATGGACATTCCAAACTGAAGCTTGATTTTATTTACAATCTGTTTCTGTAAATTAATAAAGTGCGGGTAACATAACCTGAAAAATTTTTGAGATTGTCATCTTGACATTTCCTTCTCATTCTGTAGACATTCAGCAATGAAAATTCTGTTGCTGAATGATTGGGAATTGAATGTTCGAACAAAGCCGATAATATTTTGAAAATGACCGCGATGATTCAGATATTATTTATGATAAAAGTATAGACAATTATTTACAAGCTGCTATCTCGAATCTATACATATAAATCTATAATCTTCCGATATGCTTAATCTGTTAATCGAATTCAGAGGTGATAATGCAATTTTGGACTACGTTTTATAATCAATTGTAAGTGAACAACCCATTTATGAAATCCTCAGCATTAAATTATTCTTTTGTGTATGTTGATAAAAGAAATTATTTAAATTGAAGTTCTCGTGTAAAAAAAAATACAATACTCAAAAATAAATTTACTCTTTATATCGACAATAATTTTAAACTTCAATATAATAAAGTTAATCTGACAATGTTATTATTAAATGGTTTTGCCGAATAGTTTTTTATTTTGTGTAGTTGTATTTTGCTTCAAGTTAATTTTGTTCTGTGTAATTTAAATACACTTGCTATAGTGCATTATGTTGTGATTTTAGTAGTATTTTGGTTGGTAGTTGTATTGGTGGTGTGAAAAAAAGGTATGTAAAATTTACGATTTCATAACTGATCAAATTAGAAAAATTAATAACACTAACACATTAGGACTTACATATATATCGCATGCTTTTTAAAAATACCAAATTGTTATTGCAGTAAGTTTTTCTAGTAAAGATTTGGCATTATATTTTTACATAAAATGACATTTGAATATTAGTTTCTCTTTGTATAGTGAAAATACCCATGCGAAATAGCTAGTGGTAAAAAATATATAGAACCGTTCGCCACCGATGTAATCACGAGTATTTTACGAGACTTTATCATAATAAATAATGAAACGAAGTATAAGTTCGGTGCTGCGATCTGTGGTTTTTTGTATAGTAACCCGTGTTGATCTATAATCAATTATTAATGGCTAACAAAAAAAAAATATTACTTGACTATTGACTGTAATTTGAGGATAGCCCAGTATTTATATATTCGGTTGTTTTTAACCTTCCTCCTGAAGAAAGAAAACTGTTTAATTTGGGTATTAAAATGATTGTTTCTCTCTAGATTTTAATATCGTTGTAAAATGTTAAAATTGTGTTCCGCTTTTTTATGAACTTAACTTACCTATGTATATGTGAAGTAAACTTTATACTTTGTATTATTTATTTTTAACTTTTCTTACACATCCAGAAGATACAATGGGATTGATACCATAAAACATAATTAACTAATTATATTTTTCTCTAAGTGAGGTTATAAATAAAGCTATAAACACCATCGACATAGTGCGTTAATAGGTTTATAAGGGAGTTTTACTACAATATCTTAAGTTGGCCACCCTGGGTATCTGACCTTATTATGATTAGTTGTCAATTTAAGGTTAGGGTTATATATGAATAATAGTTAATGTATTTATGTATTAAATCAAGAAATATTTTATTATTTAAATGATCGCTTGACTTTAATGAGTTCAACCCGAACTCATTTTGAAACAATTAATTTCCTAGTGAAATGTCAATTATAATAAATAATGTCAAGTTCCAATTATTGAAATTTGAATTTAGTTGTATAATAATTGGCTCTAATTTTGAAATGTCAGTGTGACCAACCTACCATAGTTTCAAAAATTACGAAATTTCGTTTTTCAAACTTGGACTCGTCTGATAAAACTGCCGTTATGAAACTAGTCCTTTAATATAATTACTTCAAGATTTGGTATGTTATACTGTATAATATTAATATATATTTGATAGTTTTGCTAGTTACTTTACTTTTCTAAATGTCACTAGGAATGTCAATGCATTGCATTGATTGCATACCTACATATGGTTCCTTCAGTAGGTAGCAATTTCAGTTCACATGCTATATAAACAGTGCATGAAATCCTACGCACTGTCTCGAATGCGTGAAGTGGCATGTTATGTTATCGAGTACAAAATAGATATTTTTGTATTCATATTGTATAATATAACAGTTCACGCAGCCAAAAGCGTACTACTGAAGTACCTGTACAAATGCATTGACATTTCTGGCGACATTTAGCAAAGTAATAAAGTTACTAAACTGTCAAACTGTAATACATATTCGACAGTAAATATAATATATGTAAGTAAGCAGAATTAATCGTAATAAACGGTATTTGATAGCATTATTATTAAAATTATGCATTATTCGTACAAAAAATATTGTCCAAACCTCGTGCGTGATACATTTCGCGAATTCGTTCGTAATAGTTGTACACACAATGAATATTCATATATCCATGCACAATGTAACGAACTGTGCTATCTGGGAAAATGAGTTAATTGAACGATTGGATGGATTAAGTATCTTAATAGGTATGTTCGTTTACTATGCGAAACGATGTACGATTCGGTGTAAGATCCAATGTTTGTTTACAAAAATTGAAGAGAAATTGTATTGTATTCGTCAGTTGGTATGAGGCAAGAACCTGCGGAGGTGTAAGTTGCACACAATCTAAGAACATCTGTTTTTTGTTTGCATCGGTGCATAATAAAAAAAAATATTTTACCGCTTTAGTTTATAGGTTATAATTCTGACATGAGCACGAACGAAACTCTAGAGTCGTTTGTCGCGCTAAAATTTGTAATGCAATAATTCGTGGAATTTTTGGTTTTTCTGAGTAGTAGATGAACTTGTGCAGGTAAGTGCGATGTAAAAGAACAAACCTACTAATATACTAGCCCGTCTAATAACCAACATTGTGGCGGGAAATTTAAAAATTTGAATTATCAACTGATATAACGTACACTCTATAGAAACTTTATTTGACATACCTGCTTGAAATAATAATACCTAATAAAACAACGGTTTTAATTAAAAGATTTTTATTTTCACGGTACTTCACTAATAAATACAGAAAGCTTACAGTATAATACTTCAATTAATTAATATTCCTAACGTTTACATACAAATATCAGTGTCACGAGGGACTCCAACAGTTTTTCTTTCTTCCGATTTTGACGAATACCACGGCTCCATGGCTGAACCGTTTCCTGCCAGTCCGCTACTCATATATCTCACAATCAGAATTTAAACTTGGCAAGTGCGCAGTCGTACATACTATATGTAATAATAAAATATCTATAGCGCATGTCTTGTTAACGATTAATTATTAATTTATTAATTAAGGATAATTTAAGTAAGTATTATAATTAAGTGGTATGGCAGTGCTCAGTAAAAAAAAGCGGTTTTGGGGCATAATATGTATAATATATTCATGTATAAATATATCAGGCACTCCCACCTTGATGGGTAACGACAACATACAAAATATGTTAGTGAACAAACAATCACAGACATCTAAGAAATAATAAGTAAGATAAGAAGTAATGTTACATAAATAATATAGATTGTCCTTAAAATACAATTTGTGCGCTACTGTTTTGGAATGTTAAATATTTAAGCCTTGATTATTTGAAAACATATTTAACAGTTTTTAGGGATAGTAAAGCTATCTTTTCTTTTTGCTTATTGGATGTATTTTAAAGACACTCTGTACAATAAAATCAACTAATCCTTTGCCAGTATATTTACAGATCTACTACGATAGCCTTCTCATTCGTTTACTTTTCTTCGATAATACACGTTCATATGAGAGTATTGGCTCATTATTTTAATATTCGTATTCGCGTCCAATCAACTGTTGACAGAATACGCATCATCAAGGATGCGTTTATTTCTAGTCTTTCATCGATTCTCCACCACATTACGACTAAACTGGTATATTAGTATAGTTACTGAAGACAGACTATGGGGTGCTTTAATTATTATTATATTACTTCACTTAAAATGTACAGACGCAAACGTTTCTGATGCCCTCTACTATTGCTATAGGTTAAATTTATTGTTACGTTATAGAATTACAGATTTGGTTTTTAATGATAATTAATTAGTATTCGGTTGTTGTTACAAAAACACGCATTCTCTTTCACGCAATAAAAGGATCAATATCGTGTCGATCGATTAAGAGTAAATTTATTTTTAAAATTTATGTCAGTACAAAGGTTTTGACTACGCATCATCATTTCTTCCGATCACAGTTTTTAATTTTCTCCCTCGTCTATTTGTTCCTGCAGGATTCGCAGCAGTGAGTCTTGTAGTAGCCGTATTTGCAGAGACGGGCTTGAACTGCCAGGTAACAGTTTCTTATTTTGTCCACGCAGTGTCCAAAAGTTATATCTGAAACGATTAATCTTAATGTAATGTTTATCTAAACTTATCGCTCATCTTTTAAGGGTGTGTTTATGAGGGTGGGGATTTGTAACGATCGTAAAATAGCGGCGATGCTTCTGCATTGTGCTAGCATCTATGTTTCAATGTAACCACAGATAACATATCCTAAAGATGGGCAACTCTTTAAGCCTTGATTTGAACGATATATGCTGCGTAGTTGTCACTAGTCCCGCCGAAGGCGTTGAAGTATGCCGACGGGTATTTCAAAAGCAAATTCCATATAAATTTTGGAAATACATAAAGGTCGTTTTGCACTGCGCTATTTACTGGTGAATTTTAGCGTATTTCAAATATTCACGTAAATAATACTTACGCATATAGAATTTGTACATGCAAAGTATTATTGAAATACACAAATAATTGACCAATCAATAGCGTAGTGCAAAACGACCTTTACAACTATGTGGAAGGTAAGGAATAAACGAATAAATGAATGAAAGATTGATTTATTGGTCGTAAAAAACTCGCTCGAAATACTATTTCTTCAACAACAAAATAATGGAAAGATATATTTTCACATCTTTATTGCTGTATGTGCAAGTTGATATACAACAATAGGAAACCATCTTGAAATCAAAATGCAATTCAATTACACAAAACAAAAGACCGATAAATACACTCGCGTTATCTCAATCAAATCAAACTCGCAAAGTCGCACAAGATCACTGAACCGATAAATCGACACAATCGACTCACACACGATAACCATAGAATTTATATTTTAAGCGTCTGGTGGTTGGGCGATCTGAGAAAGGGCACAGCAGCGCCGTGAGCGGGACTAGTGTGAACTAAAAACAAAGAGCGGGTGGAAGAGACCCAGTGGAACGGGTATGAAAATAAAGTGCCGTTGGATGGGTTGCCTATTCGGTGTCATTGATGAATGACCAAATGTTGAATTCAGTTTCATCACATTACTGGAATATTTGTACCCTTCTTCAGCGCGCATGCTTTAATCTGGCACGTCTTGTGAATATTACAAGGTGTATTCGGTGATAAGAAGGGCGAGGGGTAAAACGAACGTAGAAATGATACGCTAGCGAGAACTTTGAGTTTGCTTATTGTGTTTTGAAGTATAGATGTGTACCTTCAATTTCACTATCTCGAATTTTAATTTGTTCCTATAGTTGGCATAATTTCTTTTTCCTCTTTGCGCTGGGAAACAAAATAGGAATTATGACAAATGCAAGATTAAATTAAAAAATTTATGGTAGTCAAATTGAACGTACACATGCATGCTTCAAAACACAATCAGCAAAAGCAAGCTTTACTGTCTCAATTTTGCAAAAAGCCACCGAAAAAGTCGTGCTGTAAACTGCATTGATATAAGTGTCCGCCAGATTGCTTTGCCGCGCCCCCTTAAAGTGAAAAAAACAAACAATAAGTAACCGCACTTTAGTTTTGTATAATTTAGGCTAAGAATTTTGCATTAAAAAGCCAGATATTAAAAACACTAATTAAAAAAAAAAAGCCTCGTTTATTAAAACTTGTGTTTTAAAACGTGATTGATGAAACTATATAAATAATTTATTAATGGTATTTTTTCGCCTGAAGTACCGCCTTAGTGCGGTAAAATTTTATTTATTTCATGATAGTATGAACATGCCTAAACTTCGGTTTTATAAGCATTGAACAAAATTGGGGAAGAAAAACCTCAGTGTGTTATTTATCTCAAAATTTTGCCTGCAGATAGCATGGGGCCTAATAAATTAAAGTGACATTTAGAAACTCTGATACATAAAGAATATCATATCATGTAAGCCCCGTGAATTTTTTGCAGAGAAACCAAGATCATATAAGACAAACTTCTACAAAGTTCTCATTGTTAATGACAATACTTTATTTCAGAGCAAGTCTCGGTTGGAATCAGATACCAACAAGATGGGCGGAGATGAGAGTGGTGTATATTCCCAAAATAGATAAATCTGAACCTTCTCCTAGTTGCTTTCGTTTAATTAATGAATATCTAGGCGTTCTATTTGATAAGGCACAGTATTGATCGGGCGCAAAAAAATGAAAAGGTTCCGACCGCTGGAAGGGGAATAAACATACACAGTAATCAAATTTTGCATCGTGACATGAAGGCTGCAAATGTTTATATTACCAAGAATGGCATTCTGAAATTAGCAGATTTTGGATTAACCCGAGCATTTAGATAAAGATGGACAACCAAATAGATTTACACAAACAGAGTTGTAACTATCACAGTTATGTGGTTCAATTACACCAGCTGTTTGGCCTGTGGTAGAAAATTTAGATCTATCTATAAAAAAATGGAACTACAACAAAAACGAAAGGTTAAAATACTACATCAAGGAGCCAAAAGCGTTCGACCTTCTAGATAAACTTTTAATACTAGATCAATCAAAGAAAAAATAGAGAGAAGTTGAGCCTTAAGCGGGGGTTGATTGCAAAAGAATAATATATCCAATATCATTTTTGAAAATTGTATAGTATGTAAAATTAGGGGATTATAAGAGCAGAGACAAGAAATTTGTAATGAAAAAATGATGGTATATAAGTTATAAACTTAACTCTTATCGAAAACGTGCACAAATCGCCGTGAATCGCACGAATTTGATATTTTAAAAAAGTTCTAAACTAGAGATCGGTACTAGCACATGGATATAGTACATATTAACCGGGCACAAAAAATGAAACAGTTCCGACCGGTGGATTGGTAATAAACTAACCTGAAATCCACACGTGCAAAAGATTACTCGGAAAGCAAGGTTATCCTTATGAACCATTACAAGATAATACTTACGATCATTTGGTTCATCGTGTATAGGCTGGTACCTATCTCTAGGATCTTCCTTCTTGGCACAAGTACACCCTCTCCTCACTACGGGCATCTCATCTACATTACAATAATTCGATTCGTGTCCACTCGCATCTAGACATCTAACGTCCCTCTTTTGCATTCCCGAAGGGCAATTTCCCTCGCAGCCTCCCCACTCTCCAAAGAACCAACTAGCATGGCAAGTGCCGTGGCAAGCTCTCTCAGTCTCGGGTTTATTTGCAGGACAAGTCATGTCCATGCTGATTCTCGTTTGACCTCTGACCTTTACTATACAATAAGCTTCCCTTGTTTCGATAGCTTGGCCACCGCATGAGTCCGAACATGTTCCCCAAGGACCAGTGAACCATTTCCCGCTACAATCTCTATCACTGGAGCAGGCTCTCAAGGTTTCCGGTTTGGATTCGTTGACGCAATCGTCTTTGGTACAGAAAGCTCTTCTAGTTTGATTGCCTGTACCACAACCTTCCGTACATTCGGACCAATCGGTGAGGATCCAATGCGATGGCGATCCTGATATGGAACACGGACCGTTCTCGCAGAATTCCGAATCTGATGGACGCTTCTCCGGATGACACAAGCCACTTGGGCATCCTACTTGCCTGGATCGATGTCCTGTACCGCAAGATACGGAACACTGCAGTTAGATGGAAGACAAATCTTTATGGTATCATAATTCTGCGTATTTGTTATTAGATACTTACAGGTGACCATGCGCCGGTGTTCCAATCTTTGTATAATCTTCTATGATCTTCTGGTTGATCAGGACGAACGGACAATTCATTATCGACGTCGCATCGCGGCAGCTTGCAAGGCCTGCTAATCCGCTCGGGTTTCGGCGAAGGGCAATCTTCATCGTTCAAAGTCACCGTTTGCTCATTGGGTAATTGTTGAAGGCAGGAAAAGACGTAGTACTCGACTGCGTGGTTACAGGAGCCGATGCAAGGGCCCCAGCGCCCTCCCCAACTGCCAGTTGCAGCGCATTGCTGCGTGTTGCACTTGATGGGATGAGGATTGGGTTTGTCGATGTTCGCGCAGCGTTTCTCCAATACGGGCGTTTGGGTATGCTCGCGAACGCAGACTATGATAGGTTCTTGCGTTCCTGAAATGTAATTGCTTGAATCTGTGGAGGGGAGCAGCAGAAAAAGTCACCTCCACCGCATGCTTTGGAGCAGGGTGTCAATCCTGAGATTTTCCATTGGAAGCGCCTCTTGTTCCTGTATCTTCTGTGTGGATTAGGTTTGGCCTCGTCTTTTTGACTCAAAGTGTTCAGGGGGATGTCTAATCTTCGTGGTTCCGGAAGAATTTCATTCGGTATTGGATTGAGGAGCGGCGGAGCAATTTGTTCGGGGTTAGCATCCATGGGAAGTAGGTACTCGTACTTTATTCCTGGATTCATTTGATGTGCAAAAAACTGGTGAAAAAAAAAATCGAATAGTTTCGTTTTGAAGAGAGTTAAAAATTCTTTGGCAATGAAATAAAAAAAAAAAAAAAAAATAAAAATAAATAAATAATAAAAAGCAATATTTTAGTTTCATTTCTTAACGGATTCGGACACTTCAGATCGTGCTTTTTCGGCGACTCGTCTTTCCTCTGTAATAACTTAGAAAGTCTAATCGCCTTAAAATGAATATAATTTTTTCAGAAGAATCCTTATTATTTATTATTTTATTTTATTATTCGTTAATTGAAAACTAAGTAAGATTCTCCGTAAATATTCCGAGAATCTTTATTTATCCATCTTTCCTTTTTTTTTTTTAATAAAGTACAGTATAAATAAACTAGAAGTTTCTCGAGACGTAGCGAAGGAAATACGCGCATAATACTTTATTTTGGGTCGCCCGTAGCTCGTTGACGACTGCTAGGAGAGGCTCTTTCACGGCTGCGAATGCCCTTCGAAGTCTTAAAATATAAATTTACGCTTTCATAAAACCTAGATGTACGAACCATTATCTCAACCGGAGAGGCCAGAGGTCCTGGCGAAGTTACCGTCTCTAGGGACGCTCCGGCGTCGTGTTTCCTGTAGTTGAATTTCGTACCAGCTCCTTCTACAGCCCTGTTGCTACCGCTGAACTTCCATTCTCCATTCAAGATGGAGGTGCCGTTCGAGTACCGGAGAGCTGCAATGAAAAAAAGAGAAAAAATTCTATTGTCAGAAATGGCAGACATCTTAAAGTGAAGTGATGATTTGGGATACAAAGAAATTGATTTGTTGCAGGAAAAACGGACAATCTACATTATTAAATTAAATATTGAAGAGGCTACTGAGGGACTGGTTTAAGATTCTAGACCAGTGGCGTCCCACAGGTTTTACCGCCCGGGGTAGAAACCAAATTTACCCCCAAAAAATATTTTTGTTTAATAATACTAATAATATATTTAATGAACATCAGCAATTGTCAACAATATTTGATATTTTACATTTCATTAGCCTCCGTAGCCTCCCCTGATGAGCCGCCACTGAATAGAAGTCTTGAAACAGTCGCTTTTAGTAAAGGTGAATTCAGTAATTTTTTGACTTAGTTCTTGTCCAAATTCTCCAGGAATCAGTTTTAATTTACTGTATTATTTAAGTGATTTAGACATTTCATTAATTGTATTTTCCTGTTCTCAAAATATTTTATCGTTGTTACACCATGCTTGCAAAATGGTTATTCATAAATTGCAGTTTGTTTAGTACGCTGTCTGTTTGTAATTAATTTTAACAATGCTGCTAACGTCATTGAGCAACTGCTCAATAAAGTTTTTGAGAACGTTGAAGTTGTTACTATAAATTTGAGTAGCTTCCACCCACGTTCCCCAACGATGATAGCAAGAGAAGATGGCAAAGGAAGACCTAGAAGTTTATTTCTATACAAACTTATTCATACATATATGCTTAGAAATTAGTCGATAGTTGTCATTTGTCCCGTACACAGCATGATGTTGGCGCAATTGAAAGCAGCGAAACTTCAACGATAAACCTGTCCTGCAATTCATTGGCTTCTTGTGCATCTCCAAGTTGCACTGATAACTACAAAATCTCTAACGATGACACGAGATTACGTTCATCTTGATAAAATCGTCGGGTAGGCATAAATTTTAATCCTGAAACCTATATACATACCTACGTTTGAAACTAAGCCGCATACTACACAGAGTACATCAATAAGATAGGTGCATGTTCTAGTTCCATTCATTTTCATCGGCCAATTTACATGAGACGTGTGCTTGAGTCGTTCATGCGAACAAACATAATTCAATTGAAATCGTTTTTACTTGTACGGCTTACATGTAACACGATTTATTACAGACACTTATGAATATATGTTACACATTGTATAAGAATTCGAAAAAGGTTAACGCGTCAACGCTCGATGCAAAGGTTGATCTATTACTTAGGGTTTTATTATGTTCTGTCGATGTTTATCAAATGAGAGTGATTATGTAACTACCATACATGTATATTATGCATACAGTGTGTCCCCGGATGGACCAGTGACCAGTTTTTTGCCTGTAAGTTTCATCAACATTTCTATTATCGGAAAAGTCTTTCCAAAGTAGTCAAAACTTTTTATAAAGAATGATTTATTCTGTGTAAACAGAAACTAAGTAATTTTATAAGTATAGTTATGTCCATCCGGGGACACACTGTATACAGGCTGGGCCACCTCATATGATTTTTTCAAATTTTTTGTACTTAGTTGAATATAGCCTAGACTTTTGTATGTACAATTTAAAATTATTTTGTATTATAATGGATGTTCGAGAAAAAAGATACATAACAAAATTTCTTTTTTTTTAACGGAACATCCTGTATTTTAAGATATCAGCCTTTCAGCTGAACGATGAAAACAGTTAGGTGTGCTTAATATAGGACTGCACAATAAAAATCAAATTTAAATTTTAAATTGCAGTAAATTTCATAAATTTTAAAATATCGCAAAAACCGATGGCTTTAGGTATATGGAGAATTACATACATTTACTGTAATTTAATTTTTAGATTTCAAATATCTCATTAGATACGGGATATTCCATTTAATAAAAGGTAACTTTTTTCTCGAACAGCCTGTATAATTCAAAATAACATAAACCGCAGCAATTCACTTACAATGTAGTACCTTTGTAGTTTTTCTTGAGTTAATGCTTTTGCAGATACAGCAAGAGGGTTTTATTTTCCTCATAAATTATTATTGAAGACGCAAAGGTAAATTCATTTTACGTTTCTTAATATTCAATATTATTATTCTCAATGGTTGTAACATGCGATGAATATTTCCATGTGTAACTGCTCTCATGAGATCTCCCCACAACTCTTGAATTAATCATTTTATCGTACGCGTATGCATAATGCATACGGCAGTATGTTCAAGTCAATAATTTCCCAGCAACTTCGCCAGACCGAAAGCAAACACCATTAAGATTAAGAATGCTTATGTAAATTTTTATTAAAAGCATCTTTTTAATGCACACTGCAAGGGATATATTGTACAGTGCGTGTGCTATTATTAATTTAAGAGCGAGATGTATCGTTAAAATGTGAATACAATAACTTAGTTATTTAAGCTATATACAGGGTGTTTCAGACCACTCGTCCACTATCTTTTTCTCGCGATCTATTGCAGCTGGACTAATGCGACAAAAAATTTAATAACAAAACCCTACCTAAAGAATCATTCGAAAATATTTTTAACTTCCGGAAACGTTCCATTATACCGGAAGTGGATAGCAAGTTTCTTATTTTAAATGGAATCATACGTTTTTTCTTATCTCAATGAATTCTACAGATTATTTGAACACAATTTTCATTAAAGTTCTCTATCCCTAAATCCAACCGTTTTTGAGATATTCACGATTTTGTCAAAATTTTGATGTTTACATCTCTTTCGAAAACATACCATATTTTGTAAACCATTAAAGATAATGATGTCATTTTACTAGTATCCAAGAAAAATAGTTGTTCCTACCAAATTCTGTCAAAAGAACCACTAAATTGTATACAGAGTGTTCATAAATCGATTGTCAATTCAAATACATTTAACCTTAGAAAATTCATTTTTTTTAAATGTAACATTATATTTCTAATTATACCATACAATGTAGAAATGAATTCTCCGTCGATAAGTATAAACGATGCATATACTTATTCCTAGTCGTTTTCAAGATATCAACCATTATTTACTCGGCTATGAAAATTTTAGTACATTTCTTGTAGTGGGCTGTGAAAGTTTCAGTTATCAAAGCAATAGCGTTGTCATGTCAGTTTCAGATCGAGAAGTGTCAAACTTGTCTTTGCTAATCTCCCTATTGTAGTCGAATTTTCATTATTAGTGGTTCTTTGTAAGAACTTTGAGGCCAGAATAGAGCGATGTATAGAAAGAAACGGCAGACATTTTGAATAATTTATTTTTATTTAGTTATTTTACATTAAGTGCAATAAATTTTTTATGCTTATTGTGATCTATTTTTTTTTAATGTAATATGTACCATCATTTTATCTGGCATCTTTAAATTATTGAGTATCATCTATTCCCTTCTACATAAGCAATAAATGTAAAATATCTTTTATAATACTCCTATCAACCTCAACGTTATAACCATGGATCAGCAATGGAAACAATTAGATCTTAATGATGAAGCAAAGTAACACTGCTTTGATGATTGTCGAACCTACTTGTCATTTTCATAGCCTACTGCAAGAAATGTACTAAAATTTTCATAGCCGAGTAAATAATGGTTGATATCTTGAAAACGACTAGGAATAGGTATATGCATCCTTTATACTTATCGACGGAGAATTCATTTCTACATTGTAGGGTATAATTAGAAATATAATGTTACATTTGAAAAAAAAGAATTTTCTAAGGATAAATGTATTTGAATTGACAATCGATTTATGAACACTCTGTATACAATTTAGTGGTTCTTTTCACAGAATTTGGTAGGAACAACTATTTTTCTTGGATACTAATAAAATGACATCATTATCTTTAATGGTTTACAAAATATGGTATGTTTTCGAAAGAGATGTAAACGTCAAAATTTTGACAAAATCGTGAATATCTCAAAAACGGTTGGATTTAGGGATAGAGAACTTTAATGAAAATTGTGTTCAAATAATCTGTAGAATGCATTGAGATAAGAAAAAACGTATGATTCCATTTAAAATAAGAAACTTGCTATCCACTTCCGGTATAATGGAACGTTTCCGGAAGCTAAAAATATTTTCGAATGATTCTTTAGGTAGGGTTTTGTTATTAAATTTTTTGTCGCATTAGTCCAGCTGCAATAGATCGCGAGAAAAAGATAGTGGACGAGTGGTCTGAAACACCCTGTATTTAAGTTAGATTCACATAAGTATAACATTAATAAATGAATTTTAAATGTCACGTTAATTATTCATATAAAATATGTACTGTACCATAGATGTTATCTTTAGGCAAAAGGTTCCTTTCTTTATTTACCTTGTATGAAAATACTATACTAAAAAATCAGAAATTAAATAAAAACATACTTTAATATTGTTTTGTTGCGCGCCCTCTAGGAACGTTTCTTAGTACTTTAGACAAACAATATTAACAAATATGTTACCCATCTCCTGAGGTATCTTATCTCTGGTAGGAGTGAATGCACTTCTCCATCGTTGACTTTGCACAGATTAAGTTTGTATAATAATATAATTACAGTGGACCCTCAATTAACCGACCTCCTTTAAACCGACTCCTCGGTTTAACCGACCACGCGTGTTATCGGCCGACTGCTCAGTTGACTGTCTGTCTTTCTGCAGTGCGCATTGTTTTATGTCCTCTGTGCAATTTTATCTCTACGTTTTTGAATTTAAAGTTACAGTACTGTGTAGTGCTCGACTGTTTCATACGTTGTGATAAAAACTTTTAAGGATTCTGAACACTAAAAATGACCTCAAATCCGAAGAGGAAACGTGTTGTGTGTACAATAGAACAGAAATTAAACGTTTTGCAAAGACTGGATAAAGGTGAGTCAGTTGCTAAATTATTCTCTGAAATAGGTGTAGGAATAACAACGATTAAAGACTGGAGAAAGAATCGTAAAGATCTTGAATCTTTTTGCTTGACAGTGGAAGGAGAAAAAGTTGTAAAAAATAGAAGAACTTTGAAAAAACCTAAACTTGAGGTTTTAGATGACGCAGTCTGGGTTTGGTTTTGCCAGGAAAGACGTAAGGGGCCCCTCTCTCTGGCCCAATTATAAAAGAAAAAGCGTTTCAGCTCCACAAGAAACTGGGTGGCGATGAAAGTGATTTCACCGCCAGTGAGGGGTGGCTCCATCGTTGGAAAAAACCGTCACGGCGTTAGACAATTTTGTATTTCTGGCGAAAAACTTTCTGCTGATGATGATGCGAGTAGAAAGTTTATTGAAAAGTTTGATAAGATAATTTCAGCAGCTATGTCTAGATTTAAAAAGTTAAAACAACAAAACATTTTAGAATTTTTCAAGTAATTTTTTAATGTCTAAACCGTTCTTTTTTACTTTATTTTTACTTGTAATATTAGTGTAACCTATTTGCTTGATTTTGATTCATTACATTCATTTGACCTCCGAAAATGGCTGATGGTCCAGTGACTTGCGCGCTTGGCTATCAGTCACAGGGTCCGGGGTTCGAATCCCAGGGCCTGCTCTCAGAGTGAGGTTTTCGTGGTTTTCCTCACTCCTTGGCAAATGCTGAGAGACAAACACCTTAAGTCGCTCCACGGGCGCAGGCGTAATAATAACTCATGGCCGGCCGATGCCCCCTGTAATTGGCGAAAGCTGTTGGGGGATGTAAAGGCTGATAGCCCAGTGGCTTGCGCACTTGGTTATCAGTCGTGAGGTCCAGGGTTCAAATCTCACTCTGGTCAATTGCGATAACCGGTATTATTCGGGGTCGTAATGATGATTAGGAGGGAGATTTGGCTCTGCAGGGGGTGCCTGATAAGCAACTCGATGCTTAGGCCTTGTCAACCCCCTTTAAAAAATAAAAAAAAAAAAAAAAAAAAAAAAAATGGCGTTTTTCATTCTCCTCTGATTATCCGACCTTTGCCCTGGTCCCGAAGGTGACGGTTAATCGAGGTTCTACTGTATATAATAATTAGTACAAGCACTAGTTGAAAATAGGCATATTTCCATTCCAACATTCTAATTTATTAAGTGTTTAAATTCTGCGCAAATATAATTTCGCCTTGTATGTCTTTATATTTGGTTTATTCTCTCCCGACCTCCCCAAATGATTTGATTGGTTTAAAAGGCCCTTTTCTTCACATTCGACTCCTTTAGTTGTCGACTCGAATATATATTTTCCTGCTAGATCAATCAACCAATCAACAGATGTTGTTGACGTTACAACATTTTGAACGTTCAAACAGGCCCGGTCGAGCTATATATTCTATGTATTTACTTTACAGGCTTACACACATCGAATCATCAATCTTTTCGCACGTTTCCCGATGGCACACGCTCGCACTGGTGTTACAAAACTATAGTAACATTATTACCGCAAAGATTGATGTATGACTGGGATTGATGGAAATGTAATCAATTAAAAGTAAATTTCGTTGGCAACTCGGAATTGATATGCTACCATTGTGTATAGATATTATATGGATTTTGATGTGTTATTGGTCTAAATTTATGGATTTAGCAATTACTCCCTTCCAATACTTTCTGCCAGGAGTGTAGGTTTGATCCAATATCGTACTGTGCGTAGTGCCCTAAGGGCTTGGCTTAGGTGGCGATGTACAATTAAAGGACCCTTGTCAAATGAATCCAGCGTTGTTCCAAGATCAAGGGCCGGAATTAGCCGACAGCGGTGCACCCCCACTTCCTCGAAAGCGAATTCCAACGCACTCTGTACTCGGCCACAGAAGAGAACTAACACACGCATACAAACACCAAACTACCCAGCGTGACGTGATCTTAATATTTATCCGGGTAATTAATTACCAGAGATTCCCGCGGGACAAACCTGCATTAATTATTATTATTGTGGCATTGTTACGAAAATATCTCTCCGGGCGGATTATGCAACGTACTAATTAACTATATATAGATTCATTTATATTTATACGCTCGCAAACAGAAGGCGGTTTCGTTTTATCGCTTATCCGCCTCCATTCATCATGTTATAAGTTTTAGGGTTCGTCTTAACGGAGAGATAAAGCAAAGCGCCACATGGAACTTGACGTGATTTATGTGAAATGTTTTATTGAACGTCTTAAATGTTAATGACAGAGTATTTTATTATAGTTTTGCTTCTGGACATTTAGCATTTCAAGATTCATTAATATTAAATGTTACTTGAAAGTTATACAGGGTTGCTTATTAGTGCGTGAAAGTCCAATATAGTCTTTAAAAAATAAAACTGAAGGAATTTATTTTATTCAAAATGGTACAGTAATCAAAAAACGCACATTTTAAAAATAATTTGAAGTAGATAGGGTGATGCCCTAAAGCGGGGCACATTCAAATTTTTTTTTTAAACGAAACGCCCTGTATATCTTTTACGTTTTCTTATCTCCTTTAAATTGTGTTTTCAACGATACCCTGGTTTTTGATTTTGAGTGACGCATTGTTGACTTATTAACGAAAATTAAAAAAAAAATGGTCGTGACAAGGTTTACCATACTAATTCCATGCGACAGTATTACGAATAGCTAAGACAAAATTATTTAGTAAGTATGCAGCCACGGGAGGTGTTGAACGTACAAAATGATTAAACATTAATTTTATTATACAGGGTATTTGTTACGATGCAGTCAATTTGGCGATTTTAAAAGAGCGTTTCCTGAATTTTTTTTTCAAATGGAACACCCTGTATATTATTCAATTTTTGGAATGGCCCGTTAATTGCGCTTAATTTTTGTTAATAATGTCCTATACCCAAACTCAATAATTTCAAAGTTATTTTCAATTTTTCATTACAAACCGCGAATTATTGGTTTTCGATTCGATCATGTACCGAGCAAACGCTTTGACAAACAAAACAAATAAACGACAAAAGGTATTAAACTGTAATTTCGTTAAAGGTAATATTTACAATAAATTGTCAAAGTGACATCCATTTTGTTAGAACACATTCGCAACCTTGACAGAAAGGACCTATTTACGTGTTGTAACATCTCAATGGAAACTGTTTCAAAAGCATGTATTATATGTTGCCTCATATCGTCTGCTGTAGTTGGAGGTGTCTGGTATACAATATCTTTTATATATCCCCATAGAAAAAAAATCAAGTTTCGTTAAATCTGGCGATGTAGGTGGCCAACTAATAGGACCACCGATCCATCTATCTTCGAATACTTGATTCAAATGTTGTCGGACATCTAGTGCAAAATGTGCTGGAGCACCGTCGTGCTGGAACCACATATTTTCCCTTAGAACTGGAGGAACGTTTTGCAGAAGCTGAGGCAAGTCATATTGCAAGAAATTCAAATATTGTGCAGCATTCAGATGTTCATTAAAGAAATGTGGTACGATTATGAAATTACCCATAATACCACCCCAAACATTTGCAGTCCATCGCCTCTGCTTATCAACCGCTCTTAATATTCTTGGGTTTTCTGTTTCATAAGTATGAAGATTATGATGATCTGGGCTACCACTCTGAGTAAAGGTGGATTCGTGAGTAAACAATACTTTTTGAAAGAGGTTAGGTGTTTCCCTTTCAATTTCTAATCCCCATTCGCAAAATGTCCTTTTAGTATCTAAATCAGGCGCCAACATTTCTTGATAAAAAGATATACTGTAGTCATGATATTTATGATTTTTTAAAATCTTGCTAACAGTAGATCGTGGTACATTAGTTTCTGTTGCTATTTTAGTTGAACTAGTAGAGGGCTTCTCAATTACTGATAACAAGACATTCAATTTACTTTCGTCGCTTGTCCTCTTTCTCCTTTCACACTTTTCATAACTCACATTTCCTGTTCTAACGAATCTTTCCTTAAGTCTTGCCAAACTTGTAACTGAAGGTTGTCTTCTGTCAGGATATGTTTGCGCATAAATTCGCTGAGTTAATAAACAATTTTTTTGGGAAGATCCCATAATAAAAATCATGTCAACGAGTTCGTTTCTTTCAAACTGCATATTGACTTAACTAAAAATCGAAATAATAATATGTGACAAATAACAAATGTGCAAGAAAACTACGTACCAACTAATCCAATTAATAAATAATACAATGACAATATTAAAGGCAAGAACTTAAGAAATCACTAATGCCTAAGTAACATCAATAATTAAGATTTGACACATTTGGTTTTGTTTGTCAAAGCGTTCGTACCTATGGTAAGATCGAATTGAAAACAAATAATTCGCGGTTCGTAATGAAAAATTGAAAATAACTTTGAAATTATTGGATTTGGGTATAGGACATTATTAACAAAAATTAAGCACAATTAACGGGCCATTCCAAAAATTTAATGATATACGGGGTGTTCCATTTGAAAAAATTCAGGAAACGCTCTTTGACGATCGCCAAATTGACTGCATCGTAACAAATACCCTGTATAATAAAATTAATGTTTAATCATTTTGTACGTTCAACGCATCCCTTCTTTTTATAAAAATGTTTAATTCATACCCATTACACGTGCATTTTCCCAAAGAAATCTTGAAATTTTCAAACGTGTTTGAAAAATTGATGAATTTGGCAGATATCAAGCGTCGTCTGAAGAAAAAGTTAATCAAAAACAGAGATTAAGAAAAAAGATTTACAGAAGAATGGCAGAAGGTGATTTTACAGAAAAATTACTGACACATATGAGGAAATGTCTATCATCAAAGCTTGCGGCTATAATATGCAATTATCTGAGCACTTCAACATGCAACAAGCAATGATTATAACAACAATAATTTATTGTAATATCAAAGTGATAGCCTACTATTAAAATACGATTTAAAACGAGTATATTAAACAAAACTATTGAAGACGGCTATTTAACAACTTAAATGAGTATAGAATGAACTGTAAAAATTGTTTCTCGATGCATTATTTCCCTGACTTTACGGAGTTTAGAGAAGAACCCGTATTTTTCCTTCGTTTGAATGCATACCAACTTTACGTGGGGAATTTTTACGCTGCACTATTATAAGAAGCATATGTCGTACTTTAGATCTGTACTTATAAAGTTCTGGAATCCCATCTGCAATAAATCGCACATGGGTAAACGTAATAAGGTCACGTATTACCTATAATATTCCGGGTGGGCTTAAGTTGTTGCACGAGGATCCTGCAGGCGCCTTGAGGTATTTGCGCGATGAAGTTGTATCCCTTGGGCACGTCAGGTCTCATGTACAGTCCAGATATGTTCCTGCAATTTCCGCTCAAGCACATGGCGCAGTTTTCTTCCGAATCCTCTACAGCACCGATAATACCATTCGAGGCGACGCTCTGGAAATATTAAACCATAAAATAGTAACTAACGGAGGTGGGGCCATATCGGTAACTTTATATAAGGGAAGCGTATAGGAACACGACTGGTCGTAACATGAGGTCTTTTCCTTAAATAGTAAAAATTAATTTAATATGGTGGAGTTCTTGGTAGTAGCGGACGGGATGAATAATAAACAGATTTCAACGTTAACTTAATACTTAGATTTCTGTTGTATCGTTTTGGCTATATATAACTAGTAATGGATAGCGACAAAATATTTTGCTGAGCCTGCAATGAATTAGTTATTAATTTTACTAAAAGCTTTACAATTATTTAACTCTCTTCTGAGAGAGAATATCTGATTGATCAACAAGCTAAAACTCTTTCGCATAATGGAAAATGAGAAAAACTACACACTAAAAAAATTTAAGTAAATTCACTAGGATTCCTGCTAAAAATTCCAGTAGTGCCACGTAAAAACGTAATATTACTAAAATTTTTATGCTTTCCCAGGGATTCTTATTAAATTACTTCGTGATTTTATCCACAGTTAGGAAATTTACGTAGGAAACCAAATACATACTTGCAATGCGCGCATGTTCAATTTTATGGGTTCAATTTATAGATAGATAGCACATAGCACGCACGGAAGTGGCAGTGGTCGTTCTTTTTGTTTTAGCTATAGGCATATTTAGGTAAGTGACTAATTTAAAATAAATCTAGTATTTAAATAATACATTCTTACAGTAGTCACCCTCAGTAGAGGGTGACCTGCAGCTGCATTTTCATAATTTACAAACGTTGAAACATATAGGTTTGTGCATATACAAACACACAATACACCTAATTGTGTTCCAAAAAAACACATTAATATGCCTCGTCAGGGCATATAAAATATATTTGTAGTTTGTGTATTACCGTAATGTTAAAGTAAATGGTTATAGATATTGTTTATTGCAGTCATATTTCGCTACTCTGAAGTAGAGGTTATGAAAGTATTATTCAACTTGTCTATTTATACTTAGAATATTATCTTATACCTAGCTATGCATTTATTTTTATGGTTAAGAAAGCGTTTAGGAATAACAACTAAACAAGCACATAACTATTATACGATTAGTAACATTAATAATTTCTTCTTTCAAATTTCGAATGCACAATATATACAGCCTGTTAGAAAAAGGTTGTCGGATATTTTACCCAATTATAGTACTGGTGGAAAAAAACAAAAAAGTCTTAGTCAACATGGGTCCGCAATTCAACTGTTTTTGACATATAGTCGATTGCATATTTTAAAATAAAAAAAACATTTTTCGGTTTTGAGAATAGTTCCCTTTGTCAAACAACTGATTGTGACTTAAAATTAGTTCTGTCAGACATCTGTCATCAGATTATTTATCATTTGCGTCAATTTTTTTTTGTTCTCAAATTATGCATAAGTACACAAATGCAGAAATGGCCGATATGCATTTTATGTACGGTCGTGCGAATGGTAATGCCACTGAAGCACGGCGTATGTATGCCGAAGAATTTCCAAATCGGTTGTTACCGAGTGATAAGATTTTCTCAAGACTTCATATCCGGCTGTCCGAAACTGGTTCATTTAAAATTAATGGTGGTTCTTTTAGACCTAGATCAGTTTCCTCTCCCGCAGTAGAATTAGATATTTTGAGACGGGTAGAAGACAACCCAAATATTAGCACCCCAAGACTTGCCGCAGAACTGAACGTCAGTCATCCTCTCATTTGGAGAAGTCTGCGGGAACAGCAGCTCTATCCCTGCCACATTCAACGCGTGCAAGTTCTTGCTCCTCTCGATTATGATGCACGTAGGGTTTTTTGTCATTGGGTTTTACGAAAGCTGGCAGAAACTCCTAATTTTGCGACTCAGATTTTATTTAGTGACGAGGCGGGGTTTACAAGAGACGAAATATTAAACTTTCATAACAATCACGTCTGGGCAGATGAAAATCCCCATGCTATCGTTGAACTGCATCACCAAAACCGTTTTTCGCTAAATGTTTGGCTTGCTATTTTTGGAGACTGTTTAATTGGTCCAGTATTTCTCCCTAATCGTTTAACGGGACAAGTATACTTGGATTTTTTAAGAAATGAATTAGGTACCCGTTTTGTTGGAAGACGTGCCACTTTTTAACAGATTAAATATGTGGTTTATGCACGATGGAGCTCCTGCGCATTTTTCCATCGTAGTTAGAAATTTCTTAAATCAAGATTACAACGAGAGATGGATAGGACGGGGTGGACCAACTGCATGGCCTCCTAGGTCCCCTGACCTGACACCTCTAGACTTCTATGTTTGGGGGCATCTAAAACAATTAGTGTACGCACGATCTGTAAACAATTTGGAAGAACTCAGGCAACGAATCGTAAATTGTTGCGAGGAAATTCGGAGGACTTTTCGAAAGATTGCGTTGAATTTTCATAAGAAGGTGTGAAGCGTGCTTAGAAATGAACGGTGGATATGTAGAACAATTTCTTTAGTTTTACTTTAAATAAACATTTGTTTAATTTACATTGCGACCAGAATTTCTTTGAAAATTTTTATCCTACTAAAACAATATACAATCGACTATATGTCAAAAACAGTTGAATTGCGGACCCATGTTGACTAAGCCTTTATTTGTTTATTTCCACCAGTACTAAAATTGGGTAAAATATCCGACAACCTTTTTTTAACACACTGTATATTTATAATAATAAAATATCTACACGTGTAAACTTCATCGGTAAATTACAAATTTTAGGGGTATTCCTATACAAAATTCCTTTATGTATGTTTAGGAATTTCCTAAATACCTACAAGTAAAGCTCCATATGAAATTTCCATGCTAAATGATTTTTACTAGGGACCTTTTTTTATGATAAGAAATTAACCCAGTACATTTCATTTTACTTAGTATGTTTCATACATTAGTAGTAAATTTCCTTGGTGAATTTTTACATCAAAGGAATTTTACTGGCACAAGTAAAATACCTGTACGGTTTCGGGGTAATATAATTGCATTTTTGTACACTCTAACGAATACCAAGTCTACGTTAGAGTGTACAAAAAACTGTCGGAAAGTGTAGCATCAAATTCACGAAAATTAGAACAACAGGAATTTATTTAATACGGATAGGCAAGAAGGCGTTACAAGCTTATGCTGTCATTAATTTATAAGTTGCTCTTCCAACCTTCTCTATAATAAAAAACTTCCGCTGTAAAAGAATACAAATACTAGGTACTCCGTTTTGTGTAGACACTAACCTATATAAATATAAATCAGTGCACTTCAGATCGAGTAAAAACATAAACTAAGTCGATTTATAACCACGTATAGACTTTTCTGGTCGTGTTCTGCTGCTGTGTGCGGCCGCCAATCAAGTAGCTAATCAACAGTTATTGATCTCTCATTGGAAATGGGTTTAATAGCAGTTGTTGTTGTCGACGGTAGTGAAAAACTGCGTAACAGCACTCGTGTGCACAGATACACGCGCATTAAAGATAAAAAGAATTAAGTTCTCTTGAGGTATTGTCCGATAGTATCTCTGGTTCTATATTTACGTTATTGTTTTCGTTTCCTGTAGGCTGAAATCAGCAATTCCGATATTCTCCGTTACACGCAGAATTTATCTAATAGTTTGTTGAGGCGAGTGTACCTATCTATGTTACATTGTTGACGTCGTTTTCAATTATACCTTAGCCAGTATACAAGCTATTATGTTTTTCCGCCATTCAATTCGGTGTAATCGAATGATAATTTTGTATCCTAGGGGTATTTGTGCTGTTAAAGCATTAATTTGTAGTTTATAAATATTCAATGCAAATAAAAAAATTAACGTTCTTGCTATACAAACTCTTCCGCAAATGTATTTCTTACATGATATTATGGAACGCTATAGCTTAGGATGAAAGGAAATATGATGTACACCTAGTTATTAAGAAAATTGGTCGCGGATTGATAAACCACCATCACCTATGAATTAACTGTCTGAAGAGGTTTTAGAACCGGCTAGGAAATTGTAAGGAATGTAAAGCCATCTGAGTTTTTTCACTCTGATAACCTATAATGTTTTAACATTTCTCTATCTTTAGCTTTAATAAAGAGAAGTCAATGCAATACAGAATATTGGAAGATATCCCTTAACATTGTCGCTACTAGTTTTAAACACCAAGAGGGTTGGAGAAATCAGCTCGATTTTTTTAAATTGATTAAATTATTTTTTTCAGAAGTTGGAGTGGGGGTATATATTTTTTTATTAGTTTTTTTTTTATAACACTGGGAGGAGAAGGTGCATTACATGATAATTTTTTTTTTGACAGGGGTGAGAGCGATTTTTATTTATTTATTAAATTTAGGATTTTTATATATCTCGGGAAACTAGAACAGAAGGGAGAGGGGGGGGAGGGGGCGGAGTTTTTTTTTAATGAAATTTATATTTTAATAACATCTTGAAAAAGGGTAGTAATAATAAAATTATTATTTTTTAATGTACCCTCTCAGCTCGGTGAAATTTATTTATTTATTTTTTAAATCATTACCCCTTACACCCTCCGGTGCAATGCAGAAAAAATAATCATTAAAAGAGAATTACTGTTCTACTACCATTCTTTGTGTTAAAACATAATAATTTTATTATGTAAAATATTTTTAGTTTTTTTCTTAAAAAAAAATAATAGTAAAAAACATCCCTTCCTCGCCCCCCATCATAAGAAACTTAATTTAATCATTACGAAATTTATATCCCTTTTCCAATCCCCTCGCGGTGTTTAAAACTAGTTTAAAATTACTAAACTAAAAATCATTGCCCCATAATTTAATCATTTAAACAAAATCACCCTATACCTCATTCTTCTACTATTTAAAATATTTTTAATGCTCCTTTAAAAAAAATATGTAAAAAGATGTGTTCGCCCCCCAATCTAAAAAAAAATATTAATTAATTAATTAATTATAACAAAAACCAACAAACTCTCCCCCTCCTCCGTTGATGTTTAAAATTAGTTAAAAACTAAAAATCAGTGCCCTCACAAAAAAAATAATTTAATCATTTATTTAATCACTCTTGGAGTTAAAACAAAATTTTATTATTTAAAATGTTTTTTATTTTTAATGCCTCCCCCCCCCCAACTTCGAAAAAAAAATAATTTAATCGTTTAAAAAATATATCTATCTTCTCTTTTCAGCTTGGAATTTTGGAACATTCCTCTTCCATTCAATGGTTCAATAACTGTAAGAACTATGAGAAGTCAACTCATTATTGATAATTTTAAAATTTATCACCCACGTGAGCCTTTAAAATAGCAGAAACTAAAAGCTAATGAAATAGTATATTAAAGCACTAGTGTTACAATGACGTGTGTTGTAATACGAGCGCTTCAATGTACGAGTATTACAACAGTCATTGTGAAATGCGTTTTTACGATATATTTTCTAATTTGCATAATAATAGCCCGTATTATATTCCGGTAAAAGTCTCAGTGCATTAATAACTCATTACCGCACTGCGTCGTCGTTTGTTTTAGTTTTATTGCAACATCCGATTAGAAAAATTATATTCTGAATCTCGGAAATAAATCGCGCGCAATGTGGAATATTGTTAAGGGTCAGTTGAGTATTCTACTAGGCATGTTTAGAAATTTACTGTACCGGCTGATAAATTTAATGATCACTTTATCAATAGTGCGAGAAATATTGGGAAAAAGTTTTCAGAATCAAATAACGTACTATTTGCAATTATATAACTTTTTTTGTTGTTGTGGAAGTCTCCAGAAACACTACAGTCTCTACTTTTTTGTGTTATATCTCCCATTTCTTTTACTTATTAAATTATGTCAGCTATTTCAATGTCCTGGTGCAATGTACTAGCCTTTGCAGGTCTTCGGCCTGAGATTGCCACCACATAAAACTTACGAGACGGAATTATCTATTTAATTTAATTTTTTCGAACATAAACAATCATCCATCAGAGTAATTTAATTACTAATCTTTTTTCTTTTACACACCCCGCGGCTTGATCGTGCCGGTCTATCAGAGATGTAGGGGGTATAGGACCCCAAGTTCCCCACCCTAGATGAGAAATTCCGACCTTCGACCACATTAAAAGAACCCGCATGATGTTTCTAATAATTTTAGGCCAATTGCAATTACACAAATGATTAGTTAAATTTCTGAGGTCATAAAAGTTATGTTATATACTTTAACGAAAATAATCTTTGTCTATAGGACAGATTTGATTCTTATCTTACAAACAGAGTACAACAATACCTTACTGTAAATGGTGTGCCGCCGGATCGATCTTGGGGCCTTTGTTATTTTTGATTTTTTACTAATAATGGTATATCCACGTATGGATGTGGTCCCAATGTTGTCAGCGGAAAATTTTAAGTTATAATTCTTGATTATTATTATTTGTAATATATTTATTATGCTGTATACAGATATTTGAATGCATCAGTGACCCAAAATTCTATTTTTCTGTTGCTACTAATAAACGACAATTGAAATGTGACAGTTTACTATTTCATGGTTATCTTATTTTTAATCTTTAAATTCATTTTATCGTTGCATTAAAGCATAATATCAAAAACTTTTTCAAAGAGTTATAATGGTTGAAATGAGAAAGCAACATTTTTTCTGGTAGTATCAAAATCTAACTAAGTTAGTTGATGATAACCAGAAAAAAAATATATTTTATATAAAAATAGCCTTAGCAGATGATTAAAAGTAGCCTTAAAATCTATTTCTAGTTTTACTCTGTGATGCCAAATAAAGGTGCTAAAAGTAAAAGAAGAAAATGCACTTTTTCCGTTTAGAAATAAATCGGGTCATTTGTCACATAAAGGAATATTTACTGCTTCTAATAGATTGTACTGATACGTATGTATGGTTTGTTTTTATTATTCGAAATGTTGGCAGTACGTCGACTTGATTTAACTTCCCACTTTTCTACCATTTATACTCGCTGCCATATGAATCTTCATTTCCTCAGCGGACATCTTAAAATTAATATGCCAGCAAAGCAAGATGAAAAGTTTATACATATACACTTCTCTATAGCCTACCCTGCTGATCATTAATCATTCCATCATTTGCTACTCGATGGTTAGTTTCCCAACTTACAAAGACGTTTGGCATAAAAGTCCATTACATTATTCATCAGTATAAAAATTATGTTGTATAACGAATAAAGTGATTAGATATACGACTGCCCATTCCGGCTTTCAGTATGACTAATTTGCAGACATTTGTACACGTAATATACCTATATGGAAAGTCGAATAGAGGTAATTTATCATGAAATAAACGGCCGTTAAAATATAAGTTTCTAATCTTCGGGGCGAATAAATGTTTATTTGTTTATTCTGTCGTTGGGAGATGAGAAGGAGCCATTACTAAAATTAATCGCATAGTGTTAGAGTTTATTCGTTTGGAAGATAAATAAAATAAATTGGCGTCCAGTCACGTTGGTTCGTTGCAATAAATTTATTCCTTGTCACTTTACTGGCGCTGACTTCTTTATTTTGGAAGTTTAAATTAACAAAGATGTGCTGGTTTTAGATAGATGAAGTGGGTTTTATTTTTATACTTAAGGGATTATATTGGAATGATAGAATATTCTCGCTTCAAGTATGTGTATAAATAGAGTGTAGGCTACAAATCATTCTCAAATGTGATTACATTACTTTGAATTATACAGCCTCAATCTCTGCAAAGTAAACGGCGGGGAAGTAGATATACTCCTACCGTCTTCCACTCAACCTAACAGCGAGGTGTGGCGCTGTAGTGCGATAATAGCACGTCCAGACTGATGAGTGATCAGTATTATTAGTCAGTTCAAGTAAGGTGGTTGTCTAAGTTTTAAATACATATTTTTGCGCAAATTGCCGCGTTGTACTGTGGAGGAGAGAGCTGAAATGATATGGTGGTATCACGTTGGCAATTTTTTTCAAAGGGTATGCGACGTGTTTGCAGCTAAATACCCCAACAGGCCTATTCCAAATAAAGCCACAATTTTTAAATTAAAAAATAAAACCGACAATACCGGTTCGGTCGAAAATTTAAAAACATCGCTTCCAACTCGCAGAATTTCTAATAATACGTCCGTTTTAGTATGTGCTGCAGTTGAAATAAATTCGAATATGTCATCTGGCACTATTTCCAATGATTTAGACATATCCCGTTCTTCCGTTCAGCGAATACTCAAAACAAATGGGTATCACAATTTTAAATATTTTAAACACCAACAATTATTTCACGGCGACGCATTTAAGCGTATGGAATTTTGTGAAAAGTTAAGTGATTTAATTAACCGAGATGCTGATTTGGTAAACAATATTATCTTTACCGATGAATCTTCTTTTCCTTTGGTTAGAAGTCACAATTTATCTGTGACAACATACTGAGCCAGGCAAAACGAGCACAGATATTTAAGTTCATCTAGTCAGCAACAGCTAAAGTAAATGTTTGGGCAGGTTTGTTAAACAACCATATTATTGGGCCTTTTTTATCAATGGCAATTTGAACGCAAATGCATATTTAGATTTACTGAACACCCACATTCTACCTACTGTACAGCAACTTCCCGACATAAATATGCAAAACACCTACTTTCAGCAAGATGGTTACCCTGCACATAATGCAGTGGCTGTCCGAAACTATTTAAGTGAACAGTTTCCTAACCGGTGGATCGGAACTCATTCTGAAAATATCAAATGGCCGCTACGTTCACCAGATTGATCTCTCCTTGATTTCTTTTACTGGGGTTATTTGAAACAAATAATTTATGGCAATGAAGACATTAGACCAGCTAATGTAGAGCAATTGCGCAATAAAATTGTTCAAATGTCAAACAACATTAGCCCAGAAATGTTGGAGAATGTTAAAATGAATTTCTACAACAGATTAGGATATTGTTTAGCCAAGGATGGCGGCATATTTGAACCTTTTGTTTGAAGGTTCAATGATTTTTAAAAAATTCACGTTTATTTCATCTTATTATTAAGGCTTAGTTTAGTTTTCTATTTTTTAAATTTATTTACCCAGAATTAATTTTTATTTGTCCTTCGTTAAATTTATTATTTCTTTATGAGGGTTTTGTTCTTCGTTCATTAGAATTACTTTAATTTTCTTGTCATGAGTAAAGACTATTTTTAAGTACATAATAGATAGTATAAATTACTGTTTTACGCTTTCATTACACCTTTTGAGTTTATAAGTACGTGTGTCCAAAGCAATACATATTGCAATTTATTCAATTTCATAATAAAAATGCAATACGTGTCACGGTCACTAAAAACACACATTTCTGCGTGTAGATTGAATAGCAAAGCAACCGCTGCGCTCGCGCCAGTATTCGTTGTGAGCTATGAGTGGCTATGACGAATGACTGAATGTAGGGGAATACCTACTGCAGTAAGAAGAATGAGCGGGAGATGCACATGCGTGGTATAACCGTTGACTTTGCAGGGATTGTGTCGGTATACAATTTTTAATATTTATGTCGAAAACAAGCTGTGAAAAACAAGATTCTACAGCAATTATACTTGTAAAGCACATTATCAATAGCTACTTTCTGAAACATATTATCTTTAACAGACTTTGTATTCTCCAAGAAACTCCACATATACAGTATAATTTGAAACTTCACTTTACCCTTGATCAAATTTAGACTTATATGCATATATCTTCTCTCGAACTATGCACCCAAAACTTTAATCAGTTTGATAGTTTTGTAACAATTCAAGTTTGGAATCTACGAGGAAATATAGCATCTGCTGACGTCATTGCATAACTTAACTAGTGTATACGAACCTAGAAGTTTATTCCTTAGCTTAGCTATGACATACTAAACTTTATATTGAACCTGTTATATAATGGCCACTGCTTGTTAAAACAACAAATACATTTTACACAGAGCGTTCATTACTTATTTGAACTTAAGAAACTATTTTTTACTTTAATTGAACAGAGTATTTCTGTGAATGGAGATTTTAATAATTATATCAACAATGATATAGTGAAATTAATTGAACTAATTAGAGATGTATGACACAATTACTTTCATGTATAAAAGCGTTAAAACTAAATTCTTCCATTAGATTATTTTTATTAAATTCTAGGATTGATTTTAAAATAATGCCTTGAAATAACATCCATATTTTAAGCTTTCAGAGTCGTTAAGGTAAATTTGATATATGTACTGGGTATAAGTGATTTATTAGCCGAAATCGTAAATTAATCATGCATTAAATCTCTCTGCCATCTATAAGGTTTGTGTTCTTCGAACTATCTAAAATTAGATACTGTGGATTGGAAGATATACAATACGTCTAACCAGTGGCGGCTCGTCAGGGGATGCTACTCCCCTATTATTTTTAATAAAATAAGTAGCGTTTATTATGTATTAAAATAATGTTTAAGCATCGGTTATATACTAAAATAAAGCAATTTTACAAAAAATATATAATCAATAGTATATTTATTCATTACTTAATTTAAAAATGCAAACAAATTTCCAATTTTTACTGTACGCACATTAATAGCAACCGAGGAGGCTAGCCACAGATTTGGCTCCGCATCGATGATTAATGCCATGGCTGAAAGCAATGTGTCTCCGTAAGTGCACGTGCACTTTATACGGCGAATACGTATGGTTGGAGGCTTGCCGCCGCGGTGAGATCCTACCCGATCGGCATGTTGCGTTATCGGTCGTAAAACGTTGCTACGCAACTGCCCATGCGACTCCCAGCTCCCAGTACTAATAACTTAAGAAGCGTTGGGTGAGTTTTGTTAGGTTACGCACACAAAATGGATAAAATGAACGAAATTAGAATTTGCCAAGATATTGTCCACTGGTCGGTAAGAAATTCTTTTAGTTGTTTAAACATAGAGACGCAAATACACATCGTACAAAACATTGAGAAATCACGGCCTAATTTATCTGTAGTATCTAACGACGGCAACCGGCAAAATCGTGGTTTTAGTTCATTATGGTACAGTAAATGTGGTTGGTTAACTGGTTCAATTGAACGGGAAAGATTATTTCGTTGGCCATGTCTACTTTTTTGTAACTAAACCGAAACGTGGTCGAAATTACGTTATACAGATTTAAAAAATTTACCGCGCGCTATTGAACGACATTCTAAGTCTAAAGAACACATTTCATCGTTGTGCAAATTTAAATTATTTGGAAAACAAAATATTGCTACTGCTGTAGACAACGCGCGCAAAGATGCAATTATTGCCTATAATAATAAAGTTAGAGAAAACTGCAAAAATTTAAGAAAATTAATAGACGTAACAATATTTTCAGCATCACAAGATTTAGCTTTTCGGGGACACAATGAGACTTCAGATTCTTTTAATCGTGGAAATTATAAAGAATTACTCGAACTCTTTAGTAGATATGAACCTAGTTTTCATAAATTTGTTAGTAGTAATATTTTATCGGGTACATCTAAATCTATACAAAATGATTTAATAGATTGTATTTCTTTTGTATTAAAACAAGAAATAGATACAGAAATTAAAGAAGCTCCGTTTTTTTTCTTGGCAAGTAGATGAAACCACAGATATTTACTGTAAGTCTCAATTATTAATCATATTACGTTATGTCAAGAGCGGTGAAGTTATTGAAAGATTTTTGGAGTTTTTTGACGTATCATCCGGTGGAACAGCTGAAGACTTATTTAACCTTTTATCAAATAACAGCGAAAAATATGGTTTAAAAAAAAAATTAGTCGCTCAAAAATATGATGGTGGATCTGTTATGGCAGGGCATTTAAATGGTTTACAAAGATAAAAAAAAAAAACAATTGCACCTCAAGTTCTTTTTGTACATTGTCATGCTCATGCCTTAAATTTAGTTTTAAGTAAAGCTTGTAATATAAAAAAGAATTTACAATTTTCTTTTCTAATTTAATTGTTATTGTTTTTAGAGTTTATTTTTGGTGTATTATTACGTTTATCAAAAGTTTATTTTTACGTTTTTATTGCCTTTTTACCTATCACCTCATCCATTTTCCTATCCAGGCAAGATTTCACTCTCCTCTACTTGGTTCTTGCTAGACAATAATTTATATTTTATTTTAATCTATTTGTTTTTTCAATTTTTATTCTACATTTACAATGCTACAATAATAACTATAAACTATAATTTATTGACTGAGAAGGGTTACTTAGGCTACAGTAGCCTCCCTTGAACAAAACGTCACGAGCCGCCACAGCGTCTAGCCCAATTATTTATTTATTGATTAATACCGACTAGGTACTTGACGAGGGTTCTACATTATGTTCGTTCGTATTTGGTAAACTTGAATTTCACTGTGAATATTGAGGAAAAAGAATCGTGGGCGTGATTTTATAGTAATAATTATATGTATATTGACAGCTCCTTAAGAAAAACTAAAATTTAAGTTTTCAGTACACTCAGAATCTTCCTCTGCCAGTGCTACCCATTGGATCCACATAGTCTTTCGAAAAAATATGATATG
Organism: Cetonia aurata; assembly: GCA_949128085.1. Classification (NCBI taxonomy): domain Eukaryota; kingdom Metazoa; phylum Arthropoda; class Insecta; order Coleoptera; family Scarabaeidae; genus Cetonia; species Cetonia aurata. The sequence continues at coordinate 65,000,034 of OX421883.1, read as the reverse complement.
TAAAGATCAAATAATATCGGACCTAGCGCCGAACCTTGTGGTACTCTCCGGAAAACGATCAAGACATATGTATGTAGTTTTAAACTACGGTATATGTACATCGCTTAGTAAATCTTCGAAACATGATTCCCACATGTCAGTGAAATATGAATTGTTGCTTTGAATGAAAGAAATCAATGTAGATACAACGAAATTTCTGCAGACAAGACAGCGATGCAACTAACTTTTAACATTTACTAACAACTAATCGCATTCATGCGCCATCAAATCAATCGCAAAGATTTAATAACAACAATGTTTAACGTACCAACCTACAAACATGTATGTTAACATTATTAAGATCGATATCGTGTCTCGAGTAATTTCAACATTCCGTCATTTCTCGGCCAGTAAACTGTGTGCGGCGAAATGCCCAAGAAGAAACCTGGTGCTTGGAAGTTGAGAGGTACTAATAATAATCGTCGCGATAAAATCAAATTAACCGAACGTAAATGTCAAAGGAGATTCACTTTATCGATAATTATGAAATTCCCACTAATTAAGTTCAATCGCAATGATTACGTCGACCACAAAAGGAGTCGATGGTCCAGGTCGGCTCCCAGAGACGCTTACTAATTGCCGATTAACTAAACGTGTGCCGGTTTCTCTGTTTTTTTTTTTTTACATCGAAGTTGAATGGATATTTTTATAGTAAATCGATGGTAACTATATGATAAAGCGCTTCAACTTCTTTCGGTACTGATACTTAAAATATTATTATACATGTTTGGTAACTAACTCTGTGCTGTAGATTAAACAAACGAATGGAATATATTTTTTCCCGTTTGATGGATTCATTACAAAAGAGGATATATTTTTTGTAAATAATGCATTAAGAAACAGGCTAACATATCATAAAAACTCAAAAGAGCAGAGGCAATTAATCTACCCGATTGAAAACCATGTTGCCGGTCTGTTTTATAAGATTATTCTTATCTATAAATTTTATGAATCGATCAAGAAAGCAGTATTCAAATATTTTAGAAAAACTAGAATAAACTGTTATACAGGGTGTTTTGAAACATCGTTTAAAGATTTTAAGGGCATGTAGTACGATCGAAAATAAGGTTAAAAGTCATAATAAACATATGTTCACAAATCAACCGTTTACGAGATAACAGCGAGTGTTCCTAGTAGTACATGGATATAACATATCCCAGTAAACAGGTGCTTATCAGCTATTGTTTTATGACAGTTTAATTTGACGTTTTGTGCAATTCGTAGCAATTACAATGGTTGCGTATTCTAATGCGGAAATCAGTGATATGGTGTTCATGTACGGTCGTGCTAATGGGGATTCTTTACAAGCACGTCGCTTCTATGCTGAAACGTTTCCTGATCGCCAACTGCCTTCGCATGCGATGTTTCAGACGGTGTTTCAACGACTAAGAGAAACTGGTTCGTTTGAGAAGCGGTCTTCTGATACTGGACGGCAGAGATTAGCATGTACTCCACAGATAGAAGATCGAATTTTGAATATTATTGATGAAAATCCCGAAACTAGTGTTAGAAGAATTTCGACTGAAGTGGGTGTAAGCAGCAATATTGTTTGGAGAACTCGTCATGAGCAACTCCTATACCCCTACCATATCCAACGGGTACAAGCCCTTACTGCTCCGGATTATCAAGCGAGAAGGGCTTTCTGTGAGTGGTTTTTGCGAACAGGTGCTGATCGGCCAGATTTCGCTGATAACATCCTTTTCACTGATGAAGCTGGTTTTACTAAAAATGGAATATTTAATTTCCACAACAATCACTCTCTAAACATCTGGTTAGGCATGATAGGGGAACGGTTGTTAGGACCGATTGTTTTGCCACACCGCTTAACAGGTCCTGCATACCTCGAGTTCTTGGAAAATACTTTATTTGAACTTTTGGAAGATTTACCTATAAATCTAAGACTGACCCTCTGGTTTATGCAAGATGGAGCTCCACCGCACTTTACGCGTGCTGTTAGGGAACATCTTAACAATGAATTTCCTGGGAGATGGATATCGCGAGCAGGTCCCATTGCTTGGCCTCCAAGGTCTCCCGATCTAAACCCGTTGGACTTTAGTATCTGGGGTTATTTGAAAAGTTTAGTGTACGCAACACCGGTAAACGATCTTCCAGAGTTGCGCCAACGAATAGAACACTGTTGCCAGATAATACGAGAAAAACCCTTGTTTTTTGAAAGAGTGCGCGCTTCCTTTGAAAGCAGATGTAGATCTTGTGTCGAAATGGAAGGACGTCATTTTGAACATCTTCTTTAGTTATAATCTATTTTATGTTAAAATACAATAACATCTTAATAAAAACCGCTAAAGCAAACTTATTCTGCATTTGCGATAAAATCGCTGTTATCTCGTAAACAGTTAATTTGTGGACATATGTTTATTATGACTTTTAACCTTATTTTGGATCGTACTACATGCCCTTAAAATTTTTAAACGATGTTTCAAAACACCCTGTATATAGTTGATTAATGTGCATATGTTAAAAATATTTTCAAATATACAGGGTGTTACAAATTCCCAGAGCCACTTTCAACTATTTTATTTTAAATGGATTGCTATATTTTTTAGTTATTATTTCGATAGTCACCTAAAACACCTTTGCAGTGATATATGGTTATGTGCGCTTCTGACTGTCAGTTTAGGCTATATTGCAAATTTTGTCAAAATTTTGACAGTTGCGACTTTTGAGATTTTAACTTTTATCTTAACAATTGTTTTAGTGTCGCGCGTGAATCTTGTGTTATGGATTTGGGGGCTAACAGTTAGCATGTTTCAAGGTTGTATAACTTAGAAATATATACAGGGTGTTAAATTTGTCATGGAACATTTTTCGAAATTCAAACGCTTTTCTTTCGATTTTTTTAATGGAACCTATATTTTTCAATATAATCAGGAAATTCCTTTCAAAATGGTACCAATAACGTAATACTTATTTTCAGTGGTTTCGAAGATATTATGGAAAATATGTTTAATAATAGCAATTTACCCCTATTCATTTGTTCTTTTTTATGTAAGTTGTTTAGATTATTTATAACGTAACAAAAACAAACCGTACGTGACACAAAATTATTTTATTTTTTACACTTTTAGATATATATAATAATTTTAAATCAAAAGATGCTCCAATATGTCTCTATTCAGCTCCGTGTGTATGGTCTGCCTTACATTTTCAAATATACATATTATCATATTATCCACATTTAACTGAAGGGAAGCATTTCCTATGCGTTTGTGCATGTTGTATGCCGTTGCATCGGGTGGCATGCATCTGATGGTTTTTTATAGTAGGCCGTAGAAAAAAATCACAGGGGTTCAATCTGGTGATGCGGTGACCAGCTTAATGAATCCCAATCCGTCTATGGATAAATACCTTATAGGGTGCGCTTTTACAGCAGCACCGTCATGTTTGAATGCACAATCGTGTTGGTACCACAATCTCTCCATAAAATTCCTATGGAGGCCTTCTAGCAGTATTGGTAAATTATTTTAAAAAAAGGTTCTATAAATCTCACAATTTAAGGTATTGTCAAAGAAGAATGGATCCACAACGGTGTTCCCTGATGTCCCCCCCCCCCCCTCGCTTGTGTTGATACTAAATGGGTTTTGTGTATCATAGTAGTGTGAAGTTTTTCTGTCCATTATTCCAGAATTGACAAATGTTGCTTCATCTGTGAAAAACACAATAATCTAGAATATTTTCACCGATACACAAGTTTCTTTTCAAAATCCGTGTGTAGTAAGCCATGGCGCGCCCGGTGTAATGCACAATCTAATAGTAATAAAATAGATATTTGAAAATAGTGCTTTGAATTTTCGCGAGTAAGTCAACGGATATGGTACGGGGAACTAGTTGTATGCCGCCTTTAAATTAAAAATTTCAAAGGCGGCATACAACTTTCCCGCTCACCAGAAACACTGCCTGTAATCATGCGGTCCTAGGTTCGCCAGTATGTCGTTACGTAGTTGGATTTTGTTAAAAAAAATAAAACAAAAATGAGCGTGTCCACTTAGGGGGGGGCTTTAATATCAGTTATTACACGATATTTTACGTGTGAACACTTACGCTGACATTTTATTAAGCCATTAAGGTCTGGTAAATGCATGTTGCTTTGCCGAGATGAAAGGCCGGGCCTATTTATCGTCGATCGTAAAGAAAAACGTTATAAACGTAATGCGTGTGACATGCACATTAAGAATACCAGAAATACATATATTTATATTCCTGTTTATATGAATTTAATCCAATACGTGGTTGTTCTTAGTTTATAGATATGTAAGATGTTGTATTGGTTACTGGTATGTATCTTCTTAAGTACTAGCTGGATTGGATAAGTCGTCTCAAATGCTCGTTTTCGACTACTAACATGTACCGTTTAATGTTTTACCATGTGTAGATATGATAATGGGCCAGTAAGGTCCATTTAATGGGTGTGCATTCCTTATCAATTGAAAACTTGAGCTTATAATGCCCATGTAACTCTGTAATAGTTCAGTAGTACATTGCGCCTGTTCGTTGATCTAGAGAAAATATTGTGATGATTTTGTTATTATCAATAGGTACTACAAGTTGGCAAATATTTTTACAGGTATGTATGTAGGGCAACTTAGAGAACTAGATAATAACTAGCTTCTGCGTGTTTCAAAATCAAATTCTAATAAATTACTCTACTATGAGATCCTATAAATACAATAATACTTATATGCACATATTCACATCGTTACAATACATAATACCATAATAGAAAGCCTAATTGCAATCCCAATAACAAAAATATAGCATCATTATGCATGCAGGTCGAAAAACTATTAAATTACCATGGATTGAATATCTAATTGATGCGACGGAATGCGATTATCTGTACTACACATCTGCCAGGTAGATACGCAGGTCTTTTATCGCCTCGGTAATCTTAATTAGATGAAATCTCTACATAATAACAATGTTTTCTATGTTCGCCTGGCGCTCTTTTACATTCAATATAATTTCCTGTGGGCTAATAACTGGGGAGTTTACCGACATTAAATTAGTACAGTTGATAACGCGTATCAGCAATTAATGCATCCGCCTAAATGTGAACTCCAGGAAGAGACGAATAATGCCTTTTCTTGTAATAAGCCCTGCATGGTCGGAGATGCTGCGCGATAAGGAACACGGCCCGGAGCCGAGAAACACCTTTCCCTGAAATTATGTTAAAACATCACAAATTATTCTCCGAATTCGATCTATTAAGCAATTTGATACCGAATTAATGGATATTAACTTATATCGGGCCATGTATGCGCGTAGACTGGACTGACTAATTATGCTAATTGTAGGTACTGACGCGGTTGGAAAATTAGGAATGGGATATCGGAAATGTATCGTGGATATGTTTTATAAAAGAAAGCTTAAAGCAAAGGTATTTACATTTTCTTAATGTCAGAGAGATTCTCAATATCTTTTCCAGTCATTACAATGAAGAATAATTGACACTGAAGTGGAGTTTTTTGATCAAACGAATTAAATAATACTTTATAATTGGAGTGTGTAACTTTAAAGTATGTCTTTGTATCAGTGCATTTCACACTCGATCTTCTATCTGTTGGGTACATGCTAATCTCTGCCGTCCAGTATCAGAAGACCGCTTCTCAAACGAACCAGTTTCTCTTAGTCGTTGAAACACCGTCTGAAACATCACATGCGAAGGCAGCTGGCGATCAGGAAACGTTTCAGCATAGAAGCGACGTGCTTGTAAAGAATTCCCATTAGCACGACCGTACATGAACACCATATCGCTCATTTCAGCATTAGAATACGCAACCATTGTAAGTGCTACAAATTGCACAAAACGTCAAATTAAACTGTCATAAAACAATAGCTGATAAGCACCTGTTTACTGGGATATGTTATATCCATGTACCTACTACTAGGAACACTCGCTGTTATCTCGTGAACGGTTGATTTGTGAACATATGTTTATTATGACTTTTAACCTTATTTTCGATCGTACTACATGCCCTTAAAATCTTTAAACGATGTTTCAAAACACCCTGTATAATATGATGTTATCACAGTTTAAAAACTAAAAATTTGTGAAATTCTCAGATGCTGAAGTGACACTTAAATTGCGTTTTTAAAAAAAATTGCAACCAAAAATAAGAAAAAACATTATTTCCATTTCAGTATACAGAAATAAAAATGGTCGCCAAGGAACGACTTCGGTTGTTCCCTGGCGACCACTTTGTTTTCAATTTGTCAGTTACTAAAAGTGTGGAAAAGTATTTAACTTGCTCTAAAATTATGAAATATTTCTTCTTCTTTAGAGTCAACTATATAAATTTTACGAAATAGGTGTCTATCTATAAAAACGTGACTGTACACTTCGCTTGGCGTTATATTTAGGAAATAAGGTGAAATACTACTAAATTAAGATAAATTTTCTCTATTTCCAGTGTTGTAGTTATCGGCTGAGCAATATGATTAGGGGTTGCAATACCGACCTGCTTTACCAAAACCAATAATATTAAACTAATATGAATACCGGTATTTTGGTATATTCTGTATTTAAAATATTAAGACAAAATGTTATACGATCCTTCTTATCTGCTTTTTATTGTAATAACAAGTTTTTGTCGGCATTACCGCCAACTCCAGGTATCTGATTGTGACTCATGAAATTTTTTGTATATTGAATCGAGGTTTCGTAATCTGTATCGGCTTTATTTTGCACAAATATGGAAAGACATACAGTTTTTGTTCTTACGTCTACCGTCGGCAACCTTTGTCCAATATATTATTATTATTGTATTAATATTAAATCTGTTAACATTCTTGATATTAAGAAGTAAAGCATAGGTCTGTAGTTTCGGTCAAAGCCCGGAGTAGCATCTAAATGTGTTTGTTTTTTTTGTTAATTTCAGCGTTACAGGGTGAAATAACAACAAAGAATAAACTATCAATAAAATTGAAAACGAGAGAACATAATTGATTTCTTTATTTAATTTCAACATTAACAAAAAAAAAAAATTTCTTTCTGACATACATAAAGCCATCCCATCAAGAGATTTTACGACGGGGATTTTTCATACATCCACATAGTCATATGTAAAACGTAAATAGTTGCTTGGTAGTAATATAATTACTGACATATGAGAAATTAGGTACGAAAGAAATCTTCGATCCCCTTTGTGCTTATTTCACATCAAATTCGTCGTCGTTCAAGGTTTCGATGTTTTGATGTTGTTCCGCGGGCATCGGCCTTGGGAATTGTCGCTTCGTTACCGAAAATCGTAAAAAATCGAAATTTCGGAAAAGATTTACGCGTTTACCCCTATAGGGCCAGCGGCCCTATTATTTATTATTTTTATTGTATTTTAATGTTAAATATACTTTATTTCAATGTTAGTTTGACTTATTTTTATTCACCTTGAATTTCTTAAGAAATAAAATCTGTAATACACCAACACGTTCCTTTTTGCCCTCTAATTAATATTTTGCAGAAAGTTTAAATATTTTTCTATACCAAAATGCTTTACAACTGATTCAAGTTTAATTATAATTTCCGTAATATTACTGAAAACAAAAATCCCAATTCAAATCAGAAACAATTATACATTTTTTATTTCAATAATAAATTTTAAAATTTTAATTATTAAAATAACCTCAATAATTCTGCTGAACTATAATGAAAAGAACGTCTTAATGCTAAACAAGATAAAAGATAAGTCACTAAACGTTTATCATCCTTAAAAACATAATCATACATCACATTTTCACCAAGAGAATACGTAGTTCCCCTCAACACATCTACTTCCGGGAGCCTACTAAAACTCACATAAGCGAATAACCGGCTTAGAAAGAGAGTGACGGGGCGGGTGTTTTGCTCCCGAGTATATCCGAACGCGCTTACACTGTGCCCTAGAGCGGACATTTTGGGTGTCCGTGAGTGTACGTACCTAAAAATTCCCAAGATATTTTGACCGTAAGTATGTCTCTACCAACGCTCCTTAGCACTATATATATATATACGCATATTATATATACACTTTACTGCGGCCAATGTAAATGTTTTAGTATAAACATTTATAACATTTCACTCTGGTATTTAGGATGTCATTATACGAGATTCCTGAAATTTCATTTAATCCTGTGAATGGTTTGAACTCGTTCCATTATTTATGTCGAAACGCGGCGCATAACAATTATAAAGTAGCAGAAAACATTCGCAATTCTCCCTAGGAAAATAAACAGGCTTTTCAGTACGCCAGTTTATTTTCATTCGCCGGTGTTTGTATATTTGATACGCGCGTTACCTCGATACATCACATCGGATCTACTATTTCGTAGTAGGTGTATCATAATAATACGTAAAACGTAGTGTGTAGTATCTAGTAACTTGAATATTGGCCAACCACGAACGATAAAATCGACGGAATAAATCTCGCGTACTGACGCCGTTTTCAATTCATAAAATTCGCCACAGTGCTGATCTTGACCCCGAGAAGTGCCTCTAATTTACTCCCGTTTACGTCACTCCCTTGCTAAATTCGCTTCGGTAAGAAAACAGATGCCTCCTGTTTTATTGACTGGCCATTAATTTCTATATTTACATATAATATTGTTTGCCCTCTCTCTACACAACATTAAAGATGTATAGACGTTAATATATAACATGTGATAGGCATAAATAGTACAACCTACAATGGATAATGAAATTGCTATTCTTGCTGTACGGTGTTTGCTTTTGCACACGATCTGCAGAATATAACTGCAAACAGTTATGCAATATTGAAATTTTAAGTCTTAAATAAACAGAACTTCATGGTATCCAACCATAGAGACGATAGAGTGCTGATATTGAACTCAAAACTGCCATCAATTGAAATGCGGCATCTTGGAACACAAACGTCATCAATGACGTCGATACCATCAAATAAATAAAGTTAAGGATATCAATAAATTTTAATTAGCACTTGCAATTTGTAATGGGAATTAGTAGCATATGTTAGATTTTATCCTATGTATTTTTTTTATTAAAGTTGTGGACAACTTAGAACCATAGACTGTTTTTAAACTTACGATGAACTGGTAACATATACTTCATTCGTCCTCAGGTTTAATAAGAGAGAAAAGAAAAAAATTCTTCCAACGCCATATAAAAATACGTAGGAAAAATCTAAGTTTCATGAGATCTTCACGACTTGTCGTAACAATCCAACATTGTATGTTGTCTTCAGGAGTAAATAATATACTGCAGTAGTTGTTGTCTAATTTATTGATGATTAAATAATATTAGTTTACTTAAATCCTTCCTTATTGATTTTCCTTGTATTTTTTCTGTAAACTTCTTCGCTAAATTATGAAAGCTAATTTTGCTATAAGACGATATTATGGTTTTACTTTAAATTGAAACATGAGTTTCTTCCAGAGGTGACATATCTAACAAATAATGGGACAAACTAGAAAAAATGGTTTGGGGAACATGACTTGATAGTAAATAAGCAAAAGTCGTTAGGAAGTTTTCTTCTTGTGGAATCTTGTTTCCTGCCAAGAGCATTACTTTCCGAATTTGTTTTTCGGTGAACTGGCAAATATATCGTATCTCCTTTGATGGGCAATTTAAGGAAATATATATGTTATACATCATTTATTTACCTCTACCCTTTGTTTTCAGGAATATCAAGTGATTCTAAATAAAAATATACTTTTTTAGATTTTCTTTGTCCGAATTCCTTGTTGGAATAACTCCCTCTTTAATTCGCACAATCTGTCCCGTTCTATTAAAATCCTTTTCGAGGAAATGTAGTGAACAAACATATACACGCTTACTTTTGCAGGGATTTATGGTACCCGTAACAGTAATCCACACAACAATGTTTGGGCATTCTACAAAAAATTATTTCACATAGAAACACTAAGTATTATCATAATTTCAGAATATTTTTAAGCTATGGCGTTATTCTGCAACTTACATATGACAAGTTAGTTCTCCGTCGTCTTTGTATCTATGGCTTTTGCAGGATTTTACACGACACGATGGCATCACTTTTCTTTAGGATAAACTACCTGGATTAATTGTCATATAAGCCCAATTGTTAATGCTATAATATGCGTACTGACACCACACCCTTACACGTAAAACAAAAATATCGGGTGAATAATATATAATATTCGAAAGAGTCCGTGAAAGAATAAAGCAAAGAAAGTAAATAAAACAATCAAATTGCAAGGTTAGGTAACATCAGTAACACTTGTCAACTTGCAAAAACTTAACGTGACTTAACGCAAATGTGTTGCTGTTACGAAACCTTTTATTATTTCAACGCCTACTACTAGAAACGACAAAAAATATTGTGCAACCCTCGTATATATGCACATATAAGCACACCTATGTATTTGTTCACAGTAATACAACATACAATTAATTAGCAAGCACATAGTAATATCCTACAAACCAATTAAACCAGTATCTACAGTGAAGGTCAAAATAATAATTCACATTAACGTATCCAATCTCATTTGACAATTGGCACTCATTGGTAACAATGTAAATTAGGTTTAGAGCACATTTATAAAAATGCCGTATCCTTCGAATTAGCGAGAATGAAATTTATTAGTTTCCTAGCGGAATGCTAAATCACTGGAATAATATTATTGGAATAACACCACTAATTGCGAGTACAATGTGTTACCGCAACAGCGTTGTTGATAACCGTATATACGCACATACATGCACTAAATGATACAAATAAATTGTCTAACGCAGTACGAGTAAGCGTTAAATGCAAGTGATACTGAACAATAAAACAGTGGAGGCTAGCAGATTAAATTGTTAGTGGGTCTCTTTGAATATTAGGTATTGTATTGTAACACTTATCTAAAATCTCTAAAAAAAAGTCAATCCGGGGACACATTGTATACAAATCTACTAAATTTGTCAAGATGTCATTGTGCATGTGAGACCAAGGGTAAAAGCTGTAAGATTTTTTAGATGTAGTTACCTACATACAATTAGTGCAATGGCTTTTACGTTAAATATTGTTGTTAGTTAAACTACTCCACTGCATCTACTCTTCAGTTTTATGGATTAGCGATTAGATCGCTCACTTTTCCAGATTAATTATTTTATTATCCAATTATATAATCACAGGTTCAGTTAACGCTATGGCAATATACCTAGCATCCTATATATATAATTATCGGTTACAGTTATGATAACATAATTTGCATGCGACTGAACAAACTTGGTTATAAAAAGACCTCAAAAGTATTTATTTTCGATTAAGTATGTACACGTGTAGGAAGTATCCTACTTATTATTTATAAAGATTTAGTGATAGTATATATGTATGTACCTAAGAAGTATGTCTACCAGACTAGGATATCATTAAAACAAATTGCATTACTGGTAATTTTCTTATCAATTCTCATGATCCTGCGCATGCCTGCCAATTTCCATGAATATGCAAAGCTGGATTCCGAATTTTAAAATAATTTAAGTTTACATAGTACAGTAACATTATAATAATTATCTTATCTTGGCATTATGAATAACTCATGTTATCTAAGCAAGTCAATTATGGATGAGATCAAAAGAGCGTATATTTACAATTGGCCCATTCCGACTTGTTGCAACAATGTGATTTGAGAAGACTTTATAAGGTCACCTGCCCCTCTTCCCATGTATCGGCCCTGTAATCTAGCCGGCATTGGTTTAATTATAAAGCTATAAAGTAAGCGCTTTTCTAAATTAATTTGGTGTTTCTCAATTAGTTTGGTGCAAGATTTGCTAATGTCGTTGGGATAACCATTCATGTTTAACATTATGGAGAAAACGTTTCAGGCAAGAGTTTGTGCATTGTTTGATTAAAGATATAGGACTGTTGTAGAAGATCCGGAATCGATCCTCTTCAAAATAGAAAGAAAATGTAATGAATGAGGATTAGTTTTCAACTTTAATTTATTAATACCAACATGAAACATCAAGTTATTTATCATAGATTTTATTTTTACGTCACTAGTTATTCTTCAAACGTCTAAACATGTTAAATGTGTAAACCGGCTTAAACATTGACATGAACATCTGATCGACCTAAAAAATAAATAAAAATTAACACACACAAAGTTCCGATCGAACGAAATACATCGCCGCTATAAATAATAAATAAAATGAGCAAAAAGTCATTCAATTATCTTATTTACCCGTATATTTAAGACGCTGTTGTATATACAACTAAAAATATTTCGAGTTTATTATCGCTAGTTGATTTTCCAGTATTAAAATAAACCAACGAAATCATTTACGTCCTTATTGTGTATCATAGATTTTGAGTCAAGGCTCCTAGATAGATAAGTTAGCGGCGTCATATAGAGAATCACCATTCTTAATTTAGAAGATCTAAATAAACGGATATCGGTGTCGCATATGCATTAAAGTTTACTGAAAGTGTCACGTTTTATTCCTAAGTGGTTAATTTTAAATAATTTATATCTGTAACAATCCTCCTTAAACCAATTTTCGGCCGTACATGTACAGAATTTGTCTTCATTAAAGTTTTACGACGTATAAATACCAATGACATCATCATAGTTTTAGAAAGAAAAAGAAGACGACTATGCGGATGCAAGTGCGCATTTTTATTGTATATCTAAAGCGGCTTTAATTAAACCACTATTAAAAATCTAATTAATCTTGCCTTTCGTGATTATTAATCTTTTACGATACGGTATAGACGTGCAGCAGATGCGTAATCCCTGTTGGATAACCAAGTTATTGCTAATCTAATGATATATTTTAAAAGCACTATGAGCTAAGGGTCATTAAGTTTTAATTACTCCGCTGTAAAAGTTTCACCTACAAAATACAATTAAACTAGCCATCGCTTGAGACGTTGCCAATACTTCCTAATCGGTTAAATATGCATCACATCATCTGCTGCTGGTTCCGATTAGATCTAGTGCGTCTACCTAATCAAGGAAAAACGTGCTTGCAGTATGTAAACGTGATCAAAGTGAAGTTACTTTATCGCATATGAGGAAGTAAATGTTGAAAATTAATCGCATGCTAATAACTCAGTTAAGCTATATTCATTAAAACGGTTAGGCATTAATGTTTTACGTAAGAAGAAAACACCTTGAAGAATGTGAAGTACAGTGGTAGAACCTCTGGGATTAGTAGCAGGTAGTAGGTTGTAGAGCAGAGGGAAGTTACGCCGATGTTTACCTCAAGCTAGGATGAAAAAAGAGGAGGACTATGAACCTGGTTAAAAATCAGATTTCATCTGGTGCGGATAAAAAACAATTTGTTAAAAGATCTCTACATCCTTATCCATACGACAAAGTACAAAGAGACCATAAAAAAGACCGCACAAAACATTAACACAGATCTCGCAGAAACTCAATGGAAGTTCCAAAGATGCAGTCTAATTAGGAAAAAATATACTGACAAGGAGTAGGCAAGAACTGCGAAACACAAAATTAAATGAGTCGTATATCATTTGATAGAGGGAGTTAAGAGTAGAAAAACTGTAAACGGGTTTTGCGACGATTTCGTACCTCATTTTCTTTTTTTTATTTACTAATAAATAATTATTGCATTGTATTATAATTGTTTTTTTTTCAATGTTGTGTGTGAAAGTTGTATATGTATTAATGATTATTAGGAATCACATATATTACGAATAAAAATAAAAAAAATGAATACTGATAATAGAAAAATAATGTCCCTAAGATGGGCTCGAACCTATTCCACTTCCTAGTAAAATTCGTAATTCGTGCCCTCAACTAATTGGGCTACACAAACACTAATCAGTCGTATACATATAATTCTTCTTAAGCTACAAGCGTTAATGTTTTTAAATAAAATTCTTCATATCTCAAAAATTAAGGCCCATGCACTCAAACCCATTTACAGTTTTTATACACTTAATTTCCTCTTTCAAATAATATATGAGTCATTTAATTTTGTGTTTCGCAGTTCTTGCCCACTCCTTGTGAGTGAGATTTTTATCTTGAGACAACGGATATCTCTAAAACACTGCATCAAATCAGAAAAAAATCTTAATAAGATTTGTTATAATGTAGGGGGCTTACTGAATGGTGCCGAATTCGATCCCCCACCTCACCCCCCAGAGTGGGAGTGGGAGGACAACTTTGAAATCTTAAATGGGAACCCCCATTTTGTATTTGCAGATTCGGTTTCTACGTCATCAAGTATGTAGTGTTTGTTTGAAACTTATTTTCGATTGTGAACGTCTAGAAAAAATACACAACAAAGAGAAGCAAGCAAACATGATTTTGTTTTTTTTTTTTTTATTTTAACATTAAATAACATTTCAAAAAGCCATTCAACAAAGAAGAACTTTACTTTATCATAACCATTTCAGAAAATGTGCCCTTCTACTTCGATACATTTATTTATTCGCATTTTGGGATGATTGCACACAACTGAGAAGTGTTTCCGGCGTAATCCTTGAACAAGCGTTGGTGATTCGCTCAATCATGTTTTCCCTCGTGGTTGGCACTTCTGTATAAACTTCAGACTTTAAGTGACCCCATAAAAAGAAGTCAGGTGAAGTAAGATCTGACGATCTTGCAGGCCAAGACACTGCACCACCTCTTCCGATCCATCGACGATTGTAGGCTCGATCTAATAGATGCTTTCAGTGCATCAACCATTATTTGTTGAGCACTGGCAACCATTTTTTCAACATGTTCTTTGTTCTAAAGAACACCCCATAATTGCAAATATTACATCGAGCTTAGACCAATAACAATCCCTCGTTTAGCTGTGAAAACAGCTGATTTGTGCCAAATGAGCTAAAATGGGGCAAAAATGCAGGAATGAAGGACATAAACATGCATGGAACACTGGAACTTTCTCTGTACTGCTAACGGTGTTTGTAATTAACCAAACTAAAAGACATCAGGAACAAAGTTAGTTACATTCTTATTAACAGTGACAATAAATTGATGAATATGTAATTTATACATGTATATTTCTCACACAATTTTATTATATGCTAATCTTAAATGTAAAATCTATCCATACAATTTCTCCATACGCATTTATTGAAGACGCACAGTAAAGCAGTCATATTTAATTAATTTTATGATAAATTGTTGTTGCTATCGTCTAATTCTAACAATTTGTCGAAGCAAATCATTATACGCGCGGCCTTACACAATCATACAAGCCGTAGATTCCCCATCTCTGTTCGAGTATACGTTCGCAGCGAGAGAATCTTTATTAATGCTGTTATCACCTGCTGTGATCAGTATGTGTATACTGGTCAGCTGGATGCTGGCGCTAAGATTTTATTGCATCGTGTATCTCTGCACGCAGACAGGGTGTTAAAATCGGTTTTTCTTCGATAACAATTTTATTGTTGTGTAAAATAAATGTACCTATTTTGCTGTTACAAGAAATTCAAATTTTTGGGCAAATATAGTACATATACGATTAAAAAAAAATCATTTAGGCTTTAAACAATAAAAGATTACTTCCATTTTAAAATAAATGTGATTATATTCCTGTATAATATTTGAAGGTATTTACATTAAATATACGAAAGGCAAAATTTTAATTAAACAATTCAAAACGTTTAGAATTTCCGAGAAAATGTCCACACCTCTGGAAGCGTTAACGCTAACATGTTTACCCGCCAAATAAAGGATTATATCTTTCTATAAATGAAAACATAATGTTTCCTGGATTTGTCACATTTGTAGAGACATTAAAGCACCGCTTCAAGCACACAAACGCAATACACAGGTGATATGTTAGATTTAGGTGTGGCAAGCACAAACAATGCATTATGAGATCTTATCCATATTAAATAGTATGTACCTAAATACTGTTAAGTAATGACTTTGTACGTTGACATAAACAAGGGGGTTTACAAGCTGTCTAGTATCTTGGTATTAATTAACCGAGTGCCATTGTGATGCTCTGCATCTACATCATAAAGAAGATTAAGACGCATCTTCCAAATTCCAAGTGAACTACAGTGTATGATTAGGTGCGTAGTATTCCCTGTTCTAACATATCAAATTCAGCAAGGAATTTGCAACATAATATTTTTAATGTAGTATTACCGATTAATGCAAATTGTAATAAAGTTGATGGTAAAGTGGTGATCGTAGTGTTAAACGTGCACATTATCAACAAATTTCGAAAAGATGTACGCAATTAGCAGCGTTAGAAAAGCAATTACTCATTACTTAATGACAAAGCTAATAGCTGTAAATTGTAAATAAGTGCGATATGTGACATTATAAAGAATTTGTTAAATAAAAGAGTTTACATTTGTTTGTTTAGGGATATTATGTATAGTCTGTCCATCGGTATAACGATTTGACTTTTAAGGATTATTGGGGATTATACACTACCTGGTGCCGCAGGTATCGAGTGATTATGTAAATGAGGTAATGGGCCGTATTAGGAGAAATTTTCTTAAGTAGAGGAGTAATTATGTAATTTATAATTACCATTTTCAATTTAAACTTTATTATTCTAAAGTAAACAATTCAAATTGAAGACAAGATAATTATTTGTATATTAAATTTGTGATAATCTGTCACTGCATTTTAACAGTTTATCAGCCTGTATGTAGTAATCTTTCTGAATACGTCGCTGTAAACCACCCGTGCTCGAAAAGTATTATAGCGGTTGGGTAGCATTTATTTTCTGAAAATTGGGTGCTAATAAATAAGTCAAATCGTTATATCTATGGACAGACTATAGCTTTAATACCTTCCATACAACAGAGACATAAAATCCACACAAAATGTTAATTATTCGTGATCATTAATTCCTACTTTTACATTATTCTGCACATTTATAGCATTATTAAGGCTTTCCTTTCAAGATGAATATTTCATTTAATCAGGAATGCAAATTCTGTCACTGCGATAAGCCTATACTAAATCACGTGGCGAATTGGGCAAATTTTCAAGTGATCCTCTTTAAATATTTCAGGGAAACTTGGTCCGCCCATACTCATTAATTCATCTGATTCGGGGTCTAACCTCTCAGCGCTCTAGAATTTTACGTCCATTTTTAAAATTGAATTAGTTTTCGTCGTCAAACCGAGTTGGAAGTTTGCTAAGTTCTTATAAAGGCAGCGATACCTTTGTGCCATGATTTTTAGGGATTAATGGGATTATGGAGAGTGAATATTTGTCGTATCTCCGTGTAGGAGTTTAGCAAGACGCAAGATTATGTATACACGAACTTAGGAAGTGCTAAAATACCTTTTACAATATTATTAAGTTTATCGTGTCATTTCGTAAATTGGGTTATATTGAGTGACGAAAACTTTTGCAGTAAATTATTATGCAGATATGGAATATCTGGGGGTTAGTTCCGTCTCGAAATTTACGATGACATAAAAGAGAAGAAAAAAAAAACATAGTTACATATTCAGATTACAACCTTTACACGATATAAAATTGGAATTTAATGGCATGGATAAGGCTCAGCAGACTATTTATATGGAAGGTGATAAGTTGATAATTACTACAAAGTAATGCTTTTTTATATTTTTATTTCTTTATATGTGTTGACAGTTAAGTCCTAACTAAAAGACCATACACATATGTTAATTTACCTTTATATACAGGGAATTTCAAATAAAACGAACCACATAAAACTTTTTACTTGTTCTAATTTATATAGAATTGCGAAACTTGTCAATTATTTTATCAAGGGGATCAACTTTTAAAGACGGGCCTGAGTAAGTAGCGTTTGCCTACTTCTGGAACACTCTGTATAGTTAAAAATATTTATAGATGGTGCGGCATTGGATTTTATAAAATTTTTGTAGAAAAAAATTGTTTCTAAAATACTAGAGCTGTAATCAAAGCACAAGTCTTTGTACCCGGTACAAGTATCCCACGCCGTGACTGCCACAGCTTAAGAATGTGCTGCTGAAGCAATTTCAAGACAAAAATGTCAAATGAACATAAACCCAAATCTTGTTCGTAAGTGAAGCAATTGAAGTTTTAGATAACTCTACTAGTGCAAGCATTATAGGCACCACTGTTGATTTCGTTGTTATTAAAGTGTTAGGATGGTGTGAACTACCAATACTTAATACGATTCACACTCAACCTAGTATGGAGAACGACATAATTTCCATTATTTAACTGTACATGCTTTAGAAACTGCTAACGACGCAACAACATTTGAATTTAGTCACTCGTTAGTGAGTAATCGAAGATTAATGAATAAATATTATAAATATTGTTTATTGATGAAGCCTCCTCTACTAAAAAAACGGCATCAACAACACCAACCATATCATTAGGCACTTGATAATCCACGGAAAGCTAGAGAATCCCATTTTCAACACAGATGCGGTGCAGAATACTTGCATTAGTAGGATTATCTAAAATGCTTGTAACTTAGTTACGAAGGAGTTTTGGGCCTATGTTCATTAAAGATTTTTTTGCTGGAAATTGCTTCAGCAACACATTCGTAAGCTGTAGCAGTCATGTCATAGAACACTCTGCACTAGGGTTGCTGTCAAGTTACGAAACATATTTCTAGTGATTGTCCCCCGCCGAAAAGTAATCGTGGTCTGCAAATGTGCAAGATTAAATGAAATAGTTAAAGTTATGTTATAAGTGCAAGCATATCCTTCATTTGCTTAATACGCTCATGAAGTGTCTTCTTCTCTTTCGTTGTATATATTCTTCTTGGCATGTTCTTCCAATCAATCTGTCGTAACAGTTAAAACTTGATGTTAAATGTAGCTTTCACCTTCAGCAATTCTCTCCGAATTCGTTAGCAAATGGGCCTTAAAACAGTATGATTTCTATTTTTGTTTGCGAAATTTCTTGAATCAGACTGCATTGCCTTTAAAGTTTTCACATTCCCCAGCACTAGCATTTAGCTTGCAAATCAGTTGTGCAGTTTCTTGGCCTTTACGCAGATATACTATCGCCAGCAAACTCTTTTTCGCCGATCCACAGAAGAAGCACAGTTTTTCATTTTGAATAGGAAACAATGGGGCAAAATTAAAATATAACGGATAAACTTCTACAATAAATTAAATTATTTTTTCTCTCTATTTTTCAATCAATTTGCAAATAATATTTCAAGTTTTAACAGCTTAACATAATTTTAATTTGATTGAGTTTGAAGATTTTGAATTTGTCTCAGAGAATGTTGTGCTTTTCTTTATAATTTTGCTCAGCTATCATCAGTTTTCTCAGCTAACTGTCATCTAGACATCGACCATTTTGCCACATGACAAATTACCTTTTTTTTTCAATTTTCTAGTTCTATGTTTTTGCTAATGCTGATAAAATGTTGAAGAGCCTAAATTCAAAATATATACATACTTTGGTACCATTTATGGAAATGTTCTTATTATCAAACCATTCTGTCATAAGTATATTAGCAGTAATCAAATTACTGCATAAAAATAGTTTTAGAATGTATTTCTGCATTCCTTATAGAGTTCTGTTTAACAAAGAAAGAAGTACTTAATAAAATAAAATAGAAAATACTAGAAATAGTATTTCGTATTCGATACTCCAAGAATGCTGACAATAAATGTTGCAGCGACGCGTTGATTATTATCCATTAAAGACATAAATATTAACAAGAGGAGGCAAATACCCATACATCTAGTATAAACAAGTAAAAAAATATACGAAGTGAACATTCCGAAAACAAAAATATTGGTAAATTAAAAGTAACCACTTCTGATTTGTTAGTTTACCCACTAAATTATTCTTATTTCGGATAAAAAATAGGTGGCCCATTTCTCCTCTTGTGCAAGTTGGCGCGTGATGGATCTGCTTTCGTTCGCATTATTCAAGTTTACCTACTATAAAATATTCCAATCGCCTCGCCGATAAAATGTAAAACTTATGAATGGAGCTATTTCGGTGTACGGCACACAACGCGGTCGACTTAAATAAAACTCGGGCGTTTACACTGTGAATACTTTCGTAAGGTGTAACCGCTATAGATGAAATTTCTATCCGAACTTTTGGCACTGATTGATTTATGTTGATAGATATGTCGTGCTTGTCAAGATTCGTCGAAGTGAAAATGTCGTGGTCTTGTTTCACATGCGCATAACGGATCGGTAGGAAATCTATCAAAATTTCCGCGCGAGGGAAGTCGGCGGAATGCTTCATCAATCGCCTCACCTCGACGTTAGACAAGTGTGCGAAGTGTACCTACAGCAAATGCATGGCAAATAGGTGATACGATCTGACAGTAAAATAGTAGAAGTTTTGTGTGGAGGGTAGGGTAGAAGCTATAAGCTATGCCATTTCTAAATGTTTCTGCATAAGATTTTATTATTATCTTTTTATCATTTATTTTAATACATTTAGATCAGGGGTTTTGTGAAATAGATTTTCAACTCTTCTTTTTAGTTGATCACCAAATTAAACTTGCGAGCAACTAAATCGACTCAAATTAAAACACTCAAGTAATCAGGAAACTAAGGTATAAAATGGATTTTCAAATACTTAAGCATCGATCTTCATATGAGTTATCAAGGTTCCTTGAAAATATCACAAACCAACATTATTTCTTTGTACTTAAGCTAAAAGAAGTATACTGCAAAACGCCTTCTAAAATATTGAAGAACAGTTGAGAAGTCAAAATGTTGCATTATGTTTGATTAATCACAGTTAGGTTTGCACTTTGGTTAACACGCCAAGTATCACAATACGTTTTCAGTTGTGCGTTTTATTCATTCATTAGATATCGCAGACATCACCTAAGTACTTTTGCGAACACATAACTACTTTTATTACCGTCTAAGTTTCATTTGGATTGTCGCCAGAAAAGCCATCCTTAAAAAAAAAATCAAATCACGCAAGAAATACCCGATATTGCGAATAAATTCAAGGACGCTTTCATTAGAATAGTGACATATTCGCAAAATTACTGTTTGCATGCCGTTAAATAGCGTAAACAGTTTCGTCGCCTCGCGAATACGAATAGAAGGAGCACATTTCGAGCAGATGATGAAAGAATGCGGTGAAAATATAAATATTTGCTCATAAAATAGGCATATTAAAATCATTAACCTTTTTTCGCGATGACATTACAGGAAGTATATTACGCATCCGGGGCAAAGTAGAATCATCTTTAATGGGTTCTTGAAGAGCAAGTGTGTATACATACAAAAAAATTGGCGTATAAATTCTGTATGTTAATGGGATTAATATGAAAATTTGGTTTTTGTTTGATTGTTTGCAGAAATACGTGTAGCGGTTTGGTTCAATTGCAATAAATTATATATCTAGAGCCTAAGAGTGTTAATATTTAGTGGGATATGTTTCAAAATATTCTGTATGGTGGTAATCTATTATTTATTGTCATAAAAAAATAGTGACTGATGTTGTTAATATATTGAGCAATGAAGGGCTTCAAAGTTGTATTTATTTTTTTCTGCAAGTCTTTCTCAGAAATTTAATAAAAACAATTATAGTTTAAGTTGATTAAGTTTTAAGTTAACTGAGAAGGATCATTCGTGACTTCTCGATTTTGTTGAAACTTGTCAAACATGTAGAAGTATCCTAAATATACAGGGGGTGGGCCACTTCATACGGTGCGGTCTCTATATGGAAAAGCATAGGTTTTTTTTAAATCCATTTTATTGTATGTACAATTTAAAATTATTGTGACTTGTACAGGGAAAAAGATCCATAACAAAGTTATCTTTTTTTAAATGGAACATAATATATAATGACATATTTGGAATCTAAAGACCAAATTAGAGCAAGTTTATGTAATACTCCATAACTTTTTTAATGTTTACGGATAAAAAATATTATTATCAGTTATTTCTTACATTTCATTCCATGGTTCACTTGATCAAAACAATGTAAAGTCATAAGAAAACATATGTCTTGGTTTTCTATATAAAAAAAAAAATATGAAACTTTCGCCAGAAGTACAGTTTTTCACACACAATAATTTAAGAAAAAGTTGGTAAAAATCCGATAATAAATACAAATTTTATGGGATGTCCCAGTTTCAAATGGGTCACATTGTAGTTCCACACAGTCAGAATCCCCAATCTTTATTCATAGCAACAATTTAAATCACAAAAACTAAAAATAATAGAAATTTCAAGGTTAAACTTGACCACTTAAACGTGTGATTTCTCCGAAAACGAAAATAGCGGTTTACAACATCCGATGGGTGCTTCCTTCCTCAGCATTTTGTGCATTTCGTTACAGTTTATCTATGTTTTGTATCCACTCAGTTAATAAAGGCGTTTGTGCACCTTATTTGGGCTATATTTATATCCAATATCCAATCGTTAGTCTTGTCACATTTCAGTATCACACAACACGCTTCAAGCACATTACAGATTACCTGGTTAGTGTAGGTCATGGATGCACAGACTTATTAAGACTAGGGGCCACTCGGGCAAATCATGAACTGATGGCGGGCCGCCAGAAGTATAGGTAATTAAAGACAATAAAGAATTGATAATAATGTATTAAAATTGAAAAAGAATTTATTAATTTGAAGCGTGGCATAGTGAAAGTGGCATAGTGCTTACAAGCTTTTTTATATTTGGCTGAAATTTACTTGTAGCAACACGTAAAACTGCTTCCAAACTTTCATTTGCAAGGCGTTTCTTTCATGAACTGCCGCGGTATTTGAATGATTTTCATAAGTTTTATGGACGTCGCTCACAATATCAAAAGAAACAAAGTAATTTAATATTTATTATTTTGTAAATTACTTTTCGAACATATTTTTTTTTGGTTTTATTCTGGAATAGAATTCAATATTTTTCGAATGTACGAGAGTATTATTTTTGCTGTCGGCGGGCCACCAGTATTCGACCGGCGCGGCGGGCCGCGGTCTGTGCATCGGTGGTGTAGGTGGTTGAAGCAACCGATCTACACCTTATTACGTTACGTTACCTGGACGTTTAATCGATATCAATCTATACAGGATTGGTGGCACGAAAAACTCCTTGTCTCTCGTACGTATCTGGCAGAATTAAGTAAACACGGTTACCTTAATTACGTTACACCGTAAGCTTTGCCCAACACACGAGGATCCCTGTCGGTGAATGTGAAAGTACATAAATCTCTGTTTGGTTTACAATCTCATTAAAGCGGTTTCGCGCAAACTCCCTAAAAAGAATGTGCAGTAACGGTATTAATTAATTAAGGAGCTTTGCTCCCCTCTGTTTTCACCGAAACGAATGGATCCCGCCATATTCTTGCTTAAAAATAGGTCCTTGAGATGAATTATGGGCAAATTATGAGTAGGTGCTGGACACGAAAAGGGAATCGTATGTACTTTCGCTTTTGTGTAAGATATATTAAGTAACTCGAGCATTTTACTGTAATCGGATTGAGATCCGTTGGTGTTATTTTAGTGGAATGTTAGAAACTTTTATTTATGTCTTATATATTCTAAGTTATTCTTGAAATGACAAATCGTTTGACGACAAATAGATAGTAATCTACATGCTCCCAAAATATAACTTTTTATATTTCCAAATTCGCGATCGTCTCTTGCTAAACTAGTGTATTAACACTTCGTTGTTAAACGTCTCCGATATTAAAACGAAAAGTGTATAATATACTTTACGATCGTGGAATAAACAGTTAATCTGGGATATAAATAGGTATCCGGCAACGTCGTTGACGATTTTTACGACGAACTGGAATTATCTTTGCGGTTGCTAAAATAAAAGATGCAAATAAAATCTTAACCGGAGCGAATGGACGAAAAACGATCACTAGATACGCTTCAGATTGGATAAAAATTATTGCATATATATAATTATACAAACATCATGGAAATAGACTTGTATCCAAATAAAAAAAATTGATCCAAGTTTTTTTTTTCAACTTTTAAACGGTAACTCAAAAAGTCAGTTTTCATTTGAAAATATTGAAATGAAATTTGAAAGTAGTTTTAAACACGTTAAGTTTAGATGCGTGCAATAAGATACGTATACAATAAACAAAAAATAAAATATGTTTTTACAGTAACAACTGAGCACTTTAAGCATTGAACTTCAAAGCACGCTAGATGAGAAAGCTTATGTTAAAATAAGTTCGTGAACGGAAAGAGAAAAGCAATTTACAGGCGAACTCTCGTTTGAGTATCGAAAATCAACACTATTTTTTTGGTTACATGGAAAATGATCTTGCCCTTGCCACGCCATAGCTATGGCATAGAACATGGATTGAAGTCCTCTTGGCAG
Organism: Cetonia aurata; assembly: GCA_949128085.1. NCBI lineage: Eukaryota > Metazoa > Arthropoda > Insecta > Coleoptera > Scarabaeidae > Cetonia > Cetonia aurata. Next base: position 64,975,801 of record OX421883.1, on the reverse strand, counting down.
AATCTGCAACTTATATCTTCTTCCAGGCTTATGTTATGCTTATGCATATTTAATCTACAGTGAATAGTTAGTAGTTTTGCTACTTTTTGCATTCGGACATTCTTAAAATTAGTTACGCTAAGAATTGTTTTGCCTCTTTGGACTTATTGTCCATACATTCGTTGATGGATTTTATATATATTTTAACTTGTGACTTGATAATGCTGGAGGAAAGGACAGCTCTAGATGGTCTAGCACCTCCTTACCCCTCACGACCTTGTGGCTGGGAACCCAGGCCAATGTCAACTTGCTCTAGGTGCCTATACTACGTTTAAGAAATATCAAATCAGTTTAGAGTCAACGCTTACGTAATTGATTTCTTTAAGTGTTGACTGGTTGACTGTCAGAGAAAATAGAAATGTTTTCACCTTTTAGGTGCCGTATTTGAATCCTAAATTAAGCTAGAATAACCTAATTATATAACGATACAATAATTTGATAAATAATTGACAATAATATCCAATAATAATCGTTATTTGGGAATAATAAAACGGGAAATAAACTAAAAAAAAATAAGATGTCTCCACAGAGAGTCGAATTCCAACCTTCAAGATTACAATTCCGGGAGCTTCCGTGTCTTTGCTAGGCTCACTGCTAGGCTATCATCTTGGTTCATCAAATTATTTTCTATTCGGGTATTAAACTGTTTTATGCATTACAACATGAACACTTATTAGTCATCTATTACCAATTAATTAGTCTTTTTTAAAGAGACGGGAGTTTGAACAAAAAAAAAATTAAGAAAAATGTAAAAATTTAGAAATTGCAATTTTTTTGAACGCGACGCGTAACTTCAAGTGTAACGACAGCGAGACGCACAGCGTCGAGTCCTGTTTGAAGAGAGGCGCGTTTAAAAGAAAGAAATTGCAAATTTTTCAACGTGACGGGTAACGTCGAGTGTAACAACAGCGAGACGCGCAGAAAAAAGAAGGAAAATTAAGAAATTGCAATTTTTTTTTAACGCGACGCGTAACTTCGAGTGTAACGACAGCGAGACGCACAGCGTCGAGTCCTTTTTCAAGAGAGGCGCGTTTAAAAGAAAGAAATTGCAAATTTTTTAATGTGACGGGTAACGTCGAGTGTAACAACAGCGAGACGCGCAGCATGGAGTCTTTCTTTAAAGAGAGCCGCCTATAAAAAAAAATTACAAAAATTAAGAAAAATTAAAAATTAAGAAATTGCAAATTTTTTAAGTGAGGCGTAACGTCGAGTGTAACGACAACGAGACGCGCAGAAAAAAAATTAAGAAAAATTTAAAAATTAAGAAATTTCAAAATTTTTTAACGTGAGGCGTAAGGTCGAGTGTAACGACAGCGAGACGCGCAGAAAAAAGAAGGAAAATTAAGAAATTGCAATTTTTTTTTAACGCGACGCCTAACTTCGAGTGTAACGACAGCGAGACGCACAGCGTCGAGTCCTTTTTCAAGAGGGGCGCGTTTAAAAGAAAGAAATTGCAAATTTTTTAATGTGACGGGTAACGTCGAGTGTAACAACAGCGAGACGCGCAGCATGGAGTCTTTCTTTAAAGAGAGCCGCCTATAAAAAAAAATTACAAAAATTAAGAAAAATTAAAAATTAAGAAATTGCAAATTTTTTAAGTGAGGCGTAACGTCGAGTGTAACGACAACGAGACGCGCAGAAAAAAAATTAAGAAAAATTTAAAAATTAAGAAATTTCAAAATTTTTTAACGTGAGGCGTAAGGTCGAGTGTAACGACAGCGAGACGCGCAGAAAAAAGAAGGAAAATTAAGAAATTGCAATTTTTTTTTAACGCGACGCGTAACGTTGAGTGCAACGACAGCGAGACGCGCAGCATCGAGTCTTTTTTAAAGAGAAGCACGTTTAAAAAAAAAGAAAAGCATTAAGAAAAATGAATCTACAGGGCGTACTGACGATCCCAAACCAGTCACAGCTATTCCTAATATTTTGTAAAAGCATTGTCATCTAATAAAGCTTGCACCAAAAACTAAGGTTAAAAATTGCCAGAATCTGCTTCTTGGACTTACACTCTAACAAAATTATTATAATAAATTTAGGAAATCATACATTAAGATAGATGTTAATTGAAACCTTCTGAAACGATTTCATAGCTTACAACCATATCAATAATCACGCCAATCTGAAATGATTGCATCAAAAAATATCAACTGATCTACGTTCGCTAATAAACGAAAATGTTTACCGATACTTCAAATTTGGACTCATCTTTACCGATATTTAATACCTTTATTATTGATAGAAACAGCTTCAAAATGAGATTGCAATCCGCCTACACAAACTGTAATACTTGTAGTAAGTAACAAGGATCTATTAAAATACCTAATTTTCAACACTACGTAGATTATAGAACGCGATGATATGCACGACGCACGGTTTATTTCCTTTATAAACAATCTTGTAAACGCACATGCACAAGATCCATACCTGCAATTACTGTAACCAGGTTAATAACATAGTAATTTCTTGCAGGTTATTTGTAAAACATTCTACATATGCTTGCAGTTATTATTATATTATTTATTTCATTGGGTCACAAGAAGGATGTGAAAATGATATTTGTAAAGTCGTGTGGATTAATACTACTCCATTTAATTTCACAACCAAATACGCTGAGAAAAGAAATAATGTATACGGCTGATTGCCTGCTGTTCGCTATTTTTTTTTTTTAAAAAAAGCATTTATCGAATTAAAACTAAAAAAGCAAATATGAATATTGAATATTCACTTTCATCTTCGCATAATAAAAAATGATCTATTAATTGCAATACGTGTATTCACGCATTTAGTAATAATAAACATTTGGGAATAACAAAATATGCGTATTTAAATTAAGTTAAGTAAGTGCATACATAGTAGTATACGAACATGCATACCTTTACTGCAATCATACAATTTTACGTAATTATATACGCACTTAGGGAGAAAGGCTTTGTGGTTGGTTATATTATATTTGGTCTTGTTGAATGTAAACGGATGAATATAACTACGTATACATACATATAAATTGTGTGTTAACATTTATCTGAAGTGTGCATATAAGTATTTATAGTTAATTATATGTAAATGCATGGTCGTTGCTAACTTACCTTATAGTTTTCAACCACTTGTCAAGACACAATAAAATAACACTCAACAGACTTGACAGTAGTTGGTCAATTTTGTAATGGTTCGATGTTGAAATATGTAAAATGTACGTTGTTTATCGCTACTAGATTAGTATTACCGAGGCCTACCAATAGCTTGTATTAAAATAAACTGATCAAGAAATGGGAAGAATAGGAAGGTACCAAAAAATTAGCACATTAACCGTCTGTGTTTTTTTTTTATTCAGTATGCACTATCTACATATTATATATACCCAGCGCCTGGTTCACCCTGGTGTCCCACAAGGCAGTATCCTCGGACCATTGCTTTATCTTATTTACGTAAATGATTTTGCGTTGAGAGATGCAGTAATGTTTGCCGATGATACTTCTTTTATTATATTCAGCAGCAATATAAGTCAAGCTAGAACAACCGTAAATGACACCTTAACTACGATTAGTGAATATTCCAAACAAAACGACTTGCATTTGAATACTAGTAGACCTGTATTCATGACCGTGAGTATTCTCAGTATATTAAAAATAGTAAAATTCTTGGGTATTACGTTGGATTCACGTTGTGATTGGAGGGACCACATCGATGAGCTGTGTAGGACGTTGGGCAGCGTTTGTTTTTTGTTGACAAAACTAAGAGGTTAAGCTCCGTTCCTTGGTACTTCGGGATGCCTTGGGTTTCGAGGGAATTTATTTCAACTTTTAACAGAATAAGACTGGGCCATTGCTCTGTGGAACTTCACCTATACAGGATTGGAGCTCGTGAATCGCCATTATGCGAATGTGGTCTGGAAGGATCCACAAACCATAAATTCTTTTGGTATCCGCGGCTCAGGGCCGCTTCGTATGGGTTGATTATGGATCTCATGTCGGAGGGACACTGTTCTCCACTCTGTGTCGACCATCTGCTTTCTTCTCTATCCTTTCATACTTACCGGCTTCTTTTTAAATGTTTAAAAGTTAACGACATTAAATTGTAACATGTAATTTATGTGTAACCTTTTATTCATGCATGCCATTCATTAATTTCCAGTTTTATGTCATTTACTGAATCAGCTTTCATGCATGTTTCGCTGTAGTGAACGCTACGCCTTTTTTGTTTTTGGCCAAATGCTTTATCCCAGTAGTGGCTGCTTGATTGACTGATGTTTTGTTTTAGTTTTCACTTTTGAAACATTAAAAGTCTGTAAATGGTTTTAGAAAAGTTCTCTGGCCTCCCAGCCTGAACAGAAACCAAAAGTTCCCTTTATAGAAGAAGAAGAAGAAGAGGCCAAGTTGGTCGCGAGGTCTTACGTATGTGCTATTATACTCATTTTCAATCTGTGGTTACATATGGGTTGCTAATTTGGAGCGCTTCAGGTGATATTGAGCATGTATTTAAGTTACAAACGCGCGCAATTCGCGTACTGACAGGCGTTTCGTCTAGAACCAGCTGCCGACAATTATTTAGAGATCTTCAAACAACAAGTTAACTTTATTATACTTATGGCTGGATTTTAAATTCGTTACTCTTTATTTGACTTTTCTTTGTACTTTATATTGTTGTTGTGTTATATTGTAACTACAGGACGTCTCCTATGCTGCAGCTGCAGTCTAAAGGATCAAATAAATTATGATTACGATCATAAAATATTATTATTATTAACAAGTGTGTAAAATTACTTAATTTACTACAAAATTTGCGTGACGAGTAAGTTAGAAATCTTAGACAATTTTAAACAAAGTAAAGGTGTTTTCATGATCCTTTTTGAAAAGGCAATATCAAAACCTCTCGTGTTTTGGAACACACCCCATCCAACACTATCCAAACTTGCAACTAGGTTATTGTCTATTCGTGCATCATCTGCTCAGTTGGAAAGAATTTTTTAATATTTGTTTGAAGATCTCTGAAATTCATCTTCATGTGCATAACTGTATTATTTTTAATTGTTTGATTTCAGAGTTTTACGAAAATTTTCTTCGTCACGCTGTAGCCGAATATAGAAAATTTCTATATTCGGAGGACGTGACGTATTTTACGTACCTATCACAGTATACAGTATTTGATGGCAGTAGGAGCGATTATAACCGATTTCTGAAATTCGATAAAATAAGTACAAAATACGTCATTCCCTGGTTATTGTAACACCCCGTATATAAATATGTATAACAGCCGAAAAATCTGCCGAAACGGTGCAGGTCCGCTATTAAAGCTTTTTTTTATATCTTTCACCGTTTAAACGTTATTTTAGATAAACGAAATTTGGGTCGAATTTTAAAGTCAGATTGCCGCCGATTGAAGAAATTCCGCCGCAAAAAATTTGCGATTTCCATGATCAAAAAAACGTAAAAGATTAAGATTACTGGAATTGTTAGAAAATAAATATTTCAGTTTGAAACATGAAGAAAACCACAGCAAGACACACTCAGTTTATATACAAAAAGCACTCATCCAGCTCTCCAAACGAATAAGAATTACAACAGGCCCTCACAAATGACCCGAAATTCATTTCAGCCATTCAATAACTGATAAAATTCAACATCTGGTCCCGAAAGAAACGTTTTAATATTCTCAAGATCAACAAGGAGAGAACATTTAGAATATCTGTATAAAAGCGGACTGCGCGCTGCGGTATGGATGTGCGCGTTTCCTATACTATATATTTATAGCGTTGTTTGTCTCGTCCGGCCGGCCGGTGGTAAAGCCGAGGTCGGAAAGTAAATTAATAATTGTCTGAAAATAAACAAATTGACTGATGCGCTCGGAATCGTGTATCGCATTGATTAGACCGCGTATGCAGATGTGGTCGGTGTATCGCAGATAAATATGATAGGCGACCACGGATGTGTATTATAACAAGTGCTTATTACGGCACATGCGGCTGTGCGTATCTGTACTAGTCGAGTGGGATCGTGTTTATTGAAAAATCGTTCACCTTTTAAGTTGCGGTATCAAATCATTACGTCTACCAGTTTATAAGAAGTGATGCAAGCAGACATGAAGGAATATTATCTGCATAGTGTAAACATAAAGACTTTATTTCTTGTTAACGTTTCTATAGCATGTACAATTTACAACGAAATCTGTTTTCAAAATTTTTTTTGCTACTATTAATAAATATAGGTAAAAATTGTATCATTTGAATCAACGACCGATAAATTTAAATTTATACACTCCGCCAAAAAAGTATCGCATAAACTAAAAAAGGGCATTTATGAACCAAGATATTTTTATACGTTCACAAAAAGTTTGCCTCGTGTATGTGAACTATAAAAACACTAACAAAATAATGGAACTTAGCGTTTTTACTTTTTTTTTTCTAAAAGAACACATTTAGAAAAATGCATATGTGTAAGGTTTGTTCAGTTGTTTATTGAAAGTCTTCCTATACGGACAAATTTTAAAGTGCGAAGTCAGAGTTCTGTACCAACGCTTTTAAAACTAAAATGAGCAATTTAACTTCAGAACAAGTGGCTGCTATAGTTGCTTTAATCGAAGATGGACGATCTCAAGCATACGTTGCTAATTTGATGAACATCAATCAGTCAAGTGTTTCTAGAGCCGTAGCCAGATATAGGGAAACAGGCATTTACAGTAGAAGACCAGACCCCTACTCGCCAAGATGACCGCTATTTACTACTACAAGTATTACGTCGAAGACATGTAACTGCGAGACAATTGCAGAACGACTTGGCTAGAGTCAGAAATACTCGTGTGAGTACTCAAACTATTCGGAATAGGTTACGACAGAGTGGATTAAGAGCTAGAGTAGCTGTAACAGCCCCTCGTCTCACTAGGAACCACCGAGTGGCTCGCTTAAGGTTTACCAGAGAACATGTAAATTGGAACATTAATGACTGGGCCAATATACTCTTCACAGATGAGTCAAGATTTGGTCTTTACACCTCAGATAGGCGTATCTCAGTGTACAGACGAGACGGTGAGCGCTATTCGCAGTGTAATATCAGACCTAGACCTAATTTCGCTGGTGGCTCTATTATGGTTTGGGGAGGCATCTATTTAACAGGTCGTACAGAGTTAGTACCAGTAGACAGAGGTACACTGACTGCCCACAGGTATATAACGGACATTTTAGAAGAATATGTAGTACCATATGCGCCAATTATAGGAAACGAATTCATGTTAATGCACGATAATGCACGACCGCATGTTGCAATAATCGTCCAGGAATACCTTAACGATGTTGGTATTCCAGTTTTAGATTGGCCTGCGGTAAGTCCGGACATGAACCCTATCGAGCACGTGTGGGACCTCCTTCACAGACGGATACGAACCCAAAATGTTGCCCCAGCGGACCTACATGGACTAGCAAATGCTCTCCGTGACGAGTGGGAGAATTTGGATCAGGCTTATATACGGAGGTTAATCGAATCTCTGCCAAACCGTATGCGAGCGGTCATAAGAGCCAGAGGTGGCAATACTCAGTATTAAAAGCTAATGTTATGACATTTTTCTTTCCAAAATTATAATTTCTTGTTTTAATAAAAATCTCAAGTATGAGTTCTTGTTTTTATTTGGCCTGTATTTTATTTAAACAATCATAGAAATTATATCTTAGAGCGCATTAAAGTATATTTACAACTTTATGCTACAAACAAAGATTATGCGATACTTTTATGATTCAAAACTAAATTATGCGATACTTTTTTGGCGGAGTGTATTTGACAAAATTAAACAAAGTTGCGTATAGACCAAGTGTTACGCGTCACAAGCAGATTGCATTAGAGAAGGAAGATAGTATTCTAGTCTGTACTTTTTTAGCGTTGCCGTATCGCCATTGCATTTATGCCACATTACGTATTTACGTTATGCGTCTTCCGTTTACGTTGCCCCACCAAATCAAAATATTAATTCTAACAAAGTTTTATTGTTAAGTCAATCATAATTTTCAACAATAAAATTTTGTTTGACAAGATACATAATTAAGCGAAAATGTATGGTTAATCGAATTATATCTTTAGAAACAATTCGTTTTTGTTGGATTATATTAATGCAAGTATTTTTCTGAGTGCACTCTTTCGCAGGCAGCCCCCAAGAGTTGACGACGATAATCCGTAAGCTCCATGACAGTTCCTCTATTAATGCCAACCGACGCCAACCTAATCATGGTTGCCAACGCTACTTCCTGAACGTAAAGTCCTAGTAGCGGCAGGCACAACATGAGAAACATCCATAGCTGCAGTCGGTGTTGTTCTTAATCAAATGGTAATACTTAAACACTCGGTGCTTGAGCTTCTTAGAAATTGAGATCTTGCTAGTACAAGCTCCGTAAGTAAGCATCGGTTTATTTACAGCGGTGTAGATCCACATCATTATGCTATAGGAGAAATTCTCCCCAGTATCCTACAGTACTGCCAGAACGCGATATCAGCTTTGTATATTCTTTGGTATAGATATGAGTTCCACATGAGTTTCTGGTCAAAGGTACCACCGAGGTATTTAACTTCCAAACTAAACCTCAGTGGCACATTGATGAGTTTGGCTGCTCGTAACAATCTCATTTTACGTTTTCTGGTGAACGGTATTGTTTCTGTGTCTTAAATGGGTTGAGCGTAAGTTCCTGCTCTATATATCAGATTTTGATACCCTTCAGGGCAATTTGTATTCTCTCGCATAGAGTGCTTTCAATAACTTAACGTTTGCTAGTATTGCCAGGTTGTCCACATAAACGGTGACGGAGAATCTCTCTGCATTAAGACGGCGGGATAGGTCATCATCCCACCCTGCGGACAAACCCCAGCTACCAGTCTTCTGACGCTACTGGGCCCTTCGACTTTGCCAACATGCTAAAATATCCAACTCATGACAGTCGAAGCAACTCCTTGCTCTGTAAGCGCTCTGATAATTTTGAGGAAAGTGGTTCCGTCAAAAACCCTCTCAATATCAACAAACACACCTAAGGTGCACTCCTTAACGTCCAATGATCAAGCCCGAAACAAAATTAAAAACAGGATCCATGACATGGATGGAGAGGATTATTTGTTAAAATGTGCTCTCTTATGTATCGCTCACACAGTCTTTTCAGCATTTTCAAAAGAATCAATGAGAAACTGATGGGTCGGTAGGATCCGGGATTTTCATAATCCCCATTGCCCGGCTTTGGCGTAAACCCAACAGCATATCCAGTCCCCACTGAAGTAAAGTAGGGTGAAATACGTCAAGTCCAGCAGGTTTAAAGCGCGAGAAGTCTAAAATGGCACACATTTCACATTTATAAATACATATTTCAGGCAAGAAAAGAAAAACACGTTAACGAGGAGGAAAATACAGAAAATTTAAATAACCCACCAGATGTTCCAGCGTTCATTATTTTCACGCTGTCTCTCCGCTTTATGTCACAAAAGCGTGCGGCTTCACTTCATTTCTAATCTCCGCTGATATACGTTCATTGCAGTTCTATTTTAAGTAGAAAGGTAGCTATATGAAGGAATGTAATATAAAACTATGCGAAACGTAACTACCGGGCAAACCTAAGTAGTGGCAGTAGTAAAGCCGGTTTTATTACTTGCCACGAAGACAATTTTGGATATCAAAAATATTAACAGCACTTACTTGATATAGTGTTATCGTTATTAAGAGCCCGGCTTCTGAAATTTTGCTTTGAATTGCGTAAATACTATCTCTTTGGTGTCGTATAGTTGATACATAACAAATATTTTTTTTTATTTGCTGATTCATATACGTAAATAATGTTTTCTAAAGAAATTTGTAAAACGTGAACTAATCTTTCTCAGAAGCTGTTTTGATAAAAATTTAGAATTTTTTAGAAAACGCGCAATATATTATTCTAAAATGTGAAAACCTAATAGTGTACCTACTGAACGAGTCTGGTCGAGTGGGAGACGCTTAAAAAGATGAAAAATTCAAAAATCCAAAAATTCAAAAGTTCAAAAATTTAAAAATTCAATAATTCATAAATTCAAAAATACAGAAATCAAACATTTCCAGCGAGTTTTCCAAAGAAAGTCACACTCAAAAATTGGAAATTAAAACGTTGAAAAATAAAACAAAAATTTTTATTTTTGAAATACCTGAAGATGGCACATTTTGTCCGAAGCATCTCCTATTACGATATTTTATTTAAACGGATCTTCCAGCTTAGTAACTCATCCATACAAACTCCCAAAACTTTAGTGCGATTAACTTTGGTAAGCTGGTTATTATTTATTGATAAATTAAAAAAAAAAAAAACGCCTTGCAGAGATTGATATTAGTAAGGGCGAACTCTGGAAATTAACACTTTTACTTACATTAATATGAAGTTTTTTTCTTATAAACCATGCAGACGCGGTATCAAGTATCTAATCACAATGGTTACCAATGAGACCACCAGCAACCACCAAACTGACGTCGTCTGCATATAGAGTAACTCATGCTCGGCCAATTTTCAAAGCGAAATCATTAATAAATCAGAAGAAGAGTACCGGACCCAGTATGCAACCTCGTGGCACACCTAAATTAGTAAATGATCTCTCAGAAAAGTATGTATGAAATGGGTTCCACGTCTTGAATAGGTCAAAATGGAATTTTAAAATTTTCACCAAACATTTATTCGCAGCGATGTCATTCATAAGCAAGCACTCGAACTCGACGAACATTAAAAGCTCTCATCGTCAGTGATATTTATTCTGGCTTATTTACTCGTTAAATATACCGTGACCTCTTTCTTTTGAGTGTCCCTATATGTAACTTATCGCTTTACGTGTTTACATTTCTTTGTATTTAACTAAGTTTTTTCATGAACTATGAAACATAAGTTCCTATTCTGTTTAAAATAACAAAGTTGCCAGGTTTTGGAAGTATTCTTTAAATAGTTTCACGGGTGGGATTTTATTTTAGTTATAAGCCTTTTGTTCTATTATTTTAACAGCAATGGTTCCCAAGAATACTCTAATGGTCTGAAGTAATATCTATTATGAACCTTAAATAAAAGGAAAAGTTGAAGGTATTTTTCTTAATACTTCTATTTTATTTAATTAAAGTTGCTACAAACACTTATTGTAAGGAACGAATAAACTACACGTCCTTTAATCTTAAACTCTCCCAAAAATAATACAAAAATCTGCTTCCAGATATCCAAAATTACACGGTCTTTGATCTCTATGCTATAATTAATTAAGTGGAAAACGAGGAATATCGTAGAAGACCGTGTTCATTCTAATGTATCCATTCTAATCGTCCCAAATACCGCGTTGTAAATTTATGGAATCGCTTTATGACGCCGGCGACACGGGCCTAATAATTTACCGGATGTATCGGACGCCAACGCTTCTTGGCACACGTCAGTATTACCCCGCTGTCAGTGCATTTCATGCAACGGGAATCCGCGGCGCTGTTATGTCACTTTTAATAACCGTGGAAATACGCTTCGCTGTCATGAGGAGAACAAATCGACATTCACAAGGAGGAGAGTAAAGCCAGATCTGAGCGAAAATTAAACACCTGTGGAAATGAAAATATGCGCGTATAGAATGTCGGTATCCATGTAATTATGAGTATTGCTTATAAACATCTACAAAAATAACTTCAACAACATAAAGTTAAAATCTTAGCTTGCAAGAAAAAGTTTTCTACAGTGGCGGCTGGTGACGTTTTGTTCAAGGGAGGCTACTGTAGCCTAAGTAACCCTTCTCAGTCAATAAATTATATTTTTATAGTTACTATTGTAGCATTGTAAGTGTAGAATAAACATTAACAAAAAAATAGATTAAAATAAAATATAAATTATTGTCTAGCAAGAACCACGTAGAGGAGAGTGAAATCTTGCCTGGATAGGAAAATGGATGATGTAATAAGTAAAAAGGTAATAAAAACGTAAAAATAAACTATTGATAAACGAAATAATAAACCAAAAATAAACTCTAAAAACAATAACAATTAAATTAGAAAAGAAAATTGTAGATTCTTTGTTTATATTACAAGCTTTACTCAAAACTAAATTTATGGCATGAGCATGACAATGCACAAAAAGAGCTTGAGGTGCATTGTTTTTCTTTTACTTTGTAAACCATAAATGCCCTGCCATAAGAGATGCACCATCATATGTTTGAGCCACTAATTTTTTTTTAAATCATATTTTTTGCTGTTATTTGATAAAAGGTTAAATAAATATTCAGCTGTTCGACCGGATGATACGTCAAAAAACTCAAAAAATCTTTCAATAACTTCACCGCTCTTGACATAACGTAATATGATTGATAATTGAGACTTACAGTAAATATCTGTGGTTTCATCTACTTATCAAGAAAAAAAAAAAACCTTCTTTAATTTCTGTATCTATTTCTTGTTTTAATACAAAAGAAATACAATGTATTAAATCATTTTGTATAGATTTAGATGTACCCGAAAAAATATTACTACTAACAAATTTATTAAAACTAGGTTCATATTAATTAAAGAGTTGAAGTAATTCTTTATAATTTCCACGATTAAAAGAATCTGAAGTCTCATTGTGTTCCCGAAAAGCTAAATCTTGTGATGCTAAAAATACTGTTAGGTCTATTAATTTTCTTAAATTTTTGCGGTTTTCTCTAACTTCATTATTATAGGCAATAATTGCATCTTTGCGCGCGCTGTCTACAGCAGTAGCAATATTTTGTTTTCCAAATAATTCAAATTTGCACAACGATGAAATGTGTTCTTTAGACTTAGAATGCCGTTCAATAGCGCGCGGTAAATTTTTTAAATCTGTATAACCTAATTTCGACCACGTTTCGGTTTGGTTACAAAAAAGTAGACATGGCCAACAACATAATCTTTCCCGTTCAATTAAACCAGTTAACCAACCACATTTAGTGTACCATAATGAACTAAAACCACGATTTTGCCGGTTGCCGTCGTTAGATTCTACAGATAAATTAGGCCGTGGTTTCTCAATGTTTTGTACGATGTGTAATTTCGTTTCTATGTTTAAACAACTAAAATAATTTCTTACCAACCAGTGGACAATATCTTGGCAAATTCTAATTTCGTTCATTTTATCCATTTTGTGTGCGTAACCTAACAAAACTCATCCAACGCTTCTTAAGTTATTAGTACTGGGAGCTGGAAGTCGCATGGGCAGTTGCGTAGCAACGTTTTACGGCCGATAACGCAACATGCCGATCGGGTAGGATCTCACCGCGGCGGCAAGCCTCCAACCATACGTATTCGCGGTATAAAGTGCACGTGCGCTTACGGAGACACATTGCTTTCAGCCATGGCATTAATCATCGGTGCGGAGCCAAATCTGTGGGTAGCCTCCTCGTTTGCTGTTATAGTGCGTACAGTAAAATTTCGCGCATTATTGGAAATTTGTTTGCATTTTTAAATTAAGTAATGAATAAATATACTATTGATTATATATTTTTTGCAAAATTGCTTTATTTTAGTATATAACCGACGCTTAAACATTATTTTAATACATAATAAACGCTACTTATTTTATTAAAAATAATAGGGGAGGCTTAGCCTCCGTAGCCTCCGGTTTTCTAATCCAATGATGATAAAGTACGCGGGCGTTAAGTTCGTAAAGGTCAATCTTATTTGAAAACAAAACGCTAGATGTTATGAAGGGTTACGAGCATCAGGATTCTGAATTTGTAACTTTGTCGGGATATTTACACAAACGCACGAATTGAATACATTTTCTAAATTAACACACTAGCAGGTGAATCTATCTGCAATGTTGTATGGATAGCTAACTAAGTGTCAATAAATTTTGCAACGAAAGTGTAAATAACTTTAACATTCACCGTAAAATTGAACGCGACAGCAAATTATTACCCAATGGCTGAAGTATAGGTATTCAGTTTTAATACCACAAACATGGTAGATATGTTCTCGTTGTTAGTGATGCAATTTGATACGTACCTAAAGTTGGTAAACCGCTTGAATATCTACCAGTTTGTTTGGTAATATAGTATAAATATTCCTTGACAAAGAATTGTTATAGTTATTTATAAATGTCCATAATTAGGTTAGGTTTAATATGATTGAATAAATATTAAAAGGGCATACTTCCTAATTTTGTTGCTTAGCTGCTTTAGCAGCAGTCTATCTATCATCTAGTGTTGCACAATATATAAATGATATCATCCATAAAATTAATTCAAGAACCGTTAAATATTGAAAAATGTAACATCTATGTTTTTGTCAATAATTGAATGAACAAACGAAACATAAAAAATTTATTTAAATACATATTGAAAACCATTCATTTCAAAAATCAGAAATAAAAGCATTGGTAACATTTTTTTTTATTTTTTAACTTACAATTAGTTAAAGATCCATACATTTTTCTGTTTACTATAGATCCATTCAAATTTTTTAAGAGTTCTATTTACAAATCCCACCCGTAAGCATATTGTATTAAGTATTAAATCTCTTGTACGAACAAATAATGATGCTGCGAACTTACATGTTCTTTTACGTACTTAAAATTGCAGCATTAATTCGTTTGGGATGTGAAACCCATTTCGCCGCGCGAAGTTAATCCGCCTATATTATACTTTTATTCTCTTTTGTTCTATAACCACCCAGGGTTACGACCTCTTCAAACGTTCTATTTACTTATTCACAATGTCTGTTTTATATTTGAAACGGTCTGCATAACATATACATACGTATTATACGAAACGAGGGAAATATTTCCTTTATTTCTCTTAGGAAAGGGGATTCGAAGAAGGGAATGTCGCAGTTCCTAAAATAAAATTTCATTACGACAGGAGAAATCCCAGCCAGTTTGCCCATGCCAAATACAATAATGTTGGAGATCGCAGAGAACGTAACGTCCTTCGAAAACAATCTAAATATCACATTTCGTTGGTACTCTGCGAATACGAATGGGAATCTAACAGATACAGGATAGATGGTTGTAATGGGATGCAGAATTAAACTCTATAAGCCAGGAGATGCATTTTTATGGATTAGAATTAGTTGTTTGGCAGTTTTAAGATGTGTATACATCAGTGGATGCTTTCTAGCATATGCTCAGGATTGAGAACTTCTAAGTTTGTCGGGTCAATACCAGCTAATGCCCAATGAAGACTAATTTAGTGTCAAAACTTTTAGTTATGAAGTACTAAACAACGTATGATAAATTTATAACGTTCTTTAAAATCTTTTATTATTATTTTGATACCTCTTTTACTTACAATAGACATTGCATCACTAACAAACATAAAAGTTGGGTAACTTTACTCAAAAAGTTTTTCATCTTACAAAAATCTTATCCGGTTTTGTAGCGTATATACAGTCTGTTTGATTTTAGCTGTCACTCAGATATCTAGGCTATTGTTGGAGATACGACAAAATGTTAAAGAAGAAAATTTGTTCTGCATCTAATTCCCTATTATATGCCTTAGAATAAAAAACAATTGAGCATCAAATGTGTTAGAAATAGCAAATACATACAACATTTTAAATGGGATGTACCCAAATTTATTACCCATTTTAAAACTCTAAAAAATTCTCTTTACAACGATATATCATATGTCATAGCTATCTAATCACTTAAAAACATAAATTGAAGATTTTGGTACAAATGCACGCTTTGGTAGATTAAAGCTTTATTTGAAAAAGTAGGCGGTGAAACAAGTGAAATTATTTCAGTCACTTTCCAGTTGAACAATGATCCTTAATACTTTCTTGACAACATATGCTATTCCACGTAAGTATGTACACAGTAAAAAATTTCTCCGTGTAAAGCTCAAAAAGTAAGTGGTAAAAAGTTTGGGTGTTAAAATTAACACCTAAAGTTGCATTTTGTTGCCAAAATCAATTAGGTAAAGACATCTTTGCCCAACATTTGAAATATCTACACCTGGGGGTGTAAAAAGTTGACTTCGAAAGAGAGGGGCGTAGATATGTATTTTTTTTTAATCATTAGTGTTCGTATTCGTTTACATATATTATATCATGTCGTTTAAACGTTGTTCTGTACATTGTGCGGTTTGCGATAAACCAAATGTTTAAATTCTGTTATTAACAAAAAAATATTCGCAAATAAATTCTTTTAAGCAAAATGGAAGTTTCTTTTGGATCACTTCACCACCTTACGTTTATTAGAGTGCTTAGCGTATATATACTGTACGATATACATTTACAGCTAAAAGCACCTTAATTACACTTACGTTATTCAGTGTAAAAACTACACCCATGTAGTGTACCTCTAACTAACACCCAAAGGTGTACATCATCTCTTGGTAGTTTACACTGGCAAGTGTCTTACACTACACGTTTTAAAGTGTAGGATTTACCAAATCGTTTTGGTAAATTTTACCAAATTTCACAGTGTAAAATTTAGGTTTTGTTCAACATGATAATTGCCACAAATTCTCGAGATCTGGGTATTAAGTTTCGTATCGCTTTAGGCAGCATGTATTATGTTATTTTGCCACAAGCCCACAGTGGTCGGACATGCAGTTCTAGGTGGCCAAAGCGTTTTCACAATCTGTTGGCAAATGATTTGGCAAACGGCTTGGCAAATGATTTGACAATTGACGTAGCAAACGGCTTGGCAAGTCATTTGGCAAATGATTTGACAAACGATTTGGCAAACAATTTGGCAAACGATTTGGCAAACGATTTGGCAAACGATTTGGCAAGTGATTTGGCAACTGACTTAGCAAACGGCTTGGCAAGTCATTTGGCAAATGATTTGACAAAGGGTTTGGCAAATGATTTGGCAAACGATTTGGCAAAGAATTTGACAAACTAACTAACTTGCTAACCTAATCAGTTTTTCAAAGCAAAATTTTAACGATAATCGAATTTTAACGTCCGATAATAAATTTCGCCCCACCTGGAATACTTCAAAACATCTGCATAATCTGCATAATAATAAAAAAATATAATCATAATGCAGGTGACCAACAGCTGTTTTCATCATGTAATTAATTAACAATGACCAGTAAATTGCACAGCGTAGTTATGCAATGTAAAATATTCAATAAACTAATGAATTTATCAAATTTATTAATAAGCCGTATTATTAATAAATATATATGATAAGTTTATTAATAAAGTCATTAAACAAACATTCATTATTTATTTATTAGTTACAAAGATGCTTAATTGAACCGTAAAACACGCCGATTTCGTCAATAACATCTTATCGCGGGCAGAGTTTGTTAAAACAAGATCACGAAGTGCCACCGCATTCATCCGCTATTAATATTAGAAAGAGATTTCGCCAATACATAAATACAATAAACATAAAAATCGTTGCATAACGGGCACAGTGAAATTTACACGTTAAACTCATCGAACCTAAAATATTTCCTGGAAACATTATCACATACTAATTACGGTTTGTATATCAGTCGTGTTTCTGCGCAAATAGATACATCTGTGCGGAATATGATGTGATTAATGTAAACAATTAATAATTAATTAATAATTAAGTACATCTCCCATTATTTATTTTCTATTTGATCTCTGTAAAGGTTACGCTGAGAGTGATCTAGCGGTAAAGTTAAGAGGGAAAATTTTTGTTTTTAGCTGTCATCGTTCGTAAATCTTTCAGAACTTGTTTGTGTTATGCGTATTTATTGCTCTGGGAATGACGCAATATCAATAATTCCTGTATTGATGAAAAAACTTGGGTGTTGTAGGTTATAATGTTACATTCTGATTACATAGTTTGAGTTAGCGCATAGATACGTCAAGAGCTTTTCGTCAAGAAAGTAAATGAAAGGAAAACGACAAATTTTAGTATCGAGATTCCAACGATTTTTCTCTAACCCCTTAAAGTGTGTTCATTCACCAATAAATTCGCATCTTGTTTATATGTTTACCACACATCAAAAAACTATACATGAATATCTTATATACACAGTTCTAAGAATATCATACAACTACTATTACGCAAATATTAGTCAGGGGAATAATTTGCTCGTAAAATTAATTATTTATCCGTCGTTTTCTGAGTCATGCCCATCTAATAAAAATCGATGTTTTTTAGTTGCAAAATACACTCCTCTGATGTGGAATTCAATGGTTTCCAGTCATTCTGTATTATAAACTCTAAAAAAACAGATTCGAATACTTATTTAGTAGTCAATAATTGGGTTTTCATGTTTATTTTCTGTTTCTGTTAAACAGAGTTGGTTACTGTTGGGGAAATCGCCAGTTGAAGGGTTTCTCATTAACAAGTGCCGTTTTAAATATCGCGGCATTTTTGATCTGTTGAATAGCAATCTTTTAGTAATAAAAATAGAAAATTTGATCAAGATAATAGCAGGATATAAGCTCCAACAGCAAATAGTGAAAATTCATTCTAAACACGGTAAAAATTTAGCCGACTTCGTGGTATGAATCACGTTGTCGCAAAGCCATTGTAAAGGCGGTACAATTTGAACAAATTGGCCAAGTTACTCATGTCTTGCCGGGTCGAACTGAAGTTTTTGTCGGCCCATTTTATAACAGTTTCTGTCAACTGAGAGGCACCATTTGGAATTGCTAACAGCTCCAAATCATTTAGTTCAAAAACCAAAAGTGTTTCATCATTTTGTATTTCGTGAAGATCAGGAGTTTACATCAACATCTGGCGTACCGCAAGCCTCCAATTTGGGGCCGTTACTATTTTTGGCCTACATCAATGATGCACTCAATGTCGTAAGTTGTCCTCTATTAGCCTAAGCAGACGATATTAAAATGTATATGGTTATTAACTCTTATGAGGATATCGCAATTCTGCAACGTAACTTAAGATATTTTTGTGGAATGGTGCACTACCAATGCACTTAAAGTAAACAAATGTTGTTTCGTTTCCTACTCGCGAAAGCGTAATACGATCGATTCATCATATTTGATTAACAACATAGCGGTTCAAAAGTTATCCAATTTCAAGGATCTTGGTGTTGTCTTCGATGCTTGTCTTACCTTCTTGCCACACATTGAGAACCTTTGTTCACGAGCGTTAAAAACATCGGGATTCGCCATTCGCTCGTCCAAGTACTTCACTGATTGTGCCACATTAAACACTCTTTATTGTGCCACATTAAAAACTCTTTATTTTGCATTTGTTGTTAGCTCCTTAGAATATGTTTCTCTCAGGCTCTATTTCTGGTTCGGTTTGTCCTCAGGTAATTTTGTGTTGTACTATTAAATTCAAGATAATGCTGTATTAGATAATTGTATTTGTAAGACAGTTTTAATATAATTAATTATAAGTTAATATGTAGGTGTGGTTACATTTTTGAATATATTTACTCTGTAACTGGTTTTCGTTGGGTAATAAAGAATATATTATTATTATTATTATCAAACGTTTGGGTGATTTGCGCATCATCTGTATTTTAAGCGTCTAGAAACCTGAGCAAGTTTCTCGGTAAAACATCTCAATACTTTTTTAGCTGTTTCAAGTTCTTGCTGAGTAACTGTCTCTTGCAAACGATTGTGCTCAAGAGCGGCCTCTGATTTGTTTGGGTTGCAATTTGCTATAATCTATTGCGTCTGGCTTATAGTTTCTGGAAGCGTAGCTAAATTTGAACATATGGGAGGAAGAATATGGCCAGATGCCGAAAACACCAATAAAACAGTGATCGTTTCCTTTTCGCTCCCCAGTCGTAGACATTTTTCCAACCTTTTAGGGCCAAAACTTTCCCTGTTTGTGGACACATGGATAGACTAGACTCGTCGCCATTTAGTACTTTCGTCGGGCCTTTGAAAATATCTTGTTGGCCAATCTCCAACATGAACCTTCGAGTTCTCTAAACCATTTTAGAAAAACCCAATTACTGGCATTTTAGAATCGATTCTTGCGTTATTACAGCTCTAGATTTTGTTAATGTTTCGGTTGCTCTGAAAGAGAGGCCGGGATATCGATATAGATTTCCCATTTTCCTCAACGATGGGTTTTAGTGATTCTTTAAATTTTTTTTTTATAATTCCCCCTATTGTAGTTTCCGTGATATGGCCGGACCTCACTTTTACTGGGACAGCCTGTATATAGGTTTTTCAATTATGAATTATTGGAGTTTTAGGAAATTTGTTTGTATATTATATTTTAATGCATTTTGTAATTATTTTGTTTTGTATTTTTATATTTAAATAACTATTCATAAGTATGCTAATAATTCCATATATTTTTCACACATTAAGTCCGCATCATATGGGAACACATATGAGAACAATTTCATAAAATCCCCATTAAAGATTATCTAGAGGATTTAAGTCAAGTGATTTGCCATTCAATAATTTTGCTAACGCCCTGTATATTTTTTTGCAATTTAAAAGAAAATTCCAAACTGAACAAAAAAGTCTTAGTACACTATTATAAAAAAATATCAAATAAAATAGTTATTGAGAAATCTTTATCTTTGTTTTGTTTGCATGAAATCGATATACCCATGAAAAATTAAAGTGTCACATTGTTTAGTAGCTGTCAAATTATTTATATTTGTTGTTGTTAAAGTTACTGTGCGGAAAAAGTAGTGTTTTTACAATTTTTTCAACCGTAACAATGGCATTTGCTCATTTGGAAAAGTGTGATATGTTGGAGTTGTACTTGCTGTTTAACAAAAATTCAGATAGAGCGCTAGAACGTTACATTCAGCAATTTCCTGACCGTGATGTACCAGACCGTCGCTATTTTTTAAAACTTTATCGAAGATTAAGAAGCAACGAAACAATTTTTATAAAGAAGAGGAAAAAAATGATTTTATATTATCACAAGAGATAGAAATAAATGTGTTGGCATATTTTCAGGTACATCCAAATAATCCTGTAAGGGCTTTGTCCAGAGAATCAGGTATTTCTCGTAGCACGATCCATAAAATTCTGAAAAAATATAAATATGTTCCCTTTAAATATCAGCCTGTTCAAACTCTACTTTTGGGCGATTATCAAAGACGATTAACTTTTGCTCAATGGTTTATCAATGCTTTTGAAGAAAATCACAATTTCTTTAGACACATTTTATGGAGTGATGAATCTAACTTTTCTAATCGCGGGATGTTCAATAAAAGAAATAATCATTACTGGAGTCGTGAAAACCCATTTGCTGTTTATCCTTGTAATCCCCAACACCGATTTAGTTTAAATGTTTGGTGTGGTATAATCGGATCCCGAATTGTTGGACCATTTTTCTATCGGGGTTCTTTAACAGGAGAAAGATATGTGGCATTATTGACAGAAATTTTAGAAAATTTCCTGGATGAATTAAATTTGGTAGACAGACAGATTATTTATTTTCAACAAGATGGAGCGCCCGCACATAATCACCGTGACACAAGTGAGTTATTAGAAAGATTATTTGGAAATAGATGGATTGGCACAAATGGTCCTATTCAGTGGCCCGCGCGTTCACCTGACATGACGCCACTAGATTTTTCCTTGCGGGGAGCAGTAAAAAATCAAGTGTACAAACATAGATATACAACAGTGGATGAGCTTCAGGAAAGAACTTCCAACATCATTGACGACATCGACGGTAGGACAATTTTAGGAGCTACTCGTAATGTTCACAGAAGATTGATAACATGTATCGAAATGGAAGGAGGTGTCTTTGAACATTTAATTTGAGTAATTTTCTTGACTATTTTTGTATTTATTTTTATTTGTTTATTAAATTAAACGCTTTAATGAATGTGACGCTTTAATTTTCCATAAGTATATCAATTTCATGCCAACAAAGCAAAGATAAAGATTTCTCAGTAACTACTTTATTTAACATTTTTTTATAATAGTGTACTAAGACTTTTTTGTTCAGTTTAGAATTTTCTTTTAAATTGCAAAAAAAAATATACAGGCTCCATTAAAAAAAATAATTTTGGACGAATATCTAGAGAACGCGACGCTCAATTGTTTTTCTGCTTTCACAATTGTGACCGCCATAAAAAATAGTACTACTTTGTCCATTTGACCGATTCTGTACCTCCAAAGATAACAAAGTTATCAATAGTGCACACTTAAGTGTGGACACACGGTATACCGATTCCGTCACATAATTTAATTTAGGGCTAATTTCAGATTATTTTGTGGTTTTAAATGATACAATAGAACTATTTATATTCTAAAAATTAAATAACCAAAGTGATTCCGCGGTGCCAAATAAAGAAAACGACTCGATTAAATCAACTTGTTCGATGGTTTTAAAATTAGACACTAATTTAATTCGTTGTCCGAGAGTGAGCAAATAACTCGACATCAGACTGATAAATCAAGCCTGGGAACTCGCTATAAGGCGCCACATTTTTGTCAACTCGGTAATTCCGTAGGATTTTATACATATTTTTATCAGCGGCAATAAAAATATTGTTTTCGGTTTTAGTGGCGCGCGAACGTTTCAGAGATGTCATTTCGGTAAATTAATATCGAGCACAGAAAGTGAAATTATTATGTATACATAATTAAATTTCTGAGATTGTTTATGCTGAGATTAAATTTGTCACAAAAAAAATGTGTTGTACGTATAATATATCTCGTGTAATCGGATAAATTTTATTCGCAGGAATTTAAATGTTTGCTTATGGTTCCAGATATTTTACGATTAAAAGTCAATGTTAGTTTCCTAAATTATATTACAATTAAACGACTTACCAAATATAGTAATAACAAGTTGAGTAGCATGTCGATTATCTTCAAGGATAAGTATTTCGAAAATTACCGCGAAAACCACTTGTATTAAAAGTCTAATCCTTTTTACCACAAAACATCCTTTGCGTTTAATAAAATTCTCACTGTAATGTAATATAAGCAAAGGAAATCAAAATTTTACCGTTTAAATATTGTATATATACGAACTATTAAGCGAGAATCATAGGAGACTGAGCTCGGCAGGATAAAGTCGTTAGCGAGCACGTCTGTCGTGCTGTCCGGCTTTTTAAACGCGTAAGCTCCTTCCTGAACTTTCCTGCGACAGTTCAGTTGGCATATAAGAGGCGTCTTTCCGCGCACAAGACCGGTGAAGCACTGAGCACTGAGCTTTCCGCGGTCAGAACGTGTGATACGGTCGAGACCAGCGCACGGCATACTCGGTGCTCTGAAGATCCACGCACGCATCACAAACGCGTTCCGAACTGGTGTAGATTCATAGAGTCATTTAAATTTATGGTGTTTACCTACGCTTCTCTCTTGAACGTTCCGTAAAACGAGGACCACTTTTTGAAACACGATGCGTTTGTTATTGTTGATTCTTTTCTCTGCTTTCTATATGCCTGTATATTGAATATGCTTTTGTGCCATTGCAGGGCAACTATAATAGGGCAATGTATCTGGGTCGACAATAATACTTCTGTCGTATTCAAATGGTTTGACTATGTCTTCCTGGTTATTTATTATTTAGGGAAGTGTAATGTGTCCTATATTCGGCTAGCATCTAATAGTTTTAACAAACGCCCTTTGAGAAAATATTTTTTATAATATTAACCCATTCCGACAGTTTCGTTGTACCTATTCGATTTGGTGATAGAATTGAAAATAAAAAAAACAAGTGTTATACACTCCGCCAAAAAAGTATCGCATAATTTAGTTTTGAATCATAAAAGTATCGCATAATCTTTGTTTGTAGCATAAAGTTGTAAATATACTTTAATGCGCTCTAAGATATAATTTCTATGATTGTTTAAATAAAATACAGGCCAAATAAAAACAAGAACTCATACTTGAGATTTTTATTAAAACAAGAAATTATAATTTTGGAAAGAAAAATGTCATAACAGTAGCTTTTAATACTGAGTATTGCCACCTCTGGCTCTTATGACCGCTCGCATACGGTTTGGCAGAGATTCGATTAACCTCCGTATATAAGCCTGATCCAAATTCTCCCACTCGTCACGGAGAGCATTTGCTAGTCCATGCAGGTCCGCTGGGGCAACATTTCGGGTTCGTATCCGTCTGTGAAGGAGGTCCCACACGTGCTCGATAGGGTTCATGTCCGGAGTTACCGCAGGCCAATCTAAAACTGGAATACCAACATCGTTAAGGTATTCCTGGACGATTATTGCAACATGCGGTCGTGCATTATCGTGCATTAACATGAATTCGTTTCCTATAATTGGCGCATATGGTACTACATGTTCTTCTAAAATGTCCGTTATATACCTGTGGGCAGTCAGTGTACCTCTGTCTACTGGTACTAACTCTGTACGACCTGTTAAACAGATGCCTCCCCAAACCATAATAGAGCCACCAGCGAAATTAGGTCTAGGTCTGATATTACACTGCGAATAGCGCTCACCGTCTCGTTTGTACACTGAGATACGCCTATCTGAGGTGTAAAGACCAAATCTTGACTCATCTGTGAAGAGTATATTGGCCCAGTCATTAATGTTCCAATTTACATGTTCTCTAGCAAACCTTAAGCGAGCCACTCGGTGGTTTCTAGTGAGACGAGGGGCTGTTACAGCTACTCTAGCTCTTAATCTACTCTGTCGTAACCTATTCCGAATAGTTTGAGTACTCACACGAGTATTTCTGACTCTAGCCAAGTCGTTCTGCAATTGTCTCGCAGTTACATGTCTTCGACGTAATGCTTGTAGTAGTAAATAGCGGTCATCTTGGCGAGTAGAACATCTTGGACGACCTGGTACAGGTCTTCTACTGTAAATGCCTGTTTCCCTATATCTGGCTACGGCTCTAGAAACACTTGACTGATTGATGTTCATCAAATTAGCAACGTATGCTTGAGATCGTCCATCTTCGATTAAAACAACTATAGCAGCCACTTGTTCTGAAGTTAAATTGCTCATTTTAGTTTTAAAAGCGTTGGTACAGAACTCTGACTTCGCACTTTAAAATTTGTCCGTATAGGAAGACTTTCAATAAACAACTGAACAAACCTTACACATATGCATTTTTCTAAATGTGTTCTTTTAGGAAAAAAAAAAGTAAAAACGCTAAGTTCCATTATTTTGTTAGTGTTTTTATAGTTCACATACACGAGGCAAACTTTTTGTGAACGTATAAAAATATCTTGGTTCATAAATGCCCTTTTTTAGTTTATGCGATACTTTTTTGGCGGAGTGTATTTTGCCGAAGGAGTTTCTCAAAATTCGGATTCTTTGAAAAATATCTTTCTGTATGAAATTTGTTACGTGGTCTCGACAAGACACAACCAAACGTGGGTTATTCTACTGGTAAAGTGGATTGCCTTCGCAATCTCTCTCCCTAAATCCAATAGAAAACCTATGGAATGATTTAAAAAGCGCGGTTGCGAGATATAAAATAAGAAATATGGCTAAATTACGCACATAAAAATATTACGGAGTTGAATTAAACGGAGTCGTAGCTTTCCCGAAAACAGTTAAATTGTCACTAAAAATTTGTTAAAATAACATTAAAAAGAAATATTTTACACTTTTCGGAAATGATTCTAACTACACCTGATGTAGGAGAATTATAATATCTTTCGACGGTGTTGCTCATTCTTTAACATCCGACTCAGATAATAATAACACCAATCGGAAAACAATTTAAGTACCAACTTGTGGTGTTGATAAAGAGTTTAGCAACGGCAGGGAATTGACGCAACACCAAAATGTGAATTAATAAATCATTATATTGAAATTTTAATTTCGTAAGGTTGTTAGAAGAATTCCGAAAAGTGAAGGTTAATTCCCTAAAGTTGTTAAAAACGGAAAAGGCTATGTAAGGTAAAATTGAGGGGTGTTCGGTAGTTTCAGTTGTGTTTAAGTGCTTTGAGGTGGGGCAGGATCGCAGCTAGCGCAAGCACCTTGTATTTGGCCGCAGTAATCAGTGTAGAAGGTATTTACATACGTGACGTACTAAGTAACAATGGAAAATACATTATTTGTGAGGGTGAAATACCAAAACTTGAAAAAGTGGATAAAGATAACAAACGTTCAACGTAGATGTTCATACTGTTAACAAAACAGGTAAGTGTTCTCTAACTGTTATAGTATCTTTATGGTATTAGGAAATATGCTGCACATATGCATGCCTTTATAATTCACAAGGTTGGGCAATAAGTATAAGATAACCTTCAAGGAATTACTAGAGAAAGTGTCATTGTATATTGCATATTATAAAATATAAGATAATTAGATATTTCTAAAACATTTGCTATTTATGCAAAATTTAATAACGATTTTTAAATGTAAGTATGCAAGACTTCAGGATCAATAGACGCTCTTTCGTTATTATCTATACAGTAGACTCACGATTATGTGACCTACAGTTGGATTTTCCTAGGAGCAGGTTTTATGCGTCGTGTACAACGCAAAACGCCTAGTGCTTTGCGCCGTTCACCCAATTCAACAAAATAGTTGGTATCGCGCGCCAACTATTTAGTTGGCCTGACTGGACGGTATACTACTCTAAGCGTTTTGTGTTGTACGCAACGCATAAAACCTGCTCTTAAGCTGGATTTTGCTACGAGCTGCAGCAACATGCAAAAGCATAAAGAAATTGAGATTATTTGTGGCGCAAAGGTTTAATTTCGGAATTAATAATCGCTTATTAGTTAGCTTAGTAATTTGTAGTGTATGTTTCTTGTAGTTGCTGATAAATTTGGCATACCTGATGATAAAAATTTTTTTTTGAAGCTTGTTACTTTTAGTCCATTGTATATGGTTTAGTCAACGTGGCGTTACATTAGTTGTAAAATTAGAGAGAGAAGTTGCCAATTTGATGCCATTAACTATGTTTTTCTAATCGTATGTTACAATAAAGCTAAAACAAACGACGACGCAGTGCTGAAATGGTTATTACTGTGCTGTAATGAGATATTAACGTACTAGTGAGACGCTTACCAGAATGTTATATGGGCGATTAATGTGCAAATTAGAAGAAAACACTGTAAAAAAACTCGTGTCACAATGACTTTGTAATGCTCCTTCATTGGATCACTCGCCGCTCCGCAGCTCGTTATTATATTATTATATACTTGTACTCGCATTACATAAACGTCATTGTGACACATGTGTTTTAAAATACTATTACCATACCATCTATATGTATATAAACTAAAATTTGTTTTGCATTTTAAGTACATATTAAAATACATGTTTATGTCTTTAGTAGAAACTTTGTTTTTTTATGCTCTACCTTACCTTTCCCATTTTAAGCATTTTTTTTCTTCAGTTTATAAAACCAATTTTTTATTAATCTTTTTGGATTACATAAAATAGTGATCCTCACTCCATAAAACAGTAGTATGAATTCCGTAGCGAGTTAACACCGAAGCCCAGTACATTTAACTCCGTAACCTAACACTGTGAAGGTGTTGACGCAGCACCGCAACTGAGTGCATGTAACTCCGACACGGAGTTCACGTTACACCATAACGGAGTGCTTGTAACTCCACCGAGGAATTTATGCAACTCTGTAACGGAGTTCTGCCAACTCCACAAAGGAATTTATGCAACTCTGTAACTCCATTAGGAAATCAACCAACTCCGTAAAAGTGTAATTTAACTCCAAAGCACGGATATTATTATTAAATTACACAACTCCGTCATGTTTAACTACTTGTGCATTTGGTCGCGAGGGAACTACCAGACGGTGAGAAATCGGTGTTGAATCCAACACCGTATTTCTTTGTGTGTATGGAATGGTTTAAAAAGCGCGGTTGCGAGATATAAAATAAGAAATATGGCTAAATTATGGAAGATAGTCCGCCATTCAAACAGTTTTAAAATTTATAAGAAATTCCGACACGAGGTAAAATTTTTAACATAGAAAATTTCCTCAAATTAAAAATTACAGTTAAAGCAGAAAAGCATTTATTTAATGATTTCACACTGTAAGAACAATATTGCACTATTGCAATTCTTAACCGTTTCCATAATTTTGGAAAAGCAGACGTTTACACATTTAAAGCTTAAATTAAATAATTAGAAAGCTAGTTCGTTAAAAAAGATATTTTTCCAGGAGGAACTTGTTTGTGGTGTTGTGTTGTTAGATTCTAATTTTAGTGACCATATTAAAAAAAAATGATTTTTCTGATAGATTTTAGACATTTCTGAAATCCAAATACTAATTTAATATGATTTATATCACATTTCCTGTGTTTAAGTAATATGTACATTTTGGTTGTTTTATGCCCGCCTACACAATTTCTATAATAACTTTATTGTCGCTATTTTTTAATGAACCAGTTACTAATAACAATATGTCTGCTTATTAGCGCATGACAAACGATCATTAAAATAAAAATTAACAAGTACCGGCATATAATCTGAATTATATGCAAATGCGTGCACAAATCAATTTGCCCCATTGTTATTTATTATAATGCCGGAAAAAATATCTCCTATATCGAAACAAACATTGCGTCGGATTTGCACTTGATTCCAATGATGCCATACAACCTGATTGGGGCGACTGTCTGGTGTATACGATTGTGTTCTATTGACTAATTTATTGCACATATTGATTTAAACAATTATCGCGTTGATGTTTATTGAAAATACATGCATAAAAGTCTATATTATATATATATATATATATATATATGTATTGCATATATATATATGTAGTCTAATATTTGCTGTATTTATTATAGAGAGTTAACAGTTTACGATAGCGCAAAATGCACATTTTATGTATGCATTGAAATTCTGGTGAATTTAAACATTCCTCCCACGTGTGATGGCATGGTTCAAAGGCGGTATAATCGTAATATCTTTTTATTGTTTCGTTGCATTTCTAGAAAAGCTTTAAAATAGAATCTAGAATGCAAACAGATTAAGAATGATCTAATAGGAACATCAATATTGGCATTTCAGATCAGTTTTGGCATTGACCGATCTATTAAAGTTTTATTCCGCGATAAAATACTGGTCGATTGATATTATATAAACAACATCAGTTTGATCTAATATGAGATATACATATTTGGCTTCCGAAGATTCGAAGATAATGCAAGTCATGTCAGCTTAGAGAAAGTTGCTTCTGTATAATTTCTGTTTACTAATAGACTGCGGAAGGTATCAACTAAACTATATTAACTATAATCATATGAGTGATATGTTGTTTGATCTCATCACATTAAATTATCATAATTAAAAACTTTATTTGACAATGCTACTTTCTCGTTTATCGTTTACAAAGTAACACTAAAGTATCAGGTACCTATATATAAAAAAATTATAAAATAAACGTCAAAGTAGTTAAAATCAATTTTTAACATAGAAAATTTCCTCATATTAAAAATTACAGTTAAAGCAGAAAAGCATTTATTTTACGGTTAAGAATTGTTCGCGATTTTAGGAAAAGTAATTGCATTAAATTTTCTAATTATCGACGATTTTTAGGTGTGTCCCCTAGGATCCGTAGGACAATCCTCAAGGCTCCATACTGGGCCCTATACAATTACAGTTAAGATACTTATTTATTTTATAGACTTGCTGATGAACACGTATGTAATGATGATTTGGAAAATGCGTGATGAATATATAAAGACTTACCCCAGAAGACAACAAAGAAATATCTAACAAAGGAAGCTAATCGGGCTGCACATCGTAGGTTCTGATAAAATTTTGTGGATTGCTTAGACTCTTAAAAACTCCATTAAAAAAAAAAAAAGTGTGGGAAAAATGCAATACCAAAAAGTATAATCTTTGACAAAATTAAAGGCAAGGTTTTCTTAGATCGTAAGATATGCCGAAGCACTGTTTTGACTGAGAAAATCAGTTAGAAGACTGGATACTATGTAAAGCAAAACTAGGATTTCCAAGATATCCAAATATAACTAAACGAAATAGTGAAATTATTTCAAAAACTCGGACAACAATCAGGGAAAAAGTCATTCGAAGTTGACTTCAGGAATCATCAAATGAATATTAGGTAAGTGAAAATTATGCAGGCATTTTAAATAAACCCAACAGAATCTTAGCAACAGGACTGAACACCTGTCCAAAAAGTGGGAAACTCTTCGCTCCTAAACATTATCGCAGTTTCTATGAAATCGCAGGTGCACAGTAAAAAAAGTCTGTAAAATTACATAAGATTTCCCTAAAATATTATGCATTAAGACGTATTTTATACTGTATTAAAAATTTAAATAATAAAAACTGTGGTTTTACAATGTGTTTCTATTTTAAAGAATTAAATATGTAATATTATTTTTTACACTTTACTTTTACAACATAAATATTATGTTTACAGTATAAGTTGTGTAGCAATTCTGACGTATCTTATTTCCATAATAAGTGTAGTAAATCGAGCATACTGTCGCGCCCTCTATTTATAGGTTATTAGGGTTGTGTGTATATTATGCTTATGTCTATTCTGCACACATTCGGCAGGTATAAACGGTTGTCGTTAAAGTGTTATCTGTTATGTGCTGCTACAAACGTGAGTAAAATGTTATACAAATGTAAAAATTGTAATTTGAATTGTAATACTATAACAAACTACAACAATCATCAATACCTACATCGGAATTGGCATGGTGTGTTATTTAGTTGTTCATATGCCGAATGTGATGTTGAGGTTAAAACTTACAAAGCTTTTCGACAACATTTTCTTCGATTTCACAGTTTGCAAGACACTGTTGAGATGCATTTAATTTAATTTAGTTTGTAATGTATTATTTATAACCATATGTGCCTCTTATCTCCCGACATTATAATGATGTATTTTTGAAGTTTTATATTTTAGGTTCGTATAAAAATAAAATGTAATGGAATTTCACCATGTTTTATTTTGTATTTTGATCTACATACTCAGTAATAAAAATTATAGCAGAATGTGTAATTATGTATAGATGTTCCTATATATAATTCACAAGGTCTTTTTTTAATCCACATATGTACCTGTAGGTCGGACGAAACTAGGTGAATATAGACTCACACTTTTAGTGAAAATTTTACTTTTATTTGTTTCGCAATATTTTATGCAAGTAATTAAATTATTAACTGGAAAAAAATGTGAGCAACATTTTTGTTATTTGGACAATAAAATTGTTTTTGAAAACTTCGATTTGAGCTGTGGCTTCTAATGCGTCCGTCACGTTAAGATTTTAATTACTTACATTATTTACATAATAAAAGTGTGTAGCCTGTAGTTGCAAGTCCAATTTTGGTGCTCAAATTTTGGACGTGATGATACTTGGTAGTTTTCCATTATTATTTATGTAAAATTAATACTTAAAATTCATCTACTTATTCCGTAAACAATTAATTCAGTTTGTAATATTCAGATGTAAGTAGGTACTGGAATTTTACTATATATACTCTGCAATATAATACAGTATAAATAATGTAATTAAATTTCCGTTACTTGTCATGGAATTAATTACGTATACATAATGTGCGAATTTTCAATACTTAATGTGTAAAAGTTCTTTTTCTGAAATTTCACATAATATTACTATAACAAAAATCCCAAAAGAAAGGTGAAAAAATCCCTTACCACAAAATTAGATAACAAATCTAAATACGTATTTCGGCAACTAAGTTGCCATCTTCAGTAGAAACAAGTGAAGAGCAGTGTTAAATAAACATAGTGTTTTCGGCTAAGGTAAACCTTGGAAGATATGCTCTTCACCAAATCACTAGTGGAATAACACTGACATCTTTTACAAACAACAAGGCTTATATACTATCTAAATCTAGTGGGACGTAACGACCTAGCAAATAAATTACAGTAATTCGTATAAGCCGGACTCGGGTATAGGTCCTTTGTCGGCATTCAATAGTTTACCTTTGTTCTTAAGTATGTAAATACTTTCGTAACTATCCAATTCTCGAAAGTTATTTACAGTTTTAACTAGCCTGAGGCTATCTGTAGGCATCCCGTGACCTGTGTTTAAAATATGTCGAGCAACGCAAGATTTATCTGGTCTGTTGTATTTAAAATGTGCAATATGTTCTTTATAACGAGTTGAAATTGAGCGCCTAGTTTGCCCGACATATTTTGACTACAGTCTCTACAACTTATTTCATAAATCCCAGATTTTTGATCTACCTCAATTTTATCTTTAGTGTTACCCAAAAGAGATTTTAATGAACTGCTCGACTTATTATTAAATTAAAAAGATCGCAAAGTACAATGGTTTCAATTCGGAAATAGTAACTAAGATAATTAGGAAACATAAACTTAAGAATCATATTCAGGATTCCACATGTTTGCTACCTCAACAAACCCGCGGTAATAAATTTGTTTCTTTGCCATATCATTCAACCACACGTAAGTTAAACAGCATTTTTAAAGAACAGGATCTGCAAATTGCATTTAAGTCGAGCGGTTCATTAAAATCTCTTTTGGGTAACACTAAAGATAAAATTGAGGTAGATCAAAAATCTGGGATTTATGAAATAAGTTGTAGAGACTGTAGTCAAAAATATGTCGGGCAAACTAGGCGCTCAATTTCAACTCGTTATAAAGAACATATTGCACATTTTAAATACAACAGACCAGATAAATCTTGCGTTGCTCGACATATTTTAAACACAGGTCACGGGATGCCTACAGATAGCCTCAGGCTAGTTAAAACTGTAAATAACTTTCGAGAATTGGATAGTTACGAAAGTATTTACATACTTAAGAACAAAGGTAAATTATTGAATGCCGACAAAGGACCTATACCCGAGTCCGGCTTATACGAATTACTGTAATTTATTTGCTAGGTCGTTACGTCCCACTAGATTTAGATAGTATATAAGCCTTGTTGTTTGTAAAAGATGTCAGTGTTATTCCACTAGTGATTTGGTGAAGAGCATATCTTCCAAGGTTTACCTTAGCCGAAAACACTATGTTTAACACTGCTCTTCACTTGTTTCTACTGAAGATGGCAACTTAGTTGCCGAAATACGTATTTAGATTTGTTATCTAATTTTGTGGTAAGGGATTTTTTCACCTTTCTTTTGGGATTTTTGTTATAGTTTTCAAGCCACAGTCTCCATCCATCACAGCATAATATTACGTTGGTCGGTTTGTGGCCAACGTTAGGTTATGTAATTTCACAGATATTTTTTTTTCTGTGTGGACCGGAAAAAAATGCGTTACCGTTTTGCGTACATTTTCTGCCTCGAAAAAATCATTACCTGTCATGATTATACGTCCATATGAGTAGATACCTCGAGCCATACGAAGTTCCGACAGTCGTTGGATGACATCAGCAACATTTTACGAATACATTCCTAAGAACATCTTTTTTCCGTGGCTTGTGGAAAATAACGTAAAATTTGCAATTATGCTATTATTAAACGGCCATATTCGGCCACATTCTCAAGACCTTGTGAGTGCCTACCTTAAATTCCTGTAGTTAAACTGAGACAATATGTTAGTATGTCAACATTGTGAACATGTTGCTATACGAATGTCTTCCTCCGTTTAATAGTTTGGGGATCAGCAGCCAGCGTTATTAGTTTTTTTTTTTTCAAGTTTTTGGCAGTCAAAAATATATAATTAGATGTATTTTTTGTTATCTTTTCACAAAACCTATATATTCGCTTGGATCGATTGTAAATAAAAACTGACAGTATTACTTATTAAACCAACTGACAAGCTGAGATGATAACTTAATGAACAAAACAATTTATCCTCTTAATCTCACGCATTTAATAACAGAGAAACTTTATTCCGAGTCTACGACCAAAATTCATAACACTCTCGTTAGCGCACCCATCATCCACTCATCATAATTAGAATAAAGTAACCGAATAATTTAAAGGAGACCGGCCGCCTTACACTTAATCATGATTAAGAATATTACCAAGAGAGGCGAATTAATAACATAAACGTTCATAGTACAGATACATAAATCAATGGCGTCGTCCAGACGCCAACCGGCCGACGATATCTCGCCCAAAACCGACGGTTTTTCCTCGACGACGACGTTCACACGGCATAATTAAATAGCCGTTGAATCTAATTATTGTCTAATTTGTAAAATCACCGACGGCAATGACAGTCCCACAGTCAGAAACGCTCCTCTGAATTATTGCCGCGCGGAATTAAATGAATCGAAAAAATTCCGATCGCTTTAATCACATCGAAAGCAGTCTCCGTGGCGCTCGTTTATTTTCGCGGATCATCTTCAAGCGGTGATTAATTATGTCATACAGTTTAATGTTATTATATAGATTGCGTGCGGGTTTATTTTGTTCCTTTTTTTTGTGGTTCTTATATGTAAATCTGAATCGGAACATATTAATAACTTATTGATTCACTATTACTGGATATATATACTTTATAGCGTTCCACTGTTATAACTAAGATAAATTGTTTAATTTCTTCATGTTAAGGATTGCAAAATTATGAATTTAAATCTATTAGGTACCAATTTATTTTAATTCAAAATATATGCTTGAATTTATTGTTTACTACACAGCAACAAAAATTTTATTGTTAAGTGAAGTTTCTTTAGAGTTATAAACTTTTATGTTGAAGTAACATACAATAATGATCGATTTAACAAATTGTACCATAAACAAGGTTTGTTATGTGGAATTTTGCTAATATACGCAAAACCCTTGTCAATTTACACCTTATAATTTATATACCTACTTTAATTTGAACATCCGTCTAACAAAATATGTACGTTTCTTATGAGCCAACAGTAGTTTACTTGGTTCAGAACAATGCGAGTTGCATATATCGCTCTGGCCAATACTCCTTATAACACCCAATATAGCATCTAACATTTAAGAAACTTTAATGTGATTGTGTAGTTATTAATTATTTGATATTTTTCTATACATTATATTAAATAAATAAACAATTTACGAGTGAAATTAATTTATTTTAATAAGTGCCTAAAAAGGTAACAAAGAAATAAGCCTTCTACAGATACTCTCAGGTAAGTAGATTCATTTATCATATGAGAAACACTATTATAAAGATTTCAATTATCTCAATTCATACTAAGAACTTCTTCCCGTCAACATTGCTTCCAAATAAATCATAGCGCCAACTCAATGAACATACAAAACTGACAAGTAGTACGTAAAGTAGAACCCACAGAATCACGACCAACCTCACCTATTTAAAATCACTAGGTTTTACAATTTAATTTTTGAAGTGTGCTCAATTTTTAGTTTTTTTTTTTTTAACACGGTTTGACTTTGGAAAACTCCTCGTTGAAACTATATTTAATATTTTCATTTGTCTTAGTTTCTTGATTTCTTAATTTTTTCTTTTTTTCAAAGACCTCCTACTTTTAAAGAGACTCGAGGCTCTGCGTCTCGCTGTAGTAAAAACTCAACGTTACGCGTCTCGTTAAGAAAAATTGTAATTTCTTAATTTTAGAATTTTGCTCAATTTTTCTTCTTTTTTTTTATAAACACGGTTTGGCCTTGAAAAACTTCGCTGGAAATATATTTAATATTTTCATTTGTCTTAATTTTTTCTTTTATTCGAAGGCCTCTAATTTTTAAAAAGGCTCGATGGTTCGCGTCTCGCTGTAGTAAAAACTCAACGCTACGCGTCTCGTTGAAAAAAATTGTAATTTCTTGATTTTTGAATTTTTCTCAATTTTTCGTTTTTTTTTTTTTTGTTAACACGGTTTTACTTTGGAAAACTCTTCGCTGGAAATATATTTAATATTTTTATTTTTCTTTATTCTTTAATTTTTTTTCAAACGCCTCTCACAAAGACTCGACGCTGCGCGTCTCGCCGTCGTTAAATTTTCGTTAAATAAGTGCCTAAAAAGGTAACAAAGAAATAAGCCTTCTACAGATACTCTCAGGTAAGTAGATTCATTTATCATATGAGAAACACTATTATAAAGATTTCAATTATCTCAATTCATACTAAGAACTTCTTCCCGTCAACATTGCTTCCAAATAAATCATAGCGCCAACTCAATGAACATACAAAACTGACAAGTAGTACGTAAAGTAGAACCCACAGAATCACGACCAACCTCACCTATTTAAAATCACTAGGTTTTACAATTTAATTTTTGAAGTGTGCTCAATTTTTAGTTTTTTTTTTTTTAACACGGTTTGACTTTGGAAAACTCCTCGTTGAAACTATATTTAATATTTTCATTTGTCTTAGTTTCTTGATTTCTTAATTTTTTCTTTTTTTCAAAGACCTCCTACTTTTAAAGAGACTCGAGGCTCTGCGTCTCGCTGTAGTAAAAACTCAACGTTACGCGTCTCGTTAAGAAAAATTGTAATTTCTTAATTTTAGAATTTTGCTCAATTTTTCTTCTTTTTTTTTATAAACACGGTTTGGCCTTGAAAAACTTCGCTGGAAATATATTTAATATTTTCATTTGTCTTAATTTTTTCTTTTATTCGAAGGCCTCTAATTTTTAAAAAGGCTCGATGGTTCGCGTCTCGCTGTAGTAAAAACTCAACGCTACGCGTCTCGTTGAAAAAAATTGTAATTTCTTGATTTTTGAATTTTTCTCAATTTTTCGTTTTTTTTTTTTTTGTTAACACGGTTTTACTTTGGAAAACTCTTCGCTGGAAATATATTTAATATTTTTATTTTTCTTTATTCTTTAATTTTTTTTCAAACGCCTCTCACAAAGACTCGACGCTGCGCGTCTCGCCGTCGTTAAATTTTCGTTAAATAAGTGCCTAAAAAGGTAACAAAGAAATAAGCCTTCTACAGATACTCTCAGGTAAGTAGATTCATTTATCATATGAGAAACACTATTATAAAGATTTCAATTATCTCAATTCATACTAAGAACTTCTTCCCATCAACATTGCTTCCAAATAAATCATAGCGCCAACTCAATGAACATACAAAACTGACAAGTAGTACGTAAAGTAGAACCCACAGAATCATGACCAACCTCACCTATTTAAAATCAGTAGGTTTTACAATTTAAATATCAACAAAAACCTTAACTTTGAAATCTCTTGTACGTAATAAAAAGATTATAAGTTCATAGGATGATTAAACCGCTTACTGCTGGTGCGAACAACTCCTTCCATATAAATTCCATGTTCAATAAATCATTTCAGGTACCATGAAGTTTATTAAGACGCCAGTAGAATCCTACAGCCTGAATTACCTCGAATGTTGATCTTCATAACCACAGGATTAGATTAAGGACCACTCCAAATCACCAAATAACTGGATACACATTATCTTTGCACAAAACACGTAGTACTCTCATCCAAAGTAAGTTATACTGATAAATAATACAATATATATAGATAAAGGTTTCGAAAAGCTACCATACTCTCAGGAAAATCGAAAAAGAAGTAAAAAAATTCATATTTCCAAGGCAAAATTAGCCCGGCAACCCCCAAATAGATATCGTTTCCTAAGATACGACTGAATTAAAATTTCCAACGTCGTACATTCATCAAAAGACACAAACATACCATCAAAACCATAGCAACAAATTAATTAAATTTATACGAACAAATAAGTTATTAATCAGAATTTTACATGAATTTACATAATTAAGTAGATAAAAAATTAAAATTCACTTATATAATACAATTTTGATTGTTATGGATCCTCTGGGTTTCATAAATCATAATACACATAAAATAACATAGCATATATACCAAGAAACAAATAAACAAATAAAACAGTAAAATTTAATGATATTTTCATGTTTAATAAACAGTTTACATTCTCTAAAAGAAGTAGTATACAATAGAGAACCCATGATTAGAAATGCAATTTGGGCAGGACAAGCAATCAATGCAAATTATAATTACAATAGATTTTAATTTGCAATTGATTCCAAAAATGTTAAGTCGAAAGTTAAATACTTCTGCTTTACAATTTCCTGGTTTGTTTAGGACTATCTATATTACTTAATTATAGCTCGCTATTATTTCACGGGAGGGGTTGTTTACCGCATGCCTTCAAAATTAGAAAAAAAAAGGACAACCAGATACATTCACGATTTTTTCAAATGGGATTTCTAGGCTACCATATCCTGAGAGTGTTGAACGGTTTATTCCTATTCAATTTGTATTGCGCCTATTGTATATTTATCTTAACGTTTCCTTTATGGTTTTATCTTTCCCTATCCTAATAATTTAACACGTATGATTCCATTGTGTACGCAGTAGAAAACGAGGTAGGTTAAATTGGTGTAATCTACTTTCTTGTCAGACAAGGTGTTGATATATTATCTCATTGTGAGTGAAATGATCCTTGGCAATTACCGGAACCTATTCGAGTGGTATCTACGGCAATTGTATGTATCTCTTGTTTTTTTTTTATAGCGTTGTTTTATTACAGATACAATATATATGTATGTCAGATTCTATCAACAAGTGACGATAAATGGCCAAAAAAAAAAACATCAAGAATTTTACTCAATAAGATAGGCATGTGTAGGTAAGAGTTATTTAGCAAACTATGAAGCTGACCATGTTTGGTAGCGATTATAGGAAGCCAGCAGTACCTAGAAGGACTATTATTATATATTCCATGAAGCATTTAGTGTCTATTGGGGTATCACCAACATAAATTTTTGCTATAATTGGGTTAATATACAGCAAGAGAAAAGAATAGCTCCAGTGGTTGCTAGTAAAGAGAAATAATAGATATAATTTATGTGGGATATACAGGGTTGCTATACGACACGGAATATTGTGGCCAAAATAGGTGATGTTAAGAAAGTTTAACTTTTGATATATCTGTGGTTCTATTATGGTTACTACCATAATAGAACTATTATGGTTACTTTTAAAAATTATGTTCATATTACACAGGCTAAGGGTTCCAAAAGCCCTAAAAGTATCAAAATTTTCTTTTTTTTAAGGTAACAGTGGCAATAAGCATTGCTTATACACTCATTTCAATGATTTAACAATAAAGGAAACTGTAATCTCGCTGTCACGACAATTTGCCACGCTCACTGTTAGCTTATAGCTGAACATGTTGCTTACAGATCCCTTCTAATTTCCAAAGATAATTTAACACCCATCACTAATTAAAATAGGTAATTCAGCAGGGCGCATCCTTGCATTGCTACTTAGGTGTGCATCTGTTTAAAAATTACAAAAATTACTTTTTTTCCAAACTTCACTACAAAAGTGCTGTCAGAAATTCGTCTCACTATTTCTGAAACAAGTTATAGCTGGCCATGATTTTCAAATAAGGATCAGGAATCCAACCAAACGTCAAATCTCTACATAAAGTCGTTTCTTTTGTGGTTTCACTGAATGTTTTGGTATTTTTTATAATTTTATTGCAGCAAGTTAAACCGGTCTTTAGTTATTGTTATTAGTTATTGCGTATTACTGGTAGATACTTATTGTATATATGATGGCACACCCGGAATATCCCGCAAAAATTATGTAGGTACACGTAATTTTTTCACTTTACTAACAAGCATCGATTTATTCTCTTGCTTTACCGTCAACGAAAACAAAATTTAAAATTGTTATTATGAAACGTATCACTGACCCAGCTCACAAATTATTATAACGGTGCTGTTTGAATGTATACTTACTGCATATATGTATGATTGTCTAGCTGGAACAAACATTGGAATAGGCGAGGCGCGATGACACAAGCTACATAACAAAATCGTAAATCAATTCTGTTTACCTGGAGGTAAAATGGCGCCAACTATGATTATTTATGCATGAAATTACCTTTGAAAATTGTATCATTTGTCATAAATAAGCTATGCATACATTATAACTACATACATACTAAATATTACGTTGAGAATGAAAATGTCAATGGTGTCAAAAATTATAGAAAAATTATCTTTTTAATTCAAGAATAGTAGACGACTAGTGACGATATCTCTTTTGGATTTGTTTGCTTGATTTTTATTATCATAGTTCATCGGCTTGCCTATTACTCTATTACTGTTTACTAGATAGTACTTTCAATATCTCTATTTTCAACTTGCTACAATTCTACATCATTTATGTAGTTCTTCTAATTTGTGTCATGTAGAAAATAAAACTTCAAAACGCGAAGAAATGTGTAATGAAAGTAAAAATATATTTAATATTTTCATTTGTCTTAGTTTCTTGATTTCTTAATTTTTTCTTTTTTTCA
This sequence comes from Cetonia aurata, assembly GCA_949128085.1. Classification (NCBI taxonomy): domain Eukaryota; kingdom Metazoa; phylum Arthropoda; class Insecta; order Coleoptera; family Scarabaeidae; genus Cetonia; species Cetonia aurata. The sequence continues at coordinate 64,935,820 of OX421883.1, read as the reverse complement.
AAGACCTCCTACTTTTAAAAAGACTCGAGGCTCTGCGTCTCGCTGCAGTAAAAACTCAACGCTACGCGTCTCGTTAAGAAAAATTGTAATTTCTTAATTTTAGAATTTTGCTCAATTTTTCGTTTTTTTTTTTTAAACACGGTTTGGCCTTGACAAACTTCGCTGGAAATATATTCAATATTTTCATTTGTCTTAATTTTTTCTTTTTTTCGAAGGCCCCTAATTTTTAAAAAGGCTCGATGGTTCGCGTCTCGCTGTAGTAAAAACTGAACGCTACGCGTCTCGTTGAAAAAAATTGTAATTTCTTAATTTTTGAATTTTTCTCAAGTTTTCGTTTTTTTTATAAACACGGTTTTACTTTGGAAAACTCTTCGCTGGAAATATATTTAATATTTTTATTTTTCTTAATTCTTTAATTTTTTTTTAACGCCTCTCACGGAAAAAAGACTGGACGCTGCGCGTCTCGCCGTCGTTAATTTTTCGTTGAATGAAATTCTAATTTCTTAATTTTTAAATTTTGTTTAATTTTTTGTTTTGTTTTTTAAACACGGTTTGACTTTGGAAAACTCTTCATTGGAAATATATTTAATATTTTCATTTGTCTTAATTTTTTCTTTTTTTCGAAGGCCCCTAATTTTTAAAAAGGCTCGATGGCTCGCGTCTCGCTGTAGTAAAAACTCAACGCTACGCGTCTCGTTGAAAAAAATTGTAATTTCTTAATTTTTGAATTTTTCTCAATTTTTCGTCTTTTTTATAAACACGGTTTTACTTTGGAAAACTCTTCGCTGGAAATATATTTAATATTTTTCTTAATTCTTTAATTTTTTTTTAACGCCTCTCACGGAAAAAAGACTGGACGCTGCGCGTCTCGCCGTCGTTAATTTTTCTTTGAATAAAATTCTAATTTCTTAATTTTTAAATTTTGTTTAATTTTTTGTTTTTTTTTTTAAACACGGTTTGACTTTGGAAAACTCTTCACTGGAAATATATTTAATATTTTCATCTGGCTTAATGTTTTGATTTTTTTTTTTTTCTTCTTATTTAAAAACATCTCGCTGTAGTAAAAACTTAACGCTGCACGTCTCGTTGAAAAAAAAATGTAATTTCTTAATTTTTTAGTTTTGCTCAATTTTTCTTTTTTTTTACGCGGTTTGTCTTTGGAAAACTCCTCGCTGGAAATATATTTAATTTTTTAATTTTTCTTAATTTTTTTTTTTCAAACACTTCTCACTTTCGAAAGGACTCGACGCTCCGCGTCTCAATTCTTGAAGTATTCCAAATGTTCGTATATTTTGTAATTTTTCTAAATTTTATAATCTCACAATTTCTCAAGGTTACGATCTTTCAATTTGTTAATTTTTTAATTTTGCAATTTTTCGTATCTTTTTTCTGATTTTTTCAAAATTTGCAATTTTTAAATTATGTATTCCGTTTTACTATATTGATTTCAATGATGACCGTGCCGTAATTAATTGTTTAAATAATATTAATGTCTTTACTTTAAATATTTCGGTTTCTCGGTATCCCAATTTATCGATCTACAAATATCTCAATATCGTTTTTTAAACATTTTCATTTTTATTTTGGTGCGGTAATGAAGTTCGTTCAAGGTTCGAAATTGTCGAATTCATTTTCCAAGCTTCCTCTCCAACTTTAATTGGAAGCAATATGTTTTTCACAATCTACATTGCGCATAAAATGCAGGTGATAGACATTGAGATTTAATTAAAATTTTTGTATTATTGAATATAATATTAATCATATTGTACGTTTATTTACACAAACACACTGGCACATAGAAATAATGCAATCACCTGTAACCTGCACGTACCTCACTTCAAGTTTGACAGTTCTCAGAGTTCTCCTAGATTTATTATTTTCAACGACGATTTTAAAGTTGAAAATCGCTAATACATTTTGGATATGCTTTTGTTAATATAAATCTGAATAATTACTTACTTAAAAGGAGCTGAAATTGTATTAACTGCTTAAAGGTAAATTATTCTTAACAGCTTTAAATTTCGTTATAAACAGATATATATCTTCTAGAATATTTCACAGTGGTGATCATTATAAAGCTGGGAAAAACAATGTCTGTGTGCATCCATGCATCTTTTAAGAATATTGGTGTCTCTCATAAGTTCTGTACTCTCAACTGAAATGGAACAAAATAGAATTGATATTTCCTTAGAAAATATTTTATTAGAAAGATGTGACAAGGAAATTTATACAAGTTGTAGTCTTAACTTGTACTCAGTTATTCGGTTTAGTAATCCCGATCGATTTAATGAGGAAATACGATTTTTAGAGTCATAATTACAAACTATAAATAGCCGTGTGGGCATAAACATGAAAAAACAACAAGTAAATCGTATCTAAATTGGGACTAACGATCAAGTTTCTCATAAAACACATGCTGTGCTAATATTTATGTTCTATACCACGACTTTAAAATATTCTACTGGACTGCTTATTTTAAACTGAAGTTCATGCATAAAGTATCTCTTTTAATGTAATTCTAATATCGTGTTCATTTCCTTGTCGCTGTTAACGTCATCAGGAAGCGCGATATTCTGATAAATTTAGCTAAATTTCTCCCGTACGGCTCCAAAGGTCTCTCAAACGATGGGAAGCTGAAAATAATATTCCTATACGTCTGCGAGAATCACGGTCATAAATATCTTTAGTGTTGCAGTAATAATTTAATAAGAAAACAATGCGATGTTTATAGGGCAGAGTTGTTAAATTTTATCAACATTATAGCTGTTATTAATGACAGCTTTAATGATATTTTCGGGATATCATTTTCTCCTTTTACCATACGGATTTCCTAGTCACACATCGAACATTAATGGAGCCCTGTTAAATTGCCTCATATATTCGATCTTTCGTTTTTAAATAATGTTCCCGTAGAACTGTTTTTTTTTTTTTTTGTTTGCGAATTCCAGAACTAATTTAATCATCGAACTTTATTGGATGGTTTAATTGACGGCGCTTTCGCGTTGTTGTCGAAATGATTAATGCGCTTGGCCAAAATTGGCCCGGCGATTATTAGCTGGACCATCGCAGGAATTATAAGATTAGTTTAATCGTTGGAACGCTTTTAGCAGAGTTACAGCAGAGGGTTATAAACGACAAACTTATTATTTTACGATCCATAAAAGTTTTTTAATTCAGCATCAACGTATTTGTTCGGGCGGTTTTTTGCGAAATATCTGTTAATTGTAGTGATTTTCCTTCGGTTGTTCCAGAATGTCTGGAATTTTTTTGAAGCGACAATTTATAACGATCGCGCTATTAGTAACATGCCACGGAAATTACGATGTGTGAATATCATGTGCGTTTCTTTGATTTTCTGTTCTTCTCCAGAACGTACACGGCTAAGTTTTTACAACTTTCCTTGACGTTTATGCTTATTATTTCGATTTTTTTGTTAATCAAACTTCTTAAAGGAATTGGGTTAGTTTGGCTGTAATCCCGAGGACCGAATGATGCAAATATACGTGTCAGAATGCATTGGTGTTGTTCAGAAATTAGTAGAAAAGGCGAAATGCCCATTGGTATTGTTCTGAATGCATTGCTGCTGTTCAGAAAAAAAGCAGAAAGAATGGGATGATGTGAGAAACGAAGAAAATACTTGGCATTTGTATTGTTCAGAATGCTAATAAAGAGTAGAACCATAAGAAGCCGATTTTATTTATTGGAAAAGATGATGATACTAGACAATTATATTAGAATAATTTTATAATAAGGGATTTAGTCGCTGGTATTTTTAAGGCTATCTAAATGAATCGTGCTACGTTTATTGGTAAATAGGATTTAGTAGGAGCATGCGTTCTACTATGGTAGTGCATAAAACGGAATTATTTGACTTTTAAAGAGAGCTAGTTAATCACGTATTTCTAAGCTGAAGGAAACGCCACCAGTTTGATATAATCAGCATCAGCTCTTTAAGGCATCTGATATTTTTTCTTAAAAGATTTCTTTTTTTTTAATTTAGAATGCTTAGAGTTCCTAAAATGCTGAGTTTCTACCGTATAAACATGATCAAAACAAAGTTTTCGACACGCGTTGATACGTTAAAGATTTAGTTTTTATGTTTTAATTTATACCACCAACTACACTCCGCCAAAAAAGTATCGCATAAACTAAAAAAGGGCATTTATGAACCAAGATATTTTTATACGTTCACAAAAAGTTTGCCTCGTGTATGTGAACTATAAAAACACTAACAAAATAATGGAACTTAGCGTTTTTACTTTTTTTTTCTCTAAAAGAACACATTTAGAAAAATGCATATGTGTAAGGGTTGTTCAGTTGTTTATTGAAAGTCTTCCTATACGGACAAATTTTAAAGTGCGAAGTCAGAGTTCTGTACCAACGCTTTTAAAACTAAAATGAGCAATTTAACTTCAGAACAAGTGGCTGCTATAGTTGCTTTAATCGAAGATGGACGATCTCAAGCATACGTTGCTAATTTGATAAACATCAATCAGTCAAGTGTTTCTAGAGCCGTAGCCAGATATAGGGAAACAGGCATTTACAGTAGAAGACCTGTACCAGGTCGTCCAAGATGTTCTACTCGCCAAGATGACCGCTATTTACTACTACAAGCATTACGTCGAAGACATGTAACTGCAAGACAATTGCAGAACGACTTGGCTAGAGTCAGAAATACTCGTGTGAGTACTCAAACTATTCGGAATAGGTTACGACAGAGTGGATTAAGAGCTAGAGTAGCTGTAACAGCCCCTCGTCTCACTAGGAACCACCGAGTGGCTCGCTTAAGGTTTGCCAGAGAACATGTAAACTGGAACATTAATGACTGGGCCAATATACTCTTCACAGATGAGTCAAGATTTGGTCTTTACACCTCAGATAGGCGTATCTCAGTGTACAGACGAGACGGTGAGCGCTATTCGCAGTGTAATATCAGACCTAGACCTAATTTCGCTGGTGGCTCTATTATGGTTTGGGGAGGCATCTGTTTAACAGGTCGTACAGAGTTAGTACCAGTAGACAGAGGTACACTGACTGCCCACAGGTATATAACGGACATTTTAGAAGAACATGTAGTACCATATGCGCCAATTATAGGAAACGAATTCATGTTAATGCACGACCGCATGTTGCAATAATCGTCCAGGAATACCTTAACGATGTTGGTATTCCAGTTTTAGATTGGCCTGCGGTAAGTCCGGACATGAACCCTATCGAGCACGTGTGGGACCTCCTTCACAGACGGATACGAACCCAAAATGTTGCCCCAGCGGACCTGCATGGACTAGCAAATGCTCTCCGTGACGAGTGGGAGAATTTGGATCAGGCTTATATACGGAGGTTAATCGAATCTCTGCCAAACCGTATGCGAGCGGTCATAAGAGCCAGAGGTGGCAATACTCAGTATTAAAAGCTACTGTTATGACATTTTTCTTTCCAAAATTATAATTTCTTGTTTTAATAAAAATCTCAAGTATGAGTTCTTGTTTTTATTTGGCCTGTATTTTATTTAAACAATCATAGAAATTATATCTTAGAGCGCATTAAAGTATATTTACAACTTTATGCTACAAACAAAGATTATGCGATACTTTTATGATTCAAAACTAAATTATGCGATACTTTTTTGGCGGAGTGTATATAACTCCAGTGAATATACGAATACAGTGCTAAAAAATACATCAACATCATTTTCAATAATAGCTCGCGTTCTATTTATATGCGGTTATTTCTGATGTTTAGATATCCCTTAGTTTATGATGCACTTTAGGCTGTTAGGAATAGGAACTGCATACTAAATTGAGACGTTGAAGTTATGTAAATTTGAACGGTGCGCTGCGACTTTTCGAAAATACAGGGCGATTAAATAGGGATCTGTTATTTCCGAACTCTAAGATCAAGGATAACTTCATCATCGTGTCTATCTCCAACGATTTTGAAGATATTCCCGATTTTTTAATTTTTCACTATATAATCGTATTGCAAAGAAGCAAACCCGGCCATGGAAAAAAAAAAACATATTGTTTATTGATTGATAAATTTTGACATTTCTTGTCCGAAATAAGTAGGTGTAATTAAGCCGGTAATCATTTCTTAAGAAGAAATGAATTATTCAATGGAAGAACTCATTGATATGATTTTTTGATTTGGTGAGAGTCAGAACGTTAATTACAAAACATACAACAAAAAATAGAAAGAACAAAGACGGCTACCAATGAGGAGAATGAGTTTGCAGTTTTATTGACAGTTACAGAAAATCCAAATACTAGTAGGACAAGAAGTTGGAATTTATGAGAGATCAGGTCAAAGAAGCATCATTTTCATATGTACCACATTCAATTGCACCAGTCTCTGAGTGAAAATGACTTTAGCGGAGGGCAGTGCTCTGTGCGAGGGCACAATTGCGTCTCCACGAAAATCAATTTCTTTTTATGCGCGCACTTTCTTCTGACGAAGCAACTTTTGATAACAATGGATGCGTCAACAGACATAATTACCATTATTATTCCGTAGAAAATCTAAGAATAGTTCAGCAAATAGATCGCCAACAACTCAACAACGCGCGCTGGTCAACAAACACTTGGGGAGGAATTGTTGGAGAACATCTGATGAGGTCACATTTTTTTAACGGTCACCTTAACGGCCAACAGATAATCTCGCTAAGACTGGGGTTAGAATAGAATACCTTTTGTAGGGTCAGAACCTTTTGTGGGATAAGTAGCAGTGTAATACTGGAGAAACTCAAAAGTGAAGAAGAGCAGAGAAAATCCAAATACTGGGAGAATCTCCAAAGAATGAGGCAGGCTAAAACTCTTCTGGGAATCTATAACCAGAAGATATCCGCAAAATGCATCAACTTGAGTATATTGACAGGGATGCTTTCAGGCTATTGTAAACTAAACGAACATCTAAGCAGGCTTGGAATAGCGGAGGAAGCCGAATGTAGATGCTGTGGGGAACAGGATGAAGCATCCATCAATCTACTCTTAAACTACGTTGCACTGTGCAACTGAAGGGCTCTAAACCTGGGAGCATATGAAATTGAAGAGGGAGAGTTACCTAATCTGAGGCCTTATGATATTCCGAAATTTTTAAAAAGAATCAGACTGGACCGCCAGCTGCAAATACAGCAAGAATAAGGGACACAATAGATCTTTCCGGTCGCAGTGTATTATCACCCTCACTGTTAATCAATCGTTATCGAAATTGACCAGAGTGAGATTTGAACCCGCGCGATTTGAATATTCTTATGAGACACATACGTATAAATACATTACGCCCAGTGTAAGTCAATCTGTCAACAGTCTATAGAAAATATTTATATTCGTAAGCGTAAGCAATCCACATTCAATGATTTATAAACTTCCAATTTTTTATTCTAGGTAAATAACAGCTGTGCGGCAAAAAGCATATTTTTTAAATAAAAACAACTAGCGAGTCGGTACTCCTTCCGCACACAGACGTCTGGTCTCCGATCGTACATCTTGCTCCCCGCGGCGGTTCATAAAATCGAATTATTGCAGCCTTTGATTTATGCAGCCCGCCTGATTTGGCCAATTCTGCTTCAGTGTTTACTTATCTGTGGTATTATACAGCGTGTTTTGAAACATCGTTTAAAGATTTTAAGGGCATGTAGTACGATCGAAAATAAGGTTAAAAGTCATAATAAACATATGTCCACAAATTAACTGTTTACGAGATAACAGCGATTTTATCGCAAATGCAGAATAAGTTTGCTTTAGCGGTTGTTTTTATTAAGATGTTATTGTATTTTAACATAAAATAGATTATAACTAAAGAAGATGTTCAAAATGACGTCCTTCCATTTCGACACAGGATCTACATCTGCTTTCAAAGGAAGCGCGCACTCTTTCAAAAAACAAGGGTTTTTCTCGTATTATCTGGCAACAGTGTTCTATTCGTTGGCGCAACTCTGGAAGATCGTTTACCGGTGTTGCGTACACTAAACTTTTCAAATAACCCCAGATACTAAAGTCCAACGGGTTTAGATCGGGAGATCTTGGAGGCCAAGCAATGGGACCTGCTCGCCCTATCCATCTCCCAGGAAATTCATTGTTAAGATGTTCCCTAACAGCACGCGTAAAGTGCGGTGGAGCTCCATCTTGCATAAACCAGAGGTTCAGTCTTAGATTTATAGGTAAATCTTCCAAAAGTTCAGGTAAAGTATTTTCCAAGAACTCGAGGTATGCAAGACCTGTTAAGCGTTGTGGCAAAACAATCGGTCCTAACAACCGTTCCCCTATCATGCCTAATCAGATGTTTAGAGAGAAACGTTGCTGGTGCCGAGCTTCAACGGTAGCATGAGGATTCTCGTCACACCAAACGTGATTGTTGTGGAAATTAAATATTCCATTTTTAGTAAAACCAGCTTCATCAGTGAAAAGGATGTTATCAGCGAAATCTGGCCGATCAGCAGCTGTTCGCAAAAACCACTCACAGAAAGCCCTTCTCGCTTGATAATCCGGAGCAGTAAGGGCTTGTACCCGTTGGATATGGTAGGGGTATAGGAGTTGCTCATGAAGAGTTCTCCAAACAAGATTGCTGCTTACACCCACTTGAGTCGAAATTCTTCTAACACTAGTTTCGGGATTTTCATCAATAATATTCAAAATTCGATCTTCTATCTGTGGAGTACATGCTAATCTCTGCCGTCCAGTATCAGAAGACCGCTTCTCAAACGAACCAGTTTCTCTTAGTCGTTGAAACACTGTCTGAAACATCACATGCGAAGGCGGTTGGCGATCAGGAAACGTTTCAGCATAGAAGCGACGTGCTTGTAAAGAATTCCCATTAGCACGACCGTACATAAACACCATATCGCTCATTTCAGCATTAGAATACGCAACCATTGTAATTGCTACAAATTGCACAAAACGACAAATTAAACTGTCATAAAACAATAGCTGATAAGCACCTGTTTACTGGGATATGTTATATCCATGTACTACTAGGAACACTCGCTGTTATCTCGTAAACGGTTGATTTGTGAACATATGTTTATTATGACTTTTAACCTTATTTTCGATCGTACTACATGCCCTTAAAATCTTTAAACGATGTTTCAAAACACCCTGTTCAAAGATATCTGAACACTATTGACAACTTTATTAATATTAAAGGTATTCAGTTAAATAAGCAAAGATTCAGTATTTTTGGTGCGGATTAAAATACAATTAAGAAAAAGGAAAATAATTGAGGTACGTGTTTATGAAATGACACAACAAATCACACATTTTTTTTAAATCGATGGTCTTGTATATTTTTCAATATTTTGAAACGCAATGTAAATTCTGATATAAAAGTCTTAATGCACTATGCTACACGTGCCAGTCCAGTTTATAATCGTTGGAGTTTTTGATCGGTGAAAGGCTCTCTTGATTCACATTTTCAACGACTTTAAAGAAGACTTCTGTGGATACGCATTGCATTAGAAATGTATGGATAAAATTTAGACGTAACCATAATTCGATTTAGATAGAAATTGATTTAGTATCACATCAGAACCTTCAGGGATAAATAGCTCTCATGAAATCAGTGACATCGCGACCAATTCATATGTGCATCGTAAAATTGAACAAAACCACCTCATAAAGTATGAATAAATACGCGCGTGCAACGGTACAAAGCTCACGGCGACCTTTTCCTAATACATACATACATATTTATCGTTATTTCTCAATAAGTGCGGGCGACACCATGTGGCACATGTCATATATGTGCTAATACGCTTTATGAATTTATATCGGACGTTTAGAGTTTCGTATAAATTGAATTAGAAAAGTGGTTTCATTTTATGCCACATAAAAATATCATTTTAAACGTTTTACGACCGATGCATAACGTTTCACTGTTCTCTTCCTTTTCAGTGCGAAGAGACGCCATGCAATGTTCACCCCCCGCCACTTGTTGGTGTTCGTTAATAAAAATACATCAAAGATAAATGCATTCTTCCATACAGAGCACGTATAACGAGACGTAAGCGCCGCTGCCATCTGAAGTAAAATTGAATCGTATAAGGACGCTCTAATTCACGTCAGAGATGTTTACCATTGCTTTTTTCTATACCTACCGTAGATAGCGCTGTAATAAATCATAACGAGCTAATGGGAAAACTGCCGCTAAATGATATTTCTACATGCAATTATCTGCATTCAAGATGAAGGTTTCACGTAATTAATTCCTGAAGGGGCCAAATGTTTTATGCATCAATTGAAAAACCGGATTTAATTGTACATGCGTGAAATATGGCCCAGCTCAATTGAATACGGAGTGATCAACTCAAGACTCCCATTAGTGACAAAATGTTACCGCTGACTAGGGCATTTTACTATTCTATTATTGGCAACCCTGTCGCTTCTTGTTATTGTTTACACACTGCCGTTTGTGTTATTTCTGCGTTTTTTGTTGTATACATTTTAATTCTTCAATAATTTTGCTATCTTCCTGAAATTGTATTTTTTAATATAGCAATACATGCCGGTAAGCATAAAGAATTTTATTTTAATTACAATTAAAAATATTAATCGCATATCTATCGTAAATGTGTTTCAAGCAAGAAAAACAATGTCGTTTACTGTTGAACAGGATTACCTATATTACGGTTTCCCACTTTCGAAGTGCTGTTGAAGGTGAAGATGATGAATGAAGAATGTATTTCAGAGACATCGGGATAGACTAATTGAAAACTTTATAGTAATGCAATGTTGTTAAACGTAAACGTGAAGCAATGAATGAATTTATAAATGGAACTTTTAGTTACTATAAATCACTTTCAAGGAAAGCAATTGTTAAGCTAAACGCAAAATTTGAGCAAAACGGTCAAGTTAGTGATGCAAAATTGTCAGTTCGAACTTGTACCGTTAGGTCAGCCCAAAGCATTGCCCTTGGCGATGAAAAATCTCGCAGAAAATCGGGGTTTGTCTATCCCAAAACGTTCAGAGCAATTGAGGATGTCACTGACCAGCCTGCATCGCATTCTGAATAGAGATCTTAGCGTACATACTTATAAAGTGCAGTTAACATAGGAATTGAAGCCAGATGTGGGATGCAGATAATCTTGGCTTTTGCATTTTTAACCCACTTCCATCTGAGTGGGTTCATCAGTAAACAAAACTACCGTATCTGGAGTTACGCAAAACTAAGTCGAGAAGCCTGTTTATTCCCAACGGGTTACTGTTTGGGTGGTTTTAAGAGAATGATGATTGTTCTGCGATTACACTCAATGCGGATCGCTATCGTAACATGTTAACTGACCCTATTTGACCTACATTGGACAATTTGGCGCTACCAGACACACAAGCTGCAAAACAATTCTAACCCTCAATGCCAATATTTTTTGATCTGCTATTCCCCAAACAGAGCCACAGTTGTGCGAAAATATCATTCGAAACTTGCTTAAAAGAATGACTATTTGCTGGTGGGCATTTACTGGATATCATTTTCCACAAGTAATCGCAAAGTTTGTACTACGAATTTAAATAAATATTTTTTGTGCCACTCAAGAATAAATCAATGTCTCTCATAAACTCAAAATGGGACTTCTTATTAGAAAACTTTTTATATTAAGATATAAACGCATTCCTTGCAAACTAATTAAACTTGATTTTTATTTAACATGACTACCATCACAATCTCTAAATATACAATAATTCAATAATGACCAGGCAACTTCGTCGAATCAATTCACGTTGAGACGTGTATAGCATTGAAGACAACCGGCAAAATGAGAAACAATCTCTTACACTATAGAGATGCCAAAACTACTCAAGTTGTGAACAAGAATATAAAGTAGCACAACTAGGGTGTTACATAGCCTTAATTGGATTATGTGTTTAGTCGGTGTCTGGTATTTATTATGTAAATGAACTTATAAACATATTTTCTTCGTACGGAAGCATGTAAAATAGGCTCAGAGCTACATTTACATTACCGTCTCGTGAACCGCATAAATTATTTATGTACTTACGTACGAAGTATACACATTAGCTACCGGTTTTACGTTCGGTTTGGAAAAATAAGCCGACCTAGCAGTTTTAAGATTCGTAATGGTTTCTAAGCTCATTTCTTTTTTTTTCTTTTTCGGTTATTACATTTAATTTTTCATAAATACGGGGTATCCATTCAGATCGGATATACAACCGATAATTTACCTCACGGAATCGAATAACACATATGAAATACAATTCTAAATGATGGCGGATGTAATTTCACGTGTTGAAGTAAGAATCGAGATTTCTATGTTGCTCTAGAAATGTTGATATTTATCGTGGGTTCAAGTAGTTCAAGTAGGTATTTGTTACAATCAGCTTAGTAAAATAAATATTAAGTTCGACGCCTTTACTATAGGATTAAAATAAACCGGATCTGAATTATTTCAATCCTCGATTCTAGGAAACGGTAAGAAAAACAAAGGATTTGGAACTGGGTTCATTTCTTTAACAAACTGTTCAGAAAAATAAAAATAATATAAATTTGAACCACACAGGTTTCACAATTAATAAATGATATCAATATATGTGTATATTCCCACCCTTAACAATCAAGAGTTTTGTAAAATTATTTACAAATATACAGGGTGTTACAAATACCCAGAGGTACTTTCAACTTTTTTATTGTAAATGGATTTTTTGGTACTTAATTATTTCTATAGCAATCTAAAGCATGTTTTCAATGAAATATGGTTACAAGCCCTTCCGACAATTAGTTTTGACAATATTGCAAATGTTTCTTTCAAAATTTTTATAAGTATATAGTTGCACATTCTGACATTTTAAGTTTTATTCGCGTAATTCTTTTGTTGTCAATTTAGGGGCTAACACATTATATGTTTCAAGGTAATGTGACGTAAAAATATACAGGTTGTCAAACGACGAATGTCAGTGATCTCTATACAGGATGTTTTGAAACTTCGTTTAAAGATTTTAAGGGCATGTAGTACGATCGAAAATAAGAGTAAAAGTCATAATAAACATATGTCCACAAATTAAATGTTTACGAGATAACAGCGATTTTATCGCAAATGCAGAATAAGTTTGCTTTAGCGGTTTTTATTAAAATGTTATTGTATTTTAACATAAAATAGATTATAACTAAAGAAGATGTTCAAAATGACGTCCTTTCATTTCGACACAGGATCTACATCTGCTTTCAAAGGAAGCGCGCACTCTTTCAAAAAACAAGGGTTTTTCTCGTATTATCTGGCAACAGTGTTCTATTCGTTGGCGTAACTCTGGAAGATCGTTTACCGGTGTTGCGTACACTAAACTTTTCAAATAACCCCAGATACTAAAGTCCAACGGGTTTAGATCGGGAGACCTTGGAGGCCAAGCAATGGGACCTGCTCGCCCTATCCATCTCCCAGGAAATTCATTGTTAAGATGTTCCCTAACAGCACGCGTAAAGTGCGGTGGAGCTCCATCTTGCATAAACCAGAGGTTCAGTATTAGATTTATAGGTAAATCTTCCAAAAGTTCAGGTAAAAGGCTCAAGGAGGCAAAGTCAAACGTACAATCTTTGTAAGTGAAGTTGGATGCGAAATAAAAGGTGTAATTCCTCACAGATTCTTGAACTAACAATAAGTTCGGGCGACCGGTTTCATCGTTAGCAGAATATCATCAGGCCAGAATGTTTAGCAGTTAATCTCGTCAGATTTTATGGAGAAAATCCAGCTGGAATCTTTAGCAGTTAATTTTAAAGTCAAGAATTGACCATCTTGACCTAAATTACACATTTGTAGCTTTTTCGTTGAGCTTATCCTCTCAAAAAAGCTTGCACATCTTTTATCAAAGGTTGATGAAATACCTTTTTGAATGACAGGTTAGTTTTATTACCTATAAGTTTAGAATTTAATTAATTATTCAAATTGTTAAGAAGTTATTTTAAGAACTACCTACTGATACATATTCCCAGTAAATTACTTGACTCGTTAAACTTTATAACCGACATTTAAAATATTAATCTTTACGTGTATCCATACAAACACTTATTCCGTTTTTGCAAAAAATAATAAATAAATAAAATAGAAACCCGTTTAAGCTTTCGTTCCAACTCGAACTTCACAAACTAGGTCAGAATCTATTTCTCTTCAAAATTACCTCTAAATTTACACATTAAATTGTTTATTTGTATGACCTTGTTTTTCTGAACTTTTTTTTATGTTGGTAATATAAAATACCGTTCCTCATAAACACAGCCGTAGTAAGCGCCATAAAATATGTTTTAATACAAGCCAGGATTATTAACAGAACCCGATATTACATCTAATAATTAAAAAATAATTTGAAAAAACCGAAGCCTAGAAGCGCGGTCCTTCAAAAAATTCTGTATATTCTCTATATTTACATCCGCAAAAAGATATATTTGTTTTCTCAAACTTTCATTAGTATTAAACCCTTGCGAATGTGTAGGAATAATATTAAATGTAACAGAAATAAAAAAATGTTGAATGAAAAATTAATTATAGAAATATATTTTATAGCGTATTAGTTTAGATTATATCCGCCAAACTAAATATATCTATATTAAAATCTAGATCGTAAAATCTTGATTTACAAAGTGCTTAGCAAATATGCCATCTTCACTGGCGGGTGATAATATAATGTGATCGGACGCGCAGCTTAGGGCAGCAGCTCGTACAAATTATGAACTTGCTTTCACAATTTCCCGTCAGAATCATCGCTAAAGTTGCAGCAAATTTACTTGGAATAACTCATAATAACAACTTCATTCAGGCTGGCAATATTGCGAGAGGTAATGTGTATTATTTTGTCCGATTCGTGTAATAAGTGCTTATAACTAGCCAAGGATCTTGCATATAAACATATTTAATACGTGCATGCTTTAGATTAACTACACTTCTTGGAGTAAAGAATTAATTTCAAAGGAAATGACGTGGTTAGACATACAACGCTGTATAGAAAAGAACGAAAATGTACTATAGCAGTTATCGCGCCCTTGTTTCACTGAAATGATAGATATTTATATAAAATTGCTTTATTTAATATAGAAAAAGGTGATACGCTTATGCATTATTTGTTACACCAGCAATATTTTCCAACTAAATAGGAGAACATTAAATTTGACTCACAAATAACCACGAACTATGAAACTGCTTTTGTATCGGTCAGCGTTCTCCCTGCTTTTTCCATATTATAATTTATTAATGGGCACCATTCGCAAGCTTTAAAGATAACTAAAATGCCAAATAATCTCTGAATTGATTTATATATTATGTAAAGCAAATATTTTCACTGGAATATGTCGTAAATTTTCTTGATATCACTCAAATGTAAATAAGTTATTATCTGTCAAATGGATTCACAATTTATTTGCTAATGTTTAGTTTCCTTATTATCCCAGTATAAGCGAATAATATGAATGAAGATTGTTCCTTTATCAGCTGACATATTGTGTAAATACCGCTGTAACAATTTGTTGTTCTCCAAATATGTGAGTAAACAATTACCGTAATTTCGGGTGTCTTGGGACTCGCGGGTGGCTTGGGACAGCGGACCACTGTATGTCGTTTGCGTGCAGAGCTATGTTGTGGTTGGTAAACGAACTTCATATAAAATACACTCCGCCAAAAAAGTATTGCATAAACTAAAAAAGGGCATTTATGAACCAAGATATTTTTATACGTTCACAAAAAGTTTGCCTCGTGTATGTGAACTATAAAAACACTAACAAAATAATGGCACTTAGCGTTTTTACTTTATTTTTTTCCTAAAAGAACACATTTAGAAAAATGCATATGTGTAAGGTTTGCTCAGTTGTTTATTGAAAGTCTTCCTATACGGACAAATTTTAAAGTGCGAAGTCAGAGTTCTGTACCAACGCTTTTAAAACTAAAATGAGCAATTTAACTTCAGAACAAGTGGCTGCTATAGTTGCTTTAATCGAAGATGGACGATCTCAAGCATACGTTGCTAATTTAATGAACATCAATCAGTCAAGTGTTTCTAGAGCCGTAGCTAGATATAGGGAAACAGGCATTTACAGTAGAAGACCTGTACCAGGTCGTCCAAGATGTTCTACTCGCCAAGATGACCGCTATTTACTACTACAAGCATTACGTCGAAGACATGTAACTGCGAGACAATTGCAGAACGACTTGGCTAGAGTCAGAAATACTCGTGTGAGTACTCAAACTATTCGGAATAGGTTACGACAGAGTGGATTAAGAGCTAGAGTAGCTGTAACAGCCCCTCGTCTCACTAGGAACTACCGAGTGGCTCGCTTAAGGTTTGCCAGAGAACATGTAAATTGGAACATTAATGACTGGGCCAATATACTCTTCACAGATGAGTCAAGATTTGGTCTTTACACCTCAGATAGGCGTATCTCAGTGTACAGACGAGACGGTGAGCGCTATTCGCAGTGTAATATCAGACCTAGACCTAATTTTGCTGGTGGCTCTATTATGGTTTGGGGAGGCATCTGTTTAACAGGTCGTACAGAGTTAGTACCAGTAGACAGAGGTACACCGACTGCCCACAGGTATATAACGGAAATTTTAGAAGAACATGTAGTACCATATGCGCCAATTATAGGAAACGAATTCATGTTAATGCACGATAATGCACCACCGCATGTTGCAATAATCGTCCAGGAATACCTTAACGATGTTGGTATTCCAGTTTTAGATTGGCCTGCGGTAAGTCCGGACATGAACCCTATCGAGCACGTGTGGGACCTCCTTCACAGACGGATACGAACCCAAAATGTTGCCCCAGCGGACCTGCATGGACTAGCAAATGCTCTCCGTGACGAGTGGGAGAATTTGGATCAGGCTTATATACGGAGGTTAATCGAATCTCTGCCAAACCGTATGCGAGCGGTCATAAGAGCCAGAGGTGGCAATACTCAGTATTAAAAGCTACTGTTATGACATTTTTCTTTCCAAAATTATAATTTCTTGTTTTAATAAAAATCTCAAGTATGAGTTCTTGTTTTTATTTGGCCTGTATTTTATTTAAACAATCATAGAAATTATATCTTAGAGCGCATTAAAGTATATTTACAAGTTTATGCTACAAACAAAGATTATGCGATACTTTTATGATTCAAAACTAAATTATGCGATACTTTTTTGGCGGAGTGTAGTAACCGGATTCCTCAATAAGTATAATTTTCCTCACTCTATTGTTATGCAATAAAGAAGCATATATCCCACAGATACAATTATACACCTACACATATATAAGACATTATAGCAACAAGAGAAACCGAATGATTGTCGTATTAGGCAATAACGTGTAATAGATTTATCGATCCATTTTTAACGGGCCGAGGTTAGCGGTTACTGACTGTCCTGGCGACTGTAGACGGCCGAAATTTTGAAATTTCCAAAAATTATGATTCATAAATTCCGGGTGCGCTAGCCGGCGCCGGCGCCGCGCACTACACTTCACTAAACTATAAGTAGTTTCTACTTAACGATGATTTATTGAGGTGTTGTAAAAATAACGCGTTGCAAAATTTAGAATAGTTATCGTGGAAGCTTTCTTGTCCGCATCTACCGTTCGAAGAATGTAAATCCTTGACACAATGAAAGGAAATCAAACGATTTGATGGTATGGTTGCATGTCTCTTCGTTTATATACACATGTTTTTTAAGACGTAATAATAAACTAAACTTGAACTAGCCTCCCTTTGTATACGGAACAATACACTTGAAGGTTTTACACGCAGAATTGTATTTACCAAAACGATTTAATATCATGGGAAATGGCGTGAAATGGCCGCATAAGTGTATAACTATAGAAAGGCATTGTATACCTCGAGAGCCATTTATTTATTACTGGATCGATTTTTGCTACAGCCTCGGCGCCATAAAATCATGCGAACGTTCACTCGAAACGTTGAAAACGCTAAATGACAAATGACGTTATTCATGCTCGATCGTACAATGAGTTTCTTTATCGTCGGGGAAGTTTCAAAATTTTCACGGTTCGTACGACAATGAGGGCCCTCATCCGCAAGGAGGCTCACCCCGAGTTAATATTTATTCCTTTTGTGTTTGGCGTTCGCGCGAGACCCGCCGCCGTGATGAATTATGCACAAAATAAATGCGGCATGAGGCAATTTCATGCTCCGAGCAGAAATGGCGAATGTGCAGGATCATTTCGCGTATAAGGTATACGAAATAACAGGCCCCTACTTTGACTGGAACGATAGGTGAGGTAGACTACTATAGAGGCGTAATCCCTCTCCAATTCCGAGACCTCCTCATTCCCTATTTATCACTCGCACGTATAGGTATATATCCTAATCCGTTGCATGTGTAGAAGCAATGGTATCTCGGATCCGACTGTGTGTATGTGTCTATTCGATATTCAACTAACCAATAACCTGCTATGTATAGTACGACTGACTGTGTATACGATCGCATTCATATACTCGTAGTGCACATGAACGTTAATCTTTCATGGAGATTTCGCGAATGCACGGCGGAAACAAAACAAACAGCGCGAATATCAAATGATATAGTTCTGCACTTAAGTGTATTGCGCGTTAACAATGTTGAAGGTTACAGAATCTACGGATGCTTAACACACCTATCATCTTATTACCTAGTTAAAACTTCTTAGAATCCGATTACATTCTACAGGAAGTTACTGTTACAACTATCAACTCTAAATTCATTAGAAGAAAAATAATAAATGGAAAAAAACATTTAAAGAACATCAAGAAATAACCTTCAACGGATCGTAAAAAATCGTGTCAAATAATTTTGCCTTAAAATACTGCCTTTTATAATTACATAGAGGAAGAGTATATGGGGCAAAATGATGATTACCTTGGGGCAATAGACCATTAGACTTTACTCGTACAATATCTACAGTTATAAACCAACACAGTATCGTTTTCTTCAATATGTGCATCAGACAATTTCTGACATACAGAACAACTGATCCAGCCTTCATTAGATTGCGAATAAAGACGATGATAGTAGACATTCCGCGTCAGATTCATCTTCTATTTCGGATGTAGAACTATCCTGGCCTTGTTTGTGCTTTCTCGATTTTTTAAATTTCATCAGAGAAAGCTTTCTTTTGCCTTTGCCTTTAGTTTTGTTTTTGTTGCGCCAGTAATTCATCTTTATAAGAGATGGAAGTAGATATAATAGTCCTTCCTCTACGATGATGTGTTCGCGGATCCGAACTTGGGTATTGCCATAACCTTTTCAATAGAAATGCTGAAACTGCTTTGTGGACATTATTTTACTGTCTGTACATCTCTTTTCATTTTTTGCGATGTTGAAACCCGTAAAGTTAAATGACTTTGGTTATCGGATAGGAAATTTACACTAACACCACTATATGGAATGTTTTTGATTGCCACAAAACGCTTGCTTGCGTCAGCTATGCTTTCAACATTTTCACTACTTCTATCTGTATTCGCTTCAGTAGCCTTGTTTTCCGTCTCAGAAACGCCTAGATCAATATCAGTGGTTCGGCTGCCAGATAACACTGGGCAACAAATTTTCGAAAAGTTCATGCTTCCAAGCTGAAAATAGTCATTTCTTAATGAATTCAATGTGCTGAACACGAAAATGACTAAGAAAAAGCTGAATTGGCTACGGGTTTTCTGTAATATGTACGCATATTTCAGAAAAAGTGTACTTATGTCAATATTATAATACATGGTAAGAAAACATTAGTCTGCTTCTGGCTTTCGACTTCTTTTGGCCTGCCGTTTGTAGTGGACTTGTGGAGCATCTCTACTAATTGTCCAACAATATTATGCAATAGCATCTATACAATGGACAAAACGTCAATATCTCTGGAACGTGAGCCAATCAACTTTTTTCAATGTGATATTCGTGTTCAGCACGTTGAATTCATTCAGGATTGGGTACTTTCACCTAAGAAGCAATTTCACTGTTGACCAGTGTAATCAGCCTCAGTGAATATGTATGGTCTACAGGCCAAATGACGGCTATGGTCATGGTAGCCGCTTGTAAATAAGCATTTCCAATTAGTGATGCAATTTGAAAATGAGTTACCACCTGCTCGAGATTTGATCTTAACCATTTCCTAATCTCATCACTATAATATAAACTTAAATGTTTCATAAAGGAAACATCAAATGGCTGTAAACAATACATGCAGTGTGATGGAAGACACGGTAATATAACGCCATCATCTCTTGCAAGATCAATAACCGTTATATTTTTAGTTTGGGTTGAGTGGCCATCTAGAAGTAGAAGTACTGGATGGGTTTTGCTTGCCCTGGAGAATTCCACAAACTTTTGAACCATTTCACAAAGATTTCACTCTGCATCCAGCCACTGGGGTGCCATTCTGCCAATGTTCCAGACTCCATTCAGGACTTCAAACGTTACCGAGGGAAAATAAGCATTGAGGACATGTAACTTCCATCTGCAGAAAAACATATTTCAGCAGTAACGGGATGACCCCTTTAGGCAAACGCAAGGCAACAGATGTCATTCCGGTTTCATCTATGTACATTGAAGATCTTACTTGCTTGGGACCAGTTTGTATTTATCAATTAAAAAAATAATGCTAATAATTTATGATAAAGTAATCACACATTTCATAATTAGAAAAATTAATTTTAATTTCTCAAGAAAAATGTTTTTTGTGTTGCCCCCTCTTCGTGTTTGCAAATTTTGATTTCCTTTCATTTTTTTTTTATTTATTTGCTCTTTTTTTCCCTTGTGAAAAAAATCATAATTTAGAAAATTTGACTTAACACCCCCTCCCCCTTCGTGTCATAAAAAATAATTTTAATAATTGAATTTTTTAATCCCCCACCTTTTCGTTGTTAAAAAAAATCGTCATTTATAAAACTTACCCTCATCATATTGTAAAAAATAATTTTAATAATAAATAATAACTAATTAATGTCCCCTTCTACACAGTACAACAAAAATTGTTTAAAAAATTTCACTTTTCTCTCTTATTGATAAAGAAAGAGATTTAATATCGTTTAATTTTCAATTTAATCAAATTATTAATTATTTTAACTAATAATTTTCTGAAAAAAATCGTTATTAAAAATGTTTACCTCGCTTTATAAAACAAAAATAATTTTAATAATTTCTGATAAATATAATTTTCTATAATTAATTTACCAGTTTCCCGCTTTCATTTCGAGTTAGAAAAAATAATTTTAATCGCTCAAAAAATGCTTGCCCTCTTCTCCTCCGTCCTTCTGGATGTTGAAAAAAAAATATCGTTTAAAGGATAGCTACCCCTCCCCGCATCCGTGTTCCAAAAAAATAATATGAATCATTTACAAAAGTTTAGTCTTTCTCCTCGTTCCAAAGGGTGAAAAAATTAAAATTAAAAATTTCAAAAATGTTTATTCCCTGCTTCTCGGTGTTGACAAAAACTCATTTAAAAGAATCTATTTCCTTCCCCATATCGAAAAAATGAATTGTTTAAATTTAAGAAAAAAAAAAGAAACACTCGGTATATAGCTAGAGCTATTTTAGCACCCATAAACCTACATACAAGAGCAGATATTCCATGAAGAAGGATGTTTAGCAAACCAATGTAGAACATAAATAGAAAAGACAAGAACATAGAGGTTCACCTTAGAAAATTCAAATGTGCCATTGTTTGGCATTCCTCGAATGCAGTGTTTCGCTCGTGCCTCTTGTAAATGTAGTTCACATTACCAGAATTCTGTGAATTATGATCGATTGTTGAGTTGATCCATACAACAATAATCTTATGATTGTTTAAGGAAATAACTTCTTAACAGTAATAGCGTAATTGCCAAGGTCTGAAGCTTGTATGACGAGAGAACTTTGTTTCTTAAAGGGCCAAATTAAAAAAAAAAAACCTTGTATTATTAGGTTCATGTAAATATATGATAGTTATCTGTAAATAAAACTGGTTATAGATGCAACATCGTAGAGTCATTCAGCCCTAATTAACTATACTGCATTCTTGTAAACCACTCTCGTCTTAAATCTAATTTGTTTTTCAGTGTTTGAGATATATTTCACAGCCATGACGGCATATATTACGTACAAAGAAAAAAAACATACCTATCTAGTGTTCCAGAGAATTTTCGATAACAATATATACGAACTGGTTTTTCAGAAGCATCCCATACAAATTTGGGGAGCCGAATTAACGAAGCTCACATGTAAGACCTTTTGTGAACGTAAGAACCATTATTTCTGGGATGAGTCATCCAAATCGATATTCTGTTTGTTCTTAACATTCCTACTTGTATATAAATAAACGGTAATAATCTATAATTTTAAAAATATTTCATTTTGTTGCAGAATACTCCTAGGCAGTATTGGTGAATATAGGATATTTTTATTTTCGTCCGCTCTTGAAATAAACATATCGTTCACCGAATTACATAAAATAGGACGATTTATATATATTAGAAAAAAATATTCTTTCAAGGACCACATGTTTATGTTTATGCTCACCAAAAGAATCGGAAAAAGTTGGAATGCTGATAAAATATTTGCATTATTGTCATTCTCTAAGCTTGCCAACTTTTAGTGCGTTAAATATTCGTTAACCGATAATTTATACTTACTGTGAATAATGTTCTGACAGATGAAGATACAAATTACGTCAAAGATACAAGAATAAATCCGTGTAACACACGGTAAATACTTTTGATCGACCTATTTGATATTTTATAATATTAGAGATAGCGTGTGTGTGTGAAACGACTTTGTGATTCATTTAGAGTTGCATCCAATGTCGTCGACAATTTTTGTGTTAGTATTTTTTCATATAATTTTAGTGCGGTGCTTAGTAACATTATTCCTCTGTATAGTTTGGCAATTTTTCCTGTCACCTTTTTTAAAAATAAGTAGAATTATTTCCTTCTCTCAGTCTTTTGGTATATCCTCTTCTTTCCATGCTTTGTTTATTACTTCTAGGAGTAGTCTGGTTCCATTTGTGCCCAAACTTTTAATCATTTCCGTTGTCACTCTATCGGGGCCAGGAGATTTGCCATGCTTCAAAGTTTGTACCTCCTGCGCTAGTTCTTCCATTGTAACAATTTCTCCCGGTTCATTCGTGTCATTCCTTTCTCTATCATTATTTTAGCTTCGTCTATTAGTACATTTTCATATTTAATTACAATTATTTATTTCTACTTTTGTTTGCACTTCCTACAATACTTTTTTATGTATAATACCTGGTGTAATTCTGCGCCAATAACATTTCTTTTATTTTTTTTATATTTTGCGTTGTTTTTTTTTTTTTTTTTTGCTTTCATGGGCAGGTTTAACCCCGTGAGGCAGCTCGGCCTTAAGACCTATTGTGCCCCCATGATGTCTTAACCCTCTCGACCTGGTTGTACTCGAACAAACAGGTCCGCAAGTTGGTCGAGAGTTAATTTTCTTATACTGGGTTCGTCCAATCGAGCGACCCCTAGACAGCTCCGTCTCTCCCTGTCCACTGCCGATGCCGGGCAGTCGGCAAGGAGGTGCACCGGAGTTTCTTCTGCTTTCCCACAGTTTCTACACAGGGGAGAGTCCACTCGCCCCATTCGGTGCAAATGCTTATTTAATGAGCAGTGGCCGGTTAGGACTCCCGTAAGAAGTCTCAGTCTGGCCCTGCTCATAGAGACTGCCTTGCGGAGTCTTTCGTCGCCCGGATAAAAACCGAGGATTTTACAGTGTCTCACGCCGACTAGTCCATTCCAATAGGAGCGGTGACTAGCAGCGAGTTGAGATCTGACAAAGGCTTTGATACCGCCATAGGAACTCCCGCACAACGGTTCTGGACCAGTGAACGATAGACCACTGGCGCCTCTAGCTAGTTTGTCAGCAATTTCGTTGCCTCTAATCCCAGAGTGTGCGTTGTGGTTTAGCCAAGGCAATGTTTTGTCACAACGTCTAAAGATACTGACAAGTGGATAAGTCTGCATATTGATGCACTAATTGGTGAAACTGTTGTGTTTTTACTTATATGTTTTTTTTATCGATACATTATATATAAATCATGTGTGACATATTTATAAATCATTTAACGCGATACTTTAAATTACCGCTCAAAAAGGCACGTTGAAAAGCAAATTTTCACCACATAAATTCACGAATATTTACCGCCGAATATACGATAACGCCCCTTCAACACATAAGCTTTTTAAGAATCAACAAAATCCGAGAGGTCTACATCATCCTGAGAGACGTACATACGGACGGCCGCAAACTCCTTTTATCTTCAAACTGCAGACATGGGCGGTAAGCAACAAACTGACACATATTTATTCGGCCCGAAGTAAATGACGCACTTTAATCTAGTAAGAATCACGTGCTGACTTTTATAATTATATACAGAAAAAGCAGAAAGTAACGATGTAGACACTAACGGTACAGATCACGTAATTAAATCGATATATTACCTCATTCAAATACGAAAGAGCGCATAAAAGTCTGTTACTAATTCGAACATCATAGGCATATAGCTAACAGATACATATTTCTGATGGGTGAAGTGCGAATTAGAAGGTGTTATACTTATAGTGTTAGTACTTGCGTACGTTAATGTAGGTTATATTGCTGTTTTAATGTAAATATCCCATTTATTTTATTGCTTAAAATCCTCTAAATGATTGCCTATGGTAGGTATATGAAAGAACATAAAATGCATCTTTGCATATCATTTATTTTATTATAATCTTACTAATATTTAACGAAATACAATAATTTACTTACGGTTAGTATATTAAGATGTATATTTATTCACCAACATTAACAAAAAACTCTGAAAAAAGCAATATGAGTTGCATACACTCAGAAAAATGCATTCTGATTTCAAAACAAAATATTGTTTTAATGCAATTTTCTTATTGAGAAAATGAAATGTTGTATCAGAGCGTAGTTGTTTAAATAAAAACAGTTATTATAAGTATCTGAGTTTTACTATAACGTTAACTAGAATATAACAATACGTGTGTATTAATAACGCAAGACATGAACACAATTGACAGTTTTATATTGTGTGAATATAGGTCAATATAGGTATGGGTTGGTGTCATCGTAAAAGGCGGCAAAATTCAAATTATATAACTTCTACAACATGAAATAATTTTGCTGTAAAGTAAATCTTTTACCACTAAGAGAATTGCAAGTTTTAATTCAAGAAAACTTTTGTTTCGATGAATTTTCATAACTGGAGAATATATTTGCTTGGTGCAAGTAAATAGAGAACGCAGTTTATTGTACATGCGCGGCAACACCTGGGATTTATTTAATATAATAAATAAATGTTAGAATCGGTTATGGTGCAGCAGCCAAACGCTGTATCTGCGTTGTCGGTCAATTGTGTGATCGTTTATTACCTTACAGTGTAGTTCGTTGTGTGAATTTCTTTTAGGGAAGTTGTTTAATGGAATTTAATTAATTTTACATGTATCGATGTACTTATGTCTAATCACACGACAAAAAGGTTGGTAAACATAGCTACAACCTAATAATATTAATGATGGAGTATATTTCAACGCAAGTGTTTTTTTTTATTACACTACAGTATTATCGGTATGCTGGTATGCATATGTATAATAATATTATTATAGAACCGAAAATAAACAAGCTTGGACGAAAATGATATAAAGGAATTAATTCCTATACCTATATGGGATCATAAAAACATTTCTTAGCAAGTATAATATTTACATGCAATTGTGCAAGGTAAGTTAGAACATACCAATAAGGCAAACAGATAGCTCATATTGCTCATATGCATATTTTAGTGATCAGGCAGAGACATACGTACACCTCTCAAGAAAAGATTCGGGGGCACCAGCATTAAATGCAACCCAGCGTTTTACCTTAAATCTTAGATTAGAAGACTTTGTATGAGGGATTTCTAAGCAATCATTTATTTAATGCATTGCAGACTAGTTCGTTATGTTGAAGAGATTCCTGAATTTCCATCGATTGTAAGTATTTTGATAGTTTTGATCTTTTCCATGGCAAGACATGATTTTTGTTACACATAATAATAGTGGAATGTGCTGTTTATAAGTGCTGGATTCTGGATTTTAGGTCGGGGAAGGTGGTAACCACGTGCACTTACCGGGCCCATTGTGCTACCTCCCCTAGGTGGCGTCACTCACCCACACCCTATCCGAGCCAGCCCAAACTGAGCGTGAGCTCGAGCAGGGCAGCAGGCAAGACGCCGCCAAAATCGGCCATGCTGGGCCAGTACTCCCCCAGCATGGAACCGCTAAGTTGGACAAGCGCCGGGCAGTCACATAAAATGTGTTCCGGCGTCTCGTCTTCTTGGTAACATGCCCGGCACAGCGAGCTGTTAGCCACACCCGTGCAGTGCATGTGTTTGTTTAGCTTGCAGTGGGCGGTCAACAGCCCCACAACTTGACGTAGGTTACTGCGGGAAAGCTGCAGGCAATATCTTGCTGTTTTCGATGATGGCCTGGGGATGGCTTCACGCGCTTGACGGCAGGTGGTTATGGACTTCCATCTATTCTCGTGAAGCGTGGCGGTCCATTGCGTTATTATGGTGTTGAGTGTAGCCGACGAAATAGGAAGAACAGGTTCCGGCCCCACAAAGTGGGAACGCGAACCCAGCCAGCCCATCGGCAGCCTCGTTACCTAAATTCCCTTTATGACCTTTAACCCACTTGAGTGTCAAGATATTATCGCTAGCGACCACTTCTAGGGCATTGTGACATTGAAGTACTAAGCCCGAAGTGATCCGATGATTATTAAGAGCTTTAAGGGCAGCCTGACTGTCACTATAAAGGACAATACGCCGTCCCTTAATGCCCCTTGCTAAAATTTCTCCGGCACCGTGCAGGATCGCCAGCACCTCGGCTTGAAAAACCGTGGCAAACCTGCCCAGCGCCAGTTCTATATTCAGGTCAAGGTCAGAGGAGAAAACTCCTGCCCCCGTTCCCATCTTCGCTTTCGATCCATCTGTATAGATGGCGATCGAGGATTGTAGTTCGACCCCGGGGTCAACAAGAACATGGTAGTGTCTGTTGAAAGCAAACACTGGAGGCACAGCATCCCTTGCGGCACCAAAGAGAGGCACCTTGGCGGCGCCCTCAGAAATGATGCTCGCGTGGCTGCGTCCTCCCCCCACCACGTCCAGAAGACCCCGAGATCGCAATCTTATAGCCACCCTAAGCGCCGCCTCCTCCACAAACAAGTCCAGAGGGGGGACACATATGAGTGTTTCCATTGCCGCCGTAGGCGTTGTGCGCATTGCTCCTGTTACACTGAGACATGCGATGCGCTGCACATGTGACAGTTCGTTCCTGGCGACCACTCGTCTCACCCTCGGCCACCGGACGAGGGCGCCATAGGTTAGCATGGGCCTTATTATGGCAGTATACAGCCACAAGGCAATTTTCGGGGAAAGTCCCCAAGCCATACATGCTTTTCCAGTTTTTGTTTTGACGTGCCTACTCCAGCTCAGCCTCTTGTCAAACACAACGCCCAGATATTTGACATCGTCCGAAAAACTGAGAGCAGTGCCAAATAATTGTGGTGGTTGCAGTTGTTCCACTTTCCTTTTGTTGGTAAAGAGTACCATCTCTGTTTTATCTGGGTTTACAGAGAGGCCACCTTCCCTACACCAATTTTCGATAGATCTTAAGGCTATTATACACTCCGCCAAAAAAGTATCGCATAATTTAGTTTTGAATCATAAAAGTATCGCATAATCTTTGTTTGTAGCATAAAGTTGTAAATATACTTTAATGCGCTCTAAGATATAATTTCTATGATTGTTTAAATAAAATACAGGCCAAATAAAAACAAGAACTCATACTTGAGATTTTTATTAAAACAAGAAATTATAATTTTGGAAAGAAAAATGTCATAACAGTAGCTTTTAATACTGAGTATTGCCACCTCTGGCTCTTATGACCGCTCGCATACGGTTTGGCAGAGATTCGATTAACCTCCGTATATAAGCCTGATCCAAATTCTCCCACTCGTCACGGAGAGCATTTGCTAGTCCATGCAGGTCCGCTGGGGCAACATTTTGGGTTCGTATCCGTCTGTGAAGGAGGTCCCACACGTGCTCGATAGGGTTCATGTCCGGACTTACCGCAGGCCAATCTAAAACTGGAATACCAACATCGTTAAGGTATTCCTGGACGATTATTGCAACATGCGGTCGTGCATTATCGTGCATTAACATGAATTCGTTTCCTATAATTGGCGCCTATGATACTACATGTTCTTCTAAAATGTCCGTTATATACCTGTGGGCAGTCAGTGTACCTCTGTCTACTGGTACTAACTCTGTACGACCTGTTAAACAGATGCCTCCCCAAACCATAATAGAGCCACCAGCGAAATTAGGTCTAGGTCTGATATTACACTGCGAATAGCGCTCACCGTCTCGTCTGTACACTGAGATACGCCTATCTGAGGTGTAAAGACCAAATCTTGACTCATCTGTGAAGAGTATATTGGCCCAGTCATTAATGTTCCAATTTACATGTTCTCTGGCAAACCTTAAGCGAGCCACTCGGTGGTTCCTAGTGAGACGAGGGGCTGTTACAGCTACTCTAGCTCTTAATCCACTCTGTCGTAACCTATTCCGAATAGTTTGAGTACTCACACGAGTATTTCTGACTCTAGCCAAGTCGTTCTGCAATTGTCTCGCAGTTACATGTCTTCGACGTAATGCTTGTAGTAGTAAATAGCGGTCATCTTGGCGAGTAGAACATCTTGGACGACCTGGTACAGGTCTTCTACTGTAAATGCCTGTTTCCCTATATCTGGCTACGGCTCTAGAAACACTTGACTGATTGGTGTTCATCAAATTAGCAACGTATGCTTGAGATCGTCCATCTTCGATTAAAGCAACTATAGCAGCCACTTGTTCTGAAGTTAAATTGCTCATTTTAGTTTTAAAAGCGTTGATACAGAACTCTGACTTCGCACTTTAAAATTTGTCCGTATAGGAAGACTTTCAATAAACAACTGAGCAAACCTTACACATATGCATTTTTCTAAATGTGTTCTTTTAGGAAAAAAATAAAGTAAAAACGCTAAGTTCCATTATTTTGTTAGTGTTTTTATAGTTCACATTCACGAGGCAAACTTTTTGTGAACGTATAAAAATATCTTGGTTCATAAATGGCCTTTTTTAGTTTATGCGATACTTTTTTGGCGGAGTGTATATTTTATATGTGCTATTAGCACTATTAGTACATGTCGTGGTCAACTATGGTTTCCATTTAAAAAAATTAGGCATACTTAACTCAAAAATGGTAAGCAAAATTTAAGAAGATTAAATCCCCTAAAAACAATATTAAAAATTTATTTTTCCTATCTTTAGAAATCAAAAAGTTACAGCACTGAAAAGGTTTTGATGGTTTTCTATTTTTTTTTTTGCAAATATCTAGTAAATTTCATTTCTTTAAATGCACAAAAGCGTATCTGGATTAGGCTTATAATAAAGATGCAGATTTCTCTCCATTTAACCAAAAATTCGCCCTGTATAGATGAGGTTTTTCTGACCCCGTTATATTGTGTAAACACGGACAAATTTAAAAAGCAAAAACAGCGAAAAGAAGCGTCAAAATACACGTAAATATAAATAGAACGAAATGAAGAAGTTTTGGCGACATTTAAATTTTCTTCGCCACCACAAAATCGCAGTTTTATATACCCCAAACCGTTTTTAAAAAGAGCGCTCAGATATTTCACCGCTCGCAGGTATTAAATTTTTTTGTCCCACTTCGACTTCGGAACGTTCTCGCATAAAATTAGATCTGGAAAAAAGCGAGTTATTTTCGGAGAATTGCTCAACAACATCGAGGAAAAAAGCAATCAACCGGGATGATTTATTTTCGCGAGGAAAATTTCAATTTGTAGAAATAAATGTTCGCGGGTCATAAATGTGGCGTCGTTGACAAATGTTCGTACATTCTTCCGTCAAGTACGATCACTCTTTTTTCGCCAGAACGGACGCGAACGGACGGACACGCCAGAGCAGAAATAAATTCCCGAGAAGTGCAATTCGAGTTTAGCTTCCATAATGAAAATATGCGTCCGTTTGTGTGTATGAACAAATTATAATTGTATTTCTAGATATTATGAAACAATGACGTTTGTTAGCGATAGTTTTATTTTAAAACAACGATATTGGAGGCCGTATAAAGCAAACACAGGTGCACTTGCTTCGATATATGTATTTCATTATACATCTGGTATCGTATACACAAATCTGCACAAATATATAATTGTTTGTAGAGTGTTCTATAGTGTAGGGTTGGTTGCCTGTTTTTCGCAGTTTTAATGAATGAAATTACGTAAATAATTGACGGAACTATTGTTTATTGTATTGTAAACCTCCTAAATGATTTATACACTCCGCCAAAAAAGTATCGCATAATTTAGTTTTGAATCATAAAAGTATCGCATAATCTTTGTTTGTAGCATAAAGTTGTAAATATACTTTAATGCGCTCTAAGATATAATTTCTATGATTGTTTAAATAAAATACAGGCCAAATAAAAACAAGAACTCATACTTGAGATTTTTATTAAAACAAGAAATTATAATTTTGGAAAGAAAACTGTCATAACAGTAGCTTTTAATACTGAGTATTGCCACCTCTGGCTCTTATGACCGCTCGCATACGGTTTGGCAGAGATTCCATTAACCTCCGTATATAAGCCTGATCCAAATTCTCCCACTCGTCACGGAGAGCATTTGCTAGTCCATGCAGGTCCGCTGGGGCAACATTTTGGGTTCGTATCCGTCTGTGAAGGAGGTCCCACACGTGCTCGATAGGATTCATGTCCGGACTTACCGCAGGCCAATCTAAAACTGGAATACCAACATCGTTAAGGTATTCCTGGACGATTATTGCAACATGCGGTCGTGCATTATCGTGCATTAACATGAATTCGTTTCCTATAATTGGCGCATATGGTACTACATGTTCTTCTAAAATGTCCGTTATATACCTGTGGGCAGTCAGTGTACCTCTGTCTACTGGTACTAACTCTGTACGACCTGTTAAACAGATGCCTCCCCAAACCATAATAGAGCCACCAGCGAAATTAGGTCTAGGTCTGATATTACACTGCGAATAGCGCTCACCGTCTCGTCTGTACACTGAAATACGCCTATCTGAGGTGTAAAGACCAAATCTTGACTCATCTGTGAAGAGTATATTGGCCCAGTCATTAATGTTCCAATTTACATGTTCTCTGGCAAACCTTAAGCGAGCCACTCGGTGGTTCCTAGTGAGACGAGGGGCTGTTACAGCTACTCTAGCTCTTAATCCACTCTGTCGTAACCTATTCCGAATAGTTTGAGTACTCACACGAGTATTTCTGACTCTAGCCAAGTCGTTCTGCAATTGTCTCGCAGTTACATGTCTTCGACGTAATGCTTGTAGTAGTAAATAGCGGTCATCTTGGCGAGTAGAACATCTTGGACGACCTGGTACAGGTCTTCTACTGTAAATGCCTGTTTCCCTATATCTGGCTACGGCTCTAGAAACACTTGACTGATTGATGTTCATCAAATTAGCAACGTATGCTTGAGATCGTCCATCTTCGATTAAAGCAACTATAGCAGCCACTTGTTCTGAAGTTAAATTGCTCATTTTAGTTTTAAAAGCGTTGGTACAGAATTAGTGTTTAGTGTTTTTATAGTTCACATACACGAGGCAAACTTTTTGTGAACGTATAAAAATATCTTGGTTCATAAATGCCCTTTTTTAGTTTATGCGATACTTTTTTGGCGGAGTGTAGTTTAGAGGTAAACAAACATTTTTGAATTTCATTGTTTTTCTTTTTTGAAAAACATTATAACCAAAAAACGGACGGGGATAAACCCGTACCGCTTAAAATACAAAATAAAAAAAAGTTGACTAAAAAATAAACGCACAACACAAACATGAAAAAGCATAACTCTGACATAACCTGAGAAAAGAACCAACGGTAATAAATGTTACACCCGTACACTTATTATTGTTCCAGTGTTTTACTTATTGCTAGTGAAATTAATAGAGTTGGTTTTATAGACGTTTTCAGTGATTTTGTAAATTGTAATTAAATGTGATATTATGTGACATAAAAAACCTTAATCAAACATAATAAGCGATCGATAATATTTGTCATGTTTGTGCTATTTTCAAAAGGTGTAATAAATGGATATACACATTTCCAATTATGTCTAAAATCTTCGAACAAGCCGTTGCGGGGAAAATTAGAGTACATTGATGCATTTTTTTCTTTAAGTCAGTATTTGCATAAAATTTTATATACATATAAGTATGATATTTTAGTGGAAACATATTAGTAATTTATTTTTTGCATTTCAGTTATAGAGCATTGAATAAATTGTATGTCCACATTCTTAAACAAGAAATTCAGGATCGATGTGCCCTCGTTTAGCACTACATTCAGACCGGGGCAGATTCGTGTTATAAATAAAACACATCTTTTTATAAACTGTTTATAACTAAAAATTACCAAACTTGACAGTACAAAAGCAACTATATTTTTAAAACTATATGAACTTGAGAATCGTTGAAAAATATATAGAATGCATTTTAAGAAAGTTTCACTTACCCACAGATACTTTTTTTTCCAAAGAAAACTATTATAATTCGTGTTGTGAAGCACTCTTAAAATTAGTCGTTGGTACTGAATATCTAAACAATCCCACCAAAATTACTACAAGGAATGCACCCACAAGTTGGTTCACAATTTTATTAAACCAACGCTAGCGCCGCATTTTGGCAAAAAATTGAATTTCCTTAACATAAACATTATTTTTGTAATCCAGCAGGTGAATAAATGTGCCCCTTGCATCAATGTACCCCGAAGAAGATTCGTTCGTTTCTTCGAAAAAACCATAATCTGATTGCCCAGCAACACGGGTCCAATTAATTAAATCCACAACAATATCTTGGACGTAGTCGAGTATGCAGTGTCTTCAACGAAAAGGCCCACCTGTGACTTTTTTATGTTTGAATCAGTTGATATCATTCACTCTCGATGACAGCAAATCTTTCTCTATTGATAATTCCTAACTAGGTATACGATTAAAATGAATCAAATCAAGGTTAGAATTCAGCAAACAACTCATACAAACTTAATAACTTTTCACAACTTGTTCCTACGAGCTGAAATCTCTGGCTCATGATTATTTTAAAAGTAGCCTACAAAAAAGCCTAAACCAGAAATTCGCGATATCCTAGCTTACATTACTAAACTTCAAATTTCTATAAATAAGTTATATTACCGGTCTAAAAATAAGAATTTCCATCATTGACAAGTTCACCGCGTATTCGATGAATAAAATCTATCTATTTTTATATACACATAGTAGGTATACCGATCTTAAATATTTACCTTCCTGTCACAAGGTTGTGAGAGTATCGGAAAATAGAAATGTTATATTTACGTATATAAACATATAAACCATGTTATTTGGCATGCTCAGATTAAACTAAGATCTTTAAGGATTCTATATTGTAAACATTTCATACGCGACGAATTTATCACGCCAATTTCGAACGCCGAAAACAAATGGAGCGAATAAAATTATATTCACCGGACGTATTGACAAAATTTACCGTGATTTTGCGATTTGTCGCAAAACACTCATTGTTAGCCGGTAATTACATTTATTTAAATTATTTTTCAAGAATATAGTAAATGTAGAATATCCGTAAAAACATAAACCGTTAGTGTCATGTATTTCTAGTTTTATGTCCCAAAAATTTATGATTTTACCAAGCGGAAAGGGTTATATTTTGTGGTGCTGATGTCCCCCTGGTTAGATCGCAGCCCAATGTAGTTCTAACAATCTTGTTAGTAAAGCGTACAGCAGGTACGTATATTTTATAATGTTGCAGTTACCGAAAGATAAATTACACAAACACTTTGTTCTTTTTTATTTGTCCACCTAACGACTTCGCAACACAAGCCGTTTAATTTATGTTATTTTAAGTGGACAGTTACGTGTCTCATATTGCCAATTCAAACGCTCCGGAGCATACAAAAGATCCAGGTCGTTCGATTTAAAACGCGTACATCGCTTCAAAGTTAATGGACTGTAAAATTTAAGCGAAAAGCATTTTTGAACCTTTCGTTTTGTTTACTGGCCGGTAATTCGTGCCACATTTTCGCGTTGACACTCGTATAGCTTTGTAATATCCGTAGAGATGCGTGAAATTCTCGTGGCCTAGAGCATGTGATGAAATTGGGTGCATGCGTGTAAAATATGCATGAAATTTTGAATAAAAAAAATAACGTGCCGAGTCATAACTAGAGGACAGCGTAGTTTCGGGTTTTGGGCAAAAAAAAAGCGGTATTAACGTCCACTTGATAGCTCGATATATTTCAGCTGCACGTGTTCAACGGTCGAGTAAGTCTGTTAGGGCCGGTTTTACAATTCGAAGTTCAGTCGAGACTCAGGTAAACCAAAGCTCAGTAGAACCGCTTCTATAAAATACCGACGGGTTTTACAAGCACGGTTTCTGTATGGTTCAGGAGAGTATAGGTTCAACAAAAATACGTGAATTCTTCCAAATTTTCTTGACTTTTTAATATATATATGTGTAGATCTTCTTGGTTTTTAAAGTCATATAGTTAAACAACTATTAGATTGAGTACCACGTTTTTTTATTAACAATTTTATTTTCTACATTATTAATTTTTAAAAATGTAAATGATTAAGGTTTTATAAATAAACCGAAACGTCTTACTCAATCTAATAGTTGTTTAACTATATGACTTTAAAAACCAAGAAGATCTACACATATAAAAATACGTGAAGGTTGACAATGGTAACATTCATTATTTGACAGCAACGTGACTGCTCTGCTGACAGCTGGTTATCAGTTGATGAATTTGCGCAGTGAAAGTGATCGCTGGTGAATTTAAACACGAAGATTTGTGTTGGTAGGTATGGTTTAATTACTAACTACTAATTGTTATTTTGTTCTATAGTATATACGTTTCATGGCAGGTAAAGGAGGTGTAGCTGTGTCTTTCCTAATTCTTCGCAGTTGTAGGTTCTGTAGTTGAAAACATGGCCAAAGAACAAAAACGTTAATTTCACAGCTAAGGAAGAATCCCTCCTTGTACTAACTACGTCATTGGATTTTTCATAAAAAAACTCGATAAGCCACCAGTTTTACTTTTTCACTAACTTCCATAGCAACTGAGACGCGAGAGGTGTTCCAAAATTTTCAATTTCACCCTGTATCTTAAAAACTAACGGGGGTGGGAAAATTCTGTTTGCGGCATCTTTTGTTTCACTCTCTATTATCTGCCAATGTGCCCAAAATAACCAATAAATACATGAACTATTTAATAAACAGTATAAACAAAATCGGCCCAAGCACGGAACCTTACAGAACACCAATAGAACATGGCTATTAATTCTGATCAACCATTCTGTTGCAGCATGAGTTACAATTACAAAGGTAAATAGTTTGTCAGTTAATTTATAAGGAATTCTTATTCAATTGCTGTTCATTTGAATGTCCTTTGAATACCAAAAGAATGTTTCTTAAACATAGCAACTAAAGTATCACATATTTAATGTCGGTTCATTTTCTTTTTGCCTAATAAGGAAGTAAATTTAATATATTTTATGATTTTTATTATCCTAAAAAGGAATGGTTACGTTTTAACCAAATATATGAATAAACATGTTTTATATAAGCCCCACAATAGGTGCGAAACCAAATTACTTCATCAATTCCAACAAAGGAATTGCTTAAGTCTCGCGATGCAACGATTTGTGGTAAACGTTGATATCCCCAAAACGGTAGACCTACTCGATTTGCAAGGAAATAACATTCTGCGGCTTCGTCATCCAATTTCCCCAATGTCTTTCGTTTAGAATTCAAATCTTTGTGTGCCCCATCGCTAACATAACAACTATTGAAATTGTAGCCTTTTATCTGTGCCGAAAAGACCACTTTTCTAAGTAAGACATTGCTTATATAACAAAAAGAAATATACTTGAAGTAGGTACTAAAATTAAACATAGTCTGCGAGTTCTCCCTTTTGAAGATTCACCGCAAAAATATGCTAGTAAAATATTAAGTTGTTTGCCCATAAAGACGGTAATTTCCTGTTTATGTTATTTCTTTTTGGCAAGTCGAGTGAAGCCAGTTAAGCCAATATATAGTTGGCGAAATTTGCTCAAGTTATCTTGTTTGTAAGACGCTGTTTTATGCAGGTGATGCAACAATAAAAAGTGTAAGTAGGTCGGTGTTTATTGTTAATATTTGTTTTAAAGAAGAAATTTTAAAGATAATTGTAACATAGGTTTATTTATTTTATTTCTCATATAAATGCACCAAAGAAGTTTAGGTGTATCGTAAATCTTGTAGGAAGCGTTGATATATTGTATTTTGTTAAGGATTAAGTCTAGATACATATGTAAATATTTGTAATAGCTATTAAACCAATATGTGCACCGAGAGAAAAAAGTGATTTAGTTAACCATTTATCTACCTAATATAATGTTAAAAGTATTTAATTTAACATTTCTTCGCGTTCATTTGATCATTTAATGCTTAGATTAATGCTTAATATTGGAGACTACAAAAACTGCTGCAATAATCTTTTCATTTTTCTCAGTGTGCAATCTAATATTTCCATCCTATTATTGTCACCTAAGGCACTAATTAGAATTCAAAGGTTTTATCTCTACGTCTTGCGATATGTGCTATTGATATAATTCATACTATTAAACCGTTTAGTATATAGAATGCTTCCCCTGTTATTTGCAAATACTTAAAAGTAATTGGTACAAAGATTATTACTATTCAATTACATATATTAAACACGGCTTTATTGGCCTAGCTAAACAAAATCACCTCAGGACATAATAGCGAAACTAATGCAAGTAATAATAGAACGTTTATGTATCTATACTGAGAAAAATCGGAAAATGGATTGTAGGAATAAGATTCTGGGTTTCTCAGATTGCAAATCGGTTTTTATGTTAGGCTGTCCCAATTAACGTGCTCACCAGTAGGGCGATGTAAACCGTTTTGTCTTATTTAACCTACTATTTAAATGAAACAAAGTGGGCACGACGTGAAGGTTATCTACTTAAGCAAACAGAAAAAATAATAAAAAAAATTGCAGGGTTTGTGGAGGAAAAACTGAAAATGGACAAAATAAATGTTGTCCTCTAGGTCATTTCCTATAAACGATATAAAAATAGTACTTGGATATTGTGAAGGCACATTCTTACGTAGAATTCGAATATTGACGATCGAATAATTACAAAAAAAACTGAAGATGACAGATTCTAATCAACTGTAAACTGAATGGTAATAATTTGTATTGCCTGTTCGAATCCGTATTTCACTGCTTAGTCGTCTAGCATTGAATTTACTAAAATTGTGAAGCAAACTTGCGGAATTACTTGCAGGCATTGTTGCAGGACGAGGAGAAATACATTTCTGGAGTTCATGTCAAACGTGTTCTATAGAATCAAGATCAAATTAACATGCTGGGCAATCAAGGCTGCGAATTTCAACTTCATTAAGGTACTCCCAGTAACGAGTCTTGCCGTGTGTATCTGGCGTTGTCATGCATTAAAGTGAAACCATCTTCGATAAAATGAAAGAATGGGATAACAGCTTCTTGTAAAATATCTTCCGTACGTATCTATTAGCGTTTAAAGCACGATCTTCTATAAATATGAGCTCAGTACATGCTTCTGTGGAAATACCAGCCGACACCATAACAGAACCACAATGAGTTCCTCCCATTCCATTCCACCACACTGCTTCAGAACCATCAGGTAATCGTAGACGTAAGCGCAACTCATCCGTAAAGAGAACTTCAACCCATTGCTGAAGAGTAAAATTCGCATATATCATCGTGCAAATTGAAGACAAGTTATTCGTTGCCTAAGTAACAGTTGTGGTCGTGTGACCAATCTTCGAGAAGTTGGGACGTATTTTGCATTAATCTAATCAATAGGAAGCTAAAGCAATAAAAATATAGATAATACTTTAAATCATTATTTAGACAAAAAAAGCCGAAATTTGTAGGGCTTTAATAAATACATATCTAAGGGTGGCCGATGTTTTTGCCGGTCAGTATAGATGGATAGTAACCGATTTCCAAAACTAACTAAACCCTGGAGGAGGGCCTCTTGGTGTCAATCTTAAATTTTTAGATTTTAAAATAGGATAATAATGGTACTTACTTTTCCATTTTTAAGTGCTCGCTCCGTATATGGCAGAATAAAATTTGCGTTCAGAGGATCTCAACTTATTTATTTATAAGTGTACAGCAACAGAACTAACTAAAGGCACAAACATCAAGCAAAAGTCTATTTAAATAAATGAAGCAAAACGAATTTAGCAATTACAATAATATATATATAGTAGCACTAAAGGCCTAGAAGGCTTGGTTAATAATTCCTCTCCATTCGGTTTTGTCTGCTGCTCTCCTCTTCCAGTCCCGCACTCCAATCAAATTTAGGTCTCTCTGAACTTCCTCCCTCCACCTTCTTTTGGGTCTTCTATATCCCGCCAGTTTGTAGTCCCACAATGTTCTCGGTAATCGAGTTGCCGGCATTCTCCACATGTGTCCTAGCCATCTGATTCTTTGTCCCCTCGCTACTGCAACAATATTTGGTTCATCGAACAGTTCCTCCAGTTCTTTGTTGGTCCTTCGTTCCCACTCTCCATTAATCTTGTTTCCTCCATAGATCTTCCTTAGCACTTTCCTCTCCCATCTGCCTGTTTATTCGGTCGTACGCTTGCTGGAAATCAACAAAGGCAACCCAGGTCTCCAGGCCACGCTCATAGCTTTCCGCTTGAAGCTCACGTAGGGTAAATATCTGGTCCACCACTGATCTTCCTTTTCTAAATCCGCTCTGATACTCTCCCAGTTCTCTCTCCATTTTGAGTATTATTTTGTTCTTGATGGCTGTTGCCATCACCTTATAACCCACATTCAGTAGCGCAATTCCTCTATAGTTCTTACAGTCTATTCTTTTCCCTTTGTTTTTGTATATCGGTATTATATCTGTTTCTCTCCAACTCCTTGCCATTTTTTCTTGGGTCCATATTTCGTCGATTAAGCTTTTCAAATACTCAGCCACCAGTACACCTCCATACTTCAACATTTCTGCCCTCACACTATCATGTCCTGGACTTTTATTGTTTTTCATATTCTTAATTGCCTCTTCAATCTCCAGCTCTGAATCTACTACCTCTTCTGGATGCTTCATATTTTGCTCCGCCCCTTCATCCTGATCGTACTGGGCTAATGTTGTATTTAACAGATCTTCAAAGTGGTTTTTCCACATTTCCAATATTTGCTGCTCTCACCCGACCAGTTCATCCACTTTTTCTTGTACATATTTGCTTTTGGTTGGAATCCGCTTCTTTCCCTTTTCCACCTTCTATACAATTTTGCGACCTCTTTGTTCTTATAGTGTTCTTCCATTTCTTTTACTTCATTCTCCATGTATCTTCTCTTCTTTTCCCGCAGTACTTTCTTACATTTTTTCCTTTGAAGCTCGTCTTGCTCCTTGCTTCATTACACTGATTTTTTAACATTTCTTGCCTTAATTTTCTTCTGTATTCCAGCTCTCTTTCCTTTAATCCTTATCAAACTAATGCAATTACAATAAACCCGTACATAAAGCTAAAACTATAAGCATATACATGTATGCCTTATTACAATTTTGTAGAGGACATTTGAATCTCATATGGTGGGTACTTTTTGAAACACGTTATATAATTCAAGAAAAAAAAAAGTGTAAGTGGACCATTTGTATTACAAAATGCAAACGCCATGTTTCGATAACATGATCGGTGCTATTAAATAAGCCATCAATCTATATACTATCGGGTAATAAATAACTTACAGTCCAGGCAATAAAATTAATTTGCTCAAGGATTCTAAATATCAATTACACGCAGTCTCGATGACCAATCTAATAAATCTTCGATCTTTCGAAGTAAAAGGCGTTCTCTCTGCTCCTATGCCACACACACGCACGGAGATTCTATCGCCCTATCTGGAGCGATAACGGCCACTCACTGTATATGTAGAATTAATTTTTCATGCGATGTCGGCGCCTCCTCATCGAACATTTCACACGAACGAATGCGGCGCCATTCAGAACTTCAAAGCGATGCTCTGCTGTACATCTAAATCGCGTATGCATAATGCACGAGGAAGTTTTATTAGCAATCGGCTAATATTAATTTGATGTTCTTACTGTGTGCGTAGAGGATACTAAAATCCGTCTCTGCCTAAACGTCTTCTATCGAATGAAGTCGAGATGTGCGTTAATTCGCACATGCATAATAGATTACATCACTCCTGTGTTGCCTATAGTATTTTTACTCCTTGAGTGTCAAGTGATTTGTTGTGGATTTGTGCTCTAATTGAGGCGTAGTCATGATCTACGTGGGCACTATCAATTAAGCTATTTACATATTATTTTTTATGTAACTGCGGTATATGTGTAAGACGTGTTTACAAATATTTATAGAGCGGTTTTTATCAGATCTTTTAAAGGAGTTTACTAAAAAGCCAGTTGTATGTAAACAAGTTGCAAATTAGACGAGTATTTTGTATTTAATACAACATCTTGTAATATATTATACAGTCAAGAAAAGACGTGCTGCGAATTTATGAAATGTTATCCATAAGGAAGAAATTGAGTATTCAATAGTTGATATTTAACAGCCCAACAACTATTTTTGTTTTCTGTAGTATTAGAATTCTAATGAGTTTCTTTCAATTAATTTTTAAAATAATTTAAAAGAGATATGATATTATCAGTAGTAATACTACAAGTGATCGAATTTTCGCGATAAATCTGTCTTTTATTTCTAAACGAAACCGAGTTGCTTGAAAACACTACCGAGTCTGCAGGACGAGCAGTGTTTTCTTTAAACAACCCGGTTGGTTACATCGGCGTCGTTGAAAACACAAAGCTGATAGACCAATCAGAATTGAAAGACAGCCGGTGTTTTCCCGATAAAACAAGCTGTCTTTAGTTTGCGATTGGTCAGATTATGTAATAATTTAGTAACTTTAGCATTTACTGTTACTACTTTGAAATACCATCGAACGAAAAAGAATAATTCAACTACCACACCTAAAAAGTTAAAACTCTGTCAGTCTCTTAAAGGCTTGTTTGAAATATGTAAATCTAATATTTATGAGAACATAATAAAACCAAGAAAAAAGAATATCACTGAAAACCAGCTGATTTGAGAAGGGTATACAGGGTGTTTATTAAATCTATGATAAAAATTGTGGGTGTAATTCCCTGGACTATTCTAAGAATATTTTGTTCTTTGATGATTTTTGAGAAGTTACTTTTTTTCGAAGATACAGAGTGAAAAATTTTTCGGCGAAATCAATTTTGTTATTTTTAACATTATAATGTAGCCGAAATAAAAGTATAGCGGAATTTTTAAAAATGTGTTATTATCTGTTAATAGCATTTAAACACTAAATTCGTCTACTAATAGCAGGCATGTGCAGACGTGTATTTCCTGTCATGGAAAGTTAAACTTTTAATAGTGAAGTCCTCTATCATGAATCGCTAACGAACACCGCGATGACTGACATGCGTTTCATATATGGACTGTTTCGCTCTGTATTTTCGAAACAATGCGATTTCTCAAAAATCATCAAAGGATAAAATACTTTTAGAATAGTCCAGGGAATAATCCCTACATTTTTTGCGATATGTTTAATAAACACCCTGTATAACGAACAGCACATACTAATTTCTCAGTCGTACTTAACTAATCGCGTTACTCAGGTGTCTGCTGCTATAGTCAACAATATACGGACAAAAATAAAATAAAAAGTACCAAAATTCATAAAGGTTCTCAACAATTCATGGAATTTTTCGCTTCGGGAGGAATCAAATTAACACAATAGACTACGATTCCGAGGTTGCATTAATATTAAGAAATTATGTTTTCAGCGTGAGAAGAAAAGACGGCCAAGAATATAAAGAGTGCTTTGCCAAAACATTAGAGAACTCCGCGGAAAAT
Organism: Cetonia aurata; assembly: GCA_949128085.1. Lineage (NCBI taxonomy): Eukaryota > Metazoa > Arthropoda > Insecta > Coleoptera > Scarabaeidae > Cetonia > Cetonia aurata. The sequence goes on along the minus strand of OX421883.1, from coordinate 64,893,812 downwards.
ATTATAAAAGGAAAATTTCTCGCTGAATATAATAATATCAAGTTTAATACATCTACTGACATGCAATTGAAAGAAGCAAGAGTAGCTCGCTATTGTAAGAGAAAGCAACTGCAAGAAATACAAGCAAAAAGAAAATTGAGTGTAGTTGGTTTTATACTAGTAGACGTAAAACACTGCTAAAAGTATGGGACGAAAATATGCCTGAAGGGCTTCAAAGAAAGTTCTTTAACATTGTGGCTAAAAATTGGCAAGGTGTGGTTACTAAAGCGGGTCTGCTTTATCACTTCAAGAAGGAAACAATTCTGAAAATTTCACGAACCAAATATTTCACAAAACGAATTAAGGAAGGAACAAAACTTGCTGTGATAGCAAATAGTTAATACAGAAGATCATGTTGTGAGCCCAATTGTGTTGTTTCTAAAACTAACGAGAAAACTATCAAATAATGTAACAGCCGATAGGTTTTTTCTGACGCCAAAGAGCAATTGGATATTAGGAAATACTACAGCATGGTATAGAAACTTCCCCTGTAGGTGTTAATACTATCTCCAAAAGAAACTGCTGAGAAAGTGGGAATTCATACCACCAACAAAAAGTGACAAATCATTCTTATAGATCAACAGCTGCAACACAGTTGGCGAACGCACATACATAGGTATATCAGAGCAACAAGTCACAAAGATAAAACTGGTGACAATAACTTAAAATCCTTGAAGTCTATTCTTAAAAGCAATCCACACTGACAGATCATTTACAATTTTTACCTTTTCTAAAAACTTATTCTCTGTTAACGTTCATTATATTCTCTCACAAATATAACCTATGTTATGATTGATCAACGATGATACCTCTCGTTAAAATCTGTTGAAAATTTCATAGATCGTAGTCTAACATAATACAATGAAAGTTTAAAAATCAAATTCCTACTAGAAGTTAGAGAAATTCTAATGAATATACCGTCTTCAAACGTCACCATAAATTTATATTAAGGACGCACTTACCATGCGCATTGTTATTTAGTCTTTTTGGAAAAGGAGAAATGAGCATTATTTCATTGCGTCAATACCGTCCATAAATCAAACCAAGAAAACGTCAGTGCAATAGTTAATTGCCTAGTTGCAATCGTTCAGTAACCGTGTTCTTCTTTAATTATCCAAGTACATATTACCACTTTCATTATCTTCGGTATTCGGCGCATAGCTCTTTATTAGCGGAGTTATTTAATAATTAAGCGACGTTAACTGACCGTACATCAATTTCGTAGATGATTACTAAATTAACTCGAAAAAAAAACATGTCACAACGCCAACGCAATAATCCCATCGTTTCTCTATTATTTATAGCATAAATAAAGTATCTTTAAATCCATATATACATACAAGATCGACAATAAAATATTCCAATCAAAAGATTATTATAATGTAAAACACATAATATATTTTATTATATACATTAATCCTAACATTCCTAATAACAATTTGGATCATGGATCTAAATTAGGAAAGAAAGCAAAATTTACATAGGAAAATATTTATGAATGACGCAGTACATACCAATCATGCCGGCAAATAGGAAAAAACTCTATTCAGGAAACCGATGTTGAATGAGGCATGCGATAAATAGAGTGTTTTATTCTTGGGCCTTACATATTTTTCCAATGCGCAAATTTAATTGGAGAATGATTCAGTTTCAGTTTGAGGTTGAGTCGATGCCGCTATATATTTGGTGGTCGATGTATAAACTGGAGCGATGGCTAGGAGATACGTCACTTCTCTAGATAGCACGGTCGATAGATAAAATTGCGGAAATATGTAAAGAAATCGGAATTTATTTGGGCAAATATTGACTTGAAAGTATCATATAGTTTAAGAGGAAAAGATCGTGGGAGTAAAGTTAACGATTGCTGAGCTATTTGAAATGAAAACTAAGAAATCAATTTCGTCATTATTGTGAGTCCAATACATTTATATTTAAAATGTACTAAATATTTTGTTTATATTAACTAAAGAAGTGTCAGACGATTAAAATAGCGAAAATTTAACTATTCTTTTTAACGGCAACAGAAATCGGTCTGCAGTGCCGAATATATGTACATTTCCATCATGTTACGTATAATTAAAGAAGTACAAAAGCAATTGTGGAATACCAACAAGTGTTTTTCCAACTTTCAAATAGTTTGCTTCCACACTAATGTGGAGTTTGACAGTAGATGAACTCCTATGCAGTTTGACTGATCTAGGCATATCTTGCCAAGGATATGCTGATGATATAGTCATATTTGCAAGAGAAAAGTTTGAGAATACCTTCTGTGACATAGTTCAAAGAGGATTCAATATTACGAAAAGGTGGTACTAATCAGTGGGCCTTAACATCAACCCCGCTAACACTACCCTAATAGCATTCACAAGAAAAAGAGAACCCAGTCTCAGAACCATAAAAGTAGATCGGCAAGACATAGACTGGAAGAAGGAGATGAAATATCTAGGCCTTATCGTGGATAAGAAACTTTTGTGGAATAAGCATGAACTTGAAGTAACTAAAAAGGCAAAAAAGACCCTAATGGTTTGTAGAAACTTTGCAGGTAACAACTGGGGATGTAACGCGAAAATACTGCTCTGGATGTATACAGCAATACTGAGACCAATGATCACTTATGGGGCAGTGGCTTGGAGCCAAAGAACTAGTCTGGCCATTGCGAGAGCTTATCTCTCCAAAATGTAAAGATTAGCATGTGTATCCATAACGGGGCTAATGAGAACCTGCCGAACAGCAGCTATGGAAGTGGCCCTAAATCTATATTGGAAAGGATAATTATTACTTTGGCAAAATGGGCTAATTGGGTGCAGGTACTGCGACAAAGTTAATGTTGGACAGACAAAGCGGACAACCGGAACTAGATTTAAGGAATACATTGCACATTATCGATAATAAAGACTTGATTTATCCAGCGTGGCGCAGCATATTAATGATACGGGCCATAATATCAATATTGAGAACCTAGAACTACTAAAAATGTACATCCCCGAAAGAATTAAACGCTTTAGAAAGCATTTATATCAAAAGCGAATCTAAAAATTTATTGAATACGTCTGACTTGAGGTCGTATAGAACTACGGTCTTTATTTAAGATCTTTAAAGTGGTGTACCAACTTCAGCTTGTAAGCGCAGAAAGCCTTCGCGCAGACGGAAAAAGCCCTATTTCAAAATATGAATATTTTCTTGGTTCAATATTTAATTCCTACAGAATCCTTCCTATATATAGAATCTGCATACCGAATAAAAAAGTAGGAACAAATATTTAACATATGTAATATTATACACAAGCGATTTTTTTAATTTTATTCCTATTTCATTTTCCTTTTATAAATACAAACGATTTTTTAAATAAATATTTACGTAAATGTATTGTAAATGCATGGGTTTCTAGTTTCTTGACATGAGGCTTGACATTTTGATATACTTTGGATTAATATCAACTAATTATAACTATGTCTGTTTAACTTGTTGAAAATAATTGTAAAGAATCTAAATTTTGCTTTGCGAGTACCACTTTTTTGTTGCTGTACAGTGCAAAAACTTTGCAGAGTACAGATGAACAAAAGTTGCATCTGCATTCTTTCTTATGCAACACCGCTGAATAATTTATAATTTACGTCTCAAGATATTTACCATAATACTCTTCGAAATAATATATAGTAAATAAGTTAAGTATTATTATCCTATACGTTTCGTATTAATCCACTAGTGGCTATCTAAAGTAACTAACTACATCAAATCACTTCAGTATAAATCGTATAAATTTCCCAAGGCTTTTCCGACAGCATAATCTCCGCATGAGCAACAACACAAGTGCGAGGCCATTAAATTTCAAAATATCATGTCTAACTTTCGCGGCACTGCAAACTCCGAGTTCAGATAAAACGCTAACCCACTTAAACTGCATTTCTATGTCGAAAACTTTTTGAAAATCTCTCGCCGAAGTAGTTACGTCCTAGTACAAGCTTTATCGTTTGATGTTTCACATTTATGGCGCACTTACAGCATATTTTATATTTATTATGCATTAAATTTTGTAAATGCATATATTTATTTCCAATTTCCCAGCAAATAAAATTTATATTAAGGAGATGATTGCATGATCTCAAGCACAAATTTAAATTTATTTCTGAATGCCGAAATAAAGAGAATACGTATTTATCTAAATATTCCCCAAATGATAATAGCGTCACTTACCTTTATTTATCCAGCGCAAAAGTTACAAAGTAAAATCCTGGGGGTGATTTATATCAGCAGAAAAATGACGCATGTAGGAAGAAAGTGCAATTCTCATACCCGCACAATTCACAGATACTAATTTACAGTTTAAATTAATGAATTATCCGAACGCGAAAAGCGACGCCATCCGAAATTCGTACAAGCAAAAGAGACGCTAGCTACATCAAAGTCATCGTATTCGTGTTGCAACTGGTTCGGATTGGGTGTATGCATCGATGCCTACCGTTATTAAGCAGATGTTTATGGCGATGCACACAAAAAAAAAGATCTATAGGTAAAAAAGATTTGAAAATACATTACGATAACATCAGAAAAGATGTGATATTTAAACAGGACTATATAAGTTCCAAGGGCATGATTCAACAGCAGACAAAATGCATGTTAATATCTTTATGCCTATAACGTATGTGTTCGGAATTATTTGAATAATATAAAAATACCATTTTCCCCCTCATTATTTCCTTATTTAATATTATGCTCAACTTTGTTACGAGGTATATTCTAAGAATTATGAAACAATTTATAAATATATACATAGAGAGTGTGCCATTTAGAACTCCCAGTTCAAATATGTGGGAAAAAATATTTAAATTTTATAAAAAGCAATTGCTGAGGAAGTGATTTGGGTTAATATTTATAGGTTAAGCCTTATTTGCTTGTGTGGATACAGCGATCGTGTTTTTATTGTACTGTGGAAAATTTTAAAAAAGTACAGATTAAAAAAGTATAAATAATAAACCATTTATAACTACACAGAACAAAACTCCAATATAAACGCAATTTTTTGCTGCAAACGAGACTTTAAGTGATACCAACCTAAATTTTTATCGCACAAACTTTTGAATTAACTAATCATTAATTAAATTTGCACGGTGCAATGCTATTCATTAATGCTAGTGGAATAACACACTTGAGTGTTATTCCACTAGTGATTTGGTGAAGAGCGTATCTTCCAAGGTTTACCTTAGCCGAAAACACTATGTTTAACACTGCTCTTCACTTGTTTCTACTGAAGATGGCAACTTAGTTGCCGAAATACGTATTTAGATTTGTTATCTAATTTTGTGGTAAGGGATATTTCACCTTTCTTTTGGGATTTTTGTTATAGTTTTCAAGCCACAGTCTCCACCCATCACAGGATAATTGTTACTAGAGTTACTGATTTAACCAACCTAAATGCTCTGTGAAATATCAATTTATATTAGTGCTTTTTATAAGTGTATTAAACTTGTGCAGCCCACTCTTGAAGTTTGGTTCTATTTCTGATAAAAATATTGTAGAAAATATGATTATTGATGATATTCATAATTAAACGACTAATTTACATGATATTTATAATTTATAGCATCCTAACCTAAAATATGTATATTCCAAACTTAAGTAGTTGAATATTGTTCTTAAAGCAACAAATACTGGTATATAATCACCTTAAATCGTACGAAATAATAATTATAATTGTTAAGACATGCAAGAAAACTTACCAAACTTGACTTAAGTGCAATATGAAATTCTTAAACAACTTTAAAATACATGATTAAGTATACCAACACCACATTATATATTATATCCATAAATGTACTTTCATTCAGCATAATACAATTAAAGTGCCTTGTTTTTATTGATGAATTATTTGTAGGAACGAAAAAATCGAACCGTTGCAATCAAGTAACCAAGAAACTTCACACATGTTAATGCTAAATATTATCAGAAATGCAACTGCATGCTATTCACAAAAGGATTAAACTTCGCTACGAATCATGCTTTGTGTGTTAAATATCACATACAACTCTATATCTTGAAAAAAATATTACCTTCTTGGATTTCGTAACTGATGCGTGTACGGGTCTTTTCGTTTGCAAATGACCCGGACCGCTTCTAACTTTTCTCGAGGCCAACTCCGGCGGACTTACGGCCTAAAATTCAATAACATGTAAATAGCGAGGATATGTTTGGATTTCGTCGAGCAAAATGCACAGTTTGTTTACAAAGATCGCAGTGTTTTTTTTTTAAGAAAATATACATTACGTGCATACCTGTTATTTTACAATATTACAGAAAATAGCAGTTTATTTATCATGATGCAAGTACATACATATGTCATACTAAATAATACCGAACAAGGAAAAGTATACTGTTTTATTCATAATCATTCATTTTTGTTCAAAACGGGCAGTGACATGCCCAGATTATTTCTAATTTCGAAAAAAGATATTGCGTATATCGCCATAACCTAAAAAGAGTCTTGGTTGGTTGAATTGCAATGTAGAGGGTTCATATGGCAGGTAAATGACTCATTACAACTATGATTGTAAACAAAATAAATTTCTCAACCTATCTACAAAGATTCACTAACTATTCCATGAAACAATGGTTATTATATTTACGATAATTGCAATAAAAAAACATATTTCATAATTGGTCAAAATTGCAGAACACTTCTACAAAATTGCCGAAGCAATCTCTCGACTTTCTTCGGCCCAGTAGCTGGCCGTACCATCCATAATGATAAGCTAGTTTTCGCAGACTGTGCAGCAGTAATATAGGGAAAGCAACACCAGTATCACGTTAACGACCCAACTGGGGGGAAAAAACCGTACGCAGAGGCGCGTTTTCATATCCGCTCCGTTTCATGAATATGCGAAACAGAGCGGCGTTATTCCAGAATCCCCCAAGACGCTTCCTGATTCATAGAATCTAGATGGCGCCAGCTGTTCCTTGTAAATAACTCAACAGGCGAACGGATCGGTGTATCTTTGAATGCCTTGTACTGCCCATCATTGGAGTATATGTATGACAGATGGAATGCACTTATACTGAAGCGGTATTGATTAGGAAAAGAAAAAAAACAAGTGAATGGAGCATGTATGTAGAGTGACATCAACGGATCACTTCGCCGATATATTACGATCAATAAATATTATATGTATGTGCCATACATGAAACATGGCAATAAAATATCTATTATATGCTAATGGTAATAATGTCAAGATGTTTGTGTTAATTCTTGTTTGTTGATTCACCCAAAAGTTGGTTTATTTGTTTTGATGGACCTGACGTAATTTCAAGACGTTAAAATTATATGACAATAAAATTTATGTTTAACATGACTAAAATATTAAAATTCTATTGACAAACACTAAACATCGTGGAATAATTTTGATATATGCACATAACTAAATGATGGGTTAATGAAAATACTTTAAGCGATTTTCCCATAAAAGTTAAAATAAAATAAACTATTTCTATTAAAATGTAGATAACTATAAAGAAAAAGAAGAAAAAAAAAACTAAACATTAAGAAATATTCAAGAACGAAGAAATTACAATTTTTTACAACGAGACGCCTAGCATTGAGTTAACAACAGCGAGACGCGCAGCGTCGAGTCTATTTTAAAGTGAGACGCGATTGAAAAAGAAATAAAAAAAAACAAAAAATCATCATTTCGAGAAGACGCTCATCGTCGACATGTTTGAAAAAAATTAAAATTAAAAAAAAAAAACGAGAAGTTAAGAAAAACTTAAAAATTAAGTAATTATAATTTTTTTTCACGATACGCGTAGCGTCGAAGTTGAATAACAGCGAGACGCGTAACGCGGAATCTTTTTCATAGTGAGACGCATTTGAAAAAAAAAATGAAATAGAAATTAAGAAAAAACAAAAAAATCATCATTTTGAGAAGTGGGCAGCGTCGAATCTTTTTTAAAGTGACAAAATTTAAACAAACAAAAAAAACGAGCAATTAAGAAAAATTCAAAAATTAATAAATTACAATTGTTTTCAACGGGACGCGTAACGTCGATTAACAACAGCGAGACGCATAGCGCCGAGTCTCTTTCAAAATGAGACGCGTTTGAAAAAAAAAATCATTTTGAGGATTTTTAATTTGATGTTTTGACGAGACGCGCAGTGTCGAGTGTCGAGTCTTTTTTACAGTGAGACTCAAACGCTTAACACGCAATTAGTTATTTACGAACCAAGTGCGTGAAATCATATTTCGCGAATGAGTGACCAGTTTAAAGCGCGAGCCGTAGGCGAGCGCTTTATGGACACGAATTCGCGAAATGTTTCACGCACGAAGTTTGTACAATATTTTTTGTACGAGAACTATAATAATAATACATATTGTTAAATACGTTATTGTTTATGACACACTACTAATCTGTTGATATTAATTAAAAAAATTGAGTTGGCAGTATTGATTATTTGAAGTGACATTTAATTTAAAATTGTCAAATTCAAAAAATTTCATACAAAATAAAGCCTCACCAACAACATGAATTCTGATAATGAAATGCAATGTACACCGTCTGAAATTCGCGAAGCTGCCAATATTGCAGTGGATAATTTATTACCCATAAAATCAAAAAACGTATACAAAAACCCTTATATTAAATTCGTAAGTCAAGTTCCAGGAAGTACCAACTTTACTTTTACGCACTCGTGTTTAAAGTGACTTTTTACGCACGCAAATTGAATCGTGAAATGACAGGTTTTGATAAGCGAGTACAAAAAATCCTTATCAGGGCTACCCTGATGACGGCAGTAGAACCACTGCCAAAACGTCGAATTTTCAAAATCCAACAGACGACGAAAACGGTCCAAACAACACCAACTCGTATTCTTCTGACGATGTGTCAAAAATTATGCGTCATAAGTTGAAGGCTGGTCTATGAGATCCTTAATTGCAGTGAACGTCTTTGGATAGGCAAACGTGGGATTTCTGCGACACTTTTAGCGAAAGCGACAATGTTTTGGGCAGACCTGACACTACTAGTTCGAACTGGCAATTTTACATCAGTAACTTGCGATTGTGTATTTTGCGATTAACTTTAGAAAATGGCCTTGCGAGAGGGTGATTCATACCGACCAAAAACATTGACATGAATTCTTCGAAACGTCTTGGCGAAATCTTCACGGTTTCTACAATGAATTTTCACTATGTCTATACATTGTTGGACCGTGTATTGTACCAGTTTCTTAAATCCTTTGACAAATGCCAAAGATTCAAGGCTTGCTATTCAACAAATCAAAAAAGGCGCGAAACTTAAAATGGAACTTCTTACAATTAGTGAAATACATTTAGAAACTGACAGATTTGATTCACCTACACTTCACAATATATTTATTAGACACGTATTGCGGAAAATGCCAACAGTCGTACTGTATTGACAGATTTAATTAAGTCATAATCGAAAGAGGTTGTAAATTAATAATAGGACGGAAACTTCGCACAAAATGAAGTGAGAAATGTATCTCTAGCAAAGTTAATATTGCAATTTAAATTTGCCTCAATATATGTATGTACGCAACTGCGTATTAGGTTATGCCTTCATACCGCATAAAAAACGGCACAATATAGCTTTCATCAAGCTTGGAAATATGAACTTTAGTATAAACCTAACGACTCAGGAATACAATTAAATAATAAGTGCTGACATTAACGAGTTTTAATTTTATCTTTAATTGCTATACCTACATTATTTGCATGTTAATAATAATTAGCTGTGGATAAACTATACATAAAAAAAGAAAACTATCAATTAGATAATAGCATCATGCAGACACATTCCTTTCTACTGATGTCTTTAGTAATTTCATAAGAAATAATATCACAATAATTAATGAGAATTCAACAGTATTTAGACAGGCAAAACAATTAGAAATTAATGTTCTGTGACGAAACAATATAATTAAGTAGCTATTCGCAAAACGTTTGCATGTAAACTACCTTCTTGCACGTAAAACTAACTGGATTTTATATGAGCCAACTTGTTTGTAATTAGTTTTGCATTAAAAAAGAGAGATTGAATGTTGAGTGATGATTCAGGTCACTTTTCAGTTGTATACATACATCGGTTGGCTTGATTTGCGGTCACGATGATGGACAAAAGAACTTTAAATATAACGTCCTGCATCACAATGGTTCCTATAAACAGTTCCATCAGGTTTGTACGTAAGCGTAACTAAATCTCGATGCAGTTTCATATTATACTGTGGTAAAAATTAATAATTGCATATTGTTCTCGGAGAAATAGAGCCATTGTCACTTAAAATTGCTTGAAAGTTCCATTATACTTTGTATATACATATATTATTTCAATAGATATTTGCATAAAACAGGAGTAAATTGTACGGCGTGTGGCCGGTCTAGAATTAATTTGTGAACGGATGAAATATGATTGTTTTTAAACGTTCTGATGTTCTACATCCGCTTCTCAAACTACTTAAGATGTTGTGCCAGCGCACCGTAATTCATTGTGGACAGTGATAGAGGTGTAACAATATATTTACATATGTTCATGTGAGATAGTTGCCGCAAACCACTTAGATCTAAATTGAGTTTGAGAGGAAGTAATTCTTTCATGCGCCAGCTTAGTTTTTTGTTTTCTTTTTTATAATTACCGTTTTTTCTAATTCTAACGCTGTTGAAAAATGTAAAAATGAAATTTTACAATGAAAAATTAATTTAGCTAGCTCAAATGATGACAATTTTATTAAGGCGCAAAAGAACAATTAAACTCAGGGTTTCAATTTTAAAAAGAAAATTGTGGGTTAAAAGAAAACTGACTTTCATTAATACTCAAAAAAAAAACAATTTAAAAGGTTTAATTAAAAATAAAGGAACAGTAATTTTGAATGATATAAAATTCTATAATTTTATTTTATAAAAAAAAAGAAAAAAAAATGTTAAATACAAACTTTGCAGAAAAAAACCTTGGACGTAAGATCCTGGTCGAAATAAAACTGCTGGCTTTAAATTACAAAAGGACAAATCAAAATCCTTTTACTAAGCAAAAGAAAACAAAAAGTTCAGGAAGATAATAAATTTCTGCAAATCAATCCACGTGGTCTCAAAATTAAAACAACTAAATTACACGTGGAAAATTCCAGTAATTTAAATAAATGAAAATTAAAAGCAAGCACAATGCTTTTATTCACCCAACCCGAGGTGATTAATAAATAATTACAAAACAGAAAAATTAACAACGAACTAAAAAAAATTACTCTTTTAAACTTAAACTATCTTCCTGCACGTAAAAAATAATAACAGATCTTATATCTAAATTGTGTACACAAAAGTACAATATCAATTATTATTAAATGAGTTCCATGATTAACGATATTCATTCAAAAATGTGAATTCAATGCTTGAAAGTAAAAATCTCAAAATGGCAGAAATAAAATACAAATTTTTATATATCTCTACTTACACGTGTTATCAGGGAACTGCCTTTCCACGGTTCAAACAACCGTATATGTATAAAAGTCTCCGATGCGTGCGAAAACAACGCACCAAGAACTGTCCGCAAACAGACTCGCAAAAACAAAATAATATATACAATACCCGTGAAAGCAAAATGTACAAATGAATGAAATTAAAATAAATAACTGAACAATAAAATAAACAAATTAAACAATCCAAAACATTAACTCTCTTATATAAAAATAAAACAATTAGAAATTTCTCGCAACATTGAAAAACTCTTAACGGAATTAACAAGAAAAAGAAACTGAATTTACGCAAACCGGGTTGCCAGACCACAGCAGTATGTACACTCACGGACACCCAAAATGTCCGCTCTAGGGCACAGTGTAAGCGCGGTCGGATATACTCGGGAGTAATACACCCGCCCCGTCATTCTCTTTCCCAACCCCGCGGCAGCCGGTTATTCGCTTATGCGAATTTTAGTAGGCTCCCGGAAGGAAAGTAGATGTGTTGAGGGGAACTACATATTCTCTTGGTGAAAATGTGATGTATGATTATGTTTTTAAGGATGATAAACGTTTAGTCACTTATCTGACTTTGGCCTGATCTTCTGCCCATGATTAGTTATTAAAAGAAGGAAAAAGTATAAATTGTGCTAAAGTTGTATGCGAAATAGAGCAATGAACTTCACTCGCATATCTTTCTAAACCGCTACGAAGCAAATATAATACATAAATATGGGTAATTCGCAGAAGAACGGTACAGTCGCAAGGCAAGGGGAAGGCGCGGTTGCTGGTAAACTTCCGAACGCACCCGAACAGCTCGCTGCGTTTAGCCTATGCATTAGCGAACATTTTGGGTGTCCGTGAGTGTACATAAGTATATTTTATGTTTATTAAGTGTTTATACAGTTTTGGACTAATGGTTTCCACTTTAATGCAAAAAACAAAACGAACATATAATATATAATTTTCAATAAAAGTGATGTATGTAGTAAATAGTTTAGACTAAAAATATGGCTATATTTTCAAGGTAAAGGTGGCAAGTGCAAAGTTAACAGGTGTTTACAAGAAAAATCCACTAACAACTTGCGTTTTTTAGTTTTAATACATACAAGAAATCGAAGAATTTAATAGAACAAAGTTAGGAAGATCAATCATATGACCTAGGCTGCGGGTAGCATCGCCGTATGAAACCCATCATTTCGTCAATTGGAGATTAATGTGTGAGAATGGCGTGCATCTCAATTGAGGGAATGCGGAAACGGCGAGACGCGTTAGAATACACATAAATTCAAGCGATTATTAATCATACCGTGCGAGATAAATTATTGTTTGCACTATAGTCTTTGGGACGCCTTTCCCCGGATTAATTTATGTCCGTCGCTGCTATACGGCTACTACGCCGCGGAGTCGGTTTAAATTAAGGAAACTGCATTGTTCTTGACACAGATGCACGTATGCATATACGCAAATGATTAAATAGTGGGATCAGTGCGTAGTAATTTATGGTGGCAGTCGTTCCGCTAGAATGAAATCCTTTGATTTCGCCGTTCTTGCGTGATTGTAGTTTTGCTGTTATTCTCGAGAGATGATTGATTGAATGAATAGGGAGACAGATTAATTTTGTAAACGGTAAAATAGTTGAAATGAAGTGTTTTTACATTCAAAACTTAAAGACACCACCCCTAAGCTAAAACAAACACATGCTATATATAATACTCCCTCTGTCCAGAAATAAGTGTCCGATTTTCATTGTTTTTAAAAATTAAAGAAAGGTGGCGCTGCTTTCAAAAATTAACTGCCATTTTGAAAACAATTTTTATATGTCAAGTTTTTGACAGCAGTTTGAAAGTTTTGTAGTTTTTCAAGAATTCATGTTTTCAATCAATAAACAAGATTTTCTCAAGACTTGATATAAATCTCCGGCTTAAAAAAAATATGGCAGATGTGGTCAACATTTTGGCGAGAAACCATGGTAAGAGACCTAATTTGACTCTAAACACAAGGCAAGCGGTTTACCATGCATTACTTGAATTGAGCGACAATAATAAACTGAAGCAAGGTTCAATCAAGACGACAGCCAATAAATTCAAAATTTCTGTGAAAACTATAAGCCGAATATGGCATCAAGGACGAAAATCGTTAGCCGATGGTGCTGAAGTAGCAGATGTCAGGGCACGTCAGAAAGGACGCGTTGGTCGAAAACCAAAAGGTTTCGACCCAGAGCTAATAAAGTCACTACCACTCAATAATCGTCGTACAATTCGTTCGTTGGCTACCTCTATTAACTTATCAAAATCTACAGTTCATAATAGACTCAAGTCAGGAAAATTACGGCGACAGTCAAATGCAGTTAAACCTTATCTCACAGATGCCAACAAAATTGAAAAACTCAAGTATTGTTTGTCAATGCTGAAACTTAAAAGTTTAAATGTTCAATCACCCGAATTCATCGACATGTATGATCGGATTCATGTAGACGAAAAATGGTTTTACATTAGCAAAACAACTAACACATACTACCTTGTATAAGACGAAGAAGAACCGTTCAGGACCTGTAAAAGTAAATGTTTCCTCACAAAGGTGATGCTTTTAGTCGCTGTTGCTCGTCCACGTTGGAATCATACCGAAAATAAGAATTTCGATGGAAAACTTGGTATTTTGGCCATTTGTTTTTTCAGAACCTGCTAAACGGAGCAGTAAAAATCGCGCAGCTGGAACGATTGAAACGAAAGTTATTACTAATGTTACTAGAAAAGAGTACAGGAGTATGATTATTGAAAAATTATTACCCGCCATTCAACAAAAATGGCCAAGAAGCGCTTCACGCAAAAGAATTTGCATTCAACAAGATAACGCTAAACCACACATTCTTCCTGATGACATTGAGTTTAATGAAGCTGCGAATAGAACTAGATTTGAAATCAAAATAATATGCCAGTCATCTAATAGTCCCGACATCAACGTCTGGGATTTAGGCTTTTTCAGTGCAATCCAGTCATTGCAGCAACAATCGGCTTGCAAAACTGTAGACGAATTGATCCGTGCGGTTGAAAACGCTTTTCCTGCATTAACTCCTGATACTTTAAATAAGATTTTTCTTACTCACCAGCAGTGCATGGTAGAAATTATGAAAATAAGTGGTGGTAACAACTATAAAGTGCCTCATATGAGAAAAGACCATTTACAAAGACTTGGTAGGCTTCCAGTTTCTATAAATTTCGATTTTGAGCTTTATCAACATGTTGAAGATATTACTAATTAAGCTTAAATAACTCAAATTATTCCTAAAAGTTTGTTAGTAACAATAGTGAGCGCAGTATGACAGTTTATTTGACAGTTAACCCTTTCGTAAGTTCCATCGGACTTAAAGAAACACCCATTACTATTGACAATAAAAAAATACGCATAAAAATTTTAAGTTGGGAATAAAATAGTTATGTAAATTTCAAGTTAATTATAGATATGAATATATTTTATTTGTTCTTTTTACAAATTTCGGATTAATTAAGGTAAAAGGTTAAATAAATACTTTCCTGCTAATCTGCACAAATTTCAATATCCCTTACAACGCACGTATGTAAGACTCATAAAAGGCCCCATGATTTTATAAATATGCGACAACGTAACGTCCAATTGCGAGTTCACATGCATTTATCGCATTACACAATACTTAAGTCGCTATGATGATGATTTTACATCACCCAGTTGTCGATAGAAACGAATTAATTGTGGGTTATACAACACTTACTGCTTTGCCAGACTCTATTTACGGCTGAATTGGAACTATTGATAGGCACACATTAATAAACATAAATCAATATCATTTTCTTGACAAGATCATAGGCTGTAGAAAAGAATACCTTTCAATAATTACCGTGGATAAAGACTCAATTGTCTCACTAACGTCAATATCGCTTGAATTCGTAACACGTTTTCGTAAGATACTTCTGATACACATACATATAATAATACCCCATTAAAGAAGCATTCAATTATAAAACGGTAATAAAAAACAGTAGATGCTGAAAAGTAGTTTGGACAAACATAACAATTAAAAAACAAAGGCATAAAATTAAGTGCAGTGCATACTTTGAAATGTTCCAATCGTAAGTTAGGAGGCATTCAATTTGTTCCGTTACCATTCTTCGATTTCCAGTGTTGCAGACGAGCTTAATTAATTCCAGCCGTGGTTATAATTGGAAGTTCCTTAAGATTCTCAATAGAAACGCGATATTAATTAGTACAACAAAATTGAAGGTTGTCTATTGAAAAGTCTAGAAATGCTCGAACAGGAAAATTAAGCAATAAAATAATTTAAGCTCGTTTTACGTTCAAATTCAGCTGCAGTCTCATTATAGAATGCGAAGCGATAAAATGATGACTTAATTAACAGCAATTATTTCTGATAGAACTAATTAATATTTACATTAGAACTTTATGCATGGATAAAGAAAAAGAAAATGCCTTGAAGTTGAGATATTAACAAAAAAAAAATCTTAAACAGTTTCTATATCTTTTATAGTGAATGTAATCATTAAAGGAAATAATGTTTACCTGCTCTCACTGTAGTTAAATCAAAGAGGCAACTTTTACATGAAAAATTTTACCTCGTATAGGATTTGACGTGTAAGATGACGAGTAGCAGAAAAGCATTATTCCTGTAATAATTACACACTGTTAGAAGTGCACAAACTGCATAATTGCTGTATTGCCGGCTTTCAAAGAACTGTATTTGATGTGATTCAAATCGTAGGAACCTGTCGACTTCCTTGGCTTAATTGGCAGTGCGTTCGTCCGATAAACGGGAGGTGCCAGGTTCAAATCTTACATGAGGTAAAATTTTTCATACAAAAATTGCATCTGGATTTAATTACAGTGATAGCAGAAAAGCATTATTTCCTTCAACAATCTTAAAACTTGCATAATTAATCCAATTACCGTATAAAACAGAACCTTAGATACGGTTATCAGAAGTAAACAATAAAATAAATGTTATTTGCTTGATTTAAAGCAGAAATTGCCTTTAGTAAATTCTTTTATTGGAAATTGTAGTATTAATGATAGGTAAGTACATATACTGTGATTTTTTTTTAACCCTGCCCTGAACATATAATAGGACAAGTCGATACATTGCCAAGCAATTGTACAAATATACATTGCAAAGCAGTCTTTGATAAAACAAATGAAAAACAAATTTGTTGCGCCAGTTGCCAAATCTGACATTAATAATCAGGAAATAAAGTTTGATATTAGTTTCTAATAATTAATTTTTATTTCCTAAAATGTACATTACAAAAGAAAATGTAACAATTTCAAACTGATAGGTACAAGGGCATTGCGTCGTGATTTCTTTTTTGTTAATATTCCTAATAAACCAAAACCATCAAAAAAAAATCTTGAGTACCTATTTAAGACTAACAAAAAATTCTAATACAAGCCTCATAAATCTGGCAACCGCCAGTAGTTATTCGAAGAGGACAAAATAAAAGAACTGAGTTTTGCGATTTTATGTTGTTATGTTTAAATTTTTACGAATGAGGCACCATTTTAAACTTTCTCGTAGACTTCAGCGGTCATTGTTCATAGTATATACTTCTTGGTTTCCGGGTTTTCAAGTTTCAAGTCAACAGCGACGAAAGAGCAGCCCTAAAGATGTCCCGCGGAAGTGTGAACGAAACGTCGACTAAAGGAAGTACTAGAACGCGATTTCAACCCGAAAACTAAGAAGTGTATACCGAGGCATCATTTTCTTTGAATGGCAACGTAAATTCCCAAAACTATCGGTTTGTTCCAATACTGCCTCTGATTCCAAACTCTATTATCCTATTCCTTTATCATACCAACAGATGTTGATCACGAACGAACGACCTAACACATAACCTACACTACACCGAATACATATAATGACAAAGTTAATATATGGACAGGAATAATGGATTATCCATTCTTTATTGATGGCACACTTAATGCGAATAAGTTCTTGGAACACCTACTAGTCCCCAAATACAAAATTTAAATATTGAAAATGGAAGGGTCTTCACCACATTCAGCTGTCACACGTTTTTTTAATAAAACTCTTCCAGATCGTGTGATAGGCCCACTGCTGGTTCACCACGCTCATCCGACTTGTCGCCAAATGATTTGTTTCTTTGGGGTTATCTCAAATCAGAAATTTATAATACTCATACAAAATACTCAAGAATTAAGGAATAGCATACCCACTACGTGTAATGGTTTGAATTCAAACATTTTAGGTAATTCTGTGCAGGCTATTTATAATCGTTAAGCACATTGTTTGGAACGGGAAAGAGGTCACTTCGAACAATTACTTTAAAATATTTTGATTTATGCAATAGTTTTGTTGTAAGCAGCTAGTTGTTATAAATTTCGAAATAATGTGGTTATATTTTGTGGTGGATTTTTAAAGAAATTAAACATATTAATCTTGTATCCCGTTTAATTAAACTATTTATATGCCAAGTGTTAATTTGATGAAATCTTGAGGTTCAATTGCATGCTTATTTTATCAAAGCTTGCTTTGTCTTGTATATTGTACAATTGTCTATAATGCATTGACTTGTCTTTTTTTAAATTGAACATAGGGAAAATGCTAATATTATATATTCAGAGTTAAAGAAACTGCCGGAATGTACGATACATATAAGCATTTTAGCGTTAATGTATTTCTGATTTTTGTACCAAGAAGAAAAATCGGTTGACGCGTATTTTAAGCAAGAAATCCATCAATATCGTATACGCATTCTTTGCGTCTAACGTTAGAGTGTAGGGCCACCAATGGTTTAACGACGACGTTCAATCAATCGCATCCCTTGAATTGTGGGGTAATTGTTTTGTCGATCAAGTTACCAAGTATCCTTTTGGCATCGAAAGCATGCTGAACATAGTTTTTCTTTTGCATTTATTGTACGCAAATGCGCTGATACATATTGGTTTATACAGTTACCTATATAGAGAATTCTATGTGATAGTTAATTTAGATTTTAAGATAAAATTTAATGGTTTAGATCTAATTTTGGACTGAAAAATGTTACCCTTCTTTACATGACGCCATATTCACACAACATACGTAACACCTAGTATATAAAAACACTGTTCTTATCGAACTACGTACGTACATACATACAGACTATGGGTAAAATAAATGCTCATTGCTGTCCCGTGTAAATGATTAACTTTATCACGTCTTTTTCTACTCTTTTCGTGTAAGCTGACGTCTCGTAAATTCGCCCACGCGAAATCCTATTGATAAGTGCTCCCTGTACAATAGTGTGGGCGTAAAAACGCGCGTAAAGCACTGTAAAAACGGATACATGTCACTATTAAAAAGGTAACATGAAGTCGATATACCCAGGGTAAATAAGAAAAAAAAGGAACAGTAACCAGATAGCCGATATCTAGGCGCATACTTTATACATGCCACATTTTTTTTTCTCTTCTTTTGTAACGCATGTAATGTGATGAGGAATGGCAGTGAGCTATTAAGCTGTTTCTTTAACGTTAGCTACAATATTTTAGGAAATATTTCTGCAGATAGGACAAAAACTGTTTTACCACCTATAGGTGGTAGGTGGCTTTTTCTACGTATATACAGGCTGATTCGTTAATGGTGCCCCCGGGCCATATTTCCGTAACGGTTGGCCCTAGAGCTTAGAAAAAAAATTACGTAAATTTGTGTTACACAAAAGTTGTTGTAACTTTAATGAATCTCGATCGATTTTCAAAAATTTGGACTAACTGTAGACAGCACACCAAGAAGGTGAAGAACGTCTTTGTCTTATTGTTTTTACAGTTTAACTTGTTTTGTAAATTTGCTAAACCTTGTGGCTCACCCTGTAAGTTGTAAGTTTCTTCATTGGAAAAATAAGGCACTACTGAACAATAATTTTTGCCAAGATTATACCATAAATCACTTTGATACATCGACAGATGTAAAGATAGAAATAGATCATTCTTTTTTGTCGAGCTTACAGGACGAACGAAAAGTTGAGAAAATTAACAAAGATCGAATTATCTTTGGAACTGTCCATTTTCGGTTTTAACAAGTTAAAGTGTCATTGCGTTCCCATTTTTCCGGATTGATCATAGTGATAGTGTTGATTTTTTTTTTTTAGAAAATTACATAAATAGGACAAACTAGTAAAAACGCCATCTAGTTTTCATTTAAAACAATAAAGCAAACAATATTATTCCTATTCTATTCTTTCGCCAAAATTCTAACTTATGTATTTATAGA
Source organism: Cetonia aurata (assembly GCA_949128085.1). Lineage (NCBI taxonomy): Eukaryota > Metazoa > Arthropoda > Insecta > Coleoptera > Scarabaeidae > Cetonia > Cetonia aurata. Next base: position 64,874,070 of record OX421883.1, on the reverse strand, counting down.
TAAAAGTAACTTTAATATTCAAGATTAGAATGCGCGTCTAAAGGACCCCCAGGAAGTGACCGAGCGTGGATTTAATTTTCGAAACTTTAAATGCCCATATCTCCGGATCGGTTGGTGCTAGGAGGACGGGCGCGGTGCCATTCGATTCGCCGCGAAAAGGTGCTTCTTCTGATGTATAATACGTCGGGGTTATTTCAATTTTGAGACGATTTTTTTTTAATTTTCCACAAAATTTTCGACGAAATTTAAGAAAATTCAACGATATCTTCCGAACCGTAACCGATCGCCGAACGCCGACTTCAGATTCGGAATCGCCGTCGAAAAGTACGACCGACGGTGTATGATACATCGGGGTAGCGATCGTAGATAGAGAAAAAATAAGGAAAAATGACGAAAAATCTCCAGCTTTTTTAGTTAGGCTATGCCAGAACGTCTAGCGTTAAAAAAAAAACTATGAAGAGGTATTCACTTCCTCCTAATTATGTTCTGCTGTCACTAGATGTAGTTTCACTATTCACGAATATTCCCTTGGAACTTGTGACGGGTATCATTGTCGTGGAATGGGATTTGGTGTCTCCTAACATATCATTGGACTGGGATGATTTCTTAAAGATCATAGAGTTCCTCTTTGATTCGGCTACTTTTGCATTTAATGAAAAGTACTATAAACAAGTGTTTGGTACAGCGATGGCCCCTCAGTCCTCTAAGCCCTCTAATAGCTTGCATAATAATGGATGAATTACTAACAATAAGTATATCCGAATTTAATCAACTTCATGTAATAAAAAAAAACAATTCCCTATTTTTTTTTCAAAGGTTACTCTCTGATACTCAGAATTCGCTCAGTTAAATGACAAAATCTAAATTTAATGTAGGTGTGGAATTAATCAGGTAACGACAGGGATACACAATGTGTTCAATGATTTTAAGAGACACTTACAATTCACAGTTGAAGTGGAGACTAATGGTTCCATGCCTTAGATACTCTATATAGTGATCCGTGACAATCAACAATCAAAATATGGTCTTAGATTGGTATAGGAAGTCCAGGTTTTCTGATAGATACATGACTTACTTCACGAATTATTCCATGAATAGCAAAATAAATATAAAATTATCAATGAAAAATAGAATTTTAAAATTGCCTCACAATTCCAAATTCACGTTTATATGAAATATTTATTAATAACGGTTATTCACCTAAATTAGTTAAATTTAATTTTGATATTAAATAATAACAGGAAAATGTCCGTTTTTCCAATCCTTTTTATTGTTTTAGTATCTTTTATGTGCTACATGTTTCGGCCAAAACTGACCATCTTCAGGCAAACTATAAGATGAAAATATTTTATCAATTATACATTGATTTGCATTTTTGAATTTTTAAATTTTAAATATTAAATTTTACATTAATCTGATTTAATCATAGAAGAAAATTATTTTATTATGTTTATATAGTTTTTATAGTTTTTTACTAATGTTTTTATTTAAATTGAAATCAAAATTTTATCTAATGAATAGAAAATACTTACTAAAATTGTCAGAGTTTTGTTATGTATTACAAGAATGATGTGTCAAATTTTTATATATAGTTGCATCGAGAGAATAAACTTTTTTATAAATACTATTATCTTAAATTTTTAATTACATTTAAAAATACTGAACGAATAACTAAACACATTAAAACGTATAAATTTTTAAATTTAAGTTTAAAATATCTCGGATTATTAATTTAAGATAATAGTATTTATAAAAAAATTTTATTCTCTCGATGCAACTATATATAAAAATTTGACACATCATTCTTGTAATACATAACAAAACTCTGACAATTTTATTTGCCTGAAGATGGTCATTTTTGGCCGAAACATGTAGCACATAAAAGATACTAAACAATAAAAAGGATGGGAAAAACGAACATTTTCCTGTTATTATTTAATATCAAAATTACATCACACCAATCCCCTGGAACATTATAGATAGTTAAATTTAGGTTATTAAACATTAAACCAATGATATCATGGAAAATGAACAGTCTTCACCAGTCTCAGACTTAGAGGGTGTGAACCAAACCACTGAAATATATTGCAGACTCCCCTACTTCACTGAGTTGACCGCAAAATTTGCTCCCTTATTGAAAGGATTTTCAATAAAAATGGCTCCTTACCGTATTAAAACTCTTTAAACAAGTTTATTTACAATACTGCAGTAAATACTACCTGTTTTATGCAAATTTAAGATTTATTTACCAATTTGATCTGTTAACACAAACTTTATTTACGAGCTAAAGTTGACGACTTTCATAGGTTACCCAACTAACCCACAGAGGGCGATTCTGACGTTCACAATGCGCTTCCTGCTTGTCGCGCTAAAAGCCTAGTAGGGGCACTCATTATTAATATTTATTATAAAACTTGGTGCCCTACTTATGTATGTATATAATCCGAGCCTTTTTAAGCAGTCATGATCTACGACGAAAGTGTGACATATTTTAACGTCTGGAAGATTAGTCGGGTCAGAAGACCTCGCAGAAAGACGAACAGAACAATATGCCGGCCAGCTCAAAAGAGTAGGGCTTGTAAGTCAGGTAGGAGATTTTTCACGTCCGTCGGGAAAACGTTAAAGAGAAACAAACGGCCTACAGACGCCGCCGACAGAAACGTCTTATCTCTCTGCGTGTATTAATTCGTCGTGCATGCGCTTCTAAATTTACGTCGGGGATAATTTTAACGGCAGATGCATTGCGTCCGGCGTTCAACGTTGTACGAATTGATGACTGATATAAATACGGGAGAAATTGATTTTACTGGTGCCCGGGGCGTTCTTATTTACCGCGGCAAAGTGATTATAAATAAATTTATTTGTGAACGAATGCGAGGTATTTTCTCTAAATCGTGGACGATCACGATTATTTCGAGAAGTATTAAATGCTGTAATAACTTTTCCGTTTTATGGGCATTATTAAAACGCTGTTTAACGCTGAATGTATGCAAGTACATGCGCTATAAACAGAAAGATATGTACCTATAATAAAATCGGTGATGTCTTTATAGTAGGTATATGCTGAGAATTCATATACCAATTGTCCGCCTGCGTCCGCATTATAGCGATCCTATCCGTGCATTAGAACGGTAAAGAAGTATACGGAATATTCGACTGGATTACATTAGCATATTGCTATGATGCACTCGTATTTGCCAAGAAATCCACATTTCTACGCTGTCGCCGCACAGGCGCATGAGCCGTCGCTCGCACACGTGCGTCAGATGCATTTTATATTTCGTCGGGAGAACTACTCGCTCGTACTATTTAATAAAACGCGTTGTTGGTAGGTAGATAACGGTTATTTTAAAAATGGAGTACTATACGCCGGAGCAAAAACTCTTCATGATTAAACACTTTTACGGTGGTAATTCCGCGGAAGTAACTCGGGATTTATTTGCAGCTAATTTCCCCGAAAGTCAAATTCCCAATGCAAGCACCATTCGTAGGACCGTTAATCGATTTGAAACTACATTTTCTTTAGTAAATAATAAAAATAAAGTTGTTCCGGATAAGAATGTAAGCGATATAGAAATTCGAGTATGTGTTTTAGTTGAAGTAAATCCCACTATGTCATCTCGACAAATTGCTCGCGCATTAGGTATCTCTAAAACAACGGTTCATAAGATTTTACGTACTAATAAATATCGTTCATACAAATTTACAAGTTCACAAGTACTTCTTCCCGATGATTATTATCGCCGAATGGAATTTTGCGAAAGAATGATAAATAAATATCATGATAACCAATTTTTTTTTAACAACGTATTGTTCACAGATGAAAAAACATTTTACCTACACGGGCATCATAACCGCGCAGTTTGTCGTTACTGGTCGCGTAAAAATCTACATTTAAATATACCAACGCGAACGCAGTATCCACAGAAGCTAAATGTATGGGTAGGTATCATTGGAAATCATATAATTGGGCCTTTTTTCATTGACGGTAATTTAAACGGAAATAGATACCTACAGGTACTTGAAAATAATATTATTCCGGCAATACGGGAGCGATTTAATATAAATGAAGTTTGGTTTCAGGAAGATGGTTGCCCAGCACACAATACACGCATTGTAACAAACTTTATAAACGCGGTTTTTGAAAACAGATGGATCGGTAACTCGGGCCCTATTAAATGGCCAGCGCGGTCCCCTGATCTAGCTGGAGCTTTATGGCCTTTTTTACATAATACAATATACGGATACGGTGATCAACGGCCATTAAACCTAGAGGAACTGCGCGCGAGAATTATTGAAATCAGTAATACTGTCACAGCAGATATATTAACAAATGTTCGTCGGAATTTTTATGATCGGTTGGGTTACTGTTCTTATCAAGAGGGAGCTTTATTTGAACACACAATAAATTAATTTACTTCAAATTTTATTATTGTTTAAGAACAATATTCTCTTTTATCTAATTGCAGGTTTATTGCAATGTTGAATACAATTCTGTTTTAAGAATTAAATATTTTATTTTCCATTATTTTATTATAGTTGCGTTTTTAGATTTTATACTTATTGAACAATATTATTTTAGTTTTTATTTTAAAGTTTAGGAGTTCTGATTATTTATTTTTGCTTTTTTATGTTGTTTATGAAGCTGTGATGAATTACTTCACTGACATGTTATCAGTGATTATCTGATGCTTCAAACAACTAAAAATATTTACTTATATCGGGAACACACTACCTCTAACAGTGCTTTTTATTTTTCAGGAATAGTATTTTCTACCACATGTAATGTTATTAATCACTTATGCTATAACATAGAACTCTAAAAGACTTTGATTTGCCTATATGCCCCAATACATTTATACGTGTAACTTATAATACGTCCGCTATCGTTTGTAAATGCCATCCGCGTGCCGTTAAGTAGGCGTGGCAATTCAAGGTGGCACGCCCATTTATAGTTGACCAGTAGTGACTAATACATGCATCGTGCTATGAACGGTTGCCACACTGTATATTTCGCTGGTGTGATTTCTGTCGAAAAGTAACCAATAGCAACCCCACTTTTTAGCGTTTCAATTTAAAAACACACCTAATTAAAAAATAGACAGCTAAATCCAGTTGTTTACAAGTGAATCTTTAGTGATTCTCTAATTTTGCTGTAAAATTTCATGTTATGTTCAAGTTATTTGCTATAGACAAGTGCAGCTTTCTTACTAAATAAGAATTAACATTTACATAAACCCAGGTGTGTATGTACCTAAACGATTTAAATCGTGAATCCACAGAGCATATATTTTTAAGCAATTATACGTCTTATATTTATCTCTACGAAGTTATTGAGTTCCATCGTTGGAACTAGCCCGTATATGCCAGTTAGTAGTTACTCCAACATTTTAATAAAATACAATCTTATTGCTAAATACATAAATAAACCTTCTTCGGTATATAGCAGCAAAGCAATTTTGCAATGCAAACACGTCGATGTAACTGCTAAACATACCTGCACTTATACATATGTAAATATGCTAGTTATCCTTAAATAAATCATTTTTACCTTTCCTTTAATGTCAGTACTACTCGGTGTAATTCTTTTTTTTTTGTAAAAATTCCAACGTACAAACAGCCATTCTATCCTTATTCGCATTTTCAATGTATCTACAATATAGGTCATACCGCGATGGCTTGTCGTTTATTTTACAACTTATTCCGATTTATGCCATTTTTGAATTAGATCATAAAAAAAATGTTCACCGCAACATAATCGCGAATTAACATAATCGTCATGTACTTACTGTCAAAGGTGTTCATCGAGTGCAATAAATAAACAGATTCTATGACATCGTTAATCACGGCATAAATAAAATGTGAAAAAAAATTAAATTGCCGTGTGCGGTCTTGAATAGTCGCCATTTCTATGCTGGGCACTTCTCCTTTAAGGCACCGCAACCGGTAAACTGTCAAGTTGCGGTAATAACCCAGGTGAACAATTCTAGGTCGCCATTATTGAATTCAGAATAATGAATAGTTAATGGGATGGCTACGGTTCTACTAAATATGGAGAACGTTCCGTAGCGCTGTAGTCTATGCAAATTTATCAATTGGAAAATTGGATAAATTGTACCGTGGCGCGCAAAGGTCGAGCTTGTTTTCTCGTGCGAGCGTAGAGTTCGTGAAAATGTGACGACTTGATTATCGGCACGGCTGGGATAGGTCAACCATAATGACAGATATTCATGGGAGGCAATTTTATTTTCAATAATTGTATTGAGGAGGTCGATACTTGGTGAAAATTCATATTAAAATGAAGAAAACTTCTTATTTTCACAAACTTCAAGTTTGTGAAAATAAGAAGTTTTCTTCATTTTAATTTTATTTTCGTCGAAAGTTCGTGTTTTCCGGTTATACGGTTTCAGTTTTGTACAGCTTGATGTCGCGTTTTATTTTATTGTTTTTGCATTAACACTGATGTAAGATGTAAATTCTAAACTAAGAAAACACTACCTACGTAATATAATTGTATAATTGTTGAAGATTTTTCTCTGGAAGTATTAACACAGTGAAGGACAGCATATTAGGTTAGTTCTGTACGTGTAAACTCATGAAGAGAATTTGATTTTTATATGACGTTTCGTTTTCTTGTAGTCATCATTAACCTTCCTATTTCTTATTGCCGCTATTTTCACCGCAAAGGTACGAAATTATATTTATATGCTTGTGACAATCTTCGACAATAAACATATATTTTTACTACATTATTATTAAACAATTTTGAGCAATATTCGTATTATAAAAAACCTGCTTTCAGAGTAATGTTATTCAAACTTTTTAAAGTTTCGAATACGAGCAAGGAGTTTGCAGTGTTCATTGAAGGCGTAAAAAATATTAAATTGCTATGCAATACAAACAATGACAATTTGAACTGATTTCATTCTGAGCTTGAAAAACGCCGGAGCTTCACGATCGAAACGCTCAAATTGCCGTCCTTTGTACCGCATACTAATTCAATTTTTTTTTGTTTTCAATGAACACTGCAAACTCATTGCTCGTATTCACAACTTAAAGAGTGTTAATACGTACACTGAGAGAAATAGATTGTACTCTTTAACATAAATATAGTATACTTTAATATATTTTATAGCTCCTATAGGGACAATCATATTTTATATTACCGGTATAGTAAATTTCTGTGAATAGTTTTTATCAACTCGTATGGTAAAGTTGGTGTACTATATTTGTATTATTAACTTGAGCGTACATGTTAGTACATGTGAAAAAAATGTCTAGTAGCATTGACTATATTTGATAATAACTGTTAAATTTTTTATTGTACCCAGTATAATGTAATATTTTATTATGTACGATACATGATGCTCATACTTACCATATAGCCTTGTAGTACTTACAATATTATTTTCTATTATAATAATCTAACGTCTCTTAGCATTTAAAATAGTAGATAGTAAACAATAATATAATGGATCATATGCGGGCACTATACAGCGATACTTACATGTAATGAAAAATATAGTACTATACAAGGTTTTACCCAGTTCATGCATAAGGAAAGTGGAATATTACACAATAAAAACTATAATATTGATTTTATTTTTTTATTTGTCATTAAAACCAATATTACAAAAATCCAACGTGTATTACTTTCATTAACATAACAATCACTAGTAGGTTAGATTTAGGTTAATGTTCTATCAAAGCATAAAGTACCCACTACGAAGTATATGCATATAATATCTATTACTTACCTTTGAATATATCAATTAACTGTGGAAACCCCCACTCGATTAAAATGTTTTCCACGTTTGCATCCATTTCTGCTTACGATGCACAGAAATCAACGAACGACCAGACACAAACATGCACCGACACGAATACGTACACCTATATCACACGTACATAACACGTGTCAGTAATTTTGTCGCGGCAAAACAGCTTATTGGTCGATTTCTTCGGTAAAGATCGACAATGAATAGAGCAAGGGGTGGGAAGAGCGTTACAAACATTTATGTTAGAAATTGAATATACATCGAATACCTGATAATATCGCAGTCAATCGCAGCGACTATCTATATAATCCACGTCATTATATAGGCTTTCAGCAATAGAGTATATTAATTGTTACATCCATAAGATGTAGATGGTAACATCCAGATTTTGCCTCTTACTATAAGCATGATAAAATCTGGTTATTTTACTCTTAATACGCCACATATTGTCGTTTTGACAATAATTATTTTAGTAATTAACATAAAGAGATTTACGATCTAATTTCTACAATCCATTTTTCTCAGTGTACTATACTGCTTCATTGCGTCTATCTTTTATTATTAGTAGTAAGGGACTTTAATCTCTTTCATGGCTTATGCACTATTGTTAACCTAAAATAGCTACCGTTGAATAGTGCGCGCAATTTCACACATTATTATCCTTTCTAAAATGGCGGTGGTATTAAAATTAAGATTTGTTGATACGAGAAAGATTGGCAGCCTCGTTTAACTGGGATTAAAACTGATCGACCGTGCGATGCCCTTACCTCGTTCCTTTGGCCATATTTACGCTTACATTAATCAAAATAGCGTTAAAGCTTTTAGCCTTACTGTGATGTTCAGTACGTTTTTTTTTGTGTCCTTTTCAATTTGGTTTGGTCAATACATTTTGCAAAGCTACATATTTGCTTTATCTGACGGGTAATGCGTTCGAAGTGAATTGCACACGTTTAAAAATAACTGCAAAACGACACTCATGGAGTGATCTGTATTCAATAGCGCATATAAAGTTGAGTTCTTCGATAAAAATCGCAAATAGAGAAGAAATACTTGTTTATTAAACATCCTGAATAAGAGAAGCATTCCATTTTTTAGGGTGTTAATTACTTAGAAGTTAACGAAAGCATTGAATTATTTATAATATTCGGTACAGCTTCATTAGATAGATAATATGTATGGCATGGATTTTTGCTTAATACAATTCAATATATAAAAAACCGTTAAAATTTGGGTGGTGTTGTTACTTTACGTGCCTAGTAAGCAGTAGAATAAAAGAATCACCTTTAAAAAATTATATTGCGGCGAGGAAAATTATTATGAACCATTTTTGATTTGAATAATATTTAGCGATAACGCTGCAAAAAAAGTAGTCTTCCAATCAATTAACAATGAACAGGTAGTTTATCTCTAGACATAATAGTAAAGTGTACAAGACTCGTCGCAAAAAAAAACCAACAGTTGATGTAAGTATTATGTTACCCCCTATATTTATATTTTAGACATCAACTTTTATTTACCCTTGCTCGATATTATTCCGTCCCTATAAAATATTATAACATATAGCTGCAGATCTCCGAAGAGAATTACGATCCGCCCTCTTGATATTTACGATTGTGACACTACATAAACTAAATCCTAACGTATTATTAGAGCCTTTATTTATCGTTTCGCAGCTGCTGTCCGGTCACTATACGCATACACATCGCACATATACAAACAAGAAAATTCCAGCTTCCAATCCACTTCCTCAAGAAGCTGTAACGAGACGTCATGGACAGATAGCAATCTCCATATAAACTCTATGGCATATCAATTATGGTAATTCGCACAATTTAAATCAGATTATACGTCCTTGGTGTGGGTGATCTTCCTATACGCGTATCGTGATCAACGATCTGCAAATCTTGTTTATTGGCAGAAGCGATGCATTAAACTGCTCAGTCGCTTTGATCCTGCTGTATTAAACGGGAATGTATCAGAGCGTTCACAGAAAGGAGCGATTGGTTTTATGAATATCGTGAGCTCAATGTTTTATTTATATATTGTCGTGCATCATATTTATTGTTAGTATGACATTAAAGGTAATCATATGAATGCGTTAGGATATATTTTAGATAACTGAATAAGAGAGAGAGAGAGATAGAGTTAATAATAATAAGTTTTATTGCACATGCGCACAAGAATGCGTATACAGTAGTACCCGCATATCCGCGGGGGTTTGGTTCTGTGCTCTTCCGCGGATACTGAAAACCGCGGATAGTAGCGAACGCTTTATTTCCGAATACAATATGAAATATGAAGCAAAGTTAAAACAATGAAACAAGAAAAAAATAAGTTATATAATATTTATTTAAAATAAATAAACAATAAATAAATAAATATTCTTGTGCTGTGGCACAAATAGAATTTAAGTTTAATAAATATATAAGTTCATACATATTTACATACACAACAAGAAAATATACAACAAGAAAAACTTTATCATCGTGAGCTACATATTCATTCATGTTCCTCCAAGTCCAAGTTAGCAGTCGATTGTTTACTTAGATCCGAAGCAAACGATGTTGATGGCTGTGCATTATCGATAGTTTTGTCGACTTTTTCAAAGAACATTGTTATTGGTAGTTGTCGTTTTTGTCTTTTCATTTCAATAAACAAATCCTCCAAAGGTTTCAAGGCGTCTGTTATAGTGCGAGTAATTTTTATACTGCGTTCCATTATTGGATCATATTCTACTATCTGTTCTTTTAATTTTTGAGCAGTTCGAAATATCGCCGAAAATTTTTCAAGCGTCCATGCTGTCGGTTCTTGTTGACCCTCACCCTCATCGTCACTCGCTTCTGGAGAAGATTTCACAAGGTCTACCAATTCCTCGTTGGTGAATACTTGATCCTCTTCGTTTATGTTATCACTGAGTTCCTCTTTGGTTATATCGTTAAATCCTTCTCCATCTATTTCCTGCGCTATGTTAAATATCGTTGTTAGATGTGAATTAATATCGTGTGTGTCTTCAGAACTAAGAACGATGTCATTCCACAGATTTTTCCAACATGCTATTATCGTTTCTGACTTTAATTCCTCCATCGCTCCTTTGATAAATAGAATTTCGTCAGCAATTGTAAATGCCTTCCAGCATTCCATGAGCCCGATATCAGAGCATTCGCTGGCCATTGTATACAGCATTTCGAAAACCTGTCGAATATATATGGCTTTAAAGCATCTAATGGCACCTTGATCAAGGGGCTGAAGCAATGAGGTCGTGTTAGGTGGAAAAAAAAACCACTTCAACATTTTTATTCTCTGTGCCTAGTGACACAGGATGCCCAGGAGCATTGTCTAGTATCAGCAGCACTTTAAATGGTAATTCTTCCTTTTCCAAATATCTTTCCACTTCCGCAATAAAGCATTGATGAAACCATTGTGTAAATAGAACAGCCGTAACCCACGCCTTTCGATTTGATTGCCAAAACACAGGCAGGCAAGCTTTATCTTTGTATTTAAGAGCACGTGGATTCTCTGGTCGGTAAACAAGTCCTGGTTTAATCATATGACCAGCTGCATTTGTACAAAATATTAAGGTAAGTCTATCCTTAATTGCTTTAAAGCCTGGAGCACTCTTTGCAGTCTTATGAATATAAGTCCGTTGAGGCATTTTTTTCCACATAAGACCAGTCTCATCGCAGTTAAAAACTTGCTTAGGATGATAATTCTTTTCTGCAATAATTTGTTGAAATTTTTCTGGAAACAGGGCAGCAGCTACATGATCAGCCGACGCAGATTCCCCTGTCATTTTTATATTTTTTAAATTAAACCGAGTTTTAGATCTATGCAGCCACCCCCTACTTGCTGTGAATGATTTTCCTTCCTCTTCAGTATAATCTTGGATCTGCATATCTTCATATAAAACCAACGCCTTTTGTTGTAGCACTTTGCCATCGGCGAGAATATTTGAGTTACAGAAGTAGTTGCTACTTCATCCATCTCCATATCCACAAAAAAACGCTGTGAAGATGTTTTACACAGAACACATTATTCCATATTTACATTCCAACGTTTCTTTTTTGTTTTAGTGATATTTCCCTTCATTTCATTTGTGAGATTTTCATATTTTTATGAACGTTTGTCGGGTTCATATCCAGCGGCTTTCATATACCCGAACGTGTGTCCTTGTCTTTACTGTCTGGAATAATAAAAAATCTGCCTCGGCACATCAATGCCGATTAAACGCACCGTTTATTCTGTAGCGACGCTTAATACTAGCACAACCGCTTTTTTTATTTCAATTTTCATGATCGCTTTGGGAAAGATTTCGCACGTAAAAACGTGTCTTCTCGCCTCAATTACCCTGACATTTTAAACCGAACAAATTACCTGCAACATCCTCACATGCTTTAAACATTTAGCAATCCGTGTGTTACAGATGCTTCATTGAAAACTGAATCTTTGACCGCAGGATTGATGTCAATTCTTGACGCGATAGATGAAAGGTGTGACAATTTTTTTGCATAAAAGCTTTAAAAGAAAGAACAGTTTGTGTATTGGTTACCTTATAAGCCAACACATTGTACTGATAGAACTGTTTACCTACCATTTCATTATTTCCCTTGGATGCCCGCGTATAATCGATAGTTTTGTGTTGATAACGTTGGGTAACTGGTTTCTCTTATCGCTTCATTTACTAGCGTAAATCATATCGAATAAGGAATTGTTTATCTCCAATGCTAATTGAAATCTCCTGATGTAAATCTGTAATCGCACATTACGTCTGTTATTCCCGTAGATGCCAAGTTTAACTACAATTGATTGTGCTATATTTTATGGGTCGACAGTTGTTGATATGGTGATAGTTAATTAAATTACTATTGGCAATAATTTATGTCGATTACCGATATCTATTGTACATAGTTTACCTTCAATTTTACAGGGAAAATATATCTACAAATGAAAAGGTCAATCTCGAGAAAAAGGGTAATATTTTTTTCGAGGTAAAGCTTACGGTATTTATGCCTAATGAGGCTATTGTTTATATTATCGTACGGTAAATTTGCTCTGACAGGCATCTATATATTCTGAATATCACAAGGATTTTGTTATTAATCCTAATCAATTCAGCCATTCAGATATATAATAGGGTTATTAATGTTAACCGTTCAAACTCTGGAAGAATTGTTGCGAATCATTCAACAGAATTTTAACATTGAAAATTCAGTTTTCAGATTGAAATTTAACGTTTTCAAATGGGATGCTGGGGTGATTATTATCACGTCGAGTGTTCTGCAAGGATCACATCTAAGCCCATGACTTTTTAGTTTTTTCATCAATGACATACAGGGTCTTGCAATAGCCCGTCAGGCTTCTATACCTCCTCTACGAATTAAGTTAGGAATTTTATTCGTTTGACGAGCTATACTGTATAATAGGGTGTATCTCAAGAAAATATTTGTAGTAATGGCGGACTTCCGGTTGTACCGAAACTAGACACTAACTTTGTTATTTTAAATTGTATATTATTCGCGTTTTTGGATTCCTGGATTTCCATACACTGAATCGAAGTGCCATGGTTTCTGAATTACACAACGGTAGGTTTTCCGGGATTTTTGAAATTTCAAATTATTTTGGAAAAAAAGTTAGAAAAATACGGTTTTCAGTTTTCGTTTAAGCATAAAAGCGCACACGTTTCTAATGAAAAACAATTTGGGCTTAAAATACAAGGTGATTAACTAGGAATCTGTAATTTTTAAGTTTTAAAATCATGAATAAGTTCATTTTTTTTTAATAGAATATATCTTGGTTTTAAAATTTTATTTTCTTTCGATTTTATCTCTAACGGTTTTCGAGATATTCCCGATTTTTCAGTTTTTCATGACACAAAAACGTATTGCGAAACGGTGGCCATCTTTCCTTCGCATTTCACCAAGTTTGGGACTGGCAGCAATATTACTGGCATGCTTAGAAAGTGGCCTGCAAAACGGAACAGGACCACTGCAAACTAAGAAACTGCCTGGAAAACTACATTGGAAATTAAGATTATGAAATAAATTTCTTATTTTAACAGATATTTAAAATGTCATCCATCTTGTTCAAGGCATTTACCAATTCTCACTTGGAAGGTCCCTTCCACATTTCTAAGGATGACAGGTGTTACAGAGGCGAACGTCTCGGCAATTCTTTGTCGCATGTTTTGTTCAATGGTTGGAGGTACCCCTATAAACCAGTTCTTTTACATTTTCCAACAAAAAAAATATATTTTTGTTAGATTAGACCTCGCAGGCCAATGAACTGGTCCTCTTTCTCCAATCCAACGATTTTCATACTGATTATTTGACAGAGCTCTGACTTGTTGTGAAAAATCAGCTGGGGTTCCATCTTGGGGTCTCGGCATCCTTACATGAGAATAATCAGTTCTGTCTTGAACGGACACCTCCCTTGGACGAACATATTTTATGGTCTCGTTGGTGTCCGTTCAAAAGAGATTTCACTATATACAGGTAAATTTTTGAATTAATCTTGGTAACTCGTTTACTAAAAATTCCAAATACATTTGGCCGTTAAGGTGACCGTTAAAAAAATGTGCCCCACCACGTTCTCCAACAATCCCTCCTCAAACGTTTATTGACCAACGCTGTTGACGACCTATTTCCTAAGCTATTCTTAGATTTTCGACAGAATAATGATGATAATAATGATAATAATGATAAAAAGTACGTTCACATGAAAAAAAAAATGGTTTTCTTATAGACGCAATTGTGCCACGTACAAAACTTTGTCCTCCGATGGAGAGTGTCATTTTTACTGAGAGCCTGGTGCAACTAAATGTGGTACGCATGAAAATGAAGTTTCTTTAACATTCTTTGGACTGACCTCCCAGTAATCCCAACGTTTTGTCCTCCACTTGCTTGACTAGTATTTGGATTTTCTGTAACTGATGTCAATAAAACTACAAACTCATTCTCCGTGATTGATCGCCGTCTTTGTTCTTTCCATCTTTTTCTAGTTAACGTTTACCGTTTCAACAAACGGCTGAAGAAGTCTAGCAAAACTGATGGCTTCTGGATGTCGCCTTTCGGGAAACCGAGTCGCATAAATTTTACTAGCAAGAAAACAGTTTTTTCTCGCTCTTACTCAATACAAAAATCATATCAATGAGTTCTTCCATTGAATAATTCATCGCTTTTTAACAAAATATTACCGCGTTTAAATACACCTACTTATTTCGAACAAGAAATGTCAAAATATGCTGGTTTTTTTCCTGGTCGCGTTTATTTCTTCGCACAGCAGAGGACCTTGACAATTTCATGATAGAATTTGAAAATCAACGAATTTATTCAAATTGTAAATCAAACTTTGAGTTTAAAATCTTCTCTTATTTAAATTTTGAGGTTGTTCGAGATGCTGAACACATTTCCACAAAAAATGATTTACCATATTGTTACGAGCCCCAGTTTACTTTTAGCGCTCAGAGATAGCGCTAACGGGGAATGCATCGGGAGTGCACGCTCAAAGTTTACGTACGCAACGTCAGATGGCGGAGCAGTTCGTTGTTAACAACGCGTGAATGAAAGAATCGCGATTGTTCCAGATTGGATTCTAGTAGCGGCGAGAGGTGGCTTGAACTGTCCTTGAACATCCTCGAAGGAGTCGCGCGGTCTATAAATACGACGTTGCGATTCGGTAGGGGTTAGTTGAATCCAGAGACTGCACGCGATTAAATCGAAGCGACGAATAAGAAGAGAGGCGAGTACAAATACATATACGGTGAAATATAAATTGATATTGGAGATAAATTAATGAATAAGTGTTTTATTAGTTATTAGTGATCAATTAGTTATTGTTTTCTTTGACTGTATTTAATTTTTAATATACTTTAAGTGCCTAGATAAATCATTTTCATTTAATATATCGCCGGTGTTATTTTAATAATTCAAAAACGGAATCTATGAAGAGAATATTGTTACATTTACGTCAGTTATTGTATTAGAATTTGAAAGATTGCAATTATCACTGTGCTATGTGACAGGAGAAAAAAGACAGAGATGGTATAGAAAACTTTTCATGAAAATCTAAAAAAGAAAATTGGTAAACAAGAAAATAAAAATTCGAATTCTAAAAAGCGTACCTAAACTTACATGACATTCCATCTAAAATTTTAGATTTGATCCTATAGCGTGCGGCATTATAAACAAATCATCCAATTTATCCTGGCTATTAGATCTAAAACGATATTCATAAAGTTACTACATCCAAACATGTGCCACATTAGCGCTCAGAAATAACAAAGGGAGACTCACTTGCGTGTGGGAAAAATTTGAATGTTTGTTTTGATAAAAAAAATTACGAGTTCTTTTGAAAATCTCCATCCACTTATATACGACATAAAAATTGCCTCCGTTAAAATGAAACCGGAGTGAGAATGGTTTTTATCGGACACCATAAAGAGAGAATATAAGTGGACACATTAGCGTTTAATTTAGACTAACCTAAAGAATTAATCCGGCAAAATCATGCACAGAAATATAAAATCGGGTTTTAAATTATAATATCTGAAACGGGGTTACAAATATACTAACATTAACTTGCCGATATTTCAGATAAAATAACAGTAAAAAGCATCTAGACTCTAGCGTCTAGAGTGTATTAATTTTTCCCTATAGTTATCTGCAACGACTTCGTTTAATTGGGTTTATATTCAAATTACAAATCCTCTTAGTGGATATCGCAAACAACACAATGAAACCATGCTTAGTGGAAAACTAACGTTAGTGCTCTCAGTAATAGTTTAAACTGTATTAGGAGATTATGCAAATGGTCGTTGCAGTTAATAAGGACGCGAGTATTTGAGATACTTGACGTTCCCTGATGTGGACATTCTACATCCACACTCTGGGGGATATGAAATTAATACTATGCAAATGTTTATACATTGAAATCATTTATTTGCTATATATGGAGAATTTAACAAAGTCATATTTGCACACTTTAAAACGCAAAAACGCTAAGGAAGAAATGTAGGGAAACTACTTCATCATAATGGTTATTACAGAGATATCAAAGCAGTTTCAGTTATTACTGTGTACGTTGTACTTATGTATATTTCATCTTGCGTGCTGTCGAAGTTTCTTGCAGTTCCACGAAGATTATGACCATCATTACTATTTTATGGCATGTGCACTACTAAATTTATAACTCCTGTTATATATTCTTAAATCAGTAGTTTCGTGTGCTATGGATGTAATACAATAAATTTGATACGTTATCTTTACCTGGCGTCGGTCGTCTGGCATCGTTAAGTAGAGAACTAAACCGTCTCAATGAATAGAATACAATAATTCTAATGTAATTAAAGCATTGCACGAAACGAAATAAACAAATAGAATATAATAATAAAATACTAATGCAAAAGAACAGAAGAAAGATCAACATCCAACAAAGATGAACATAATAAAATATTGAAGAATATTACAAATATATGCCTAGGTGGTAAATAATTTTGATTTTAGTTTAAAAACTTTAATTAACATGGCATTTTAAAAATTCTTTATTTATTTCAATTTCCTTAGCTATGCTTCTTTTATTTCATCCTGCGCTCAATATCTTGTAATAACTATTTGTAAATATGAGTTCTATCACTTTTCCTTTTGTAGCAGGTCATAACTGTAAGAAAAAATAAATAAAGACGTTTCTTAATTTGTTTTTCTAAAATCAAGGTATACAGTAGTACCCCCATATCCGCGGGGGTTGGGTTCTGTGCTCTTCCGCGGATACTGAAAACTGCGGATAGTAGCGAACACTTTATTTCTGAATACCATATGATATATGAAGCAAAGTTAAAACAATGAAACAAGAAAAAATAAGTTATATAATATTTATTTAAAATAAATAAACAATAAATAAATAAATATTCTTGTGCTGTGGCACAAATAGAATTTAAGTTTAACAAATATATAAGTTCATACATATGTACATATAGTACATATTTACATACACAACAAAAAAAACTTTATCATCGTTGGCTACATATTCATTCATCTTACTCCAAGTCCAAGGTAGCAGTTGATTGTTTACTTAGATCCGAAGCAAACGATGTTGATGGCTGTGCATTATCGATAGTTTTGTCGACTTTTTCAAAGAACATTGTTATTGGTAGTTGTCGTTTTTGTCTTTTCAATTCAATAAACAAATCCTCCAAAGGTTTCAAGGCGTCTGTTATAGTGCGAGTAATCTTTATACTGCGTTCCATTATTGGATCATATTCTACTATCTGTTCTTTTAATTTTTGGGCAGTTCGAAATATCGCTGAAAATTTTTCAAGCGTCCATGCTGGCGGTTCTTGTTGACCCTCATCCTCATCGTCACTCGCTTCTGGAGAAGATTTCGCAAGGTCTACCAATTCCTCGTTGGTGAATACTTGATCCTCTTCGTTTATGTAATCACTGAGTTCCTCTTTGGTTATATCGTTAAATCCTTCTCCATCTATTTTCTGCGCTATGTTAAATGTGAATTAATATCATGTGTGTCTTCAAAACTCCATCGCTCCTTTGATAAATAGAATTACGTCAGCAATCGTAAATGACTTCCAGCAATCCATGAGCCCGATATCAGAGCATTCGTTAGCCATTGTATACAGCATTTCGAAAACCTGTCGAATATATATGGCATTAAAGCATCTAATGACACCTTGATCAAGGGGCTGAAGCAATGAGGTCATGTTAGGTGGTAAAAAAACCACTTCAACATTTTTATTTTCTGTGCCTAGTGACACAGGATGCCCAGGAGCATTGTCTAGTATCAACAGCACTTTAAATGGTAATTCTTCCTTTTCCAAATATCTTTCCACTTCCGCAATAAAGCATTGATGATACCATTGTGTAAATAGAATAGCCGTAACCCACGCCTTTCGATTTGATTGCCAAAACACAGGCAGGCAAGCTTTATCTTTGTATTTAAGAGCACGTGGATTCTGTGATCGGTAAACAAGTCCAGGTTTAATCATATGACCAGCTGCATTTGTACAAAATATCAAGGTAAGTGTATCCTTAATTGCTTTGAAGCTTGATGCACTCTTTGCAGTCTTATGAATATAAGTCCGTTGAGGCATTTTTTTCCACATAAGACCAGTCTCATCGCAGTTAAAAACTTGCTTAGGATGAGAATTCTTTTCTGCAATAATTTGTTTAAATTTTTCTGGAAACAGGGCAGCAGCTACATGATCAGCCGACGCAGATTCCCCTGTCATTTTTATATTTTTTAGATTAAACCGAGTTTTCAATCCATGCATGCATCTATCTACTGAATGATTTTCCTTCCTCTTCAGTATAATCTTGGGTCTGCATATCTTCATATAAAACCAACGCCTTTTGTTGTAGCACTTTGCCATCGATAGGAATATGTTTTCTTGTCATATCTTCCACCCATAAATTTAAGGCATTTTCTACCTTAAGTAACACTTTATTACGTATCGTGGTTGCAACTGTTGCAGTTTGGGGTGCACTAGAAAAACTAGCTCGAATCTTATCTTTGTTTTTTAACACTTCTCGTATCGAAGATTCGTTTTTATTGTATATTTTAGCAACAGTTGCAATAGATTATTTTTCTATTTCAATCATATTAATGATTTTTATTTTTTCACTAATAGTGAGCATTTCACGTTTTCTTTTTGGTTTAGAAGCCATTTTAAAATGATTTTCAAATTTACTTGCTTTATTTAAAAACTATTGCTAGCACTGTCTTGTCCGACAATTCGAATAGTACTAAACTCATAGTTAACAGGAGCGTTTATATGTACAAGTAAAAGCGAGTGGCACCTCAAGCACGTTCCAGCTTGTTTAACTTATCATAAGAGAGCGCCGAATTCAGGGGATGACTCATATATACGACGATATATCCACAAATGCTCCTATAACCTTTAATAAGGCTCGAATGTCTTTTCTGCTCATCATAGGTAAATCGCGGATGACTAAAACCGCGGATACGGAGTCAGCGGATAACCGGGTACTACTGTACTTTTTTGGTGTTTTCCAATTGTATAATTCATCTTTATTATTTACTTAATCATGTCAAATTATTTATTTAATTATAGTAACTGTACTTACCGTTAAAAACACTAAAATTTTATGACAAATTATTACAGCCTACACAAATGAAAATTTATAACCGCCGTAATACAAAAACTATGTCGATAAAGCAGATTTATATTTATTGACTATATTATAATATTTAAAATACAAAAATCGTTTCTCATTAATCATAGGTGGCGCTATGTGGTAAAAAAACATGGATGCGTACTCGTATAGCATTTTCAACTTACTGCACTTTTATCCACTGATTGTATTTCCATCTAATTTTAATACATGCGTTCTCTTATACATACTTGTCCTATAGTTATTCTACATTCATCTTATTACCACAATAATAAAATATGAAAAATAATTTTACCGTTGTAACACTTTATTCTAGAACCCTTTAAAGGTATAATCCAGTATATCAATATCTAAAATATTGCATTCCTTATGCAAATTCTTATGCAAATTTGCAACCAGGATTCTGTTTGCGTATACGAACTACTATATTATAAATTGTATACGTAATGTATGATATTTATACATATATACATATAGGAGCTCCATAATATATAAATAAGCAACCTCCGCTGGGTTATGGATTCATGGATAATCCCTAACATGTCAGTAAAAAATATGTATTCAGGCAAATTGAATATTACATTGTACCTATGTATGTATGTATGCATACGGAATATCGAGACGTCAATGTTACCAACCTGACAATATCCATCGACGCAGACACTCAGCGCACCAAAGGATGATTTTTTACCGTGGATTTTCGCCGGATTGGAACAAGACGTGCCATCGATGACAGTTTCGTTTAGTCTCGCGTAGAAGCCGCCTCCGACGGCTTCGCAATTTAACGCGCATTCATATTGAGGCAGCACTGGAAGCAAAAAAAAATGTAACCAGTAATATATTATTCTCACAGAAAAATGGGAAAAATCGTTAGTATTTAACGGTATAAAGATACGAATACCAAACTAAATTCATAGTTTGACAAATATGATTCAAATAAGTATTTAATTTACGTTTAAATTTGAGTTGTGTTAGTTGATATTTAGCCATAAGTACCATGTTGAATTTTCAACACTAGAGGTTTGATAGATTACTTAATTCCATAAAAAAAGCTAGAAAGTTAAATAAATTAAACAACCCCGCTTCTTATACTTAACCTATAAATATGACGATAGATGTTATCGTTAATATGTCTGGTGTTGCTATATCTGAATATTCCAAACTTTCTTTCACTTGGTCATAAATTTAACCTACCTTAAATAAAATAATAATGCATATTCCAAAATTTTAAAAAGACTGACAGACATTCATATTAATATTTTACTTTCTTTGTGATATCAAGGCCATTGGAAAGTAATAAAGTCGATAAAATTAATTCCGTTCTTGACGATAATACAAATAAATGTCGTTACGAATTTTTAATCAGTTTGATTGTAATGTAAATACATCATACATCATCATATATGATAATTATCGACATCTCATTTAAAGAAATAAACAATTCAATAAACAAGAATCTAACAAAAGCGCTACATGTATTTAAAAAATTTTATGAGATTGTAGCTTACGAAGTACGTATATCTATGTCTGTGAGTATGCAACCAATTTACCAAGCGCAATGTAATATAGGTTGCAGCTTCGAAGGCTGAACATTTACTCGTGAGGTAAGTATATTGTTTGGAAATGCAGTAGCAACGTTCGGAAGTATCAGATCAATTATTTTTATTAATATTTACCGTTTTTATACGGTTGCCAAATATATATTTTTCCTTTGAACGGCCTGTGGTTATAACTCGCGCACTGTTCGGCTCGGAAATCTCTATTCGCGGGACATTCCTGAAAATAAAAATTAAATTAATACAAGTTTATAACCTTACAGACCTATAGACAGATTTAAATTACCGTCAATTATATTTAGTAAATTTAAATGTTGAAGCATATAGCTATCCACGATTTTACACTACATTAAAAGAGTTATCTTAATACTATTCTAGTGAAGTTACCAAAAACTATTGCGAGGAAATTAAATTTTGTATATTCAAGGTGTTGTTGTTATTAGTTGATTAGCTTATAGGAATTCATTTGAAGAATAGGTGGCTTATTATGAGTTTAAATAAATTGTTCCGCTGTAAACGTAATTGTAATGCAATATCTTAGGTATTTTAAATCAGCTATACCTACTTAATGTTTATGTGAAAATGCAGAATCATTTAATAACTGTTAACTGCAGATTTAGGTAAGCAATCATTATTAAAATATCTATACGACACTTTCTGTAAAATATCGCATTGTTTATTAAGGACAGAATGTCTTTCAAAGAAGTATAATTTATTAAAATGTTTGTCCCTGAAGACGATATTGACATATTGACTTTATTTTAAATTGTTTCCTAGTCTAGGTTATTTTAATTTTGCTACAAGCGGCAATAAAGATTCATATAAGAAATGTTTTTTTTTTCCAAATGCTAGGTGAAAAAGTGTTATACGTGCGCATACTTTTTTGTATGTATTACTTACACGTTCTTAGTTCTTATACGTATCATACAGGCAGGTTTTGAAGATATGCATCGCATATAATTAAATACATTAACGGGGAAATTCTTTACCACACTGCGTTTTATGGAAGGTATAATTAAATTATAATTACACTAAAAGAGCAATAAAGTATATGGAAAACGAAAATTATCCAGATCCAATGTATTGTACACGATAAATGAAAAAAAAAACAAAAAACAGAAGTCGTTTTAAGATATACCGGTGTGTAATAGAAACGGGCAATTAAGTAATTAGATACTATGTAAGAAAAGCTATTTGTTGGATGTTGGTAATTTAATGGTTTGTTAAAAAAAAACTACTTTCGTAAGGTATGTTTTAAAACAGGAATTTAGGCAAGAGAAATAAGTAGGGAAGCCACGACTTATTTTGATGAATGGGTAGGTATATTAATGTCTTGTGAAACGATTTATGCTATTTTTTGTTATTAATTTTTTTTAGTAAAAGGAAGGGAATTTAAATCTATAAATTTTTAAATGAACATGACGTTTCATTAACAATTTTTTTAAAAAAACGTTTATGCAATTTTAATATAATAATAAAATACCTATAAGTCAATTTAAAACCATAACCTCAAAACGTCAGATTGCCTACCTATGTATATCGAATTATTATTGATTATTGTGATCATAACCTAAAAAATCAAGCTAGAAGTTCTGTGAAATGTGTGCTTTTAATTTGTTACATAAGTGTATTAAAACCGCAAATTAAGAAAACAAAACTACTTATTGATTAATTCTAAATAGGTAACGTATTAGCGTGTAAAACATATCATAAACCAATTTGACTGAATGATTGTGAAACATATGTAAGTTTGTAAATTAGGATCGACCGCATAAGAAATGCAGATGTTAACACTAACAATTAACAATTACAGTGTTAATTATTTCTTCGACACTACAATACAGCTTTTTTGTCCTGAAGATGCGGTTATTTATACTTCGCAGTTAGCATAATATTATGAGCAAACAACACAACAATGAGTTAATTCAATTTATATTAGAAATCGGTACAAACCTGCGTGTTACAGAGGTGCATCCTTTTGTAAAGGCCCACACAGTGATTCATCGACTTTTTCTCCTGTCTTCTTCGTCGATGTTTATGGGCGTACCTGCAAATTAAAATGCATACATGTGTATTCATTCTGACTTCTACACATATTTTCGAGCGTTTTTTATTACACTGAAGATATAGATTTATTGCATGTACACATATGTACTTAAATTAGGTAAATACATGTGATTTATTACTTGTGTGAGTACTATAATGAAAACTGCAATCAACCAGCTCGGTAATCTTTCTACATTTCTATTCTCTATCTATATTTAGATTCGTACTTCATATATTTGATATTTCTAATAGAATTCTATTGCCACCAATCCACCTTCCAAAATTATGTCAACACAGTTTTAAACTATACCGAATACAGGTCATTGCCTAATATAAACGTCCAGCACTCAGCGCTAAGTGGTAATTACTTGTAAAAACATCATAATGACACACCAAACAAGATGAATTGCCGATTCGATTACCCAACGAGCTCAAGTTGTTTATAAAGCAGACTCGTACGAACTCGCAGTACCTACCATTTCGTATGAGACATGAATAAAGACATCATATTATACCTACGTACATAAATGTTAACCGTAGGAATTCAACGGAATAACGAGCGGCTAACTCTGATGCTTCTGAAGATCCTAATGGTCTATGAAATTACTATTGTGCAAACAGCGGTCTAATAGTCACAATTATGCACACACGCGGCGTCTTCTCGTAACTCTTTGTATTTGTCGGCCGAACTGCTTGCTAGAGTACCGTCATCCACCCATGTTCGTTACTTATATTCAGTATGTATTGTTAACGGATTCCTTTCACATCCAAATATAGTAATAATTTGTTTTCGCTGCTGTCCTCAGATGGTTGCTATAAGGAGCCGTTGAATGGTTTAGAATTGCTAAGTGTATAGTGGCAATTTGTTTGGAACTATTTAACTAAGTGGACTTGTAAATATCTGCTAAGGATGAGGAGTCTTTGAATGTAGGTGTTAAATATAGATTCTATTTAGTTAAACTTTTACAATTTCCACGTATTTCAAAGCATTCCAGTTTCTCCTCCAGTATATTGTAATCGATCCTGACAAAAGCTTTAGATAAATCAATTAAAGATGCCAATAGAAAGTTGCCCTTATCTATTTTATGATATACTTCTGTAAAAATTGTATTAGGGTTGTTGTTGTCGAAAAACCAGACCTAAACCCTTGGCTAATTAGAGAATATTTATCAATGAAGGAAATAATCCGTTCCGGGCGTACTTTAATTAACAAGTCATCAATTATTAATCCTAAATCGGTGCGGCAAAGAATTATACGTAGTCTAAATCTGGATGGATGAAGTAATGTGTAATATTCCGAATGTGCCATAATACGTAATATACCACAGCCATCTGTTATGGTTGTATAATACATGGTATAATCAACTAATGTGATTCGTATCCTGCATGGAAACTATGTGGGTATTGCCTATGCTATTATTATAGTAGATACTGCAAAGCAATTCTGCCATTTCCTACAATTTCCCTGATAACATTGTCAATACTTCAAAGAAGAAAAAACATACGTACCATATATGCACATGCATATTTAGATGATCCTTTGCATAATATTGCTTTCTGTCTTCTCTACTGCCAGTGGTCACAATTACGAACATAAATAACCGATACCCAGGTCTGAAATTACATGCTAAGTACGATAAACGATAGAAATGAATCTCGTCTGTTCGCTGTTCTTGGTTTTGTACATGATAATTGGTAACTTATGCCTAGTATGAAGCATACGTATGAACGCAATAGAGTGTTGGTCTTATTTGAAGTATTAAGAAGATCCTATATATATATATAAGGATTCTATTGTTTTGTAAATGACTCTTAAGCTCATGAAGTTGAAAAAGTAGAGATGCAAAAAATATAATATACGGTACCAAGCAGCTGCTGTAAAACACACAATGGCGATCCTTGTGAAGATTGATATTATCAAAACGATATAGGCTGTACTTAACCGTAATATTGTACTGCATTGTATAACGTTCTAAAAACTCCGTAATTGATTACTTGGTGATATCTGTATAAATGCATCAATTTGTCGATGTAAACTACTTGTACAGGGTGAGTCAACGATAGAATAAAGTTCATTATCTCGTTTATTTTGGGGAAATATCAAGACATATTTTTTTTTAAATAAAAAAGAACCGTAAAAGGGATGTTAAAAATTAAAGACTCCATTCGATTCAGTTTAATTTGATTTAAATAGTAGCAATAAATAGCAAAAATAGAATAACTGTAATAAAAAATGTGTCTGTGCTAATGAGTCGCCCACAACGCTTACAGCTGATTGCTATTCTAGCACTGTAGCCATTTTGAGCATGTAAAATACCCTAAACTCTAGAGCGGAAAATTCAAATCATTTAAAATAATTCTGTTCCAATTAGCGGGGAAGCATTTATTTTGAAAGTTGGCCACGAGATGGCAGCTAGCGAGATAATGCAGCTACAAAGATAAATAAACATTTGCTCCCTATTTGACAGGCAAATAAGAAATATTTTGTGTTGTTATATGGCAGCCTTACCAACTCTATTGCGTTGAGCAAGAAAGTATTAAAATATTTAAAAACTAAGGAAGCTATTGAATATTAAAAGTTAAAGTAGTATTTAAGTGAAATTAGATTCATCAGCGTGAGTCGGCCTTTTCTGAACTGTCGCTCGCGGTAATAAATTGGCGATTTGTTATTGTTACTTTTCCTCCCAGACGATAACAAATGATGCGAATAAATGAACCGAGGCCATCGCACTGATGATGATGATGAGGGCAATACGCGTGAAAAATCGTTAAATTAATGCCGTCCACAGCTTTTATTTTCCAATTCACGTCCATTAAACGAATTGGTGTAGATAATCTCGTAATCGTAATTAAAATTCTTGACGTCGCGATGATGGATTGGATGACAGCTACACGTGCAGGGGGTTTCACTATAGGTACGCGAGATAGGGCGTAAAGGGGGTAAGCGTACGCGGCGGTTCGTTTAAATTTCTCGTATTCTTTTTTGGTGCAGGGTAATTTACCATGTAACGTTAGCCATCAGCGTGTTTCTGTTTCGTGGTGTTATATTACATGTTCGTGTTGTGGTAATAAAAGTCACGCGTCGTGCTAGTAAAAAACTATACAGGGCATTTCAATTGAAACGAGCCACCGCAAATAACTCTTGCTGTGATCTCCTGTGATTTATATAAAATTTCGAAACCTAATTCACAGGTTTGCATATCAAGGGGGACAACTTTGAACCCTACTCAATTCATGGTCCAATTATTACGTAGACAGTCAAGTGGGGTGCAAATGTACCCCATGAGAAAAACCCAAAATAACGCCTAATTTGTGTATAAACTGTCCAATTTCTAAAATATTTGTTAATTTGAAACATAATTATTAAAGGCAAAATTAAAAAACAGAATTTTATTATCTGCGAAAAAATTGAAAATAACTATTACAAGTTTTATTCTACACTTTTGCATCTTTGGCAAATAAAAGATCTAGTAGAATGCTCTGCACAGACAAAATTATTGCACATATAGCACTGATTTCTTGATTTTCAGTCCTTTTTGCGAATACAAAGGTAACAACGTCCTTGATGTTGCTCTGCAGGAACTTCTGCTACATTTCTTGCTGGTCGTAGTACAACGGCATGCATATATTCCCTAATTTGACTGTGTAAATATTTATTTTGATAGCGTACGGTAATGTGTTCTTTTATTAGTTCCTTTCCTAGTTTCAAAATAAACTCCTTTCATCATGATCGTATTTGTTTCTATCCGATTCAGGATGCTTTGATTTCCACAATTGATGCAGCAATGTCGACTAAATGGTAAAATATTACCATAGGCCATCTATTATTTATCCGCTGTACTGTATATTGTGCCATTTTATATCCCACGTCAACGGCACCTTGGTCAGCAATTGATAGGTGATCATCATCATCTTCGTCGCTATCAGTTTGTAGCGCTGCCCCAAATTCCGCGTCGTCAGTGTCCAGTAATATTTCCATTTCTTCTTCGGTGAGATTACTAGGGTCGCGTATATTTAGCAAGTCACTCATTTTTTTTTTATAGATATTACACGCACAAAAATGTCTTCTCGCTAAGCAAGAAACAACCACACTAACAAATCGTTCAATTGTAAGTCAGCTGTTGCGATGTAAATACTACTTCCTCTAAGGTAAAACTGTACATATTCGGAAACGTTCGTAGTTGCAAAGTAAATGAGTAATTCCCCTAATGATTCATGATTCCGTCACTGTCACCTACACAAAATGATGAGATATCATCTTCAATTTCAACAGATTTGCATTTAGATCCTTCCTCCGTTCCTGTCTACATATATACTTCGTAACAACTTTCTATGCTCTTTCAAGAGATTTAACGCCGATTCATTCCAAGAACGTCGATAAAATAATCAAAGCGATCTGGATATTCGTTTACAATACGCGCCAACTAATGAAGCGGACAATAAGATCCCGTGTATGTTATACATGACAGCCTAGAAATTCTCCGTCACTATGATCTCGAAAAGGAAAAACACAAAGAAAGAGGAGAACATCTTTCGGGCGCCGGATATAATTTGAAAAGATCTTTTAATTTCCGAATCAATGATCATTGTTTGCCGGGCGAGAAGTATTTACGGAATTAAAGGGCCCCTAAACAACAGCCGATTATTATCGCGCGTAGGCAGGAGGCAAATAAGTTCTCCGTTGAAATAATCGACTATTCAATATTGGTATGATTGAAATGCTTTGGACGGTACACCTATCAGATAAGTCAATGCATGTCCTATTAATTTATATATAAAAAAAATCTGAATGTCTTTATTATACAGAGATGAATGTATTCGTGGAATGCTATCTGATGTTTTTATATATCTAGTTCCCGCTTTTATTGTTTCTTTTTATTTATGTATCAATGCTTGTATAGTTGTTATGCAGCATTATTATTGGATAGTACGAAATAAAAAAAGCGGTGAAAAAAAACATTAGCAATGCCAAAATACAAAAAATTGCGGTTCTAAGTGCACGTAGTACCGAGAAAATGATTTTTTTTTATTCGAGTCCGGCTCTGACTCATTTAGCATACCGGTGAATCACCTCTTGGTGAAAATGTGATGTATGATTATGTTTTTAAGGATGATAAACGTTTAGACACTTACCTATCTTTTATCTTGTTTAGCATTCAGACGTTCTTTTCATTATAGTTCAGCAGAATTATTAAGGTGATTTTAATCATTCAAATTTTAAAATTTATTATTGAAATAAAAAATGTATAATTGTTTCTGATTTGAATTGGGATTTTTGTTTTCAGTAATATTACGGATATTATAATTAAACTTGAATCAGTTGTAAAGCATTTTGGTATAGAAAAATATTTAAACTTTCTGCAAAATATTAATTAGAGGACAAAAAGGAACGTGTTGGTGTATTACAGATTTTAACGGATTTTATTTCTTGAGAAATTCAAGGTGAATAAAAATAAGTCAAACTAATAATGAAATAAAGTATATTTTACATTAAAATACAATAAAAATAATAAATAATAGGTCCGCTGGGCCTATAGGGGTAAACGCGTAAATCTTTTCCGAAATTTCGATTTTTCACTCAGATGGAGTATGTAATATTGCAGGTAGTCGTGCACCGAACATCAAAACATCGAAACCTTGAACGACGACGAATTTGATGTGAAATAAGCACAAAGTGGATCGAAGATTTCTTTCGTACCTAATTTCTCATATGTCAGTAATTATATTACTACCAAGCAACTATTTACGTTTTACATATAACTAGGTATGTGGATGTATAAAAAATTCCCGTCGTAAGATCTCTTGGGATGGCTTTATGTATATCAGAAAGAATTTTTTTTTTTTGGTTAATGTTGAAATTAAATAAAGAAATCAGGTATGTTCTCTCCTTTTCAATTTTATTGATAGTTTTATTCTTTGTTGTTATTTCACCCTGTAACGCTGAAATTAACAAAAAAAACAAACACATTTAGATGCTACTCCGGGCTTTGTCCGAAACTACAGACCTATATTTTTACTTCTTAATATCAAGAATGTTAACAGATTTAATATTAATACAGTAATAATAATATATTGGACAAAGGTTGCTGACGGTAGACGTCAGAACAAAAACTGTATGTCTTTCCACATTTGCGCAAAATAAAGCCGATACAGATTACGAAACCTCTATTCAATATACAAAAAATTTCATGAGTCACAATCAGATACCTGGAGTTGGCGGTAATGCCGACAAAAACTTGTTATTACAATAAAAAGCCGATAAGAAGGAGCGTATAACATTTTGTCTTAATATTTTAAATACAGAATATACCAAAATACCGGTATTCATATTAGTTTAATATTATTGGTTTTGGTAAAGCAGGTCGGTATTGCAAGCCCTAATCATATTGCTTAAATGTAATACTACTTAAACAATTTATTGGGATTTCATAAACATATAAGAATTATACCACCGCAGAAGTAAACAACAATTAACCAAGTTTTAAACGAATGCAATAAATAAACATTAGCTATTTCTAACTGACATATCCGTATTTGCCAAACTCACAATCACTTTTCGCGTTTCAACTTTTGAATCACTTTGGCCTAACCTTCTACCCATGACTAGTTATTAAAACAAGGAAAAAATTTAAATTGTGCTAAAGTTGTCTGCGAAATAGCTCATATCTTTCTAAACCGCTACGAAGCAAATATAATACATAAATATGGGTAATTCACAGAAGAACGGAATAGTCGCAAGGCAAGGGGAAGGCGCGGGTGCTGGTAAACTTCCGAACGCTGCGTTTAGACTACGCATTAGACCGGCCATTTTGGGTGTCCGTGAGTGTACAACAACCCTCGCGCGGGAAGTAAATGTGTGCCAAGCTACAAATTTTAAAAAGGAATTTACTTCATCCGTATCGTATTCAACGCGTGCAACGATTAACGGACTTAGATTATCGCCGTCGAACTGCCTTCTGTAAGTGGTTCCAACGTCGAAAAGTTCGTCAGCCAGATCTTGTGTTAGTAATCCTATTTACGGACGAATGTACATTTACCAATGATAATATCTTAAATTATCACAACATTCACCACTGGGCGTATGAAAACCCCTACGATATTAACCAAGACTCTTCTCAAGTTAGAATATCCGTCAATGTTTGGACAGGGCTAGTAGGCGATCAACTACTTGGACCACATGTACTCTCAGTACGGCTAAATGTGGAATCTTATTTACTGTTTCTTCAAAATGAATTGCCTGAATATTTGGACGACATACCATTATGGTTCATGCACGATGGAGCACCCGCGCACAGTAGTAGGGTTGTTCAACAATTTTTAAACACGAGATTCCCAGAAGTCACATTCCGTGGTCAGCCCGTAGCCCCGATTTAAATCCACTAGACTTTTTTCTGTGGGGATACAGGAAAAGTTTAGTGTATGATCGTCGCCCAGACATAGAAAATGCCAAAGCAGCTCAATGTATTCGCGAGGAAATGTTAAATTTTACGAGCGTACGTAACAACTTTCACTTCAAACACATATTTTGTCCTGTTTCACCTGGATCAGTCCTTTTCAGGACTACCACAAATTTCGTAAAAGGAAATGAAGACGTTTACATACTATACAGTATTTGAGATTTAAAACACGTTACATACAGTTAACAATCATACATTAGTTTTAACACAAAACGATTTAAATTATTTTTGTAAGTAAACAGTTTTACTTAACTTCATAATTCTACCCACTATTAATAGTAATATATTATCAAGTTATCTCAATTGCAATAATTCTCTAATATACTCAAAAAAAAGAGAGAAACAAGAACACATAAAACAACTTCCAAGAGAAAAAAAACAGCGATCGCCTAAGGTTAATACTTTACAAGACAGTTCGCTGGGACTATTCTAAACAAATGCTTATGTACTTCACCGCAGTTGATTTACTCCGAACAATTGCCACAAATTATAGAACGGCAATACGTCCCACGATGGCAAATAAAAATAGTAACAGTCCTTAACAATAGGTAGTATTTCAAAATTACATGCAATTTTCACCCACATATCTCGAGAAAGTATAGTTTCGACGTTCAAAATTTATAGTTGCGTTGCCACTGGCGACGAACATCATAAAGCACGCTCACATATCAAGGTGGCATCGCGCTGCATTCCAAATTAGAATAATTCTCCTATTTTCCGGTTAGTTGGGTGCCGTAATACAACAATCCGACGCCGGCTGACTTTGTCGTTTTAGGAATCGCGTTTTGTTTCTCTCAGAGCCCGATGTGCCGTCCTCGTACAACTCGAGGGAAAAGTTTAGGAGTTGTCGCAGTTGTCGAATTTTGATTTGTCATTTCGTTTAAGTTTAAAGTTTTCTTTATTCAAGTATAGACACCATCCTTTTTAATAATCGCTAATAATTCACACTGCGGCAAGCAATCAAAACGGATGACAAGAAACATTTTGATCAATTTGAAATTAATTTAAACACAAGATGTATACGTGTGCATCTAAACTGTATCCCTATAATAAATGGCTTAATGCCTATTGCTAATTATACCTAATCAAGTACATGCATGTGTGCAGGTATCTATGAATACGCAAGCACAAATTTAATTAAGTAGAGAATGAGTTTTCAATATGTTGCGGCATGTAGAACGCCTCAGTAAAAAGAGTGAACAAAAAAGGGTAGACACCCAGCTATCTGTCGATCTATCAGCTAGAGATCTTTAACGTTCTACATGTCCGCGATCATGTTTTTGTATCGTGTTCATTCGATCTTCTGCACGCCCCATAAACATGTTTACGGGAAAGCAGAAACACTTTGTTTTATTCTGTGTATTACAGGGATCCTAGTGAATTATTGGAAATGCCTGTGCAATAAACCTGTGTAATTTCTTCTTTTAGGCATCAAACGATCACAAGAAAAAAGTTTTTCGATTAAAGTTTTAGTTATACAGTGTGGTAATCACATATGAAATAGAATTATTTTTCATTTTATCGTAGATATTATTATTTATTTATATTCTTGAGTTTTTAAGTAAATATGCACTTGATTCAAATATTCGCATACTTGATACATGAGAAAAAGTTCCTCAACTCAAGAAAAACATAATAAATATTTCTTTAAATCCATATATTCCTTTTTACCCTTTGCTTTTGGTATATCACCCATTTCCAAAGAGTCTGAACTATCATTATTTGTAATATCATCTAGACCAGAGGCTCCCAAACTTTCTTTTCTCATAGACCACTTTGAAAGTTTTACTGGTTCCGGTTGGCCCCCTGCAGCTACATTTCTACCATATTCCCAAAACTCGACAAAAAATATGAAGATTAAATCTAACCATGGAAATTTGCGTTGCGGCTGAGTTATTGGTTAATTAATTAATTGATTGTGCTGTGAGTGGATGCCAAAAAAGTTAAGTTAGCCAATCAAAAAAGTGATTCCATCCAACTTTACTCCTTTGACATCTACTCACAGCACAAGAAACCAATCAATTCTCACATATTTTGTTTAGAAAACTCCCCATTCGGAGTGGTAAAAATAAAAAGAAAAATAGTATATTTCCTTGTGATGTATTTATTCAAATATGTAATCATTACACTATTAATTATTATTGTTATCATATTACAAAGTCGTAATATAATTAAAATGAAATATTAATAACGTAACGTAACTTCTACAATGACAATCACAAAATAATTTTAGTGGGAGGGATGTACTTGATGGATTGACAGCAAATTATCAATATTTGGCTTCAGTTTTGTTAGGAATCTCAAATCTCGCAAATCTCCCTGTTCTGTGATATTCAATCTGCTCCTTTTTTTTTTTGTTAAAAGGTTTGTAACGACACTAAAACTTTTCTTGACAAGATATGACGAGGGAAACGCTATCAAAAGCTTTCTCGCAATTCCCCACAGTCCAGGATATTTTTCGGGTATTTCTGCCTGCAGCCAAAATGTTTGATACCCTCTTTTAAATTTCACCTTCAGTTCCTCATTAGTACTAAGCTCGAGTAGCTCTTCTTGTAATACCACATTCTCCACTTCCGTTTCATCAAGTGGATTTATGATCCGTGGTGGTATTTCCATCGTCAGAATACCTTCAAATCTGATTTTAGAGTCATCATGCAGGGCAATTAAATGTTGAACGTATGTGTGAATATCCTCACCAAGGCATTCTACCTGTGACAAGTTTGGAAACTGCGAAAATTCGCGCCGACTAATATTTTGCTTCATAAATTTCAATTTCCAAGAAAAGTTGAAATTTAACCCTTGGTTTTTATTAAATTGAGGCTGTCCCCTTGTAATTGTAAGTTAATGTCATTAAATTTTTTGAACAAATCTGTCAAATACGCGATGTCTGCTTTCAAATTGATCAGGTTTTCTTTTAAATTTGGATCTTTACTTTCCAGAAACTCTAAAACTGATTCAAAAAGTGAGGAAAATCTTGTTAAACATGCACCTTTCGACAACCAGCGTACTTCAGTATGTAAAAGCAATCGTTGGAAGTCTTCATCATTTTCATCGCACAATTGTGCAAATAAACGCGTATTCAATGCATTGCTTCTTATTTTGTTAACTGCATTAATCACAAATTGAAGCGATTGGTGCAATTTAGCACTCAAATTTTTCGCTACTACCGGCCATGGCAGGAGCTCCATCTGTTGCCACCGAAATAACGTTTGTGAATGGACCAGATAAATTTTTGTGGACCCCCGCTTACGAACCCTCATTTTTTTGTAACGCCAACGTAGACCCCCGTCGAGTCTCCCGTGGACTCCTAGGGGTCCACCTGGACCACTTTGGGAATCACTGATCTAGACTGTTACATAGCAAATTATCAGCAGGCATAACCGATGATTTCCCACTGAAATGTTTATCAAAAAGTTCAAATAACTCCCATATGTTATTTCTCCTTCACCAGTTGATTTTTGTTTTTCTTTATTTAATTTGTAAGTTTGTAGGAGATTCGGATATTTCTCTTGGGATTCATCAACAGTAACTATGCAATTATGGTTTTCTAAGTATTGTTTGATGCTGTCCCATAATTTAATTTTCTGCCATTTGGGATGCTGGAATTCTGCTTCTCTCTGAAGACGTAAGGTAGCTAATAATTTAGATTCTTCTGGTGCCCAACTCTTCTTTGGATTTTCTATTGCGGAATGTGAGGTATTTGCTAGTTCCACCTCTGCAGTAGTTGAAGATTTGGAAATTTTAATCTTATTAAACTTTGCAATGTATTTAGTATAATCTGTAATATAAACAAATTAGTAAAAACTACGTTCTTACGTTCAAATTATTATATATTGATGACTAGTTTCGGCTATGATGCCATCTTCAGATCAAGCGTCGATAGGTTAATTAATAATGACAAATTAAATTAATAATGACAAATTAATAATGACAAATTAACCTATCGACGTTTGATCTGAAGATGGCATCATAGCCGAAACTAGTCATCAATATATAATAATTTGAACGTAAGAACGTAGTTTTTACTACTTAAACCTTACCTACCATATACGTTCATTCGGATATACATTACATCATAAACAAATTATTTATTGAGAATATTCTTATTAAATATACAACATTTGAGATCTCTTCAAATTCATCTGTGTTAAGGCTGCATAATACCAGTGATTGCCACACTGTATAATAATATATATATATATGTACTTAACATTTTCTTGGAATTGTTTTGATGTTGGAATATTTCCATTCATTTTATATGGGATACACAGGATTTTATTTGACATTCCTTGTCTCTAGACGAAGAAAACATTCCAAACCATATAATCGTTATCGGATAATAAGGAGAAGTTCCGACTCGATAATATAGGTCGGAGGTAACATATTTCTTAATGTTAATCATCTGTTTAGATCAGATCTGTTGAAAATTAATCCTAAAAAATGCTGTATAACCTTTCCAAAATTAATAACTTGAAATGGAGC
Organism: Cetonia aurata; assembly: GCA_949128085.1. Lineage (NCBI taxonomy): Eukaryota > Metazoa > Arthropoda > Insecta > Coleoptera > Scarabaeidae > Cetonia > Cetonia aurata. The sequence continues at coordinate 64,838,614 of OX421883.1, read as the reverse complement.
GATCGAATCTCGCAATTAATGAAAGGCAGTATCGATACATAAAATTAATCTTTCTAAGGAACAATGGGATACCTTTGCTGCGTCAGAATTTGCCTCTCCCTTGAATTCTTAACCATCATCGTCTCATTAGGTAGTTTAGATATCTACTTAATTAATAATTTTGGTATATTTAAATATATGAATCAGTCAATGGTGATTCCAAAACTACTGTTCAAGTCGCGTTTTTCTCTCTAAACAACGCATGTTAAAAAAAGTGAAGTTTATTTGCTTTATGGCCTATACAAGGCGAAGATAAAGTTTGTAACAAAAATTATAACTGCATTATTGAATAGTTTTATAGAAATCACTCGTACAGCTCAATTTTGTTTATTCAAATGCCATTTTCCGATGTACGATCATTTCTATTTGAGTAATAACGTCATTATCATATTTTTTTAAATAGTAAACTCAGTTACTTTATGTTCTGAAATTAAAAAAAGGCAACCAAAGAAATCAAAGTGAATTCCTCCAATGACCTAAGCTTTCGTAAATTTATTTTTTCTCCATCAGAGATTATAATGGAAATTTGTAGATCAGCCGAAAAACGACACAAAACATCCTATTAATGCCGCAAGGTAAAAAACATGTGCACCAAGATCAAGAGGTTAAGACCTCGCCAAAGTTACATGCAATTTGTGTAGTCTAGAATTTTCCATTATAATCTCTGATGAAGTAAAGAATGAATTTCCGAAAACTTACATCATAAAAAGGAATTCATTTTGATTTTATCAGCTATTCTCATAGCTAGACAACTTGCATTGCAACGACATTTCTTTATAGAGCAACGAATTTTCTTAGTTGAAAGTTATTTTCGTAATGGCATCCGTGTTGATGGAGAATGGATTTATTCCGTCCATAATGCTTAGAAGAATTTGAACCGCAGTTTGCAGTTGGGTATATGTAGTTAAAAAAATTTTAGATACATGTTTCGTGAAACTAGTAGCATCCTTCGAAAAGCAGATCTATAGTGGAGCATCGTAAGAGAAACGAACTGAGGAAGTTGTTGCGAATGCTCAGCAAATAATGGATACAATTGAGTCTTTCCATCGGAACCACTCATAAACTTTTAGACAGAGGCTTGGAATTGTATCCTTACCGTGTCACTAGTGTGGAATTAGATATTACAAAGAATGATTTGGACTGATGAAGCAAGGTTTCACCTATCAGGATTTGTGAGTTCTCAAAATATGAGAATTTGGTAGGCGCGTAAATCCACAGAAAATAATTTAACAATTGCTACATACTGAGGGTGTGTGGGCAATTTTTCATCACAAACGAATAATTGGACCAATATTTTTTCAAAGTAACGAAGCAAATATCCAGCTTATGGTCACTTGTCATTGATTTTAGGTAGATTAGATGCTGAATGATACCGCACAGACATTTTCTGGCACAATTCTGGCGTTCAATATTATCCAGTTGTTCAATACGCGAATGGTTCTTCGTATTGAACAACTGGATGATATTGAAAGCCAGAATTGTTACTTTCAACAAGCAGAAGCATTGGATTTGCTGAGGCAGTTTTTTCACGATCGAAAAGTAGAGATTCCGTAGCCTCCACGCTCATGTGATTTCACACCGTGTGACTTCCTTTTATGGTCTTACAGTCTTGCATAAAAAAAACTCAACTATGAAACAGTTGATCCGCTCTATATGAATCCTTCATGCTCAATACCTTCGCAAGATCTGTAAGCTTATGAAACATATATGTACATTTCTCACACTACCAAATCGGACCTAAATGATCCAAAATAAAACTTCACGGAGGTCGCCAAATTATCACCTGAGAAGTCTTAATTTAATACAAACAAATCTTACAATTCTCGCATTTACAAATAAGAGTACTACATAATACATGCCATTTCACATGTCAGAACAGATTACTGCTAGGTAATGTGGTTAATATCCACATGAAAATAGTTGGTAGCGTAACATACTGTTAGCGTTGCTAATGAACTGGCGCCTGTACGCAGTCTATACGAACTACCAAGTTGTGCACAGGCGCTCGAAATGCACGTGTATGCGCTTTCTGTTAGCTGTTACTGGTTTGCAGTGGAAGATCGCCCGACCGTTAGAAGCATTTACTTTGGAAATAGCTGCGTAATGTTCGCAAACAAAGCTCGTGAAATTGTGTTTGTTGTCGGACAATAGCCAAGACGTTTGTTCTTGTAGTTTTGCATGCATATTTGCTTAACAAGATATTATCTGCGCATAACAACTTCAGTAATGGAATTTAATATATAGGTATATGCAAAACCACTACGTAATATGCATGTGTACATACAGGGAATATTTCAAAATAATTGGCAAGGAAGATCTAACTAGAATCATCTGCTCTATAACAATGTTAGAGCAAGGCAGGATAGCAATTAGTTTTAGGCAGTGGCGGCCTAAGTAACCCTTCTCAGTCAATAAATTATATTTTTATAGTTATTATTGTAGCATTGTAAGTGTAGAATAAAAATTAAAAAAAAAATAGATTAAAATAAAATATAAATTATTGTCTAGCAAGAATCACGTAGAGGATAGTGAAATCTTGCCTGGATAGGAAAATGGATGAGGTGATAGGTAAAAAGGTAATAAAAACGTAAAAATAAACTCTTGATAAACGTAATAATAAACCAAAAATAAACTCTAAAAACAATGACAATTAAATTAGAAAAGAAAATTGTAGATTCTTTGTTTATATTACAAGGTTTACTCAAAACTAAATTTAAGGCATGAGCATGACAATGTACAAAAAGAGCTTGAGGTGCAATTGTTTTTTTTTTTTTTACTTTGTAAACCATTTAAATGCCCTGCCATAACAGATGCACCATCATATGTTTGAGCGACTATTTTTTTTTTAATCATATTTTTCGCTGTTATTTGATAAAAGGTTAAATAAATCTTCAGCTGTTCGACCGGATGATACGTCAAAAAACTCCAAAAATCTTTCAATAACTTTACCGCTCTTGAGATAACGTAATATGATATTGATAATTGAGACTTACAGTAAATATCTGTGGTGTCATCTACTTGCCAAGAAAAAAACGGAGCTTCTTTAATTTCTGTATCTATTTCTTGTTTTAATACAAAAGAAATACAATCTATTAAATCATTTTGTATACATTTAGATGTAACCGAAAAAATATTACTACTAACAAATTTATTAAAACTAGGTTCATATTTACTAAAGAGTTCGAGTAATTCTTTATAATTTCCACGATTAAAAGAATCTGAAGTCTCATTGTATCCCCGAAAAGCTAAATCTTGTGATGCTAAAAATATTGTTACGTCTATTAATTCTCTTAAATTTTTGCGGTTTTCTCTAACTTCATTATTATAGGCAATAATTGCATCTTTGCGCGCGCTGTCTACAACAGTAGCAATATTTTGTTTTCCAAATAATTTAAATTTGCACAACGATGAAATGTGTTCTTTAGACTTAGAATGCCGTTCAATGGCGCGCGGTAGATTTTTTAAATCTGTATAACCTAATTTCGACCACGTTTCGGTTTGGTTACAAAAAAAGTAGACATGGCCAACAAAATAATCTTTCCCGTTCAATTGAACCAGTTAACCAAGCACATTTAGTGTACCATAATGAACTAAAACCAGGATTTTGCCGGTTGCCGTCGTTAGAAACTACAGATAAATTAGGCCGTGGTTTCTCAATGTTTTGTACGATGTGTAATTTCGTCTCTGTGTTTAAACAACTAAAAAAATGTCTTACCAACCAGCGGACAATATCTTGGCAAATTCCAATTTCGTTCATTTTATCCATTTTGTGTGCGTAACCTAACAAAACTCACCCAACGCTTCTTAAGTTATTAGTACTGGGAGCTGAGAGTCGCATGGGCAGTTGCGTAGCAACGTTTTACGACCGATAACGCAACATGCCGATCGGGTAGGATCTCACCGCGGCGGCAAGCCTCCAACCATACGTATTCGCCGTATAAAGTGCACGTGCACTTACGGAGACACATTGCTTTCAGCCATGGCATTAATCATCGGTGCGGAGCCAAATCTGTGGCTAGCCTCCTCGCTTGCTATTATAGTGCGTACAGTAAAATTTCGCGCTTTATTGGAAATTTGTTTGCATTTTTAAATTAAGAAATGAATAAATATACTATTGATTATATATTTTTTTGCAAAATTGCTTTATTTTAGTATATAACCGATGCTTAAACATTATTTTAATACATAATAAACGCTATTTATTTTATTAAAAACAATAGGGGAGGCTTAGCCTCCCCTGACGAGCCGCCACTGGTTTTAGGATATGTATGACTGTATATTTGAAGCAACCTACAGTAGGATTCACAGAGAGAGAGAGAACAACCGAAAAAACAAAATACAAATCGTCATAGGACCTCTATAGATGGCGCTCATCTGACAAGTATGAGTTATTTAATTTTAATTAATTCCTTTTCTTTATTCAATCTTTTTAGAGTGAAATGATGAGTTTATGAGTATCACGGCGGATAATTTTCTGCGGAAGTTATTAAACTAATCAGCATCTCTCTTTTAATAGATATTAAACTAATTTTTTCAGCTCCTCCGTCCATTTTACAGTACTCTCTCATACTTATACGCAATCCGTTGATGTAACTAATAATTAGTAACGTCGCATATTTCTTGTTCCAAGAATAATATTCCGCATTCTCGATTAATAGTTTAATATACTGCGAGTAAGACGATCGTGCACGTGCGTGGACATCAATCTTGGTTGGCGCTCTTTAACAACCGTTCCAGATATTATGTCACGGAGTAGAAGACGCTAATTAAAAAATTCAAGAGAGGAATACTTCATAGACGACTTCCGCATATATTCGACTGATGTGCAGATATCGACCGGAAATGACGCCATCTCACGCCCTGTGCACTTCACTGCCCTGGAACAATGCGCTGCTAAATCACTGCGTTGTCAAATGTAGGTACGCGGGCATACAGTCGCAAATGATTCTATACATCGTTTCGTAGCAGTTCGGCTATGTCATCTTGACCGATGATCGTTTACGGAACGCGAGTTGGTATCTTGAAGGTTTTCTATTTGCTACCGATACGTTTGCAAATGTTCTGCTGTCCAATGATTTATTATTGTTTAAACGGTCTTTTATATCGAATAACCCTTATGGTAGATGCTTCGTGCACGTAACAGAAAAAAAAAGTTAGAGAGCCATTTTCAGCCTGAACGTCACGGTATTTTCTTATTGGATTGTTTATGCGCTTACGATCAACGCGAGCACATTGTTTTCTGCAAAACATAAATAAACAAGGATATCTTATGCAGAGACAGATGCTTCACGAATATAGTTTATCGCAAGAAATGCAAGAATGCAGTGATTTATATGAGGGCAACTAGGAACGTTAGGTATTGACAATCTACAAAGGAACTTCACGAAGAGGTTTCCATCTATATAATCCAAAGAAATCTTTAAAGTCTGAACGAGAGTTATTTCAATTGATTATTATTTCTATTCTTTTGATCAATTCGTTTTGGAAAGTTATTGAACAAATATCTTTTTACTTTATAAGTTGGTAGAGTGAGGAAAAAAACGGCTAGACTGAATATAGTGGATCCAACAAACAAAATCATCATAACAGAATTTAACCAGATTGGCAATCAATAGCGCTACAAGAAAATTAATAAAAGCATATCTAACGATACTACATACCACAAGGCGGAAATGGCTCCAAAACTTATACAGGGTTAGTAAAAAGTCCCGGAACGGTCGAATAACTTTGTTATTTGAAAATTATGATTTCTGAAATTTGGTATGGGGGTATAGTTAATATAAATGCATTTTATGCAATACAGTTAATATTTTTTTCACTTCCGGTTTAATCGGCAATACGTCCAACTTTTTTTTTTTAAATGGAACGCCCAGATTTTTTTAACACTTTTGAATGCAAAATAAAAAACTACGTTCAGGAAGTATTAAGATGTTTATTTTTATTCACAAGAAAACAGTTAAAAAATTAAATACACGCAATACTCTCATTCTTGTAAGTAAATTTGAAAGTTAATTACTCTTATTGTGATAGCAATTTAAAAATTTCTAGATAATTATTCGAAATGCAACTACACTCGGGAAAAACCGAAAAAGAATAACAAAAATCCAAAAGAAAAAGTGAAAAAATCCCTTGCCGAAATACGTATTTAGATTTGTATCTTTAATTTTTGTGGTAAGGGATTTTTTCACTTTTTCTTTTGGATTTTTGTTATAGTTTTCAAGCCACAGTCTCCACCCATCACAGGACCGAAAAAGAAGTCCTTCACATTTGTTTTCAACAACTTGATATCTCCTAGGCAAAAAGGACCCCAGCAACGATGAAGGATATCGTTTCTAACGATACGATACAGCAAAATCAACCCACGTTCGAACAATCAGCGAAGGAACTTAATTCCTTAAAATCCATGGTAACCTGCCCTTTTTGAATTAGATACGAAATAAGTAAGTTTTTAGTTTAAATTTTAACAATATATTTACAAATTAAATAAATACATAAATCAAAATACATTTACATAAACAATTTGATAATTAACGTTTGATGCTGTAGACTGTAGGTTATGTATAGCATGATATCATAGCAATATATATTCATCAGTAAAAACGCAGTGGCTATAGCATCGATAAATAAAATAAAGAATATTATTCCAGAACATATGAGAAAACCAATATATTATGCAGTTTTTACATCATATTTAAATTACTTAATAAATGTCTGGAGTAACACTACAAAAAAGAATTTAATGAAACTGCAAAGGCAACAAATCAGAATATTAAAACTCATGGTATTTACAAACGAACCCCAACCGTAGAGCTATACCACAAGACTCAAGAAATAAATATTCACCAGACAATAAAATACATAGAGCACAAGAGTTCTTGAGTCATCGTTAGATGTTCCGTAAACCGTCACTCGACTTTCTTCCATGCTTTGAATTTCCAAAGACTGTACGATTGCTATAACCGTCATACACTTCGATACCAAAGAGTCGTAAAGCAATAGTCTGCATCCACAACTCACCTCAAAGCACACAACGCCGCCATCTCAGTGATATCCACCTTGCAATTACTTTTTAATTCTATCCCTATGTGCTGCTAAAACTGCTTGGTTTTTCTTTGGTTGCAGCAGTGTGCCCAAAATTATGCAACTGCGACTAAATAGTTGCGCAACTGAAATTTACAATGCCTAGATGTAAGCCCATGCACACGCATACTTCTAGAAACTACGTGGACTACTAATATTTTAGGAATTAAAAGTGCAACGTTCAAATCTTCTTCTCCTTCTTCTTCTTCTTCTTTAATGACACCGTGATCTATATCGAAGATCCACTCAGCCATCCACCATTACATACTAGAGATTGAGCCAAATAGCTCGTCTGGAACAAATCCATATCTCCAATATTTGAAAACTAAATCCAACTAAAACTCTATGCACTACAAAAGCTATGCAAAGCAGAAGCGTGTAAACAGGGTAGAGGAAAAAAAAACTCTTCTCGCTCCGGGGTCGGCCGAGCATTACACACACAGGAATATAAAAGGATGACCTCGGTCAGGGACAGGGAAATTAATAATCATGACAATTAATAAAAACAAAATCATATTGAAATACTATTAGATTTAAGAAATGTATATAGTAGAGAATAGATTTGTAATCTTTCGGTAGCTAATAAACTGTTGACGCTAAAAGGCGGAGTCACACCACATCGTATAAGCTTTTGAATTAAAATGTTAGACTGAAGAATTCGTCTATTGCATCCGAAAAAGATGTGATCGGGATCTTCAACTTCACCACAGTCGCAGTTCGGGCTATCAACCAGGTTTAATCTAAACAAATGACATTTACACTGGTTGTGGTTGAATCTCAATCTACATAATGTAGTTATGAATTCTCTTCCTCCATATTTTAACTTGCTAAACCAGGGATTTTGCAAACGGTTGCAGCTTTATACCTTTGTGCTAACGCTGAAGTATTAAACTCATCTTCCCACTTTTCCTTTACCAGCTGGGCACTCAATCTTCTACAATCCAGGGAAAATATCTTGGTAAAACGAATATCCTCAGTTGACTCAGCCTTCGCCAAAACGTCGGCCCAACGTTCAAATTTAAATTCTCTTTAAAGTAGCTACAACTGTTGCTACCAACCCCGACTAGAGATACAGGCCTATGGCATGGAGTGGGAGTAGCCATCCTGTCGGAGTCCTTCACGCGATTCTGAAGTCACATTCGGTATTAGATTGCCCGCCGTAGCGAGAATATCGTTGAAGCGCTTAGCTCTCTTTAATATAACTGTAGCTACCACAGTTATATTAAAGAGAGCTCGTGTCCAATTATTTTTTTTAGTTCGGTTGTTGTTTTTTTATAATGCTTGAACGTATTGTATTTTATCTAGAGTTCTAAACCGTAATAAAATAGAATTTTTATTTTATTAAACGAAATTGGTTCCCAAGCTAACACCGCCAAATCGCTGTTGTGCGCGACTAGTCTGATAATATGTCCCCCACCAACTTCTAGCTGTCCGAATATCTATTTCTCCATGTATTGGGCATATAATCTAGTCGGCATTGCTGCTACCCTATAGCACGCATTGTATGCGTATAAAAAGTTTACGTTTCAAACAGAATTACTAAAATACAGGATGCCACTTTCAATATAACGACGACATTTATTGATTTATTGACCTACGTAGCAGAAAGCATGGCAATGCTAAGTTAAACTACAAATAATTTCGTAAAAAAGCGAAGAATTTAAAACGCCATAATATTTACTACAGACTTTTATCGCTTTAATAAAACAAAAACGTACAATAATAGTACATAAGTGCATCGGAGCAGAAGACAAGAGCTTTTAATAAAAGGCCACACACGGATTCCGACATTTCAAATCCATATAAATACATGGCCATCCATGTATGCAGCAAAGATGCGTATATAGACTTTTGAAATCAGATGGAGATCGTGCGCTTATTGTCAGTCGTAAACTGGCGCCTAACTTCGCTCTAGAAAAGTACAAATGGGCCGCATTAAATTACGACCCCATTAAATGAACGCACATGTAAATATTGTCGGAGAATACTCGCCAAATGAAATGAATAGTGGCGCTATTCAATATAGAGCGTTGGTTTATTAGAGTCGCAACATGTTCCAGTTGTACTATTACGAAACTAAATATTGGTTAATCACGTTTTATTGCAAATAGATGGGCAACATGTACCAAACTTAAAAAAGGCATTTCTTTTAATGATATTTTTGTTTGTTAATCCGTTTGAAGATGAACCAAATTCGATTAATTTTTCAATTGTTAAATTGCCGGAGTAAAGTGCTAGTTGGCATCAGCACTATGTGCGAGCGATAATAGCGAATTCACGACGATAATTGAAATTGAAACCGGGCGTCACGAGCAGAAATTTACAGGAGAACGGAGACAGATAGTCTGCGCACCGCGTTAACCGGCGTTTATAGCGAAAATAACGACGGCTCTAAATTGGCGGGTTCGATGACACTAGTTCGCCTTGATGCTCCTCGCGTTTAAATCGGGGCAAGGTCGTCTCTTGCCATCGATTAAATACCTACACGTATCGTGTTTATTAAAAGGCGAATTTATTTATGTAAATGGTGCTGCTGTACGCGCATAGAATAGCGGTTCAAATTTCAATCGATTGTTTGCTTTAGAAATGGATTCAATTTATATATTGGCGCAATGTTATGTAATTTACCCATCACTAGATTGAATTCGAACAAAAATATCTGATGACGAAATAAAACTATTTATACAGATCTGTATACAGGCTGAAACGCATCGATACGTACTGTACTTATTATATTATTATACAAGGTGAGTCAGAATAAACGAAGTAAGCTGCAGAAATGTATTGTATTATTATTATTATTATTAAAGAACTCATACATTCTTGAATAATAATAGTAAAAATAATGATGTGTATATATTGCTACGAAACTTGTAGACAATATTTTTAATAATATGTCCAATATCAGTGGAAAATTTAGGGTTCGACGTTTCGACATTATTTTATGCCTTATATTTTTTTTTTTACAATTTAAATAACGGTTTAATTCAATTAAACACCACCGAGAGTCATCTATGATGCTCTCTAACAAATTCAGTTATAAACCAGACCCCAATTTGCAGGTGGCCCTGACTGTAAATTTCCCCCTCTCGATGCATTTTACACCCCTTCAAATGAAAAAGCTGTTATGTATATTTTTATTAGGACATGTATCGCAGGGAATTCTACTCCCTACAGTTTTTCATAATTCAATGCGCCAACACATGAAAATTAAAATCACTAATAGGAAATACACACGTAAATTATACCAAAGAATTGATACCAACTTCAATCAAGCATAAATATACAAATCTCTAAAATTCACTAAATAGTTTTGACAGATAACAAACAGATATTTAATCTTGAAATACCTTGTACGTATTTTGATTTTTTACAATTTAAATAACGGTTTAATTCAATTAAACACCACCGAGAGTCATCTATGATGCTCTTTAGCAAATTCACTTATAAACCAGACCCCAATTTGCAGGTGGGCCTGGCTGTAAATTTTGCCCCTCTCGATTGATTTTGCACCCCTTCAAACGAAAAAGCCGTTATATATATATTTATTAGGACGACATGTATCGCAGTGAATTCTACTCCGCAGAATTTTTCATAATTCAATGCGCCAACACATGAAAATTGAAATCACTAGTAGGAAAAATATACGTAAATTATACCAAAGAATTGATACCAACTTCAATCAAGCATAAATATACAATTCTCCAAAATTCACTAAATAATTTTAACAGATAACAAACAGATATTTCACCTTGAAATACCTTGTACGTATTTTGATTTCAATAATTCAAAATACGATTCAGTTTCGCTTACAACAAGTTCATACAACACCTCGAACATATGTCCAGAATTCCTGGAGTTATATCGACACGAGAGTGACACCAGGAAATTTAGCCTCTGCTTGTCCGTTACATTTGATACTAAACGTCAAATTTTGTGTTTTATTTAATTTCACTTGTAGTTTGTTTGCAGAGAACCAGTTATACGCTTCGGTGATAGCCATTTGGGAGCTTTAATGACGTGACTCTTGATTTGCTGCTCGAGTCAGAAAGCAAGTATCCTCTGCGTATAAGCATATTTTCCCCTCGGTTAATACTTGATGGAACGTCGTTTGCATACATAATGAATAGCAACGGTCCAAGAATCTATCCTTGTGAAACACCGTACTCCATGAACCCTACTTTTGTTGTTGTTTTGTTCCATTCCGTGAGCTTCATTCTAACAGTCGGTCTAACAGGGTTTACCTCTTATTCCATAGAAATCCAACTGTTTTAGAAGTATGTATATCATCGCATACCGAATAGAAAGCATTTGTTAGTTGTCTAGTAAAGACAATGTCGCAGTCATACCAGCATCGAAACATCATAAATATACACAATCAAATGCGATATTTCACTGATGGTTGATCGTCCTTTTCTATAACCATGTTGCTGACATTGGTTTTTTAATATTAATACCACTCTGGACATTTTCAGAGAAACAAGGAATATCCTTTGTTCAACACACAGATTTAAAATAATTTTATAGTAGTGTGCTTAGTTGTTTTAGAAAATGTGCAGAGATATCATACACATCTTTGTGTGTTTACCTTTCATCATCAAAACTGACGCTAAATAAGTCATCCTCAAACAAAGATTATGTTTTCCAATGTGGTCATTAAGATATTTTGCTTAAAACTATGTGAGGCATCCTTTCACAAATTTGACGAACCGTATGGCTTCATAAGAACTTTATATGTCAATTTCGAATCGATTAGCTTTAATTTAAATAAACCTGTACACAAGAAACAATATTTTCTAATGTAGCTATATACATACCTATAAATGCTATTCTAGCTATTTCTATGAAATACTATTTGTGAAGGACATTTACATATCCTATATTGTAAACCACCTACCTTCAAAATAAAATCATTATAATCATACAGAAAATCTAGGCAATTTATATTTCACTCCGTTGATGACACACAAGTTCGTATTGAATAGACATTTTGCTGTATTAAATAAAATGACTAGTGCTTCCTTTTAGCTCCTACTTACATACGAGTGGTATCTGTAAGTAGCAGTTCTTTACCTGGCTTTTACAAGGATAATACGTAATAAAAAATAAATTATATATGCCTTATTATTTATCATCCTTGCACCAAACGTTGCGTAAAACTGATTAATATAACATTTGACGTTAAATGTTAAATAGGGAATGTTAATTTTCATTATAATTTTTTTCACATGTAATTTTTTACTTTATTAAGTATTATTTGCATTTTGACGTTAAACTTGATACGTGTAGATAAATACGTCAGTCGTAGAAAACCTTAAATCCTCTCTTGTAACACGAAAAATCACAGGCAGCATCTTCTAATCGTGTCTTTCCGAAAGCGAAGCCGTCAAGTACAACCTAAGCTGTCATGTCCGTCAATCAAAGGGAATTAAGCCCTGTTAGCGTTTGTGTTTACGCATTTTGTTATTAATTACAAACGTTTTGTAATCAACGGGTATATAATATTATGACAGACCTATTAATTAATAAACAGGTATTTCTTATTGTTATTAATTATATTCAGAGAATAACAAGCAATAGTGTGTTAAGATGGATTGTATCTATGCATTTTCAGCTGGCGGATGCGCGATAGAAAGAGGACGTGCTCAATGGAGGGAGACACACCCGAAGAAATATGGAGAAACGTTATAAATTGCACATGAAAACATCGCGATTTGTGCAAAATACGAAGTTCAGTTTTTATTATAATATGTATCTGCATTACTGCACACTAAAAAATATTTACAATTCCTACAGAAAATTCCAGTAACGTATAAGGTAAAATTGACAAAAATTGGGAAATTTAAGAGAAAACTTTAGGTATATTTTCTAATTTTTGGTAAATTTACCCTATATATTACTGGAATTTTTTGTAGGAATTGCAAATATTTTTTAGTGTGTGTATACGTATATACGCTGTTCGTTCGTCACGACATAAGATGCGCGTGAGGGCGGTGTTTCCACCAACAGAAAATGCATATACTGTAAAAGCCGACATAGTTATTATTGCAACAAATGCTACCTTTATCTATATCTAATTTGCTTGCGAAATGTGTTTAATGTTTATAATTATTGACGGTTGTACTTGTACTAAATAGTTACCTTTCTTTTATAGTCTGCGGTGAGACGCATTGTCGCGTCTGCTGCGTGACTCCTCCGCCGCAACTGCGCGAACACGGGGACCATTCACTCCACGGTGCCCAGACGCCTTGCTCTTTTTGATTCTTGCTCCTCACTCGCTCCTTATACATTTCGTACACCTGAAACACGTGACGCAACGGATTAGGGCGTTCGCTACAAGTGAAATACCTCGCGATAAGATTAATGAGTAATGCGGGAAAGGATTTGTCGGTAAAGCTAGCAAATAATAGGCTGGTAAATAATAAATAAATGCCAGTTATGTTGACCTGAAAGATTTGGATGAGGAAAACTGTTTAAGAAGGAACAACTGTTGTCTCAACACTATTTTTCTACTTCTTATAATTAGCGGATGATAAAAAGAAATTAAAAAATAAGCGAATATTCAGACGTAATTTAACTCACTGATTGTGAGAGTGAATATTTGCTACAAAACGATATATCATATATTATACAGTGGTTACCACACTGAAATATACAGAGTGATTCATGTGAGTGCAGCACAAACTAGATGTAGATGATCTTCTTTTTTAATGTATATTCTTTTATTTTTGAAGTCTCCTTAAAGACCTGATATAAAAATGTCAAACGATAAATGCCAAACACAATAAGAACCGAAATACCACCAGGCGGGCTCTCATGGTCTATTGTTGGAATCACCATACTAGCAAAAACAATGAAAGGAGGATAGCACTAGAGACGGACTTTCATCGCTATCGCATCTCAAGCTATATCTGCGATTCCATACTATGGAACTAAGGGTTTAGATTGTCTCCATCTACGGGACACAAATAAAACTTGCAGAGAATTGGCGCTAATTGTTTTTTATCTCTGGCCAATAAAATGTAATTTTACTTTTGATACCCCAGTTTGAAATACATTTTTAAAGTATTGAAAAATATAAATTTGATAAATTTTCTATTTCTTTGAGGATGTCCATTGTTTCATTAAATTTTTAATTTGATCAAAATTGAAAGTGTGATTACTGTTATCAATTGTATGTTTTTTCAGACAAGTAATGTTATTAAAATATTTGTGGTCTGTAAATACTTTGCCATGCGTGTTTACTTCAATAAATCAGTCAGTGCCGAATGGTGCAGAAGGTATGTTCGTGATTCTTTAATCATATACCTACATAGTTTCGTAAGCATCCAATTCTATTAAAAATGTTACATTTTGCAATAGTGCAGGGTTCTCAATATTAATTTAATGGCCGGTATCGTTTATATGTTGTGCAACACATGATTCAACCCTCCCAGCGATAATGTACGCTTTTTTATCCAATATAAACTTTATTATTTTGTCAAATCTTGTCTTATTAAATGGGGATATTATTAATCTATTAATTAATTTCCTTTATTTTTGCCAAATAAATAGCGCGAATTTGTATTTTTTTTTTATTTAGTTTATTTTATCATAGTAAATGATTGAAATATCAAACAAATAAATTGTTATATATAATGTAATGCGGCAATGCGAATATTTTTCATTAAAACAGTACTTATTGCTTGTAAAACAGAGCGTGTACACACAAATTGATAACGTACACACCTAATTACGGAATTAATAAACATTCCTATCAAAAAAAGCAAACAATTAAATAGTTCTTATCTGAATACCCCGGTCATTCAACCATATTGCGCTATTTCATCTAAATAAAACATATATTGCATTTTAGGCGTCACGCCGGTAAATATTCTTCCAGGACACGTGCGTGAATGTACAGAAGGAACTAAAGCTTCGAGATTACACTGATTACACTCACGGAAGCAGACGCAATACAAAAGCTAACGGTACAGTGCATCATAATCAAATTAATGCTATTAAAGTGCATCAAATCAATTTTATTGCTCACCAAATGAATGGAAGACTAATTATTTTGATATAGAGTAGGAAACGTCTTCTTAGAGAACGGACAGCTTTCTGTTCCCTTACAATTTCTAATGCTGATTTATGCAATGAACAGGTGGTAAACATTATATGTACAAGATTTATTTGCTGTTTGAAAATCCTGTGCATAAATAACTAAATAATGAATATAGGTACGCGTACTTCACATTCATTAAGCGCGATTTGTTTATTGTATTAATCTAGGTAAGCTTAAGCATAACGCAATGTATGTATCTATTTTGTTTCACTGTCATAATATATTTTCTCGCTGCTGTGAGCATTAGAAACTAAGTGGTGATTATTAACTTTAGATAAGGGCGTATTCTGTAATCCACTTCTCAAACTTTTTCAATCAGTTTGGTGATTAATCATTGACAATAGTGCTTATATGGTAGCTGTACTCTTGTACGCAGTATATGTTGTAATTGTGCTCTGCAGTTTGCGACAATCTTTGAATTCAACCACCATTATAAAGTTAAGATAAGTATTAGCAGATGCTTATATCACATAGCTCGGAACATCTATCCATAGAAAAAGGACGAGGTAAGGAAAAACAGGTAAACTTACCATAAACGAGAAAATTGATTAATTGTAATAAGCATCATATGCTTGGGATTTGACTCATACGATTCAAGAGAATTCAGAAACTGCAGTGAGAGTAAAACAAGACGAAATTGAAAGAAGCTACTAGTGCAATATCTAGCCCCAGAAGAACAATAAGTTTAGAGATAAAAACTGTCTAACTAACAAATATACATGATAAAAATACTCAAAACTATGGCAGTGCACTATAACATTACATACACATCTTTCAAATATCTTACCAAAACTGCACTAAACTGGACGCACGTTTCAATAGCGCAGCTATCATCATCAGCAATAAAACTGAACTGAACTACACCATTACAACAGGTCAGTTCAGTTTTATTTTTGATTATGATAGCTGTGCTATTGAAACGTGAGTCCAGTGTAGGTAGTGAAGGTTGTGGTACCAAATATATAAGGCTTTCAACAGAATATCAATGCTTACTCAGAAACAGATCGAACGCTTATGAAGGTTAGACATTCGTTCATTTGATTTGGTCTTGTGGCGTTTCTGAGTATCACGTTTCTTTTCTAGAAAAAATGAAGCAGGATATTCTAGATATCGTAGTTTGATAAGTTTGGTACATATCAACCCTTTTCAGGGCACTCCTAAAGACGTTGGATTTATTTAATTCCAGATGCAATGCAATGGAGTCAAATAAGGAACTCGCAAAAAAGTTTATTAAATTTTAGGTCAGTTTTAGTCTTGACTAAAGGTACTTCTATATTTCCTATATTCTAATATTTATATTCATCTATGAGCAATATCTTGCAAGAGTACCAAAGAGCAAAACTGAAGTTCTCCTTGTCTGATTATAATTCATTATTAAATTTAACCTACTTAACTTTATTGTGCAACTTTGTACCGGCATTTATATTTTAAAAAAGGTATTTAATAATGCCTATATAACTTAATGATTGTCAGGTTTCACCGGACGAGTCACATCTCTTCCCATTTACCATCATAATTCCGTAAAAGTCCAGCCACCTGCCACTTTGCTTTTTGTTAATGGCCTTGCTGAATATATTCCCTTCGGTAAGGTGTATTTCTACGCTGACGATTGCTGCATTGTTGTAGCCGATAAAAACAACAACTCTCTTAAAATGAAGGTTAATGCAGTCTTGCAAAGTTTTTCAGAATGGTGCAGTAAAAACCAATTAACTATTAACCATAATAAAACTGTTTAATCAATTGATAATTTTGTATTTAACAAACAAACAAACAATCTCCATTTATAAAACATGTAAAGTATTGGGTACATTTCTTGAATGCAACCTAACCTGGGGGGACCATATCGACTATATATGCGAGAGACTTAGAAAAGCATATTTTATGATTAATACTCTGAAGGACATGTTGTCCACTGCAGCATTGTTGGATGTTTCTTATGCAAACGTATTTAGTGTGGTCACTTATAATATAATGGTCTGGGGACAGGCAAAGGGTGCACTCGTGTTTTTTTTTTATTACAGAGCGCATCCTGAGATTAATATTTGATCTTAGTTAGTGAGTTGTTCAAAACTCATAATTTATTTACAGTTTTTTCAGTATGCTTATATAAACTCTTGACCTATATTTTCCATAACAAAGGTAAATTTACAACTTATGCTGATATACATAATCATGAAACTAGAAACAGTAACAATATTTTGCAAAAACAGACCTTATCACCCCAAAGTTGCCGTGAAATAATCCACAAACATGTTTAAGCTTATTTCTAATCCTAATTTTAGAAATACTTTGTCTGTAGTACTTCAATGAATTCTATGTTAAATATTAACATGAACCGGACTCAGCAACCTGAAAATTTATTATAACTATTTATAATAGCGTGTTTAGTGAGATGACAACGTTGCAGAACACATATTACTTCCCTATTACGTAAAAGTCTGGCTCCGCACGGCTGATACCTAACACCAGAACATTAGAGGATGATGATCAAAGATTTTAGCGAATCGTACCTGCTACATCAATGCAATGTAATTTGGCTTACTTTCTTCAGCAAAGCAGTCGAAGTTGAGGTCACCAATTTAACAAATATGAAGCTATGAATTGGAAATAATTTTCTCGGAATGTTTATATAAAAAAAAAAAAAATAGGAAAGAAAGAGGATAAATAAGAAATAAGCACGAATTGTGATAAAAATAATGCACAGTGGAAGCTAGCCGTTCAACAGATCTGAAGAGTGCTAACATCTACAGGCCCATAAATAATAGGTACTTATGCCAGAAGTACTAAGAAATTCGTTTTAAAATATCCAAGCAGCTTAAATTAATCATTCAATCCTTAACAATTTTTTATCCAGACGACGTGTTACCAGCATACCACACAATTTCACTTTTAATTATGTAGATAGATAACAGATGTCATTTAGAGCTTCTGAATTTATTTTAAATAGGCTATACTTTAAAAGAATAGGGTTCCAGATCAAAGCTTGAGCAATAATATTCGTATAAAATTAAACTAACTTAGGTGTAGATGGCTTTGATATTGAGTTTCATGACTGTCATCTATTCCAATCAGGTCATGATAGATATATAAGCACACGTTCATTCTACATATAATATATGTAACGTTGTATATGTATCTATGTATAGAGAAATGAAAATACGATAAAACGGATTTATATCTACCGAAGACAAGTAATAAAAAAGTGATCAAAAGACGAAACATCCCGATGCAGTTCCGTATTTAGATTTTTGTAGGAGAACTTATGGATTTATAACCGACTTCAAACCGCAAAGGAAGGATTTATATTCACATAAATATACATGTACATATGCGGATGTAAGCACTATACAAAGCATAGATACTAATGGCTGCTCTACTTCATTTGAGATCTTCAGCAAACTTTTAATATTTCTTGGTATAACTCATATTCAATATGTCTTGATTTTATTTGGGAAACAATTTTGTAGCTTATTGTGCTGCTTTAAGATTATTCATTCAAAATATAAGATTAATAATTATGACCTACATAAATGTGCACGCAGTTGAGCTGTCGATGGATGTTTTGGTAATCATCGGTCGATTGGCTGGAGGTACGTTAAACTCCTAACGCACCCATTTAATTATATGTAATAATGCCTTCTAACAAACAAAAGTCATCTAGCTTTTCCTTTGCTATTCACTTTACCCATCGCTATCTCACATACGTTCACTTGGTATAGCTATACACATGACACAGATGCGTAATCCCAAGGAATCACATTTGAACGTGTTGACGGATTATATTACAGATTTTGTTTTCATAGTGTTTGTGCCAGTGTGTCACATATCCTACCATTTTTTCTCCTCGGTACCACATTACAGTAAATTAAGAACACATGTTTAATTAGAATGTACTTTTTATGTCGGTACGATATGAAGGCACGTCGTCCATTTATTTGTTTTGTCTTGTAATACTAAACATTTGGCTTCCTAGCGCTGGAGCCGAATCAAACATGTTTATGTTCTGAGTGTACGACTTGAGACAGTCTCTTCCGGATTTAAAGTATTACCCAGTTGAATTTCATCTCAATGAGGTTATTGAAGTACAATTTATTTATATATTTTTGATCGTGTGATTTATATTTACATATAAAGCCAATATAATATTGATTATCGTTTCTTTTGATTTCTTATTAACCTGTTCTCTAAAATGGAGGAATAAGATATAGGGATTGTGTTTGAATGTTTCTTCACTAGCTTTTAAGATTGTAATAACTTAGGCATACCTTAACTATTTCTCCTTAATTAAATATATATATTTTTATTTTTATATACACTCCGCCAAAAAAGTATCGCATAAACTAAAAAAGGGCATTTATGAACCAAGATATTTTTATACGTTCACAAAAAGTTTGCCTCGTGTATGTGAACTATAAAAACACTAACAAAATAATGGAACTTAGCGTTTTTACTTTTTTTTTTTCCTAAAAGAACACATTTAGAAAAATGCATATGTGTAAGGTTTGCTCAGTTGTTTATTGAAAGTCTTCCTATACGGACAAATTTTAAAGTGCGAAGTCAGAGTTCTGTACCAACGCTTTTAAAACTAAAATGAGCAATTTAACTTCAGAACAAGTGGCTGCTATAGTTGCTTTAATCGAAGATGGACGATCTCAAGCATACGTTGCTAATTTGATGAACATCAATCAGTCAAGTGTTTCTAGAGCCGTAGCCAGATATAGGGAAACAGGCATTTACAGTAGAAGACCTGTACCAGGTCGTCCAAGATGTTCTACTCGCCAAGATGACCGCTATTTACTACTACAAGCATTACGTCGAAGACATGTAACTGCGAGACAATTGCAGAACGACTTGGCTAGAGTCAGAAATACTCGTGTGAGTACTCAAACTATTCGGGATAGGTTACGACAGAGTGGATTAAGAGCTAGAGTAGCTGTAACAGCCCCTCGTCTCACTAGGAACCACCGAGTGGCTCGCTTAAGGTTTGCCAGAGAACATGTAAATTGGAACATTAATGACAGACGAGACGGTGAGCGCTATTCGCAGTGTAATATCAGACCTAGACCTAATTTCGCTGGTGGCTCTATTATGGTTTGGGGAGGCATCTGTTTAACAGGTCGTACAGAGTTAGTACCAGTAGACAGAGGTACACTGACTGCCCACAGGTATATAACGGACATTTTAGAAGAACATGTAGTACCATATGCGCCAATTATAGGAAACGAATTCATGTTAATGCACGATAATGCACGACCGCATGTTGCAATAATCGTCCAGGAATACCTTAACGATGTTGGTATTCCAGTTTTAGATTGGCCTGCGGTAATTCCGGACATGAACCCTATCGAGCACGTGTGGGACCTCCTTCACAGACGGATACGAACCCAAAATGTTGCCCCAGCGGACCTGCATGGACTAGCAAATGCTCTCCGTGACGAGTGGGAGAATTTGGATCAGGCTTATATACGGAGGTTAATCGAATCTCTGCCAAACCGTATGCGAGCGGTCATAAGAGCCAGAGGTGGCAATACTCAGTATTAAAAGCTACTGTTATGACATTTTTCTTTCCAAAATTATAATTTCTTGTTTTAATAAAAATCTCAAGTATGAGTTCTTGTTTTTATTTGGCCTGTATTTTATTAAAGTATTTTTACAACTTTATGCTACAAACAAAGTTTATGCGATACTTTTATGATTCAAAACTAAATTATGCGATACTTTTTTGGCGGAGTGTATATAAATGAAGTATCAAAAATGTTCTCATTTAAACGCAGATGCTAAATTCACTATAAAATTGCGGTGGATTCAGGGTTTTTTATTAATTCGTGTAATTTCGTCATTATGGCCGTAACTCGTTTGAAATTAAATGAAATAATAATGGAATTTGCGTCCGAAACTATGAAATAACGCAAAAACCATGTTCTGGACTTTTTAAAGGACTACTTCAGTATAAATAGAGATGAAAGTGCTTCGAAATCTCTCTTGGAATATGTGACAAAGCTTTTTTGCGCCCTACTTTTTAACGGTGGAAGAAAGAATACCGCGCCAATGACAGTTTTCTTACAAATCATGTCAACTAGTTGAGCCAAGAGATTAATTTCCCTGATATTGTTTATCGATGCCGACAAAGTTCTTCCTCTGGTCCAGAATTAATTCATCGCTTTGGAGTTATCTTAAGAACTATCAACAGTGGCTGTGAAATATAAGTGAATAACTTTGAACAATATTGCACCAGGAAAAATATGTAAAGGAATACAGCTGGTATTATATGCCAACTTCCGTTCACAAACTTCTTACACATGTTTTTCTGATAGTAGTACAATATGCTATCCTACCAATAGGAGAGCCATCGGAGGAGGAAAAAAATAAAAATATCCGAGTATATTGACAAAGGCATACAAAAAAAATCAGTGCAATACAAATGAATGAAGATTTATTCAAGAGACCTCTCAAGTTCTTGATGCAGATATGCGAGCGTTCATAATATGCCCAGATGAAGAAGAACAATGAAAAGAAGATGATGACAGTGAAGAAGATGATGAATATGAAGAGGAGGATGAAACTAAATAGGATGAGGAAAAGAGGACGATGCAGAAGAACAAGAAGACGAAGATTTGGAATCAGATGAAGATGATTTTGATTGAGAAAAAAAAAGCATGGAAACGTTATTTGATACATATATTTTTTTTACGTTTAAATTGTATTTATATTTAAATTTTCAAAATTACAATATTTTACATTTTTGTGGTATGAATCGATTAGTTAAAAACAGCACGAGATAAAATTTCTACACAGTAAAATAAAAGTTGCATTTTCCTGTTTGTTTGTCCTGTTGCTGTGACCAGCCTGTACTTGTAAGGCATGTGAAATTACACAAATGCATAGTCCATAGGCTCAATATAATACCGCCAAAATTGTATTAAAATCGGACAACTATTTCAGAAGTTATAGGTTTCGATCGCAAATTTCGGAAAATGACGAACCACTGTGCTGCGATACAAGAACTGAAAGCAGCAGTTTTGTAATTTTGGGTAGTTAATAATATGGAATTATTGCAAAGAATGATTTGCGCTGATGAAGCGTGGTTTCATCTATCAGGATTTGTAAATGCCCAAAACATAAGAATTTAAGTAAACCCACATGAAATATTTCAACAACCGCTGTAAACTGAAAAAATAGGTGAAAAATAATTTGGTCAATATATTCTCAAAGTAACAAAAAAGTATACTCCAAATGGCTCTTTTCAATTTTCATCGATTTTAGGTAAACTAAATGCTGAACGTTACCCAACAGAAATTTTAGAACGATTTATTGAACGATTGGATGATATTAAAGCAAAAATTATTACTTTTAACAAAACCAGTTTATAGTTGAAATACTGGATTTGCTACACACAATTTTCGACGATTGAATAGTTTGTTGAAACATAGAAATTTTGTGGCATCCACCATGTAACTTTTTTTTATGGCCTTAGGTACATAGAAAACATTTTTGAAACACCTATAGATAACTATGGAACACCTGTGAACGAAATATAAAACAGACACCACTCAACGAATTGTCAATGGATAAAATGAAAAACTCGAAAAGAAGTTCAAATATTCCCTAAAATTCTGTTCTTTATGATCACGAAATACCAAAATCTAGGAAAAAATTTTCTGTTACATAACGTACATATTCGTCACTCTCAATATAAGAAAAATTATTGACGAAATAATTGCTGTAATAACAGGTACAACCTATGAGTTGCATATAATTGACAGCAATAATTCAATTGTAGCTGTAATTTTCAATTCAATAATACATCTGTAAATTCGTAATAATTGCATTGTAAACGATATGCCGACTGCACGCATCACCACCAACCTAAGTATCCGAAAATAGAGTTAATTAACAGATCATAAATCAAATGAACTAATACGGAAAACTTAACGCTTAAAGCACCTATAAAAGGAATTATTAATAAAACAATACTGTCAGAATATTCAGACGGTACCGTAGTTATATTTTACGACATCATTATTCTTGTGAGATGGCACGACTTGTTCCGTAGACCTTTTGCGGTCGCTCAGACGGCATGCAAAAAAGGAAAGTAATAATTAGATGTAATGGTCGAGTGCTTACCTGTGCAGGATATTTTCTCTTCACTACATTATTATGCGACGATTCTGACCAGCACAGTTTGATGAGGAATATAGCCGCTGCAGCCCTAGAAAGAATAGAATCATCATATAAGGAATTAAATTTCACTTTAATAGTTCACAAATCGATTTTTATTATTCTCAAATTACTAAATTTTTGAATCACAAATCAAGAGTATCTACCCATAATTTTGGATTGTAAATAAGTTCTTTATGGAGATCGCCTCAAAATTGTATTGCTGTGCTTTCCCTAGTATTCAATCAATTATGTAATCAGAAAAAAAAGGAATTTAGAAATTCATTCTCACCTAAGATCTTTAATAAGACTAAAAATCAATAATTAATTTGGTTTTAGCGTTTAATTTAGGTGGTAGGCATTGGACAATCATTGTTATTATTGGAATCATTATTATTTATCGACATTCCAACATCGGTGATGTCACGCGTGTAAAAGAGATTATAGATGCAGCTAAAATGCAATAACATAAATACATTTTAGTCACATCCAGCTATAAGATCAAACTCCACAATTTCATTCGTCACGTTTAAGTAACCATAAATTCATTAACTCAATTCCTATGTGGCATAGTTTCCAACTATCAAATTGCATATGGTGTAAAGTCTATAAAGCACACATAAGAAGCTGCGGATGAAACTGCAGTGCCAGCATCTTCGAATAAACTAAGAATTTAATACTGGACGGATAATTGGTCGTGCCGATAAAAATCTTTCTATAAGCAATTTAAAATTGTTTCGGGGGTAAAACGGATAAAACAAAACGAGTCTTCCTTAAATTGCCAATTAAGATAATACAAGCTGGAGTCGCCGATAAGCCATAATAAATTTAATTAGTTGCTATAACGGTGGACCATTAGCTTTGTAATTGATAGGCATTTAAGAAATTTCCTTCAAATAGAATTGCTCTTGGGAAAGTAGGTACCTACCAAATTGATTCTTTTATGGGGTGTAGGTATGTAAATATGCGGAGAAAACAATCGTATATTCGTTACTTAAGCAATGGTGTTCAGTTTTCTTCTTTTGTAACTACTGCTCTAATAAGAAATGAAAAATAATGTAGTAAGTTATGCATTTAGTTGCTATCTTCACCTTCCTGTGTGTAGCTAAATTTAATCCATTTTAAGAAGTTTACTATTCCTGCCCAAAAAATTAAGAAAAAAATGCGTTTCTTTTCATTTATAAATTCTGCAAGTCTATCCCCAGAATTGTTAGTTTTTACTCAAACATTCAATTTAGGAGTTGTTTTTTTTTATATACAGGTGTAGTACCTAAGACGCCTCTGACCATAGTTCCCCTATCGTACAAGATATCGAAGAAAGTCTAAGAGCGGTTTCGCTGTTATAACATTTTTTCCTCACAGTCGCACAATTGTTTGAATTTTTTTTTTTGCAAGAACTAAATTGTACCGGCGCTTAGGTTTCAAATTTAAGCATAGATTAAGACCTCTTGTACCCTCACATAATTTTTTTTCAAGTGATAATTTTTGATTGGCATTTGCAAATTGTCATTTATTTCTAAAATTGCAAATGGCACCCCCAAAAAAAATCGCTGGCTAGCTGAAATTCCAAATTTCTCATTGGTATCAAGAAACAACAGATTTCATAACGAAATTTTTAAGAAAGAAAAAGTGGTTATGTCAATTTGTCGGAAAATGTCTTTTTCCGAAATTAAGTCTGTCATGATAAAACAAAAGAAGTGCAATTGTCAAAAAAAAACAGTAAAAAAATATTTTTTTTATTCTTTTTTTTTTTTATTAATGACTGATTTAAAGTCATTGGGTAACTCATTATAAAATTTGCAATCGTTATAAAAAAATGTTCCTGTGATATAAAGTAGTAGTGTGCTTGTCTGAGCGTAATAGAGGCTGCCCTTGTATCATGTGCATGGTTACTTTCGTTTTTGCTCAATAAACTATAGCTTCTATGAACGAAACAGCACAAGCTATAAATGTAAGTGTCCAACACTGTCATTACTCCAAGCTGTTTAAACGACTTTCCACACGAGTATCTAGGTCTTAGCTTATTTATCAAACGGATGGCATATTTTTGAAGTATAAAAATTCTTTGAGCATGTGAACTTAAACCCCACGAAGCAATACCATAACGCATACGCGAATGGAAACAGCAATGATAAACTGTTACTAAGGTGGTAATATATCTCTAAGTGTACGTAAACCAGAGCATTGTTTCCTCAGATTGATCGCAAGGCCATGAATATGTGGTTCCCAGATCAAGCAAGCATCTAACGTGACACCAAGCAGCTTCACCGTAGTGTCTACCTTGATAATAGAGGCTGTTTCATTTAAACAATCAAAAATATCGTCCATAACTCTTCGCTCTGTATCTTAAAAACTAAGGGGGCCGGGGAAATTCTGTTTGCGGCATCTTTTGTTTGTTTCACAGAAAAGTAAAGCACTGTAACGAAAACTGCAACTCCCTATCTTTATTAATAAATGAGACACTGCCAAAATGTCCAAAATGAGATATCCAGTATTGAATACGTAGAATAGAATAGAACAAAATATATTTTATTGTCATCGTTCTGTTAAAAGAACATAGACATTGTTCATCACATTAATACAAAAATCTACAGCGTACGTCATTATTAATAGGTACATGTTAAATATTCTTCAATAGAATAGAAGCTATGTTCATACAAAAAAGTGTTTAATTTAGTTTTGAAATGGAATCTGTTACTACAAGTTTTTATATCTTCTGGTAGTTCATTGAAGAATATTATTCCTTTGTATGCCGGGCTAAATTCCAATGTATACTCTTTCATATATGTATAGATCGATGTATACAAAAACAAAAACTTAACCTAGACTAAAAATAAAAAACGTTCTAGTAACAAAAAATATATCAAATTTAAAATTAAACCATATCACAAAAAACATCAGTCAAAAACAGGTCAAGATAAAAGTTGCCAAAAGTGAGGTGCGGTGGACAAACCTCCATTCCAAGTCAGGGGTTTTGGCTTGGATCCATTCACCTTCCCGTTCAACCGTCTACCATTGGTTCCCAGAGTTTCGCCGTGGCCTCACATCGATTTTTGATGAACCGCGTTCAAGTAGCCAAAAACGGCTACCACAGAGGAAACCGTGAACAAAATTTATGATCTCGTGTTGGCGGACCGCCGAGTGAAAGTTCGCGACTTGGCTGTGATGGCAGACATCTCAGCTGAACGCGTTAGCCATATCCTGCACGATATTTTGGGCATGAGAAAGCTCTCCGGGCAATACGTGCCGCGTTTGCTTACCCCGAAGAACAAGCGCAATCGTGAGACCACTTCATTTAATCGAAATCCGTAGGAGTTTCTGTGCGGTTTCGTGGGCGTCGACGAGACATGGATTCATTGGTACACATTGGTAGAGACCAAAGAACAATCGAAGCAATGGGTTTTACCTGGTTAACGTGCTCCAAAGAAGGCGAAGACCGTGCCTTCAGCAGGAAAGGTGATGGCCACCGTTTTTTGGGACGCGCGACGTGTGACTATTTGGAGAAGGGAACAACAATCACAGGAGCATATTACGTCGATTTATTGGACCGATTCAACGCCGATTTGAAGAAAAAACGACCACATTTGCAGAAGAGAAAAGTGCTTTTTTACCACAATAACGCACCGGCTCACACCTCTGGAATTGCCACGGCCAAATTAGTCGAATTGCTACCCCATCCTCCGTATTCTCCGGATTTGGCTCCCTGCGACTTCTTTTTGTTCCCAAACCTGAAAAGATCGCTCGCCGGAAAGAAGTACAGGTAGAAAAAATAAGTCATCGCCACCGCGGAAGAGTATTTCGCAGGCCAACAAAAGTCGTACTATTTTTTTTTTTTTTTTTTTTGGCTTTCATGGGCACGTTTAACCCCGTAAGGCAACTCGGCCTTAAGACCTATTGTGCCCCCATGATGTCTTTGAAAAGAAATAACCATTTTAATTGATCCGCACATAAAAATTTCAAATTAAAATAACATAATTGACTTTACTCTATGCTCTTAGAAAATCATTCATGTTCTACACCTACTTTAACAACGTATAAAGTTATAACTGGCAAGACGTTAACTGTCTAACGACAGCGAGGGTGAAACAAATACATATCTTTCTTTCCCCGAGTAATTAGAAATATGATTGATTACCTGTTTGTATTACGTACACGGTACACCGACAGCTGGGCGAAAATTAATTATGCAAGCCGTAATTTCCTTCAACACGCCTGTAATTGGCCAGATCACGCAATGCCATTAATTGTTCCACTTAAACCGGCCGCGCTAACGGCGCCTTAGTTCTCAAGCGTTGAAGACATGGACACCGATCACGACTACCACGTCAGGAATCCACATCAGAAAGTTACGGAAAACAATATCCGTGTCCAAAGATTATCGAATGCGGGATTAGAGACAAGTTCGCGCATAGGCGACCTAGACGAAACAGATCCCGAATTGCTGGAACGATTCGATAGTTTTTATAAGACCACGAAGAGCTTATTGGTGCTCTTTCAGATCATGGGCGTGATGCCGATTGAGAGGTCTAGTACGGGAACCACTACATTTCGGTAAGTCTAAAGTGCAAGCGTTTCGAAAAATTTACACGACATAAATGTTGCGATGTTGGGAATTGTTTTTTTATTAAAAGGATTACATCAACTTATAGTTTGAGATTTCAACCCTGTTTTGCTGGAGTGAGGGGCGAGAATCTCGGAGGAGGTGAGACTCTGTCATTGTTTGAGAATATTATGTAGTTTCTCTAGAAGACGTCATTGCGATTCGTACGGACAGATCCATCTTGGCTTTCCCTAGTTGCGCTAATGGTGGGTATGCGAGAGACGGTATGGAGAAACATTCCAAGTAATAAAATTATTACAGCAGATGGGGCTAAAATGAGATTTTAGCCCTCAGGCCTGTTTATAGATATTGAAATGATGGTAATAAACACATATTGAGTTATAGACAAGGATCAGTATACTCAAGATCTTGAAGCTGTTTGGTTTGATGGCTAACATAAAAAAACATATTTTTTATTGTCATTTGGTATCACGCTCCCTCGTTCAAAATATTTTGCATGCTGGAGACTATTAATCCAATCCTTGGCAATAGGAAGAACTTTTTAAAAGCTGCGTTGCCGTGGAATGTCGAGCGTCTCATTTAGCTTTATACTGTTACATTTCTGTTCTAATTGGATGTTACAATAAAGCTAAAACAAACGACGACGCAGTGCTGAAATGGTTGAAGGGGTTTCCGATCAAATTTGGGCCAAAGTTTAATGATTCTTTTAAAGATTGAAGACCTACATGCATATACCTGCAGAACTAATTGTGATAGGGTAACAATTCTTTAACTATCGTAACGACCAGGTCAAACTAAGTTGGAAATGATATGTGTTAAACGATTTCAAGAGATTGCAAAATTTGACAAATTTTTAAGGGGCACCCCTTGGATTTTAGAGAGAAAATTTCAATTTTTCAAAGTGCGTAAAATCGTACTTCAAACGGAAGCTATATGCGTATATTTCATAGAAAAAATATTTTCGCTTCTGGAAAAGATAATATTGAACTTTTCCGATCAAATTTGACCCAAAGTTTAATGATTCTTTTAAAGACTGAAACTACGTTGGAAATGATATGTGTTAAACGATTTCAAGAGATTGCAAAATTTGACAAATTTTGAAGGGGCACCTCTTGGATTTTTGACAGAAAATTTCAATTTTCCCAAGTGCGTAAAATCGTATTTCAAATGGAAGCTGTATGCGTATATTTCATAGAAAAATTCTTTTCACTTCTGGAAAAGATAATATTGGACTTTTCCGATCAAATTTGACCCAAAGTTTAATGATTCTTTTAAAGATTGAAGACCCACATGCATATATCTGCAGAACTAATTGTGATAGAGCAAAAATTCTCGAACTATTGTAATTACCAGGTCAAACTACGTTGGAAATAATATGTTTTAAACGATTTCAAGATATTGCAAAATTTGACAAATTTTGAAGGGTTTTTGAGAGAAAATTTCAATTTTTCAAAGTGCGTAAAATCGTACTTCAAACGGAAGCTATATGCGTAGAAAAAATATGTTCGCTTCTGGAAAAGATAATATTGGACTTTTCCGATCAAATTTGACCCAAAGTTTAATGATTCTTTTAAAGATTGAAGACCCACATGCATATATCTGCAGAAATAATTGTGATAGGGCAAAAATGCTTTAACCATCGTAACGACCAGGTCAAACTACGTTGGAAATGATATGTTTTAAACGATTTCAAGAGATTGCAAAATATGGGGGATTAAAGTGCAAATTAGAAAAAATACTGTAAAAAACTCGTGCCACAATGACTTCGTAATGCTCCTGCATTGAATCACTCGTTATTCAAACTTGTACTTGCATTACATAAACGTCATTGTATTTTAAAATACTATTTTAGTTTCCTAAATTTAGTTCAAAAATCCAGTTTTAGTTATTGTCACTGCTTAGAGGCTTCCCACATCTTCCGGTCAAGAGTATATCAATTTCGTGATCATCGAAGTGCAAGAACAGCGGCCATTTGTAGCACCACGCGAAGGATTTGACATTTTTTTTCATATTATGTATGGACCGTTGCACTTCAAGTGTACATACATTTACTATTTTCTCATTCCTGTACAAATAAAAATTAAATAATTCCCTCTGAGATTACCATAAAATAGTATTAGGCGTATGTTACACTATAAAAGTTGTTTGACGAAGATCTTTTATAAAAGTTTCACTAACATTTCTTTTATAAAAGATATTTCACCATCAAAAGTTTTTGTATTATTCTAGGTAAAATATTTTATAAAAGCTTTCTAAAATATCAGTGCTGGTGTGTCGATAGAGCTATATAAAAATTGTAAGGTATTTATTCTTTACGCGCCATTTTTGAAGGACATTGGTAGTTGTAGGAGAAAAAATTAATAGGATTTTTATAAGTTTGAGCGTTTGTTTATCGACTTCAGAAATGACAACACGTAAATCTTGAGGGATGTCGAAGATGTCGATGGATATAATTATTACTGCCATGTCATACACTTCCTAACATTAGTGTAAATTTTTATTGAATACTACCCGGCATTTTTGAAGGAAATTGGAAGTTGTATGGGAAAAAATAAATGTAATTGTTCTAAGTTTGAAGGTTTGTTTATCGATTTCAGAAATGACAACACGTAAATCCTTAGGGATGTCGAAGATGTCGGTGGATATAATTATTACGTTCACAAATCCACGATGTAATTTAACCTCACTTTGCACTGCTACTACACAACGTAGATCGCATTACCATCTGTCAAGTATCATTTATAAAATATAGGATGAACAGGCATATATTATAGGAGATATATTGTATGAAAGTTAACCTATACACCATAAAAGTTATTCGTCAAATATGAATACTATAAAAGATGTTTGTCAAAGAACTTTTATAGTGTAACATGCACTTATGCAAAGTTATGGAAGCAAATTCTCAGGAATACATAACACCGTAGTTGAACTTAACAGGTGCTGCTGATCATAATATCAGATCGCCAAGCCAATAACACAACTTGAAGGCGTTAATATTGCCTACTGCTAGCAGGAAATCATTTGCAATCAATGTAGGTTTAATCCGGTTTAAATTGCTCTCGTAACGAGAAGCTTGAAGTAGCGTTAGAACCTTAACTCACTCGTACATATATATTACGTAACACGAGTACCTACAACACCTCTTGAACAATTATTTGTACCGTTGCGACTACACAGATTCAATTGTCTTTTTTGTAATAACGATAATAACGAAAGATGATATGAATTCTCCCGCATTATCTGGTGGTTGCGAATAGAGAAAATAGGTTATAAAAGTGCAGGGTTCTTACTCTACAATAAAATACCATGTTAATAGCGCCTATTTTTAATTTTATTTATACGAACGAGATTCTTAAAATATACAGTAGAGTGTTTTATGTATGTATTTATTTTAGCAGAGCGTAGAACCTCGTTTCCTCCGCTCGTTTATTTCCCTAACCTTCTTTTCGTAGCGCTCGATCTTTAAGCTGGTTTCCCTAAATGCGTTTATTCGTTTTTCTACTTTGAAGTGTCCGAAACTGTTTCTGATAATTTAGTAAAGCGAATAGATGCTTAATTATAGTCAGAATAAAGGCTAACAGTTTAAATAATGTCGAAGAAACGGCATGATTGAACAAATTACTGCATTATGACGCGGCCAAGCCCTGACTGAAGCTCCTAATAGTTAGTAGGACCAAGAAAGTATTAATATACTAGAATTGTTTTTTTTTTTCAATCTATAGTGTTGAGGACGTACGTAAATTAGTTCCATTTGTTGGATTTTAATATAGGGATGTCGGTTACATATATATACCGCCTGCATCTCTGCAAAGTAAACGGCGGGGAAGTACATATACTTCCACCGTCTCCCACTCTACCTAACAGCGAGGTGTGGCGCTGTAGTACGATAATAGCACGGGTAGACTGATCAGCGATCAGTATTATTAGTCAGTTCAAGTAAGTTGGTTGTCTAAGTTTTAAATACATATTTTAGCGCAAAATGCCGCGTTATACTGTGGAGGAGAGAACTGAGATGATGCGGTGGTATCACGCTGGCAATTCTTTTCAAAGGGTATGCGACGTGTTTGCAGCTAAATACCCCAATAGGCCCATTCCAAATAAAGCCACAATTTTTAAATTAAAAAATAAATTTAAAAACATCACTTCCAACTCGCAGAATTCCTAATAATACGTCCGTTTTAGTATGTGCTGCAGTTGAAATAAATTCGAATATGTCATCTGGCACTATTTTCAATGATTTAGACATATCCCGTTCTTCCGTTCAGCGAATACTCAAAGCAAACGGGTATCACAATTTTAAATATTCTAAACACCAACAATTATTTCACGGCGACGCATTTAAGCGTATGGAATTTTGCGAAAAGTTAAGTGATTTAATTAACCGAGATGCTAATTTGGTAAACAATATTATCTTTACCGATGAAACTTCTTTTCCTTTGGTTAGAAGTCACAATTCATCTGTGACAACATACTGGGCCAAGCAAAACGAGTACAGATATTTAAGTTAATCTAGTCAGCAACAGCAAAATGTAAATGTTTGGACAGGTTTGTTAAACAACTATATTATCGGGCCTTTTTTTAACAATGACAATTTAAACGCAAATGCATATTTAGAATTACTGAACACCCACATTCTACCTACTGTACAGCAACTTCCCGACATAAATATGCAAAACATCTACTTTCAGCAAGATGCTTGCCCTGCACATAATACAGTGGCTGTCCGAAACTATTTAAGTGAACGTTTCCTAGCCGGTGGATCGGAACTCATTCTGAAAATATCAAATGGCCGCCACGTTCACCAGATTTATCTCCCCTCGATTTCTTTTACTGGGGTTATTTAAAAGAAATAATTTATGGCAATGAAGACGTTAAACCAGTTAATGTAGAGTAGTTGCACAATAAAATTGTTCAAACGTCAAACAACATTAGCCCAGAAATGTTGGAGAATGTTAGAATGAATTTCTACAACACATTAGGATATTGTTTAGCCAAGGATGGGGCCATATTTGAACCTTTTGTTTGAAGATTCAATGATTTTTAAAAAAATAACGTTTATTCCATCTTATTATTAAGGCTTATTTTATTTTTCAATTTTTGAAATTTATTTACCCGGAATTAATTTTTATTTGTCCTTCATTAAATTTACTATTTCTTTTTGAGGGTTTTGCCCTAAATTCATTAGAATGTCTTTGATTTCCCTGTCATGAAAAAAACCTTAATTTTATATTTCTTTATTTATTACTATTACGAATAGAATAGTAACCCAGCTGGTGTTAAAGTTTATTTCATTTATTATTAAGAGTTACTTTTAAGTATTCATTTTTTAAAATTATTTACTCAGAATTAAATTTAATTTTTCCTTCGCTAAATTTATTATTTCTTTACGAGGGTTTTGTTCTTCGTTCATTAGAATTACTTTAATTTTCTTGTCATGAGCAAAGACTATTTTTAAGTACATAATAGATACTATAAATTACTGTTTTACGCTTTCATTACCCCTTTTGAGTTTATAAGTACGTGTGTCCAAAGCAATACATATTGCAATTTATTCATTTTCATAATAAAAATGCAATACGTTTCACGGTCACTAAAAATTAACACATTTCTGCGGGTAGATTGAATAGCAAAGCAACCGCTGCGCTCGCGCCGGTATTCGTTGTGAGCTATGAGTGGCTATGACGAATGACTGAATGTAGAGGAATACCTACTGCAGTAAGAAGAAGCGGGAGACGCACATGCGTGGTATAACCGTTGACTTTGCAGGGATTATGGCTGTATATATATATTGCTTATTATAAAAGTAATTTCATGAATTCCGAAATGTTTGATGTGCGATGTTTTATATTTTTAATTAAAATAATGTATCTATTTAATTGATTTAAACCTTTTAATCAATCATTCAATTACATCGTCCAGCAGTTTTTCATAGTTTATAAAAATTCAATCAAATCCTTCGCATATTTCATCTCTTAATTAGGGAGCGCTTTCTACGTATAGTTCAGAAACACACTTGCTATATAACTTCCTTTCAAAATTAATTACCAATTTAAACACTTAATCTCACGATCATTAGTCAGCAACAAGCACCATGATTAATTAATGTCTTGTTGAGCGGTAATTTTCCTAATAACACCTATGTTCACCATTAAAATTAAAATTAATTACATATAATAGCATGACGCCTATAATAAAAGACGTATTTAATTATTTATTATTTAATAAAAATCAAAGGAAGCAGCTTCTTCTTTTTGCTTTCTTTTCTCTACGTGCCTCCACCATAATGCCATTGCTCCTGTGAAAAGCTTTGATCGCAAATGCACGTCGCGCAACCACTCCAAGTATCCATGATAACAGAATGGCAAAGTGCCGTTGACAGGTGTCGTACGTTATTTAGTGCTACCAATCGCTCACGGCTACCAACACAACTTTTAAAATTTCCCGTTTCTTTAAATCACCTTGTATATGTATACAACTGAAATGAAGAAATTACCGGCCATTAAAAATTTTTTTTAATGATTTCACACTGTAAGAAGCGTATTTATTGCATAATATGACCCAGTTTAGCTGGCTAGGGTTTCTTAGCAGTATATTTCCATTTCTTTTTTCGTATATCCCTATTCTCACAGATATATTTTTCTAATTTCTCCAGTTTTCTATATATTATAACTTTCTGTTGTGATTTTCATAGTTTTTTTTTCAGTTATGTTAAAGTTTCGAATTCCTTCCGTTATTGGCGCGTTGTTTCCATTCCATATTTATTTATTTCTACATTTGTTTCTTTGCCATTTACACTATTCTATCAACGTCTTCAACAATTATAATTTCGTCGTCAATAAACTGTTAACATTGTCATTCCTTAATTCATAGGAGCACCCCTTCTGTTATATTTTCCGGAGTATTTTTTCAAAGCTGTATTTAAGGAAATTTTGAAAAGAATAGGAGGACAAATAGCAGTCTTCTGATAATAATTTATTTATGTAGTTTTATAGTTGCTTTTTTTGTTATAGGTGGTTTTCCGCAACAACTATCTATTCCTATATCTTATACATAGCAGAAACCATTTTCGTATCGATAGTACTTAAAGAAAGATTGCTATTAATCTTGCGCAAAGGAATGCGATTTGACGAATACATTTACAGCATCATATTTCTAAGCATCTTGATCCCCCACTTCCTACTACCCATAGCAGCTTGGACCAACGGACACGAAGTGGCAGAATTCAAGAACATGTGGACCAGATTTCAGGTAAATATATTCAAAAAAGTTTAATTTCTGAAAACAAACAAATAATTTCAGCTGAAATATTATCGAATAACCGGTACAGCCATAATATTCCATAATCTAACTCTGATCACCTACAGCTTGTGCATTTTTTCCTGGGTATTGGGCGTAGCGATAATGCTGGCACAATATTACTTGCAACCGGATATGCAACTGTGGCACACCTTCGGTTACTACCACATCTTGGCGATGCTGAATTGCCTTTGTTCCTTGTGGTTCGTGAACTGCACCGCCAAAGGGAGGGTGGCCAAGGATCTCGCGCAGAACCTCCACAACGCTTTGGAATCGGCAGATCCGGCGAATAAATTAGCCGAATACAGAGATCTCTGGGTGGATTTATCGCACATAATGCAACAGTTGGGAAAAGCTTACAGTGGTATGTACGGAATGTACTGCATTCTAATGCTATTGACGACGATAGTAGCGAGTTACGGATGCTTAACGGAGATCATGGACCACGGTCTGTCATTTAAGGAGGCCGGTCTGTTCTTGATAGCGTTTTATTGCTTATCTTTGCTGTATATTATCTGCAATGAGGCCCATCATACGTCTTCGAAGATGGGTGTTGAGTTTAGAGAAAGATTACTGAACGTCAACTTGTTGGCTGTGGATTACCGGACGAGGCAGGAAGTGCATATGTTTCTAACGGCGATTGATAAGAACCCGCCGATTATGAACCTCAATCAATACGCTGATATCAATAGGAGATTAATTACGTCGGTAAGTTTTGCTTTTATATTTCGATCGAATAACGATGATTGATTGCCAACTGTACTTTTAAACTTGTTGCAGTTGGAACTTTATACCTGCGGTCAATTCATGTTTTTCTTTGGACGGGCCATTTCTATTTCTTATAATGCAAAACAAGAACATCTTTTACATTTCGGAATACTGTTTTATTAATTCTTGACAATTATGTTTTATTTTTTTACAAGCCGTCAGCAGTTTTAAAAACAAGTATAACAAGTAGTTAGGTGTAACTGTAGTTGCAAAGCAAATGTGTTCAACCACATCAACCACAACTACACTGCCCCACTTAATTAGGGGGACACTACTTTGGCTAGCCTATGTTTCTTACAGAATGGCTTTATTGCCGTTCATATGCAAAAATAAGAAACAAGAACTCTTTATTTATTAAATGAATACAACAATGTAGGAACACCATACCTGGTTGTATTGAAGTTATACAAAATTTGAAATAACTGTCGAAAGAAAGTGTATTTTTTAAGTTTAGTGACGCACAAAGGCACATTAATTCCATTTTTAACTTGATTTAATAATGTGTATGTCCTCCTCTAGCCACAATTGTCTCTTGGCATCTACGTGGCATGGATCGCACAAGTCGACGGATGAGATCTCGGGGAATGTTTTGCCATTCTTCGAGAAGCACCCGGCCCAGCTCTTGGAGAGTCTCTGGTGCATTGGCACGGTGCCTAATGCGTCTATCCAGCATATCCCACAAGTGTTCGATAGGATTGAGGTCTGGGCTCATCGCAGGCCATTCCATTACATCAATGTTGTTCTCCCGTAGAAATTCAGTAGTAATGTTGGCGGTATGAGGGCGAGCATTATCGTGCATAGGAACGAAATTAGGGCGCATATCATTCGCAAAAGGCTTCACATGACCCTCGAGAATTGTGTTTAGGTAGGCTCTGGCATTTAAACGCCCAGGAACTATTACAAGATCAGTATCCCTGTCTATAGTTATCCCATCCCAACACATGATCGAGCCATCGCCAAAACGACCCACTTCCTGGACCGTGGCGGCATTGTACCGTTCTCCGATACGTCTCCAGACACGAGCTCGTCCATCGCATCATTCATCCGTAAAGAGAACAGATCTCCAGTGACGAAGTTGTCTCCTGTGAACGGATTATTATTATTTTTTGTTTATTGAGAAGCGATTTTTTATTTCAAATTATTAAATTAGTTTTTCCCACGAGCGACATCCGAAACGGAAAAGGATTAAGAATATTTTGAATAGTTAAATTGACCTTTTTAGCATTGATGTGGGGGGAATAGATTGAGTATTTTTAATATTAATTTAATTAATTTTTAATATACACAATCGGGGAGGAGAGGGCATTAAAAAATTTAATAATTTTAAAATAATTAATTTTTTTAATTTTTTTTTTCAATCACAAGAAAACTATGATAGGCATTTATTCGAAAGAAATGATTTAGAACTTCATCTCATCTCTGAAAGAAAAAGGAAAGAAGGGAGTATCATAGACGCGGAACAGTGTGGAAAATTTATTCGCAGTATGCTTCAAAGAATTGCTGCGATCATATTTCTCATAAGTTGGCTGATTTGTCGTGGTTAAATATGAGTAATCGTAGAAAATTACACTCCTTATGCTTCATTTATAAAATCTTAAAGGCGAATAGCCCACCGTATATGGTTGCGAAGATCAGGTTCAGGACGGATGTGCACCACATTAACATCAGGAAAAAAGATTTAATAGATATTCCAGCACATCGTTCTCAGTATTTTAAAAGGGGTTTCAGTTATAATTGTCCACAAGCAATGAACGAGTTACCTAACCACATAAAATAATCCTCGCTGCCGCAGTTTAAACACAATTACAAGACTTCTTGCAGTTGAACAAAATAAAATGAATTAATTTGGGAGTGATTTAGAAATTTAGTTACAACTTGTTTATGATATATATCTGTTTACAGTGGGTTGCCATGTTAAGTGCATGTTTTGTTTTGTTTTTTCTTTGTTTTTGTTGGGTTATCAGGAACGGCAGCGATTCCTATAGGATAGCTGATGATGATCTTTTTGGCAATATACTTGCTATTTAGTGTAAACTCCTCTTTTTTTTCCTAGCACACAGACTTCGTATTGGGCTGGCATTCTGTCTGCTAATTTATTTAGTGTAGTGGTAAATGTATGTTGTGCTAGAGTATAACGTAAATATGTTTATTATTATTATAAAAACAAAGGGCGGCCCTACAAAATATTGATGAAACTATTTAAATTGAACAAAAAACATATTTGAAAAAACAAACAATATATATATATATAATTTGTCCCTAAACAGGTTAACCTACAAAATTATAGGGTGCCTAATACTTTTGGCCAAGGCTGTATCTAAATATATTTAAAAGAAATTTTATCTTCCATCCAATGCCCGATTTTAACAAAAAAAAATTCATCTTTTTAAATAGTTTAAATTCTCCTACCTCTCCTGTTGTTGTGATTAGTAAATCATCAAACAAATGTCATTTCCTATTCCCACTGCGGCATAAAAAAATATTAATTTTATTATTTAATGCGTGTAGTTTATTGCATGATAGTAATGAATGTTATGAATGATATAATAAAAACATTTTTATATTGTGCAACGTTAACCTTTAGAAAATACATACAAAACTAAAAATCATTCATTTTAAAACTAGTTCTATTCTACAACTGACATAGATATCGACTGATCTCTGGACACTTCATTTTTAAGATACTTCTTTACTATTACCCAACATCAGATCCCATTCATTTATTAGCTACTTGCAATACTATCACCTATCGTATTGTCCCGTTAGTGACCGCGTCCACACGTTCTAGACACGGATGCAGCAATTAATCACACACGGGAATTGTTTGATTTCACATCGTCATTCATCCTCAAACGAGCAGTTGATTGATTATGCGACCAGTGGCGTGTGTTACGAATAACGAACGACGTTTCTTTATGAATAATCATATTCAGGATTCCAAACGCGACGCGCGTACGGGCCCGGCCGCTAGGTGGCGTTTTCTTTTGTCCGACCGAAACGGTGTATGCAGATGACAGAAGCAGGGGCCTGGTCGTGCATATTCAAAAATGAAACTGCACCGTGTGCACGTTATCTTAATGGCGCTGCATATGTCAGCTCCCATAAATACCACTGGATTTGCCGTGAGGCAATTTGAAATGAGAATATTTGCATTAAGGACGACGCATAACGTCTCTTTGTAAGTTTTTAATGTCCGCTAGGATGACCGGCTTAGGTTGTTTGATCAAAAGGGAATTGGCGCTTATAAAAATGCACCAATTTTACTACAATTACCTAACAAAAATTCCTATGTGGCAATTAAATAAATTGGTATACGAATAAATAACTTCTATTGCTTCATAAAACACGGAAAACGAGCGCCAAAATGTAATTTGAGAATACATGTTAAAACCTCAGAAACTAATAGATGATAAAATTAAATAAAAACAAAATTAGTCCATATTACATAGTTTTGTAAGAAGAAATGACATTATAAACGCTACTAAAGTTATTTAAATCGTTCTTAAAATTGCAATTGTTGTTTATTGAAGTTTTCTTCCTAATCTAAAATTAACGGATCAAGAATACTCAAGAAGACTATAGCAAACCTCCACATCTCTATAGCCTACCAAAACGTCACATGCCAGATATTCCATTACGACCGATAGTCAGTTCTATGAATTCACGATTCACCATGGCAAAGTTGCTACTACAGATAGTAAAACCACTATCAGGTCTTACAACGCCTGCAGTTATGAACACAGAGGACTTCTTTGAAAATATAAAGAATCTACGGTTAAATCCAAATGACACAATAGTTAGCTTCGATGTCACCAGCCTATTTACAAACGTATTAACAAATAAAACGCTGACAATAATCAAAGAAAAACTCGCCAAAGACGATACCTTGCAAACAAGAACCACTTTGGGTGTCAACACCATCATGGAACAACTAACAATATGCTTACAAACTAAGGACTTCCAGATAGGGAACAAACTCTACAAACAAGAGTTTGGGATGGCGATGGGCTTCTCCTCTGTCGCCAATTCTGAACATTATCTTAGCAAGTGCCATGTTTCTAATTTACAATGCAGAAAAGCTCTGTTTTCTTGAAAGTAACAATTCTGGCTTTCAATACCACCCAGTTGTTCAATAAAAAGTTCTAAAACTATTTCGTGAAAAGGTTATGAGTGGTTCTGATCGAGAGATTTACCTATTGACTCAATTGTCTAATAGACGGTTTCGGCGCATCATCGGTTATTTATTGAGCATTAGCAACGACTTCTTCAGCACAGTCTTCTCGGTGCTCCTGTACCAGCTTTTCTTAGGATGCTACTGGTTTTACGAAGCAAACTATGACTCTGTCTAAAGTTTTCTTAAGCTGCATTTAGTCAATAGCAAAATTTGGTGATTGAAATTCTTCTAAGCTATTTCCGGCAACACGATTGCCACTACGAGAGTAACTTTCAATTACTTTGTTCTACAGAAAACACCATAGTTACAAGTTGTACGTCCAGGTTACATCAGTAACATTTCCTTGTTTAGCTATGAAAACAGCTGATTTGTACGAAATTGGTTGAAAAGGCGATAAAATGAAGGAATTAAGAACAGAATTACTCTGACAATAATTGACAGTCTACAATTACAAGGACCAAGTTAGGACATCCCATCTCATCTCTATCTTCTATAAAAAAATCACAAGTAACTTGATAACATAACCTGTTTTTCGATACTAGGATTTCACAGTGCACAGTTTTTAAAATGCTGAATGAGTACAAAATCACTGGAGAGCTGAGTCATTCCAAGAAACGTACAAACAGGTATTCTCACAAACTTTGATGATGAATCTGTGAACATCTTTATATCCACTATATTTTTCGATTCACGAGATTCCGTTTATAATATATTAGGTAGCTCGTGATAATTATTATAAATAAAGCAAAAACAAAGTGTCGGCGCCAGCTTAGGTAATATAAACACCTATACTGGATGTAGGCAGACTTCCTATCATTGTTGTTCTGAGTAATAGCACGGCTATTTTACGATCTACGAAGAATGGATTATTAACACAATAAGGAAACTCTTAGGTTTACGTACAGTAATGAATATATATGTATGTAGAGGTTATAACGTATACATATATACCGATGAAAGTACAATAAATTTTATATTATGCAAATGTTAAATATTTATGTGGTGTATATGTTACGCGTTAATTTAATGTCTACGTAAATATTTGCTGTAAGAAGTGCAATCGCTTTCTGTGAAATGCTACACATTTGAGGTTGAAATTCTTAAGATGCGTCAATTTTTAAGTTGTGTGCTTTGATTATTCAGAAATGTTTACGGATGATATCACTAGCATTTATTTTCTGCTTCTTTCTACAGGTGTAGTGCTGGAAGATATATATTATCAACCAAAGAAATGAATTTTTTAAACAAATTTACTTGTCTGTTGAATTTTGGAAATCTGACGTTTCGGCAGCGGTTTCTGCTGTCGGGTTGGCTCTGGAATTATATGTACCTGTTATCTTGTCTTCTCGGGTGAATTGCCTTGTGCGTATTTCGCTGTATACTGCAATCGTATAGTGGTTTTTCCGGGAGTAGGTATATACTATTTTTATTTGTTCTTCCTGGAAACTATTATAATTCTTCGTCTGCATTCGTGAATGACCTTCAGGTGTCACTAGTCCTTGTTGATGAAATATATTTCTTGAAATTCTCAACTTATTAGCAATGCTTTCTTCGATATAACTTTCAGCCACACTAGTTGTCTTCCAGCCTCCATGCCTTTTAAGTGTTGGAATGTCAACTTCACTGAGGGTAGCAGGGGTCTTCCTCAAACAATAGCCACTGTAACTGGATGTATCTTAGAGCTGTAAGTATTCTGCAAGCCTTTGGGAAATTTTTACAAAACTATTGATGCCAACCGGTTGGAATGTGCACCTACCATGATTATAGTAAATAAAAAATCTAAAGTGTTTTACGTTTTTGGTTCTCAATCGTGAATACTTGTGATAAATTTCATATCCATTGCACTCGCACACTCATATCATTGTTACTCGCTCGTACTCAAAAGCTATATTTGTTTAGTAAAACTTTGCTTTTCTAAACTTGTTGTTTAATACACTATTTCTACGATTATTTACTACTACTAGTATAAAAACAGCTCGTAAAAAAAGGAAAACTTTGCTTTAGAAAGTTTAGAAAACTTGTTGTTTAATATACTATTTTTTTTTATTCAATATACAATCTGCAAGATTTATTGTCGATAGATTTGGATATTTATACCGATGGTGAGGAAAATTGCATTTAGAATTCTTCTTTAAAACATCAACCTTTACTGGATGCAATTCAGTTTCTTGAAATTTATACACATTTTCACTAGATTATATCCCACAACTTAGTCAACAATACAACAGTGCTGTCCGTAATAGTTATTGATATTTGCTCATTTTATGCTAGATCCATTCCTTAAATTTCTTTCTCTTAATGACTCATAAATACATATTTGATCTTATAAGTAATTCGATGGTACATATTTTCTAGGATTATACCGGGTGTCCACACTTAAGTGTGCACTATTGATAACTTTGTTATCTTTGGAGGTACAGAATCGATCAAATGGACAAAGTAGTACTATTTTTTTATGGCGGTCACAATTGTGAAAACAGAAAAACAATTGAGCGTCGCGTTCTCTGGATATTCGTCCAAAATAATTTTTTTTAATGGAACGCCCTGTATATTTTTTTGCAATTTAAAAGAAAATTCCAAACTGAACAAAAAAGTCTTAGTACACTATTATAAAAAAACGTCAAATAAAGTAGTTACTGAGAAATCTTTATCTTTGCTTTGTTGGCATGAAATTGATATAGCTATGGCAAATTAAAGCGTCACATTCATTAAAGCGTTTAATTTAATAAACAAATAAAAATAAATACAAAATAGTCAAGAAAATTACTCAAATTAAATGTTCAAAGCCACCTCCTTCCATTTCAATACATTTTATCAATCTTCTGTGAACATTACGAGTAGCTCCTAAAATTGTCCTACCGTCGATGTCGTCAATGATGTTGGAAATTCTTTCCTGAAGCTCATCAACTGTTGTATATCTATGTTTGTACACTTTATTTTTTACTGCTTCCCACAATAAGAAATCTAATGGCGTCATGTCAGGTGAACGCGCGGGCCACTGAATAGGACCATTTGTGCCAATCCATCTATTTCCAAATAATCTTTCTAATAACTCACTTGTGTCACGGTGATTATGTGGTGTATTGTTGAAAATAAATAATCTGTCTATCTACCAAATTTAATTCATCCAGATAATTTTCTAAAGTTTCTGTCAATAATGCCACATATCTTTCTCCTGTTAAAGAACCCCGATAGAAAAATGGTC
Source organism: Cetonia aurata (assembly GCA_949128085.1). Lineage (NCBI taxonomy): Eukaryota > Metazoa > Arthropoda > Insecta > Coleoptera > Scarabaeidae > Cetonia > Cetonia aurata. Next base: position 64,795,227 of record OX421883.1, on the reverse strand, counting down.
CAACAATTCGGGATCCGATTATACCACACCAAACATTTAAACTAAATCGGTGTTGGGGACTACAAGGATAAACAGCAAATGGGTTTTCACGACTCCAGTAATGATTATTTCTTTTATTGAACATCCCGCGATTATAAAAGTTAGATTCATCACTCCATAAAATGTGTCTAAAGAAATTGTGATTTTCTTCAAAAGCATTGATAAACCATTGAGCAAAAGTTAATCGTCTTTGATAATCGCCCAAAAGTAGAGTTTGAACAGGCTGATATTTAAAGGGAACATATTTATATTTGTTCAGAATTTTATGGATCGTGCTACGAGAAATACCTGATTCTCTGGACAAATCCCTTACAGAATTATTTGGATGTACCTGAAAATATGCCAACACATTTATTTCTATCTCTGGTGATAATATAAAATCATTTTTTTTCCTCTTCTTTATAAAAATTGTTTCGTTGCTGCTTAATCTTCGATAAAGTTTTAAAAAATAGCGACGGTGTGGTACATCACGGTCAGGAAATTGCTGAATGTTACGTTCTAGCGCTCTATTTGAATTTTTGTTAAACAGCAAGTACAACTCCAACATATCACACTTTTCCAAATGAGTAAATGCCATTGTTACGGTTGAAAAAATTGTAAAAACTGTTCTTTTTCCGCACAGTAACTTTAACAACATCAAATATAAATAATTTGACAGCTACTAAACAATGTGACGCTTTAATTTTCCATAGGTATATCGATTTCATACAAACAAAACAAAGATAAAGATTTCTCAATAACTATTTTATTTGATATTTTTTTATAATAGTGTAGTAAGACTTTTTTGTTCAGTTTGGAATTTTCTTTTAAATTGCAAAAAAATATATAGGGCGTTCCATTAAAAAAAAATAATTTTGGACGAATATCTAGAGAACGCGACGCTCAATTGTTTTTCTGTTTTCACAATTGTTAGCGCCATAAAAAATACTACTACTTTGTCCATTTGACCGATTCTGTACCTCCAAAGGTAACAAAGTTATCAATAGTGCACACTTAAGTGTGAACACTCGGTATACAAGAAAGTCTACCAAATTCTGAATGCAGGTACTAAACACCTTTTGTTGTTGATTAACCCTCATCACACTTGGGCTATAAATTACATTAAACTTTAGAATTTTAAATAAATAGTTGTTTGTTTTCAAATATATACCAGGCTTTAATTCACACGTCACTGCAGTATTTATATAGCAGTTAGTGGTAACGCATAGTTAATATTAAACTAAGGTGTTGAGTAATATATGTATCTATAAAGGGATAAAATACTAAGAGCATTCTGCTGCATAAAAATAAGAAGGTTCTATTGAATCCATGATTTAACACCATGTCAGCTAGCCCGCTAAGTGGCAAGCTAATAAATTGTTTATTCCATAGTGAGGAATCGGCTGTTGAAAACGGTTACGTGCAATGAATGAGGATACACCAAAGAGGTTTTGTATATAAAGAAAATATATAAACAACCGAATACTACTGATATTTATTTTTACTTCATAAATTAATTGAATATATAATAACGCAGTAAACTATTGTTGTAGAACTTCAAATGTTCTTTAACCGCCACTTTGTGATTATGTGCATTGCATATTGTGCCGCTATATACAGTGACATATGCGTAATAATATGCAAACATTTTCTAGCTATTGGGACATTACTCGCATGCTTAAATAGAGCTAGCTTTACGAGCATATACACTCCGCCAAAAAAGTATCGCATAAACTAAAAAAGGGCATTTATGAACCATGATATTTTTATACGTTCACAAAAAGTTTGCCTCGTGTATGTGAACTATAAAAACACTAACAAAATAATGGAACTTAGCGTTTTTACTTTTTTTTTTTCTAAAAGAACACATTTAGAAAAATGCATATGTGTAAGGTTTGTTCAGTTGTTTATTGAAAGTCTTCCTATACGGACAAATTTTAAAGTGCGAAGTCAGAGTTCTGTACCAACGCTTTTAAAACTAAAATGAGCAATTTAACGAGTGGCTGCTATAGTTGCTTTAATCGAAGATGGACGATCTCAAGCATACGTTGCTAATTTGATGAACATCAATCAGTCAAGTGTTTCTAGAGCCGTAGCCAGATATAGGGAAACAGGCATTTACAGTAGAAGACCTGTACCAGGTCGTCCAAAATGTTCTACTCGCCAAGATGACCGCTATTTACTACTACAAGCATTACGTCGAAGACATGTAACTGCGAGACAATTGCAGAACGACTTGGCTAGAGTCAGAAATACTCGTGTGAGTACTCAAACTATTCGGAATAGGTTACGACAGAGTGGATTAAGAGCTAGAGTAGCTGTAACAGCCCCTCGTCTCACTAGGAACCACCGAGTGGCCCGCTTAAGGTTTGCCAGAGAACATGTAAATTGGAACATTAATGACTGGGCCAATATACTCTTCACAGATGAGTCAAGATTTGGTCTTTACACCTCAGATAGGCGTATCTCAGTGTACAGACGAGACGGTGAGCGCTATTCGCAGTGTAATATCAGACCTAGACCTAATTTCGCTGGTGGCTCTATTATGGTTTGGGGAGGCATCTGTTTAACAGGTCGTACAGAGTTAGTACCAGTAGACAGAGGTACACTGACTGCCCACAGGTATATAACGGACATTTTAGAAGAACATGTAGTACCATATGCGCCAATTATAGGAAACGAATTCATGTTAATGCACGACCGCATGTTGCAATAATCGTCCAGGAATACCTTAACGATGTTGGTATTCCAGTTTTAGATTGGCCTGCGGTAAGTCCGGACATGAACCCTATCGAGCACGTGTGGGACCTCCTTCACAGACGGATACGAACCCAAAATGTTGCCCCAGCGGACCTGCATGGACTAGCAAATGCTCTCCGTGACGAGTGGGAGAATTTGGATCAGGCTTATATACGGAGGTTAATCGAATCTCTGCCAAACCGTATGCGAGCGGTCATAAGAGCCAGAGGTGGCAATACTCAGTATTAAAAGCTACTGTTATGACATTTTTCTTTCCAAAATTATAATTTCTTGTTTTAATAAAAATCTCAAGTATGAGTTCTTGTTTTTATTTGGCCTGTATTTTATTTAAACAATCATAGAAATTATATCTTAGAGCGCATTAAAGTATATTTACAACTTTATGCTATAAACAAAAATTATGCGATACTTTTATGATTCAAAACTAAATTATGCGATACTTTTTTGGCGGAGTGTATAAAGTACATAATATGTAAGTTGTCGCTCCTTTATCGCTGGTGATAATACATTCTTGGCATGACCTTACTTTTTTTGCTATTAAATACGTACAATATTTGAATAGGTACAAAATATAACAATTTAAATCAGTGCAAATATTTATATTCAGATCTTTGTTGTGCTGATACGCATATACGTAAATAAATTATCTTTTTGCTCGATCACCTATAAGATGGGCTTCCATTGTTATCTACACATCAGTTTATAAACTAAAAAATATGTATTTCTTTTGGTAATCGATGCCAACGATAAACCAGGAAAAATATACTGTTCACGTTTCCTATTAATCCCATCGCGAAAAAAAAAATACTATTAATCATGACACTGCTGCTACGTTCTTAGAAACCACAACAATACCAAAACACTTTGGCCTATTCAAAACCCGAGATAATGATGTCAAAAGGCAGTTTAGCGACAGAAGGGAAGAAAAAAATCAGTGGCCGTTACAATCAATCTACTTTTTGACAGGTACATATTATTTTCTGACGCTTCCTCCTATATTGCAGACCGTAACATCGATGGCCACATATTTGGTGATGTTGATGCAATTTCGGTCCACGCTCATGAGAAACGCTGCAATAGCCGCTAGGAGGAGTGCAATGAACTTCAATCGAACTGCTACCAACGCCACCACATGAACGACAGGCGAACGTGTCCGTATCGTTATCATTATTATCGTAATTATTCCGATTGGAATGGACATGACGACCACTGTTGCAGTATTATTATATGTATAGCATATGCGCGCGTGGCTGTAAATCGGGTTTATCTCTGAGACATGTAACATACATATATAGCCCAAGCACTGAAATACGCTGCGTTTATAAGGACGACTTTGCATCTTAACAAGTTAGTTGTTAGTTGTTTATGGTAGTTAGTATTTATTATACTAAGGGCTGGTCTTTCAATCTCCTAATAAAGCTCCTGATAAAAGTTATTAGCTGAATAACTGAAATAACCTTACATTTTTCCTATAGTTATTAGCTGAATTGTTATTAGATACTCTTATTAGGAGATTGAAATACCGGCCCTAACAGTAATAAAAATTGCATATACATAGATAACACAAGAAAAGTTAAAAGTTAGATACACTGTAAAATCATATACACTGAGAGAAAACAGATTGTAAGATTACGTAACTTATCGTTGGCAATTCTTTTCCAACGTTACGTTATGTAATGTTACAACCCTGGCTATAAATCTGTAAATTTACTGAACATGATATATTATGTACCTTTCCATATTTGTTATGTAATATTACAACTATAAGTTAGTTAATTCTCCGATGTAATTTTAAATAATTCTCTAAATTTACTATAAAATATGTATTATTTCTAGTGACTCTTACCTTGTAACTTTCCAATAAAAATTTACAGTAGTACGGTGGTATATTTGCATTGGTATTTTGTTGAATACATGCACATCATCTTATTTCCGCAGACAGCTGACTATATGGAACGATTTAACTAAAGAAACACGAAAGGCTTAAACCGGATTAAATGGAGCTATTCCTCAGAGCTTCACTGACGACTATCCCCTTATAAATATGTATCTTCAGATATTTGTTATCATAGATTTTTGTTAATTCAGTCAGCTTTTAGAAGGACGTAGGATATACATATCTCTCAAAGAAAAACTACTACTAGACCAGATAAATCTATATCTATATAAATCCCATGTTTATTTCTGTTATATCCTGGCAATTGAATTAGCCCACCTTAGAGTTTCTAACTTTTTGGAATTTATAGTTAAAATAAAACAAAAATAACAGTGTAATTTCAGTGCGTTTAATGTAATAACGTGGTAACAATACATTGATTTCAATATTTTGTTAAATCACCATGTAAGAGACATTTCAAAGCTTTCCAATTTCTGACAAGTTCTAAGTTCTAGTATATCTGTTGGTTTTGCATCGGATTTTTTTGTATACCGGTCACGTATACTTTCAATGTATATATTGGTATTTTCGACCAATTCATCCATTATAGCTATATATAGCTAGATTGTCGAAACTCCTGGAAGTTTTATAATTATGTTCTCCTGTCTTGTTCGAACAGTTTTTACCGAGCACTGTTTAATCCACTTAGTGCCATCTTTTGCTTGCAAATACAAATGGTGCCGACTGCCAATAGTAGTTTGAACAGTTGCTTCTTCGAGATATTCATCTTCTTTTACTTCTTCGGAATCCGTATTATGCTCGCTAATTTCTCCTCCTTCTGCGCCGTCACTGGAATCATCCGAATCGGAATAATTTTTGTCATCTGAGCTAACTTTCTCATGTAACCGTCTCAACCTTTCTATTTCTATTTCGTAAGGATCCATTTCACTACTAAAAAACCGATTTGTGTTGTGATTTATCCATAGTAACTCAGAAAGAAATACTTACACTAAAGGACGCGTTGGGTCTAATGGACCGAAACTTACTATAGTACCGATGCTATTCACACTACGGCGTGACAACGATTGTAGAATATGTATTGTGACTTGGTTTGAAGGTACTGCAGCGCGCAAGATCATACGTATTCTCAATAGCAAATAAACTGATTGGGTCTGAGAGACCCTACGCCATGGGTGGTTATGTTAAATGGCAGCTACTGAAACCGGGTTTTTAGTTCTATAACGCATCAATAGATGACGACTGAGATCATGACGCGTGTCGCGGGTAAGAAAGGTGGTCAATCTTATCGACGGTTACTTTGCATTTAGCGTGTGTATAGGCAATTCGTTGCATGGTTGCATTTGTCATTTGTCAACAGAAGTATTTGTGTAAGTGACAACATATCTTATATTGATAAAGTTAGCATCGGTTATGTGAGTGGGTTTATAACCAGAAATATAAAGAAATTATCGCAGTGTGAAGATTGTAAAAGTCAAATATTTTGTAAAGATCAAATTTTTGAATGGCATGTTCTTGTTGTTGAAAAGGAATCTTCAAATGGCATTTCAATGAAAATGAAATATTGCACGCCAATATTTATGCAGTACATGTGCAAACTTTATAATTTTACTCGGGCCCTTTTACCACTCGTAGTTTGCCACGCTAAGGCATTGCACATTATATCTTTTATTGATGAACATGTATATCCTTACAGCAATTCATGTGGTCACCGCAAAGACATTAAAAACATCATACTAAATTATTTTATTAAGTTTGTGTGCCACAATTGGTGCGTAGGTTTAAATAGAGTACTGCGAGGACAGGATGACAGGCAAAACAGAAACGATGTTATATTTCAACAAGCCAGAATTTATGCGAACAAACGAAGGGAGTATAAAAATAGAAAATAGTTTAAATAACGTCTATAAATAATATTTTTCTTTTCTTTGGGTCTTCCGGTTTAGTTAATAATACAAATTTTCTTTTACGTTTCGGAAATTATATTTTTTCCTTTTTCATACTACATCATTTAATTATTTCCATTTTTTCACCTTTGCGGTGTTGTCAAAGTAATTTTTTTTAAACAAACATATACAAGAGTATATGTTTGTTTGTCGATTTGTAATATGTATTAATGTGTCTTAAAATTTTGAATACTAAATGTTATTAAAAATTACTTTGACAACACCGCAAAGGTGAAAAAATGGAAATAATTATATGATGAGGTATGAAAAAGGAAATAATATAATTTCTGAAACGTAAAAGACCATTTGTATTATTTACTAAACCGGAAGACCCAAAGAAAAGAAAAATATCATAAGAAATACACACATGTTAAATAATCTTGAAGACATTTATAAATAATAATAAAACCCACTTTTCACAAATGCATAATGCCCATAACGTATTTTTGGAATTGTATCTTCAAATGTAGTTTTATATGTATATACTTCACTTTGTTATTATTGCGAAAATATATTGCAGCACAAGAATTATTTTAGTAAATGCTTAACGTACACAATTTATTTTCTAATTGCTAAATGTAGTGTATTTTAATAACTTTATATATGCACGATTTAATTTATATATACATATGTTGGTAGTTATAATTAAACACGAAAAAAAAATATATGTGTATTATTTCCATTTTATACCTTTAAATCTTTTTACCACACACACTTTTGTGAGAAGTTTTAAAAACAGCATATTACTCTTCCAAGTATACAGAAAACAAACTCCAACTTCTTCCAATAGTGTAAGCGGTAAATCGATTCTCTTTGCCTTCGTCATCGGGGAGTCTACGGTGCGTGCAGTTTCCCATATACCTAATATGGGAAACCGCACTCAACGTAGATCCACTGATAATTACAATTTTAAACTTTAGTATGCTCTAGTATACCGTTTAAGAAGCCCGCGGTTCCTCATAAACTTTCATAACACATCTATAGATGGCTCATTACGGCCTCAAAACAGTAAATGGAACATACCCATCTATAATACCATTATCTATGCCCTACGCGTTCACTGCAGGGTTAAACGAATGAATGAATAATGAGCATGAATAAAAAAAATATTAATGATATGTGTGTGCATAGGCATAGGTTAAGTACATAATTAGATACATATAATTCAGATGTAAAACGACATGTTTACAGTGTAATATTTAGATTACGTTCAATAGATCTGTGATTTTAAACAGGAAAAATAATTTCCATAATATATTACGTAATAAGGTTGACACAGTTATGTAAAATATTATGTAAAAATACCCCTATTTTTCTCCGTGCATGCTTGCGATATTTTATCAAAATGGGAGGTGACCAGTTGGATGATTGCACTTGTTAGTGTCAGTTTATCTCTTACCCCTAAAAATTTGTATAGCCTTACTTTATATCATTTTTATACTCACGAGTCGAAACACCTAAGATTTAAATCAATTATACACATACATACATATATATTAGGCAATAACACCATACTGTTAAACTGACAAATTATTAACTTCAGAAACAATGCAGCTGTTATATAATCCCTAAACAAGTGCTATTCGGAAAGATAAACTTTGTGTTAATTCATTCATTTATCTTAATTTATTACGTTAAAATTCAAAAGTGCTACGCAATCTAGATTCGGCCAATTAGCCTGCGGGTTAACACGCATCCCACACGATATGTTAATATACGGCGGTCCCACATCTGTGAACGCACGCGCCAATTGTGGCAGCCCTGTCGCAGTCGGTCGCTAAACTCGTCAATTAGATCGCACGTCCACTTTTAACCCTCTTCATGTCGCTCATTGTTATGGATGTCCGATGCTTGAAATCGCATACGGCCACTCGCGCGACAACAATAGTTGCATCAGTAGGTTGCCTCCCGTTTGAGATACGTACACACGTGATTGGCAACTTCGCTATTCATTATGTCATTGATCGAATGGAAAGCACGAGACGAGTTGCTCGAGTAGTAGAGGATTCCTACTGTTGTTGAACATCAATTGACAAGTCGCGATGCAAGGAGATTGCTTACCTATTACTTGTATCTGATTGCTGTTACCTAACCGGTTGTCTGTTGTAGTGATGGTACATCAACTTTCTGAATAATTCACGATTCGATAAGACTAGAATAAAATTGGTGATATAATGATGTATTTAACAAAGGTATACTTTCATTTATAACTATACAATCTATTATACGTGAATTGGTGTGAAGTCAAAGGTGTCTAGTCATTCAAATTAACTTATTAGTTAGTTACTTTGTAAATACCCATAATCCTGAATGAGAAACATATATTCATATGTAATTATTTATTTTTTATCCTATAAGAATTAATTTCTTATACCTAGATTCTTTTACAATCATTTCCTGTGCTATATCATTTATAAATTGATAATTAGGATGGACGACCGTGTTCTGCATACAAACGTGTTTTATCCAATAAAATTTAAGTACAGGAGTAAGGTTTTATGCAGGTAGCAGGTAGAAGATGAATAAAATGTCTTTTGAGGATTAAAAATCCATTAAGACCATATCAAAAGGAAAAATACCAGAAATAAAATAAAACTTTTCATTAGCTGTACGATTCGGCTGTCAAATGGAATGTTGCCTGTTGATTTGATTGGTGTTGCGTCTTGTTCGCCATTACAATAATGTTTCAACCCCAGAGTGGTAGCTGTTGGTGTGAGATCGAGATATCCAGGGTTACGATCGCGGTGCGCAACAATTTAAACAGTGAAAGTGTGTTTAAAATGAAGAATTTATTACCATAAAAAAAGATGTGAAAGATATCAAGTATGTACAATGGCAAAAACAGGAGAGTAACAAAAACATAGATATGTACAATCGTAAATATAAATAATATTCGTGCGGTTTCAGAACGCTTTTAAATTTAGACGCAGAATTTTAACGGTTTAATTCAAGTGAAAATCTATACACCGGGGTCAGGTCAAAAATACGCAGACGGTTATAAGGTTCAAGTTCGGTCCAATCTTGAGCTAGAAAGCTGTGCCGACCAGAAATAAAACTCTGAGTGCGTCAGTAAGCTTTGCCGACACTACTGCCACAGCTAGGAAAGCTGGTAGAATGCCTGCGTTGCATCAGTAAGCTGTGCCGACTCCAACTGCCACATTTGAAATAACTGCGATTCTCTGCGTGTATCAGAAAAGCTGTGCCGACACGACTGCCACAGCGAGGAAAGCTGGTAGAATACCTACGTTGCATCAGTAAGCCTTACCGACGCCAGCTGCCACACCAAGAATAACTGCGATTCTCTGCGTGTATCAGAAAAGCTGTGCCGATACGACTGCTGCCAGAGCGGGGAAGATTGGTAGAATGCCTGTGTCAGAAGCTGTGCCGACGCTGCCAGACCGGGCTGGGAGGAACTGCCTAGAATGTCTCACTTATCGTCAAACGCGCCGTTTATATACGCTACAGCGATCCCTTACGCGGTCGCGATGGTGCGAATCGAGCGTGCGTGAACGGATGTACCGTCTGAGAAGACGATACTCGCGTAGTAAATAAAAATAAATAAATAAAAAACAAAATATCACGAGGTAGTAGCGCTACCGAACTATGGGAAAAGCAATCAAAAGAAATTAAATTAAAATTAAAAGAATTAATGATTAATTCTCAACAAACTCAAAATTAATAAAATGGATTTTCCCACAGATCGACATGTTACGTTGCTTTTAAATTTTGGTTGCATTGCTTCCCAAACCTCGACATATTAATAAAAAACAATTCTTATAATGTTGGCGGTAAATATATACAGATAACTTTAATAATAACTACCATTATAATATAATAATAATATGTTTTGTTATACTTAGCAAATAAACTAGCAAAATTTATTTCTAAAGTAGATACTTCAAAAAAGCTTAACATACCGGTTACGTTGACGGTATCCCATAACATATAAAGCCATAACCTCACTTTTTCGATAAAAGAAAATAGGCGTTATAATGAACATAACCAAAGAAGTTTATTCGAAATTGAAACAGCATTTTATTCGATAATCTAACAGGATCTCCGCCATAAAATCCGTTGCCAATCTAACCGATATAACGATATGAACCGTAAAATCGGCAACGAAGTTGTAGCAGGGTATTCACAATCATTGCCTATTGCGGTTTCATTCTCATCCGATTCGATTGAAATAGCCGCATGAGGTGAGCTCGTAGCAATTACGGAAACTATACGACATCGTCCGAGCTTGCGTAATGTTTTTGACATAAAAACTAATACATAAACGCGGACTTATCCATCTGGGCCGTTAATGATGGTCCCTGTAATAAATTCCGGTGAATGTGCTCTATTAACATTATTATCTTATCAGAGACTAACGCAAAGGATATTAACTTTTTTTTATAGATACATACATATATATATTTAGACATATCTACGTATGAATGTACATAACTAATGAAGCAGTAAGCACAAAAATAACACGACCATAATTAACATATTATATGCATATTGTGTACATCTGTGATTTAATTTATGCTTTTGACCTTTGGCGTTTTTATGTTTAATTTTATTAATGCAGCACCATTTGTTACAATTTCGGTGGAAAAACAGAATAATACTGATTGTATTTACATTAGGATATGTTCGATTTTACCAACTGTTTCTGGAATATTAAGATTTGGGGAAAACGTTCCAAAGTTGAAAAAAAGTAAATGTAGTTTATTTCAGGTCTTTATCGCATTTTCGGCACAATAATAATGCTTGATTTCCTCACTTCTACATGGGGTATATAGTAAATGTATCCGAAAACGAAGTGTTACAAGCAGTAACCACAATAGCCTAGCGGCAAAGTGGTCGTTCTCGGAATCCGAAGGTTGGGAGTTCAAATCTCGGTGGGATTTCGGTTTATTTATTTTTTTTATAATAGCTACGGCAGTATCTATGAATAGATAAGTTTGTATAAATAAAAATCTAATACCTACAGCCAGGTAGTGAGCTATTGAAATATATAAGGTGTAAAACTTTAACTTAAATTAGGGGAAATTTGAAACCGCAATAATTTAATGGGAAAACCCAGATTCTGATGAAGTAGGGGTTCTCTAAAATAATAAGATTAAATACAAATAAATAAATGCTTAAAATACTAAACAATTATAAATATTCGAAATTTACTGAAATAGAACCTTAATTAAATAATAAAAACATGGATGTGTACTGTACAAATGAAATACCTATCACTAAATATACTAACTATCACACTGACAAAAGTCAATGCTAGGTTTTTCCACTATCACCAAACAACAATGCCACTATTAATCATCTCCTGATGATGCTAACTTGGTTAGCGAAACGCGCGTCGAGAGATTGTGCATTGTTGTTTGGTGATAGTGGAAAAACCTAGCATTGACTTTTGTCAGTGTGATAGTTATTGTTACACCAAAGGTTCCAAAACCCAATTACTGGACTAAATATACTGATGACATCAGCATAATAATCACGGACAACACGATGAATACTATAATTACAAAAACCCGGGCAGCATATAAAAACATTCAAGAATGGATGTGTGATAACAAATTAATAACAAATACGGAAAAGACCGCGTGCAGTAGATCGTCGCTTAGCACTAACAGTATCGACAATATACAATTTGAAAACGAAAGAGTGAACACACGCCATTATTTGCCAATAGAAAATGATTAAAAATTAATACCATCCACGGCGCTGTACAAAACAAAAAGCAAAATTATTGCAGGAAGTGGTGTATATAGGTAGGTACGAATAAAGAAAAGAAATACGCGTTAAATTTTTCAATTAATACGCTCTTTATTACTTTCTTATTGCTTGTAAACCTCGGACATTCAGCTTGACTATTCAACAAGCACACATATAATAGCATAAATACCAAAGCAGTACTAAAACTGTTTCAAAGGGCTCTTTTTATTGCTTTCCTTATGCAGAACGAAAGACTGATTATATGATGTTTACTGTGAAACGTAAAAACATAATAAATCAATATAGGAAAAACGAACGAAAACAAAGTGTACGGTAAAATACAGTTGTTTCAAAACAGTGAAAGATATTCTTGGTTTTGTAAGATAATAATTTTATTTTCTATGCAGGGTCAATGAATCATTACAGGGTTCTTAATTTTTAAGTATCAATCCCCAATTAACTTTTTTTTTTGGTGTTCTATAGCGATTATAGGAGAAAAATTTGATGAGCATATTCGGTTTTCAATAATAAAAATCTTAAAAAACAGTTAATTAAGTACTGAAAAGGCCGGTAAAAAATAGTTGCTGCTTTTCACAGATTGCTATGATTAATTTTTCTTTATCTCGACTAGCTTATTAATAAAAAATGTTTATTTACGTGTCTTCGATCATTTCTGAAAATTAGGAATAGTTATTCCGTGACACAGTGTATACAAACTTACTAACATAACGCAATTCAAAAAGCTTGCGCATACATATACTTCCATTGCCCTAAAGAAACAAACAAAACGAAGTCGTTAAAAGAAACTAATTTATACTTACAAGGAATGAAAATAATGGTTTTTCTCTGTACTGTAAACGTTGCTCGCATTTTTTTTTTATAACTTTTTGTGCACTGTAGGCAATCTCTTTTTATCGTGCATAGATCCAACGTTAACTACCCTCAAAAACACAAAACCAAAGCTGACGAAATATCCATTAGTTCTCGGGAGATGGGTTTCATTTCAAGGAATTGTGCCGACAGGTTAAGTGAAACCTTTCAATCTCCCGTTGATAGATTGCTTTTTACTTAATTTAATTTACCTTCAATTCTGATCCGTGTGTACGGGACTGCAGGCCAAGCCAAACAAAACCTTACCTATATCTCGAAGAAAGTTCTTTTTATGTTTCATGGCAAGCGTAAAGCCAACGTTCCTAGATTATAAATTATTTGCTTAGACTTAATGATATATTTAAATTCGAATTACTATTATTTATCAAAATCAAATCCAACATATTTTTAACTTAAGAATTTCACAATCAGAGGTTTAATTTAGGAAATATAAGACTGCTAGATATAATTAGGAGTTTTTAATTAAATTACGGTTTTGGTGCTTAATAATTGAAGATAAAAAACGACTGTTTTGAACTGAATACTTAACTACTAAAAATTAATTTCCCTGTAGATTTATTATAAAATTATCTTGAAAATATTAGTGCAAAAGATTAAATAAATACATTTTATTTTATATTAATATCTTAATGACAATTTTATATTGAATTAAGTTAAATATAATTTTTATTTAATTTAGAACTGTACCTACCAGTAATACTACTTTTTTCTTATAACCTCCTAATACGAAAACAGACAGTAAAATATTCAATAAACAATGCACTTCTACTTACTGAAAGCATTATGCTGATGTAAATAGCTTCTAGATAAGAGGTTTTTCGAGTGACTATAAATAAGCAATTGCACACCATGATAAAATGAATGTATGTATGTGGATACACATATAAACATTACGATGCCAAAAACCTCCACTCTTAATTCTTTTGTGCCTGCGCTACATAAAGAAGAGAAGTTCAATTACATGCGTTAAATGGACCAGTAATACTGATATAAAAGTATGGATGCAATTGAATTAAAGTGGACGAGATACAGACACGCATATTTTCTCTTCAGTTATATTTCCAAAATAGCAAGGCGCCTCAAGCATAATACACTGAGAGAAATCCTTATAGTAAAAACTTACATGGCGCAATACTAACGATTTTGTAGAAATAAATAATACAAACAAGTGGGCTCTAACGTACACATTTATCATTTAATACTAGCCGTTGTAGGAAAAGTTCGCAGCTGTTTGTAGGATCAATTTTGTTTGAAATAGTAACACAATTTTCTTAAAATTTGTATATATTTGGAAGTAGCAAAAATTGATACTCTATTGTAGGAAAACACACATTCTGTAATTATTTCACAATGTCAGTATATATTTTTACTAGTACAGTTCCCGCAATATATCTTGGCGAGCGGTGGGGATGCGTCGTGAACGTGTTTACAAATTGTACCGCCCATCTATTCCGCCTAGTAATTGTATACGTAAGGTACCCCTTCTACTACCTGCGCGACCTCACTCCCACCGCTCGCCAAGATATATTGCGGGAACTGTACCTTACTGTGATATCTACCATTGCACAACAATGTGCCAATAAAGCTACAAGATCATATAATAAAAAAGACTATATATTTAAAGCCATCCTATTTGGTACTTAAAAATATACATATTTATATCAGGCAATTATAATTCGTAATAAAAATAATCTTCTATACGCTTAATATACATACATATTCCAATGTCTGGTGAATAAATATTTGATACATTCTTTATTTTAATAAGTTCGACATTTTCTACAGTGTACGTTGAAATTAATAATTTAAATCAGGTTTTTTTTTTTATGTTTATATTTGGAGAGATTGTAGTTGTTTTTAATTTACTTATATATTAACATACAATATTTTCTATCATTGTTCGACATGGAATGGATGAAAACAGATATAACTGGGATAGCACTGTTTTGCGCATCCTCAATTACATTTACATAACGCGCCAATTCGCATTGACATGCTCATCGACGATCGGCGTTCTCGATCACGCGACGCTGAAATGCACATGTGTAGTTCACTGCAATTGTCCTCCCTTTTGGTTTACCTGTGTTAGGTGCGGTTGTGAAGAATAGTGCTCTCTTGATGTTTTAATATATATACTTCCCAATTTATTTATTACAATCTTACTATATTACTGTCGTAGTTTCAGTTAATAAACCGTCTTCAGGCACTTCCCTAGTGATCAGGGTGGTAATCTACCGCCACAGTTATACATTGTATATACCAACGATATTTTCAACGTGCAAACTCAAGGCGAGATCTACGCATACGCAGACGACCTATGCATAGTTTATTCAGATAAGAATTTGCAGGAAATGCAGCACAATATTAACAACGATATAAAGAAAATTGAAAGAGAAAGAAGACGCTCTCATTTAAGAATTGAAAAAACTATTAGCAACAAACTCATAAAAACCCCAAATAATTAAACCATTAAACAATACAACAAACTACCAAAGGAAATTAAAGACTTGACACACATCAAATTCAAAAAAACAATAAAAACCATGATAATGCAACAGAAGATATAAAACCGAAAAGTTGACGGATTGCTATACCTACAACATCGCTCTCGATACCGCTAGTTCGAGGCGAGGCAGGCCAGCCTCACCACCTTGGATGAGGACAGAGAGCGGGAAACCAACAGCGGACATGAAGACATGACTGTATACATGTGCTGTATATATTTTACCTTTTCATCTTTTAATTTTGTTTATACATGTATACATATTTCTCAAATAAAGAACTTTCAATATCAAATTGTACTTGTCCCTATATGTACTACAATGTGTAGTATAAATGCTGGCAATTGTAGTAAAATTTCCTACATTTTTCTCCCTGTGTACAAAGTCTCTTCTATGAGGCTTTGCAAAGAAGAAAAGATAGGTAAATCCAGATTTATAATTATTTTCACTCCATTAATTTATAGAATTTTTTTCGACGTCAATAATTTTTTTTAATTGTTATAATGTTTTAAAACAATATCACAGATGCTATCCAGGCTTTGAAGTACGAAGCATGTAAACCAATTTATGTTAGTTAAAAATAAAGATAATACAGAATAATAAAAACATGTTTCTGAAACAATCGCGGATGTAATGGCAAGTAAGCTAACTTCTTCCTTGTCGTCGACATTTCATATAGGATTCCAATAACCCCTGAAACCGTAATTCAGGAGTGAAACACGTTGTCGATGTCAATAACTCCGAAATGGATGGATCAATGGTTGTGTCTGCGTATAAGTAACGTGATATAGCGAAGCATCCACATCGTATAAAGGCATGAAATTCATGCAGCCTTCCCCTTGGATATTATGACTTCGATGCGGCGCGGCCTATTGTCTTATACACGTGAGACCTCACGGCAATATGATTTATACACCCACTGCAGCGGGATCATCGCCGTTTTATGTTAACACTGATTGATTAATAACGCTCGATGTATCGCTGTATACTTCACGGGGGATGTGTAACCAATTATCCATAGATTTTATTTTTGATTTCTATTTCTATAGCACTGGAACATTAAAAATTGTCGGTGTTTTTATAACGAGCACACATAAGAAATTATTTTATTAATATAGTGAAACCTCTTTCCAACGGACAGTAATAATAACAAAATTTATTGACATACATACATACATATGATACATATGTATGTATGTATGTAAAGTATTTATTGGCAAGTAATATACAAAAAAAAATAATAACAAGATGCCAAAAAGACTAAATCGCCTACCATTAATATTGGCATACGGCGTTCTTCCTTTAGCCTCTGTAAATATAAATCAAGCAAAAGTAAAAAAAAGATAATGAATAATAACAACAAAACTTATAGAAAATACAAGACAATACATAAACACATTTACAAATAAACATCAAGGGCTGTGTGTATGTGCCCATAAGCAACCGTAATGCCGCTACAAAGCCCCCAAACATTTTACTTTAATATTTGGTATACGCATCATTACTAGCGCCGCTAAAAGAATAATAATAATAACAACAAACGGCAAGAAAATATCAACTGTTAAAAAAACATTTACTATTACTGTATTAAATAGTATTTATGGTTTTACAGTTTCAATTGCAAAAACTCGAAGAAAAACAGATATCATATGCATTCCATTCATTCTATAGTTGTATTAAAACATCTGCAACGTTTGGTCAGACTATTAAAGATGAACGTCTGCAATTAGTCATAAAAACTACCAAAATTATTCCAGTTCTCTATGGTGTTACTATATAAAATTAAGGGAGAAAACAACAGCCTATTTTTTTAAATTTAATTTTTATTTGTAGTAAAAATGTATCTCTATTTTTTTTAAGTAAAATTCACGTTTGTGGAAATTGTTCAAAGACATCAATTGTTACTTCAACTAAAAAAGGTATTACAAAATGAGTTATTGTTTAAAATATTGTAGATAAGAATAACAAAATAAATTGTAAAGGGCTAATAGGAACTAAAGAATTATTTTCAATGTTTCAAATTCCAATTCAGGATCTATTGCGTAAAATTTAAAAGAGTTTTGCAGTGATTTCATTCGCTATTACTACTATAGAGAAACTGTTTTGTTTGCTATTTTTCTTCCTGTGCCAAAATATTTGGGAGCGAACAAAAACCGCTTCCTCAAACACTATAGAACACCATTAATTCGTATCTCATTTTTTTATCGTAAAAACTCGCCATTTCCTATAAACTCGGATCAAAACCCACTTCCGCAATAACTGTTGCCAATCGCATTAAAATAGCACCCGTTAATTTGACTATAAACATACTTGCTCCTCAAAGATAAACTAAAATAGTTTATCGTGGCGTAAAGAAACTGACCGCAAACACGCAGTAAGTGCGATCGTATGAATGAAGATTTATTAATAACTATTTCATAGAAAAGTTTAATGTTTCCTCGTTTTTACACACGTAACTAACCTGCATCTCTGCAAAGTAAACGGCAGGGAAGTACATATACTCCCACCGTCTCCCACTCTACCTAACAGCGAGGTGTGGCGCTGTAGTACGATAATAGCACGTGTAGACTGATCAGTGATCAGTATTATTAGTCAGATCAAGTAAGTTGGTTGTCTAAGTTTTAAATACATATTTTTGCGCAAAATGCCGCGTTATACTGTGGAGGAGAGAGCTGGGATGATGCGGTGGTATCACGCTAAATACCCCAACAGGCCTATTCCAACAATACCGGTTCGGTCGAAAATTTAAAAACATCACTTAAAACTCGCAGAATTTCTAATAATACGTCCGTTTTAGTATGTGCTGCAGTTGAAATAAATTCGAATATGTCATCTGGCACTATTTCCAACGATTTAGACATATCCCGTTCTTCCGTTCAGCGAAGACTCAAAGCAAATGGGTATCACAATTTTAAATATTCTAAACACCAACAATTATTTCACGGCAACGCATTTGAGCGTATGGTATTTTGTGAAAAGTTAAGCGATTTAATTAACCGAGATGCTAATTTGGTAAACAATATTATCTTTACCGATTAATCTTCTTTTCCTTTGGTTAGAAGTCACAATTTATCTGTGACAACATACTGGGCCAAGCAAAACGAGCACAGATATTTAAATTCATCTAGTCAACAACAGCAAAAAGTAAATGTTTGGGCAGGTTTATTAAACAACCATATTATTGTGCCTTTTTTATCAATGGCAGTTTGAACGCAAATGGATATTTAGAATTACTGAACACCCATATTCTACCTACTGTACAGCAACTTCCCGACATAAATATGCAAAACATCTACTTTCAGCAAGATGGTTGCCCTGCACATAATGCAGTGGCTGTCCGAAACTACACTCCGCCAAAAAAGTATCGCATAATTTAGTTTTGTATCATAAAAGTATCGCATAATCTTTGTTTGTAGCATAAAGTTGTAAATATAGGTACTTTAATGCGCTCTAAGATATAATTTCTATGATTGTTTAAATAAAATACAGGCCAAATAAAAACAAGAACTCATACTTGAGATTTTTATTAAAACAAGAAATTACAATTTTGGAAAGAAAAATGTCATAACAGCAGCTTTTAATACTGAGTATTGCCACCTCTGGCTCTTACGACCGCTCGCATACGGTTTGGCAGAGATTCGATTAACCTCCGTATATAAGCCTGATCCAAATTCTCCCACTCGTCACGGAGAGCATTTGCTAGTCCATGCAGGTCCGCTGGGGCAACATTTTGGGTTCGTATCCGTCTGTGAAGGAGGTCCCACACGTGCTCGATAGGGTTCATGTCCGGACTTACCGCAGGCCAATCTAAATCTGGAATACCAACATCATTAAGGGATTCTTGGACGATTATTGCAACATGCGGTCGTGCATTATCGTGCATTTACATGAATTCGTTTCCTATAATTGGCGCATATGGTACTACATGTTCTTCTAAAATTTCCGTTATATACCTGTGGGCAGTCAGTGTACCTCTGTCTACTGGTACTAACTCTGTACGACCTGTTAAACAGATGCCTCCCCAAACCATAATTGAGGCACCAGCGAAATTAGGTCTAGGTCTGATATTACACTGCGAATAGCGCTCACCGTCTCATCTGTACACTGAGATACGCCTATCTGAGGTGTAAAGACCAAATCTTGACTCATCTGTGAAGAGTATATTGGCCCAGTCATTACTGTTCCAATTTACATGTTCTCTGGCAAACCTTAAGCGAGCCACTCGGTGGTTCCTAGTGAGACGAGGGGCTGTTACAGCTACTCTAGCTCTTAATCCACTCTGTCGTAACCTATTCCGAATAGTTTGAGTACTCACACGAGTATTTCTGACTCTAGCCAAGTCGTTCTGCAATTGTCTCGCAGTTACATGTCTTCGACGTAATGCTTGTAGTAGTAAATAGCGGTCATCTTGGCGAGTAGAACATCTTGGACGACCTGGTACAGGTCTTCTACTGTAAATGCCTGTTTCCCTATATCTGGCTACGGCTCTAGAAACACTTGACTGATTGATGTTCATCAAATTAGCAACGTATGCTTGAGATCGTCCATCTTCGATTAAAGCAACTATAGCAGCCACTTGTTCTGAAGTTAAATTGCTCATTTTAGTTTTAAAAGCGTTGGTACAGAACTCTGACTTCGCACTTTAAAATTTGTCCGTATAGGAAGACTTTCAATAAACAACTGAACAAACCTTACACATATGCATTTTTCTAAATGTGTTCTTTTAGGAAAAAAAAAAGTAAAAACGCTAAGTTCCATTATTTTGTTAGTGTTTTTATAGTTCACATACACGAGGCAAACTTTTTGTGAACGTATAAAAATATCTTGGTTCATAAATGCCCTTTTTTAGTTTATGCGATACTTTTTTGGCGGAGTGTATTTAAGTGAACAATTTCCTAACCGGTGGATCGTAACTCGTTCTGAAAATATCAAATGGCCGCCACGTTCACCAGATTTATCTCCCCTCGATTTCTTTTACTGGGGTTATTTAAAAGAAATAATTTATGGCAATGAAGACATCAGACCAGTTAATGTAGAGTAGTTGCGCAATAAAATTGTTCAAACGTCAAACAACATTAGCCCAGAAATGTTGGAGAATGTTAGAATGAATTTCTACAACACATTAGGATATTGTTTAGCCAAGGATGGGAGCATATTTGAACCTTTTGTTTGAAGATTCAATGATGTTTAAAAAATTAACGTTTATTTCATCTTATTTTAAGGCTTATTTTAGTTTTCTATTTTTTAAATTTATTTACCCAGAATTAATTTTTATTTGTCCTTCATTAAATTTACTATTTCTTTTTGAGGGTTTTGCCATAACTTCATTAGAATGTCTTTGATTTCCCTGTCATGAACAAACCCTAATTTTATATTTCTTTATTTATTACTCTTACGAATAGAATAGTAACCGAGCTGGTGTTAAAGTTTATTTAATTTATTATTAAGCGTTACTTTTAAGTTTTTGTTTTTTAAAATTATTTACTCAGAATAAAGTTGTATTTTTCCTTCGTTAAATTTATTGTCTCTTTATGAGGGTTTTGCTCTTCGTTCATTAGAATTACTTTAATTTTCTTGTCATGAGCAAAGACTATTTTTAAGTACATAATAGATACTATAAATTACTGTTTTACGCTTTTATGACACCTTTTGAGTTTATAAGTACGTGTGTCCAAAGCAATACATATTGCAATTTATTCATTTTCATAATAAAAATACAATACGTTTCACCGTCACTAAAAATTAACACATTTCTGCGTGTAGATTGAATAGCGAAGCAACCGCTGCGCTCGCGACAGTATTCGCCCTGAGCTATGAGTGGCTATGACGAATGACTGAATGTAGAGGAATACCTACTGCAGTAAGAAGAATGAGCGGGAGACACACATGCGTGGTATAACCGTTGACTTTGCAGAGATTATGGCTGTATTAGCAAGTTTATATTATTCAAAGTGTGAAAACTGCATAAAAATAATCGTAATTAATCCTTGAATATCATACACATATTATATGAATCTACACAACATACATATATAAAGCAATTAATGCACATGTGAAGCGCTCCTCATTTAGAAATTTTCAAGCGATTAATCAAGATAAAAGATAATTAGCGATCAACGGAAACACATTATGAAAGATAAGATCTTGTTATCCAATGACACTTATATATCTGTATGTTCTTCCTCCTTCTCTTACACACGTTACATAAATTCAAACATGTGTCTGCGTATACATACTACGTCATAATAGTACTACGAAGAAGCTCAATAAATCATTTAAATTAAGTTGATAACATACATGCCCCATATAGGCGCATGTATGATTAACAACAATTACTAGATACACGATATTTTAAAACGGTGAATGAGAAAGTACACTAGCTCCTATTGTGCAACGCACTTTTCTGCTTTCTTTTTGTGAGTAAACAGTCATCTTTGATTACACGGTTCATCGGCGGTGAATGATAGGGTGTTATTAATAAACAACCCGAGCTATCAGGACATATACATATTAATGGGAATCGTATCAGGATGTCGTAATTCCACGACTTCACACAATGCAGTGATATATACGTATAATGGAAAATCTTACTAATTGTTATTCCGCATTTTTATATTTAATTTTACTATTATATCTGCTATTAAATTTATTGCTTTTATGGCATTGTTATAAAACAGAGCGATTAATTTACAACATTGTTAACTATGGCGCCGAGTTTTTTGTTAAACATTTGTACAAAGACGTTCAACTCTCTGTTCGTCTTCCACAGATCAAGTTATATAAAAGAATTCACTCTTTTTTCGACATATTTTATGTGAGTGTAAGTGAAACTTGGATAGTTTACTTCAAATGCCAGGGAATTTTTATCTGATGCCCTTTGAAAATTGCAATCGAAACGGTGTTGTAACATAATTACGTTCTAACATGTTGTATACTCGTACATATATTTATTTACAATGAGTTGCGAAACGTGTAGGTAACAGCCAAATTGAGTATTGCAGATATCTTATAAATATAAGTAATAAAACCAATATATCAAGGAACACCAACACAGGCGAAATCTTTCGTCAAAGGAAAAGCAAATAATTGCCGCACGTATCGTTGCAATTGGTTGTCATAAAAGAATAGTTTGTTGTTGAAAGCAATCGGACGGTAGTGTCACCCTGTATGTAGCGATAAGTCTACCTAATATTAATATTAATGATGAAGTGCTGTTAGACAATTTCTTTCTTGCCCTAAGAAGTTTTTGTCTTGCGAAGAATCATAATAAAACGTGTATAAATGTATAGTAAAATAAGCATTAGATATGGAAATCACAGTACAAAGAAGTAGATTGACGGAATATCGAACAGAAGCAAGTCTGAAAGTACATATGTTCGAAGATGTTACGCTAAGAGTGTATTTCGACCGTCCTCTTCAACTACTAAAATCTTCGGAATTAGAAACGATACGAAACTGCAATTTGCTCAGAATATACACTAACTATGTGTAATTCAATCTGCAAAGTATTAGCAAATCATATTTGTAACTAACTATACAATTACCATTTCTTGAAGATGGTGTTCTATGGCTTTAAATTGTAACTTCTATTAGCTTTTTAAAAAAATGCCCAAATTTGCCCAGAAAAAGGAAAACTGTTTTGTCATCTAGAATCCTTCTAGTACTTGCTCCAACGAATTCAGCTGCTACTTCGCGCAATTTTTTGAAAAATGACGTTTTGTTTATCGCATTACCGTTTCTAGCATTCTCATAAATGCATGTTAATTAATATTTCTATCAAAAAATTGTTAAGTTATGCCATTTCAGTGACAAAACATTTGATGTATGTTTCATAATCTCTTAGTTCTCGGATTAAAAAGGGTATAAACCAATTAGCATAATTATGAATATCGGTCATATACCTACATTATGAGATCGAATATGCTACTTCTTTAATATTCGCTGCACTTATTGTATCGTTGACATTGAGTTATAATATTAAGTTAGAATGGTGAAATGTGCTGTGTTAGCTTTCTTTATATACTTGGTATGTTCGTCTTCTTCGGTTCGCCTATACATTCTAAGAGTTATGCTGCTTCTAATTGGATTGTGGCTAATATATGAATAAAATTTATGTTTTACTATAGGTGCACATAAACAGGGAGATTATCTATATCATTATCATAAATGTATGAATGTGCCTACTAGTTAAAGGTAATAAAAGTATCACAGAAAATTAACACATGTACTAGCATAGTAAAAATATGTGGAGGAACAAAATATTCTAAGTGAATAGACATTTGTCTCAAAATGGTGATTCGACGGTAGTTCTGGGCTAAATCCATATAAACAAACATTTAAAAATGCATCCTGTGGCAAACGATACAAGCATGTTTATATCCAGCTATAACAGCTTCAATAACCATCCTAGATGCAAATGTAACCAGAAGATTCGCGATAATCTTACAAGTGATTACTACAGGGAAAGAAATTGATTGCGAGAAGGAACAGCTGAAAAATTTATAAATGTATATGGTTTGTACTATATGCTAGCCCCCATACATAAAATTCTATTTCATGGCGAAGATATCATTCAACATGTTACTACCTATAGGCAAACTTTCAGAAGAAGCTGCTGAAGCTCGAAATAAAGACCCTAAAAACTTCAGGGAAAAGATGCAGCCGTTCAGCTACTAACGAAGATATTTTGAAAAGACTACTTATCACATTCGATCCATATATTTCCCATTCAAGACGAAAATTAAACAAACATACAAGAAGTAAGTTATTACCAGAAGCTGTAGAATTATTAATTCTTCACCGGCAAAATTGAAAATTGTGTTAAGTGAAAAATAGGTATTGGCACTGTTTATCAACGACCTGTTATCAAGAGAGGTAAGCGAATTGTTTTACTATACACAAAAACGTTTACAACATTGTTTAGAAGAAATTTCTATTTAAAACGGTGGTGCAGAATTTTACATTATATATGCTCTTTATCTCTGCTTTAATAGTGTAGACACATTTAATCTATTAAGATACCAAAGCCCATGTTTCTGTATTAAATGCATTTAGTGATCACAATATTTTCCTGTTGCATAATATTGTAGTCTACATTATAAGTTCCATCACACAGAAACAGGTACGAAACTCATATCTATATCAACAAATACGCTATTTCTTCGATTTATGCAGTCTCAAATACTATATACTTTTAGCTTCATTTTCACAAACAAGTAGTGACGGTACAACAATATTTTTTTAATATACAATCTTACCTATTCGACAAAATTTTCTTTCGTTGATCAACATTAATTTTTAGCAAGTTATTACCATTTCAGTCAATATCCGCTTTTTACCGCCGTTCGAGCCACTGTGCGCCAGGTAATGCAATACTGAATGTGACTGCAGAATCGCGTAAAGAATCTTTCTCCTCTGTGTACAGTGGAAATTTCTGTCATCAATTTAGCGAAGTTGTTAGCAATTTACTGTGTAGGTGCGCACAATAAAGGATTTATTTGGTGTTTAAGACATATGTTAAAAAAAATAAACAGAAGAGAAATAAATAACTATGCCCAGACTTAAACCACAATACTTAAATTACTAGAAATAAAGATAATCAGCAGACTTTGAAATATCTGTTCAGTATCTCCAGTAAATAAAGTGTTGATTCTTACACTTAATAACTATTTGTTTATTTAACTCTATTATGACAGGATTGTGTTTATAAAACATCTTTATTACAAAAGTAACCCAATTCAAAATTTATTACCAAACACGAACAAGTCATTAAACCGCTGAGAACTAGAACAAATAGCCAGTTAACTGAATTTATATAAGGCACTGCGTGCAACTGAATACGGATTACTTTATTATTAATCCGAATATTTATTCATCCTCAATTAAAATTTTACGCATGTTTTATCACCTAATCATAAGAAATATAATAAAATTAACGTGGATATAAAACTACACACATATATGTTTACGAACGGATCAATTCGGTTTTGGAATAAAACTTTTTATGATCGCATTTTACTGCTAGCCTATTATTGCAATCAAGAAGCAATTGATTCAAATAGATTTTAAATTATATTTGTTGAGAATGGTGTTAACGTGCTGCTTATAAAGTGTGATTGAATAACTGGAACGTTTTAATTATTTACTATTGGTTTGGTGTCGTTAAATTTTAGACAACATAATTCATTTTTTATTTCGGTTGACATGATTTTCACTTATAACATTAATTAAAGGCTTTTCCACCGAAAATATCGTATTTTTGCTGATTTTAAGAGACATTAATATCTTTTTTTGATTTGGAATGACGCAGAATAAAAGAAATACTCTAAATATTTATGTACCTGTGTATCTGGGTAAATCAGACAAATTCTTTGATGCCTACCTTCCTTATTGGCTTCGGTTTCTAAACGTTACAATGGCTATATTAAAGAAATGAATATAAACACTGATCTCAATGAAATATCCTTCGTCACTTATTAAGGCTAACGAAAACACGGCTTCAGAGCACAGTTCTAATAATACAATCAAATGTGCAAAAACTGTACGACGACGAAGGAATTTTAATCCCCCCGAGGTAAAATAATAGGATCTTTATGGAAACAGGATATGTGTGAATGGAATAGCCTACGTATTTACAAATGTCTAAACATCGCCGTGTATTGCGTAACTGAAGGATTGTTAATATAAATGTTTAGTTTCTTGTATTAGAAATTCGCACACCAGCTTCAAATTTTGTAAACGGATCGCATAAATTCTTACGTATAAGTACAGCGGTATATGTTTAGTGCTCTAGTTTGTTTCTGTTTCGGTTTTGCTAAATATTTTGATGATTCTTACGTCTATGAGGTGGTAAGTATTCGGTATTTGACTACTGGCGTTCGATTTAAATTCGTTTAAATTTAGAATATTTTTAGTACGTGAACGTAATCATTTTCTTGTTTCTTAAAAGCATGCATGTGTGCATATTGGCCTCCTCCATAGAATAAGGTGGCAAAAATATTTGCAATTGATTATATTCCATTGTTCTTTTATCCCTTACCTTTTGTTGGTCAAAACAGAACATTGAGGTAATTGCATTTCGCTGCCCTATGACCAACATTCTGAAGGAATATCTTTCTTATTCTTTCGTAGTGTTGCAATTATTTTGAGTTTGTAATATCTTACAAGCAAAGTGGCAAAATTGATCACCTCCGATTAAAATAAAATATTGCAGGAATGTAAAGTAGTGAAAAATAATCGACATGTATTTTTTTTTTAGTTGCAGATATTCACTTATAGGGGAATCACAGACCCCTAAAGTTATACCCTTTAAACACATTTTTAACGATATCTTTGGAACTAGAAGAGATATCGAACTGAACTAAAACGAAAAATGCTTTAATAAGGAGGTCAATGGTGCATGATGGGCGTTCTATGGGGTTAAGATAGAACAAATTTATTGAGAGATTGATCAAAAAACAGCTAATGTTTTTTCTAAAAAAATTTTAAATTATCACCCCCAGGCAGTTTGGCTTCTTGTCCAATTGAAGTAGTGCCGACGCCTACTTTTCGGTCTTCAATGAAGTATTTAACAATATTAATAATAAACACCTCACTGCAACAGTGTTCTGAGACTTATCTAAAGCCTTTCACT
Source organism: Cetonia aurata (assembly GCA_949128085.1). Taxonomy (NCBI): domain Eukaryota; kingdom Metazoa; phylum Arthropoda; class Insecta; order Coleoptera; family Scarabaeidae; genus Cetonia; species Cetonia aurata. Next base: position 64,767,873 of record OX421883.1, on the reverse strand, counting down.
GTGGCAGTCATGACATTCTAAAAAAAATATTTTACTATGGGATTCGTGGTACTCCTCTAGAATGGTTAAAATCGTACCTTTTCAATAGGAAACCGATAATGAGAGAAAATAGTTCCTCCTCATCGCGTGTGGGAATTGACTTTAGCGTTGCGCAGGGCTCAGTGCCTGGTCCAATACTTTTCCTTCTTTTCATCAATGACATCACCAATTTAAAGATCAGTGGGATATTTTGTCTCTTCGCAGATGACACCAGCATCACTTGGAGCAACCCAAATAGAGAGGAGCTACAAGGTATTATACCTAAGGATCATCAAACCTAAGGATCATCAAACATTGGTGTAACTGCCTTTGTTATAACAAAGACAAACCGGTGGTTCTACCTTACAAAGGTGCACTGCAGCAACCTTATCTATTCGATAATGACACCGCCAATATGGTTCAATTTGTTAAATTCCTGGGACTTATCGTTGACGATACTCTTAAATGGTCTCACCATATCGACACTCTCTCCAAAAAATTGTCTTCTGCGTGCTTTGCAATCAGATCTGTAGCCAGGGAGCTCAATCCTTCTACTGCTCGCATTACTTATATTGCCCTTTTTTAATCCCATCTCCGCTACGCGCTGTCCTTTTGGGGCACCTGTAGTTTGTACAATTTCAATACAATTTTTAAACTGCAAAAAAGGGCAATTCGCTACACATTTCGACTAGGGACCACTGCCGACCATATTTTTTAAACTACAAAATCCTGACCCTCCCTGCACTTTTCGTCCTGGAATCTGTCTCACTAATTCGTAAATATATTGGTGATTTACCAAAAAGACCTCTTCATAACCACATTACAAGACGGTTGCAACATGACCTTTGCTTACCTGTACCCAGTTCAGAGTTAACTCAGAACTCAATCTTCTAAGATGCAATCAAGCTCTACGACCTTTTACTCTTATGCTTAATGTCAATATGGGCATATATCTTCCTAACCTCTCAAGGCAGCAAACATTTTTCGTAACAAAAATAAATCCTCTAGTACTGCTAACAAAGAGCAAAAAAGTTTCTACGAACATTTAAATTAAATTTATAAATACATAGAAGCGTTCTCTACGAATGCATCGAACTTTCATTAGAACTGAAAGTAGGAGGAGTTGTGTTGCATGTACAAAACATTAATCCGTCTGATGATTTATAAAAGCTCTGAGTCCGCCGTCTGAACAAAACGAAAACATCACGGCGTGTACAGACAAAACAAGACGTACGAATAAAAAAAGAGCAATTAGGGCCCACTTATTTTTAAAGCACATATACAGTATCTGTTTACCTCTGTAGCGTCAAGGTTTGCTCTTTCATTTCAATGTTATCGAATGATTAATAGCGTGAAGAGATTAAATAAGTGGGCCTGCAGACTAAAAGAACATGCGGATAAGGAAAATAATAACCCAACATTTAAGATTAACACATGGTTGTGTCTCACATGTCGGATTAGGTAAAGGATATCCCAATGTCAACAGTCTGTGTTCATAGGATGCCATTACAATGGCTCAGGATTATTTGATACCTAAGATAGATATTATTTTGTTAAAATGCTTAGATTTTATTTAGAAGCAACAAACGTATGTACAGATTAAATTAAGATGTTCTACTCTAGATGGATTAGCCACAACAACTACCATAAGTTGTACTTCAAGTTGAGATATAATGTTATTGTTATGTTCCTATAAATTCTTTCAAAATTAGGGGATGGGGTCTCCATTTGATTATGATAGATGTACGCATGAGTCAAAGACTGACGGTATGCAAAATAATAAATGAGACGTACAAAGAAATAAACTTTGACACTTTTTTACACTTGACAAGGCGGAAATAATATCCTGCGCAGTTTAGCAGTTCGCTGACTTTGATAAAATTTTCGTTTTGCTTTCAGTTCGTATTGTGTTGATGATGTGAAACCAATTTTTTAAACTCCTTTTTACACACTTATGTCAGGCATTTTCCAAAGACTTTTCATGACAAACGAATACCTGGTTATAATTTCTTTCGGGAATTGCCTACTTTAAATTAAAAGAAAAGATATTAACCCTATAGTTAAGGTAAATGTAAACAGGGGTTAACGTAAACACACACAACATTTTGTAACGTTGCATTTGTCCATGCAATGCAGTTTAGAATCCCGTTTAAAGCAATGTTTCGCAGCGAGTATTCTATAAATGATGCCAGTTAAAACAACGGTTTTAAGAGCAAGTAAATAAAATAACACATGCACCTAGAATTGTACATGAGTGTTGATATTCACCCCCATTTTTTATATTTACGGAGGAAATGTAAACAGGATTTCAGGGTGAATGTAAACAAATGTTAGAAGTTGATTTAAACATAAAGCTAGCGTTGCCATGCGATTTCGGATAATTTACTACGCGGATATCAGAATCTGGACGCTATCCGTATTCGTCATCAGTTATCAGTAACTTGTGACTTGGATACTGGGGTTCGAATATCCAGATAATTTTGATTCTGGATATAAGAACTTAATCTATAGCACGAATACCTGCAGATGGCAAAGCTTTTTTACCATTGAACATCTTCAAAGGTGTATTCAAACAGGCAAAATGAAACTGTCTTGCATATCATGTCTTCGCTGAATAGAGTTTACTACTATTTACAGTTGCTCAAAGAAATTTATCTCAAACTGCAGATGATGCCCAGCCATCGTGTTCATTCGATGGTGCAAATGAGCATCGTTTGTGTCATTCTTTAAACTTTGATACTAAACCACAGAAATTGGCAACCCCCAGATTAAAACAAGTAACGTTTGGGAAAGTATTGACGACAGCTGAAACGTTGAAACAACTCACGAAAAGTATAAGAAAGAAAAGAGGCAACATCAAATCTAAACACATTATAAAAAAAAGTTTGATGCACTTCCTAATACCCTAATTTATATGGAAGGGAAATAAATTCTTTATAGAAAAATTCTTTATTTAAAGAATCTTTATTTAAGATGAAAAAAAATTATAGTTTATTATAATAATTTTAGTAATGTGCAAATCGTTTAAAGTAATTTTCAAATTCTTCAGTTATTTCAATACCTCGTTCTCCTTAAACCAACCAAACTATTCACACATTACCCAAAGTTTCGGAAGGGATTACAACATCTCTAAAGTCCTTTACAAGAGAACATTCACATGCACGTCTATATAGGCGTAACAGAAGATATTTTTCAATACGTCAATCACGTCGACATACGTATATACAAATATTTAAGATGGAATCCTCCTTGTCACAGATACAATATTGATCTGGTATCAAAATAAGTGCAGTCCACTTGATATGACAAGTGGAACACAAACGTCTTCACAGCGCACATAACCGTGCCGTGTTTGCTTTGCTCTCTGTCAGTTTCCGACGTCCTTTTTAACAGATACAATAAAACTCGTGTGCATTTACGATATAGAGCCGTATAGTAATGCGAGCGGTGGTTCTAAATTTACTGATGGTAAATGCGCGACACCATTATAAAAAGAAACGCGATAACGTGCTCAAATGGAACCGTTTTTTTCTTTCTCTTCACAATTCACACAATTCAGTTTGTTAGTTGTGAACTACAAGTAGTTACATGTGCGGCAACTTTACATGTATAAATTTCAAGTTGTTCCCTATGGAGATTGGAGTTGTTACGCACTGTTATTTAGTATTCTATAGGCAGCATGGAAATAAAAGTTGTTTTAGAAAATTTTCCTTTGAGGAGAGTGGTTATATTTTTGTTTCTAATAATTATTTTGATTGTTTGACGATGTTTTAACTTTGCCGGAATAATTTGCGGAAGCAAATTTTACAAACAAGAAATTGTTCGGTTGTGGAGGTTACTCTCCAAGCAACCCAAATGACAGTACGTGGCTGACGAGTAGTGAAAAGTTATATTCCGTTATAAATTGATATACTGCAAAATAGAATAAATAAATTCTCTATCGGTGCCTTGAGCCGGGGTAACACACGAAATAGTATTTTAAAACACAAGTGTCACAATGACGTTTATACACTCCACCAAAAAAGTATCGCATAATTTAGTTTTGAATCATAAAAGTATCGCATAATCTTTGTTTGTAGCATAAAGTTGTAAATATACTTTAATGCGCTCTAAGATATAATTTCTATGATTGTTTAAATAAAATACAGGCCAAATAAAAACAAGAACTCATACTTGAGATTTTTATTAAAACAAGAAATTATAATTTTGGAAAGAAAAATGTCATAACAGTAGCTTTTAATACTGAGTATTGCCACCTCTGGCTCTTATGACCGCTCGCATACGGTTTGGCAGAGATTCGATTAACCTCCGTATATAAGCCTGATCCAAATTCTCCCACTCGTCACGGAGAGCATTTGCTAGTCCATGCAGGTCCGCTGGGGCAACATTTTGGGTTCGTATCCGTCTGTGAAGGAGGTCCCACACGTGCTCGATAGGGTTCATGTCCGGACTTACCGCAGGCCAATCTAAAACTGGAATACCAACATCGTTAAGGTATTCCTGGACGATTATTGCAACATGCGGTCGTGCATTATCGTGCATTAACATGAATTCGTTTCCTATAATTGGCGCATATGGTACTACATGTTCTTCTAAAATGTCCGTTATATACCTGTGGGCAGTCAGTGTACCTCTGTCTACTAGTACTAACTCTGTACGACCTGTTAAACAGATGCCTCCCCAAACCATAATAGAGCCACCAGCGAAATTAGGTCTAGGTCTGATATTACACTGCGAATAGCGCTCACCGTCTCGTCTGTACACTGAGATACGCCTATCTGAGGTGTAAAGACCAAATCTTGACTCATCTGTGAAGAGTATATTGGCCCAGTCATTAATGTTCCAATTTACATGTTCTCTGGCAAACCTTGAGCGATCCACTCGGTGGGTCCTAGTGAGACGAGGGGCTGTTACAGCTACTCTAGCTCTTAATCCACTCTGTCGTAACCTATTCCGAATAGTTTGAGTACTCACACGAGTATTTCTGACTCTAGCCAAGTCGTTCTGCAGTTGTCTCGCAGTTACATGTCTTCGACGTTATGCTTGTAGTAGTAAATAGCGGTCATCTTGGCGAGTAGAACATCTTGGACGACCTGGTACAGGTCTTCTACTGTAAATGCCTGTTTCCCTATATCTGGCTACGGCTCTAGAAACACTTGACTGATTGATGTTCATCAAATTAGCAACGTATGCTTGAGATCGTCCATCTTCGATTAAAGCAACTATAGCAGCCACTTGTTCTGAAGTTAAATTGCTCATTTTAGTTTTAAAAGCGTTGGTACAGAACTCTGACTTCGCACTTTAAAATTTGTCCGTATAGGAAGACTTTCAATAAACAACTGAGCAAACCTTACACATATGCATTTTTCTAAATGTGATCTTTTAGGAAAAAAAAAAGTAAAAACGCTAAATTCCATTATTTTGTTAGTGTTTTTATAGTTCACATACACGAGGCAAACTTTTTGTGAACGTATACAAATATCTTGGTTCATAAATGCCCTTTTTTAGTTTATGCGATACTTTTTTGGCGGAGTGTATATATAAAGTATTTATATTAAAAGATAATCTAAAAATAATAATTTATTAAATCATGAACAGACTGTATCATTCGGTGCTGATGGATTTTTTAGGGTAAAAATACATTTACTTCGCTGTTACTGTTTATATGAGTTCAGAATGCACAGAATGTACCTGTACCTAAAAAAAAACAACATTTTCATCGGGTTCTCGATAATGAAGATATTAACGTCTTAGATTAGGTCGCAGTGCTTGGAAATGCGACGCCGATACAACAAGTATGTCAAGAATCAGGAGTAAGCCGTTTGTAGAATACTTAAAAAGTTCAAATTTCATCCTTTTAAAATTACACTTTTACACGAATTGAATGAGGATGATTTTGACAAGAGAAAAGTTTTCGTTTAGAAAGTTGTGGCATTGAGGTACCTTACAATAGGATTAGGTGGTGAAAATCTTTGAAAGGTTAATTATTAACCATTGTACTGTCATATAAATTAAGTTATTGCAATACATAAATGTGACTTATGTTAAAAAACCTTTCACCGAAGCAGCTAATTAGTTCCATAAGCTATTTTTACAATTGTTTAAATATTTAAGAGATATGTAGGCCAGTTACGGACATACTCACGAGTTTCAATACAGCTCCTTAAGCGCCAATTCTAACGAGGTAAAATTGAGCTATCGTCCGATAACTTAAACACGATCTGACAATTATTACTATACTCTAAAATCGAACGATATAATAACCGTCAATAATAAGATATTACGGAGTGATATTATGTGAATTATGACCGTCGCTTGACCATAAAAATTTTCCGTTTAACATATAGAAAGTGACATTTCTTTTAAAATACGTTGCGGCTCTCCGTAACATAACATCGCTACGGCTGCATCAAAGCGGGCGTTGAAGTACGTTACCTACTACGTACTTACATTCATACAAACGAATGACTTTTTCTCTCACACCAGGATCGCGGGATTTTCTCCGTTCGCGACGTCGTTGGATCAATAACCGCTTTAAGTTATCCAACGTGTTCTCGCATTCGTCAAATATCTATGTAGGCATTGTAGGTATGCATGCAGTGTGTATACATAATACGTATACGCGTGTATTTAGAATTGTGACCCATTTCGCCTGTTCGCGTTTGAAAATTTCCTGTTACGTTAGATGCTAGCGTATGTTCGTTTTCACCGCTCGCTCGTATAACTTACCTATTACATGCATCTGGGTATATGCGATGGGTGCGTTTACTGGTAGGTGGACCAGTTCGTTTTGTATCGGGAGGTGAACAGAAACACGATTAAATTTTGGTTAATTGGCCGTGTCAACCATTAATTATAAATTACGACGATTATGGCGTAATGTAAAACTTCGTGTGGGTGTACTTGATAAATCGAGACACACACACAAGATATCCGATCACTCCGTGCTACACCAATTTTAAAGTAATTCGGAACAATATTGTTTTGAAAATTCGTGGATTTCCATTCTCAACCCAAGACCGAATGAAGTAGGAAACGATAGAATATCTAAAACACTTGATATGACAAGTGACAGGTGTCTAGATCGGCATAGACACAATCAAAAACTGATTTTGTGATTAGGTCACAATATGACTGCACAATCACACACTTATTGTTATGTTAGATATAAATTATATCGTCTTAAAATATCAAATAGCTTTAGTGTATAATACCTACTTTAATTATTGATATGTGTATGTGTAACCCTTAACAAAATAAACAATCCGATTAATTATTACAAGTTCACACACTATGAGGTACTACCATTACAACAAGAGAATGCATCAGAAGTAACAAATCATTTTTGTAAAGCAACAAAAGCAATGTATTAAGTTAACAAAAACTGTCTGTTATTTCTCCAACATTTTTTGTGTCGATAAAATAGATAGATAGATAATATTTATTGTCGTGTGTTATAAAATATTGACAGTGTCGAAAGGCGTAAAGACTGCACGGACAATCGGGGTGACCATTCCTAAATTGAATTAGTTTTGTTTTATCCCCGTTCAACGTCAACCCCTGACAGTCGCATCACGCAATCATGTTGCTGCCGACAGAATTTGCCGCACCCGACACTTGTTCGAAGGTACCAGAGATGATACAGCTATATAGTGTCGTCGCCATACTGCGTCAGCAGGCATTCGCCAATTGCAGCATTTAGATCATTTACATACAACAAAAATTGCGTAGGCCCCAGTATCGAACCCTGTGGCACACCACCTGTAGCGTTCCACGCATTTGAATAAAAGCTCTGCATTATGTTATTTCTTTCTCCCAACAAACACACTAATGACTTTCGGTGCGATAGGACCGATTTAAAGAGATTGTAAGTTATGCCTCTTACACCGTAATTATATCGATATTGCGTCTGAGGTAATAAGAACAGCAGTTGCGCGTTAATATGCTATTTAAATGATACATCTTCCCAAATTTGATTCGTTATTTTGACAAAAGAGGAAGTGAATTTATTCAATAACAGGGTTTAAAGTTTTTCGGTAACACTTTTGGGTAGTTGTTACATTTAGGTATTTCTCTTGAATAAAATTTGCTTAAAGGAATGAGTTTGAATTGTCTTTTTGAAAATCCTTTTCCATAGAAACAGTTTCTAACGTGGCACACACTAAACAAATTATTATTAGCAATTATAATTTGACACAAACACTTTTTAAAAGGATTACTCGTCCTAAACTATGCCAAAGAGTACCGAAATTAGTACAGAATATTTTACAATAAAATACTAATCATTTATACGTACATATGTACCGAAGACGTTGTATGTAACAGTAATTATAATATTACTTATGGATTTTATAATGGTAATCCATTAATATGATTTATTCATTATCGGGACGACAATTAATCACCAATAACAGTACTCTTTTGTCAAACGCAAGCGAGATCGTTTCAGCGGCACTAAAATTATTTATAGAACACGCTTCTGCAAGAACGGCAGCATAAACACGGCATAATCATATTGTAATATAAATTTTATTGGCTGTCACCAGAGAAACGAGGCACGTAAATCAAATTCCCCATGTTACGCAAACTTATGCATCGAGTGTGCTAAAATTCTAATTTCCTTAACAGAGACGAGGCGACAGAGACTAGCTCTAGCTATACAGTATAGGGTAATATATATGTGTATTTATATCATCTTATTGCATCTACATATATCAAATTATATACACGTATAACATAGACACTTGAGAACTCCGCTAGAGCAACCACTTCTTCTTTTTGTTGTTGTCCCGCTTTTCTCCTTTCTACAGCCACCGCACGCTAGCTGATCGTAAAGCTGTATTTAATTAGTTGCTTCGATATGTTAACCACACGGAGATTTACAAGAGAAACAAGATACAGATCTCTTTCATAATGCCCCTCAATGCGACTGTGCTATTTGCCATTGAACTTTAGATGCCGTATGTATGTACATACGTTTGTAAATGCGTTTGGCGTGTTGTGGATTAGGTACGCGTGCTTAGTGATTTTGAAATTGATACGTCTCAACGTTTCACGTTAGACAAGGCAGATATAGGTTTGTTCGCTGTGCGAATCAGAACTTAATTGGAAACTATTTCGGTTTTTCCAGTACGCATGATTCAAAAAAGGATTGTAGTTTGAAATTAGTTTGATAATTTACTCTGCGAACACATCCAAAACCGACAATAGTGCCATCTGTGCCTAACAATTGGCATTTATGCGCGCAGCGTGAACTTCGGTATAACTGGGTATAACCTCAAGTTTGTGTTTGTTATCTTGCCTTAGTAATTTGAATACTGGCTTGTATTTTTGTGAAAATAACAGGATTAATATGGATGGTAAATCTTTAATATGAAAGTATTTATTGATTGCTTTGCCACTCAAGAAATATAATTTACGGGCGATCTTTTGATTATCGCCTCACAAACACAAGAAAACATATTTCAACACGCTTTGTTTTATCTCTTTCGTTTAATGCGCATGTGCGAATTTGAAATCCACAAGAAATCCGTGAACTTTTTGGATTAATCACCAACTGTTACTGACTACAATTTGACATTGTGCGAACACCAAATTCTAAATTGCAAACGGTCCAAATATGAAATTGTAGCACTGCGAACGAGTAATTGTTAATACGCATGCGTCGTTCAGTTGTGGATAGTTGCTGACTGCACAGCGAACAAAGCTATTATGCTGTTTTCTGTATTTGCGATGTTGGTAAGGCGATTAAATCATTGTTTCGTGCATGTTAATGCAGTACGGACGGCTAGGTACTTTGCAACGCCATATCGAGTGCATAGATTTGATGTTATAATTTGTAATTGCAGGCAGTAATATCAGTCACGATCAGGCAGCGCCTGTGTGCGAAATCAATGAGGCGCCTTGGCGTAGTGAGAATATCGTTGATACGCTTAGCTAATCTTGTGCCCAAGTATTTTTTTTTAGTTTGGTTGTTGTTTTTTATAATAATTGAACGTATTCTATTTTATCTAGAGTTCTAAACCGTTTTTTTCTTTGCAAGTAAAACCTTGGTACCTACTATGAATTTAATTTATTTGTAGGCATTTCAATAGCTGTCCCATAATAAACTACATATAAAGTTGGATAATCAGTCGTTGTAACTCATGCAACTTCTATAACCCGAGAACTTCTGCCGTATTAGAATTCGTTTATTTAACCAATTAGGAGAATTAGAAAGATAATCATGTGTGTCATCCATGTCAAAAATAATTTCTACAAGTTGTGTTACACAGTTAACGCATGAAATTATAAACGCGCGGCACTTACAACGTTTTCTTCTCCGCGACTTTGTGTGTGTGTGTGTGTGTGCCTGAACACTTATTTCCGCACAAACAACCGCATAAAAGAATAAAATTAGCTGTAATTGTGCAATAAACCGTGGCGTTTACGCTTAGCCTAATTACTACTGGCCACGGACCACAGGCGTAGTCGTTTGAAGACTTCAAAGTGACGAGTTGACACAATGCCTTAGCAGGAAAAAAAAAGACGTTAAAACTACTTGTGGAATAGTGCTCGTAAAAATTGAAACAATTGTTTGACTCTTTGCTTTGTGCTGGATATACACATTCTGGTTTCGAGAACAGTCTGGAATCGGGAACTTTGCCGTTTTGCATTCGAATGCTGCCATCACTATTAGTAACATCATCATGAATGTAGCTTCATTCATTTTATTCAGATACACCCCTTTGACGTCAGTTGAACGAACTGACGTGACGGCATTCGGTTAATTCTTCATGAACGATTATATTTATCCGCGAATGATTTCAGTTTAATTTCACTTAGGCGTACGCGGGGCATGCAAAGTTGCTTCTGTACAAAAACACGTTACGATGCGTACACGAACAGTTAATAAGCTAGCGTATAAACGTAGCGATACGTCACGAACACATTCGCTTTTCATTAGAAGGCTGGGCATCCGGTAACAAGGACAGAAGAAGGTAATTTAAAATTTGTTTCACAAAAGGATATAATAAAATCGGATCTCTTACTTCATAAATTCATTTAATAAATAAAATGCGACTGGTTTAAATAATTAAATAAATGCCCGATTTTATTACTTTTTCGTGGTAACGACCCTGTGATACGTGAAATATGTTTAGTCAAATAAAATGGCACTCCGGAGCAAAAAGGTCGCCCACCCTTCATTAAGATGGTCATTTACATGAGGTAAAAATTATTACGGCACGAAATGGAAGCGTCGTTTGATCAATTTGTCCGATATAACTGTTATGTATAACATCGTTTAAATTTGGCGCGACACATTCAACCTGTATAAACCAAATTCCACTGCTCGCAAATATACACATAAGACAGTAGTAAGGTTAAAACATACATATATGTGTCATTGTGTTTTCTTGTTAGAATAAACGTTTCAACGTGTACTATTGTAAAACTTTCATCAATAAAGATTTAACAAAAGGTTATGGGCCCAGGTAGTGTATCTGCTCTAAGCAGAGAGTGGATTAATAAGTGATAAATATATCGCGAAGTAAATAACCCGGTATGTACGTGTCTAGGTTAAGAGAGTGTAAAAACACAAAATGGCTGGATCATTCAAATGCCTGTCGATGGTAAAATTGTATGGCGAGAAATCTGAATTATTATTGTTATGCATGTGTGCGCGCAAATACATTGGACAGTAGGTTGCACTTAATGGAACTGATTTCAATACTGTGGAATGTATGCTCCAGCGCGCCAAGTGCATTCGGTATAATGGAAGCAGTTTTACGCATATAGAAATTACGAAATTCAATGACTGTGTAGCGGTTGTACACTCCTACTGTGTTGGTGGCAAGAATAAATAGCAAAGTATATACATATATTGAACATGTGAGAGGGTTATTGGTACATACAAATGCAGGTGATTGGCACTATTACATTGTTTGGTGATATACTTCCATCTACAAACCTGTTTATATTTTATTGCTCCGATTTATTAATTGTTGAATTATCTTTTAGGTAATTCCAACATAAAGGAGTATTTAAGTCATACGGTATGTTGATTTATCAAACACATTTCTGGCATGTTACTACGTTACTACTTATCATTGAGTCATAGGTGACTTTTATACGAATATACTGCTTGAATGCAATAAAATTTATTAGATATACCTTGACCATAGTGTATATCTATGTGATAACATTGCCATCAAAATGAAAGATCATTTATCATATTAAATTGATTTTGAGATATGTTATTAGTTATTACGCCATAAGTACTTAAACCAGTAGGAAATTTAATAAAAATTCTTGTACATGCAGCAATCTATCAGCTGTGTTATTATAATTTTATTAGGTACGATTTTACTGTGATTAGCAAGCTGAGACAAGCTGTGTCGTTCTATCTCTGTCTTAATATCATGTAGAACTGTACTATAATAATGGATTAAGCTAATTATAAAGGACATTTGATCTACATTATAAAATCATTAGAAAAACAGTTCGTGTAACCTTCAAAGATATTTTTCACTAATGAGCGAAACATGAAAGTAAATCTTTTAGTTGTCAGTGAATAATCGTCCCTACAATTGAAGACCAAGAATTGAAGATTATTCCTTAATATTAGTAAGAAAATTTTGAATTTACTTTACAATTTTAAACAGAAAAGTAATCTCCTGAAATAAAAGTTGTTTACTTTATCTAACAAGGAGATAAAGCATGCACCTGTTTCGGTGTATTAATATTATTTTTAAATGTATATGCAGTATGTCGTCATAATAGGAATAAATCGCTGACAATTTTCCAAACATCGTTTGCTCATTACGCAGTCATTAAGAGAAGAGCTAATCAATTAGCCTTTTCAACAATATTAAACGATTTAATTTCCTGTCAGCAAATCTGTTTGCAGAAGTGTTTACTTATTTGTCAATCTTTTGGGCTACATATACACCAGCAATTGGGCGAAAAAAAAAACGAACCATCAAGTTGAATAATGAGCAAAAGGTCAAGTAACATATAAACGATTTAAAAATAGATAAAGTACGTTCATGGTCAAGTGTGTATATGCTTCCTATGTGAAACAGATGTAGTACAGCTGTATACATATTTGATTACTGATTTCTCTATGCGTTGGGTGTATAGTAAAGCTGAATTGTTCTAACCAGGAATAACACGAAATCAGACTTGCACTGAAGTGTATATGCATACCTACTTATCAAATATAATTTTCAAATTGTTTGAATAATATTTTTATTCGAGTTTATCCGCTAATGTAAAACACATAAAATTAACAACTGAAAGTGAAGCCTTCACTTCTCAGCAAATACGTTTCAATAGTGTAAACATAGCAACCTTTTTCGACTTGTATTTACTCTCCATATAAGCTCCAAAAATCAACAAGTATTTTCAATACGCCTGTACAAAAATGTTGGTTTAAATCACAGGAGATGTTTTCTTTAATGAATTTACCTTTTGCACGAACTCCGTGTTTGTATAGGCGTTTTGGTTTCCGATGAGAAAATTTGTTTATGGTATGCCCGTGAATTTGACCGAAGTATACTTCTGCATTTAAAATCAACATTCGAATAAAAGTAACAAGCGATAGGCGATTTTAAATATTTTGTTTGTTTCGTTTTCCGTCGGCATCGATTTATCGCAAATGCATTAAAAAAGAATGGGGGAAAAGTATGTCGTTTAGTGCCACACTTTCCGTTGGCAATAAGCTTACTTATATGTAAGATTCTTTTTTGACATAGCTCATGTGATACCAGACTAATGCATTTACATTAATGTTTAATGTAATAATAAATAAAATTCCACCGCTTGTCATGATTTCAATTTTGAAGGAGCTTCAATTCTATGAGAGTTTAGTCACTTTACTTTTTTAAATGTTAATAAGTTCCGATCTAAAACGTTTCAACTGGTTTTAAAGTTTCAAATCATTTTGATTATGGTTACGGTTACTGTTACGGTTGCGGTACGGTTACGGTTATTGTTACGGTTGCGGTACGGTTACTGTTACGGTACGGTTACTGTTACGGTACGGTTACAGTTACGGTTACGGTTACGGTACTGTTACGGTTACGATTACTGTTACGGGTACTGCTACAGTTACTGTTATGGTTACGGTACTGTTACGGTTACGACACGGTTACGGTTATTGTTACGGTACGGTTACTGTTACGGTACTGTTACGGTTACGGTACGGTTACTGTTACGGTTATTGTTACTTTTACGGTTACGGCTACGGTACGGTTACTGTTATGATTATTTTTATCTGGTTAATTAATGTTGGCTTTAGAAGTAAACATAAAATAAATACCATTTACAATGTTATATTACAGGAACCAGCTTTTAATGCCGTAGCTGCTTTTGGTTACATCACTTCTTGCTCATATTTGGGCATCATAGTGAATTCTGTGCTGTATCCGATGTACACTGTACCTCATTCTTTCAAGTATACCCTGCGATGACGTAGATCTTTTAATTTTTTTAAGCCAAGGTAGGCTAAGGAAAAATCGAGATTTTTAAAGTTCAATGGCGTGGAATCCTCCGGTGCAATTCAATTTTGAGCTTTCTCTATATAAAAATCATTTATTTCCTAGACGTCTTAAATTAGGACGTCTTGGGTTTAAAAATTGTTAAAGGAATAAGATATATCACAATTATCATATCTATTATATCCAACAGATGTCAGCTCTATTAAGCTTTTAGAGATATTTTAAAATAGGTTGTTATACACTTAATATACACTTACCCCGCCTTACAATTGTTTCCTGAGTAGCATCAAATATTGATAAAATTTTTAATATTTTTATTTTTTTATTTTTTGGCTGTTTCCCCTCATTGTCTGAATATATTGTTCCTGTATTACCTAAAAATACTATCTTATACTGAAATAAATCGTAATAAAGGTGCTATATTGATGAAAAATGTTGTTATGGTAACATTTAAGAGTAAAAAGGATTTGAGTTGAGCGACATCTTCAGGAATTGGAGCATTCTGTATAGTTAAAATTTTTCCCGGGTCCACACTGAAATCCTTTTTATCATTAATATACTCTAAATAATTTATTGATGTTGAAAAAAAAAACTAAACTTTAAGACCTGTTTCTTGTAAACACTTTCATACACAGTCTAAATGAACGTCACGAGTTGTTCCAGTTGCCGAAAACCATGGCTCAATATTCATCCATTCGAATAAGCCTTCCATAACTTTCTGGAACTTTTCTGGAGCCCACGCTAATCCAATGCAAACCAGTGTGCGTAGAAATGACAATTTTTCATCCAATATTATCTGTTATATACAAGGCTTAAATCTCTTTGATCAGCTTGTAACTCTTCAATCCCATCAATAATTTGACCCGTGAACTGTCACGTACAAATATGTATGGACATCTAATATGCATGTTGTAAAAACATATTTGGGTTTCCAGAAACTTCAAGAGCAGCTGATACTTAAACAAAATAAGGCCACATAGAAATCTGCAGACCTAAGAGAATAACTGACAGGCTTTCTTTATCATAATCCTTCGATTTAAACTTGGTCTTAATACCTGTGCTTACGGATCTATACTATTTTGCGACTGGCGTCACGTACATAACTTCACTTCCTGTACATGTTATGTATATTTTTTCTTCGTCGAACATTTAAAACAACATTCAAAAGTATTTGTAACGTAATCTATAAACTCCAGCAATACCTATTGCGCAACAGCCAACTACTGCGAGTAACGATTTCGTCTAATTGACAGTACATAATCTACGGCTTGTTCATTTAAGAATTACTGAGAGAAAAAAAGATATGAAGATTCCTGAGCGCCTGTATTAAAGTTTAATTGTGATTCATGACCGCTCGTCAGGAGAAATACAATGTCCAAACTCTAGGAGTGCTGCCTGCCATTGAAAGCGCAGTCCGTTTAGTTCTAGTAGTGAGCTTTCACCACGCGGCATCCGAAGAAATGGACGTAATCGCTGAATTGTAATTATTATATAAAGTAAATATTTGTTTGGTATAACATTCGCATCATTTCGTGGTGCTTCAGCGGAAAGGGTTTTTATTGTTGCTTTGAGTAGTCACCACAATTAAGAGGCTTGGTGCGTTGTATAAACGTGGAAGTTATAAATGATTATTTAATCGCTTCCACAACTTGCGTGAATGGTTGATGATTTGGGTAATAAACATTTATATCTTTGATACGACGGTTTTATTTGACAAATAAATATATGTTAGGACGCATACTTTTCTATCTTAAATAATACAGCATGTTTGGGTTTGGTTGCGGTCAAAATAAAAAACGGACAGCCTGTATACACAAGCTGCTCGGAAACTGAATCATCTGCTTACTCTAAAACTTTGAGCAAAATCAAATACAAAAATCAGAGTATACTTTTGCCTAAGAATAGACTATAATATTTTTTCCAAACGACCCCATTTACATAAATAAAAATGGCATTAAAATATAGGATATGAACGGACTAAAATCATTTTTTTGGCCTACAATCTTTTTCGGAAAACAAAACACGAGGTTTATAATAATCGTTGTTGAGTTCAAGGTCATTTCGTTTCGTTGATTTAGTAGAAAATGCAGATAAACAACCAAATTTCCCTAATAATATTTTCCCGTTTTTGGAAAGATAAGGGCACTTTACTTTTAAGTGTGTACGATGGCAGATAAATTAGTTTCAAGAGATCTCAAGTTGAACTCAAACTTTCTGCATTATTACAAGTTCTTCATGACAAAAAAAAAATCCATACAAAGATATTTGCACACTTTTTTATACACGTTAGACATATTTGCGACATAACAGCAAGAAAAAAACGTGACAATAAAAATTTAACCAAACAAATTTCCATTTTCATTATATCGTTATCATCTTTCCTTTTCATCCCATTTCCATCCTGCCATTCATTAGCCTGACACACATTCAGCTCACAATG
Organism: Cetonia aurata; assembly: GCA_949128085.1. Taxonomy (NCBI): domain Eukaryota; kingdom Metazoa; phylum Arthropoda; class Insecta; order Coleoptera; family Scarabaeidae; genus Cetonia; species Cetonia aurata. The sequence continues at coordinate 64,750,935 of OX421883.1, read as the reverse complement.
AATGCGACTCGTATTCAATGGAATACGTTTCGATATCGCGTTGACCTTGAGTAAAAGTAAAATGACTTCACGTCGATCGAGTTGGCCGTCGTTCGATGCCCGCCTAAAGAAAGATGTGAGAGTCATTTCGTATCGACTCTTGTCTCTCTCGGTCGTAAAAATAGACCACGTATTATTCCTTTTTATGCACGCGGTCTTCAGGAGTAGATTTATCGAAGCACGTGGATCTCGTGCGCTTTTTCTACTTATTTCCGATTTTTCTGGCGGCTTTCGGGATTCGGCGTGCGAAAATAAACGATTCCGAAGTATTTTGGAACCGTCCGAAATCTCGAAGGACTTCTGTTTAAAGCGCCATTGTTTAAATTGTTTGTAAACGTAAGAGAGCGCAGTGACTCAAACGCTAAATATACTCGGGTGAGGTCTGAATGTACGTTTACCGCGAATTTTGGGTATATTTAGAGTTTGATTGTTGAGAATTTAGTTTCTGATGTATTAATTCGTTCTTCTGCTGCTTTTAATGAAAGGGTTTTTGTTTGGCATGGGAATATACGGTCATTTCAATTGAAAGGAGCCACCTTAAATTACTCTGACGATTTCACTAGATTAAATCTGATCAATTTTTTCCAAGGATATGTGGATTAGTGACTTTGGAAAGAGAGCTCAGTGGTGTTCTGAATCTTTAAGCGCTGCTGTTACTGCAATTGAGCAGGGCATGAAAATAATCAATTAATTTTGGGTTACCACGGAGTACTCTACAACGCCATGCTAGATCGGGAAATAAAGTGAAACGTTTGGGTCGCAAGTCTATTTTGAGTAAGGAGCAAGAAGAAGAATTATGCTCTAGAATATTCAGACTGGCTAGGATAGGAATGCCTCTTACATTAAAAGTTTTACGGAGAAGTCTATACACCTTTTATAGCACAAACAGTATTCACTGGTCATCTAATAAGCAAAAGATACCTCTGGTTGGTAGAAAGTGGCTTAAGCTGTTTCTCAGGCGACATCCTGAGGTTGCTCGAAGAAAATCCCAGAACGTTAATCCAACACGTGCAGCAAAGCTGAATAAATTTATTGTGGATCATTATTTTGACACATTGGGACAGGTAAACCTCACTTAGTTTTTAACATGGATTAGAAGGGGTGCCAACTAACTATACATAAGGAGCAGGTGATACTGACTCGCAAGGGAATTAAAAGAAGAAAGTGCCATTTGTAGCACCAGAGCATGCAGAAAATGTTACCATAGTATCCTGTGGAAACGCTCTTGGTCAAGTGATACCACCAGCCGTTTCGTTTAAAGGCATGAGAATGGGATTTTCCGATAATCTTCCTTCGGGAGCTAAAGTCTTTATTACTGAAAAAGGAAGTATGACTTGTGTCACATTAGTTGGATGGGTTTGTCAGTTACAGCATAAACCTCCAAGAAAAGTTCTCCTAATTTTTGACGGAGCAAAATCACACTTAGATGCCAACATTGTTACTGCTACAGATGAAGCTGGCATAAGACTGTTTTGTCTTCCTAGTAACTGCACTCATGAGTTGCAGTCCATGGACAAATTAGTGTTTCGATCCTTCGAATACTACTGGACCAACGAATTGCAGCGCTTCTAGCATGTTCGCCCAAACAGAAAATTAACTAAGTCAAGTTTCGGCATAGTATTTTCTAAGGTATGGCTACAAGCGACTACATCTTCAAATGTGTTAGCAGGATTTCGGACTACTGGTATCTATCCATTTGATCCCACCCTGACGCCAGAAACAGCTTTTGTGCCGTCAACACTATCAGAACGACCTCAAGAAAACAATCTTATTTCTCCCAAGCAATTGAACCTTACAAAGCATGTAGAGAAAGCCTGTTCTACGGATGAAGATGGTTAATGGGAGTCTTCATCGTCTTCTAATGAGCCCTGTATTCTAATATGGGCTTTCAACCGTTTCTAATTTTTTTTTTAATAAGGTTAAAGATTAACCTGTTAATTTTTCTCATACCTTTTAAATTTACATCATCTGAAGAGGATCTACACGTAATTTAAATGTTTTATAACAAGTACTTTAATTTATATAAAATAATTTGCAGAAATGCAGGATTAAAAATCTTATTCTCTTCTTAAATATTTAATTCTATCACGTAATCTCAATTAAACCGTGATATACCACTGCCAATCTTAAGGCGGTTTTCCACCAAACGGACAAAACAGAAACAAAACAAAAACACGTGTCGAAAAAAACAAAACCGCAACTTTTTACAAACTTTTTCGGAACTCTAGTTTTAGGCGACTGTTGCTGTTTTGTTTTTGGTGTCCCGAACGAAATCGGTAACATCAAAAGGTTTCGACAAGTTTACGAACTCATGTTTGTCTAGTGGAAACAGTTGTTGTTGTTAGTTGTGTTTTTTTTCATTTCTTTTTCGTTTGTCGTTGACATAACCTGATATAACCTAAGTAAGTATTGTCAGTATTGTTAAGTATTTCATATCAACTTACTCAAATTATCAAAATATATAATCACTTACCTGCAAAAATGAAAGCTTTAAACTCTACCAGGTTGAAGAAAAATACTTCACCAAGAGTTAGCGGAAAAAGTTATATACTCACTCGACGACTATTTCAAAAACTCTATTTGTGATACTTGACGACTTACTTCATAGTAATTTATTATCCTGTCTTGTTATTTTTGTTTGACTAACGTGTTATTTGTTTTTTCTACGTGCACTTGTTATTTACAATTTATTTGTGTTATGTCTTATATTACTTTTATATATTTTTATTTATATTGACATGTTCAACGCACTCTATTGTAACACTGAATAAATAATCTATCTATCTATCTATCTATCTATGCTGTTGTCTGGCTTTTTCGGCTCTTTTAATTTTCGATACCATCTCAATTATTGAAAAATTATTGAACACAGGTATTTATAAACTTACCTTTCCTCTAATGACCGCAATATAAACCATCCAAAAGAAAGAATAAGAAAGTCGTTATCTCTAGGCATTTTAATTTGTTGCATATAAATAAAAAACACAACCTCCCCATCAGCTAACTGAAATGGACTGAAAACAAAAACAAAACTAGAACAAAATGTAGTTCGCTTGGTGGAAACAGGAGTTTTGAATTTGTCTCAGTTTTGTATTTGTTTTCCAAGTTCTAAAAAACACGAACAAAACATAAACTCGACTAGTCCGTTTGGTGGAAAACCGGCTTTACACTAACAATCATGTTCACTGATTGACTTACAGAATTAGAGGGATTAAATGCCTCATTTATGTGAGGAGGATCACAGAAAATATATTTAATCTCAATGTTGATAGACATTGATTTGTTCTACAAATTTTGAATAGGTTTTACCTGGCAGTTAATTCATGGACGCATAAAATAGAACGTTTAAGTGCGTATTTTTTTTGCAATGTGAGGAGAACTGAAAATTAGCTTGAAGGCACGAATAAACGTTACGTACGGAATAGTTAAACTGAACTGTAAATTGTACACATTTCGAGTCCGTTTCACAATTTTATAACGAACAGGTAAATCAGCGAGGCCGATATCATTCGCTCTGAATATATATTGGTATAAATAAGCTGCGTCTAAAAAGAAAATCCTGACATACTTATCATATTATGTAAGTACGTAATTCTTACATCTGTATGCGTAGAAACTCTTTTAATCGAGTGTCTTTATCTAAAGACGAACATTTTCGTTGATTAAACATTATCGCACGAGTACACGTTATTCACTTGATTATGAGACGAAATCAATGTTAGAATTGTTTTTGTAAATACACTCTTCATAATATATGACGGTTTCTTTGTTTAAAAATCGATAGTATTTTGATGTATGGCTTTTTAACGTTGATATCGGATTTTATGTAAATACACACGACGGATCTAAATTAAGGTGTATTAGTGAATTATGTAATCATTTTCTTTTAAACAAGGATGTTTATTTTGTTACAAAGTTAAAGACAAAATGCCATGAATGTTTGCCGCATAGTTTCCTAATTTTCTTATTAACTACTTTATGAGCTGTCACATTCCTTAGTAAAGTCGTTTTGCAACTGCATTTTATTAATAAGTACGTATTAGATATTACATAATTAACATTTGGAGAATGAGTGAGAAAAATGTACACTTACTAAACTTTAAGAGTACGTCAAGTGAACGGGTAGACCGGTCGGAATCGTCAAGTCTGTGGGCTGACGAATGGTCGAACTGAGTCAGCTGATCGCTAAAATCGGTCAGGTTTCAAATCGTGCCCACGGTCGGTCAAACCGTCAAGAGAAAAGTCGAACCGAATCGGTTGAAGTGACATCTTTTTTTCTAAAAACAGAGTACTTTCATCTGACTCAATCTCGACAAGTGTTTGAGTCACAAGGCCTACAATATCTTTAGAACACATTGTACGTTTTGTTTAAACAAATTACAAAATTTCATAAGAATGCAGCAAACACTTTTAGGTTATGTATATGTTATGTTATGACGCAATGACAAGCAATTCAAGCAAGCCGTCAAGTCAACGATAGAAAATTTAATTCTAACAACGGCGGTCGAGTCTTTCACTTGACGTAGTCTAAGTAAGAAATAATAAACGATTCTATGTCAGCGCGAGACGAAATAAGGCGAAATAAGTACCTCAAACGTAGTAAATTAGAGGTAGAGTTATATGCATTACACCCTAAGATAACAAAAGATCTAGATGATAACAATTTACAAAGGTGGTGTGACTTCCAAAGATGCACCGTTAAGAGAATTAATCGTAAATTCCAATTAAAAATGAGTAGCCAGAACAAGAAGTTTCGCGAGATTATCCCCTTTAACAGAAGTAAGACAATATAGGTTCTTTGGTAGACACACCACTAGTTTGTAACCAATCTTCGGAGACTTTTAATGATCATGAAATCGTCCTGTTAAATAAAGGTGACGATAGTGTACGTACACTATTACACTAACGCGTACTCTTTACAAACGGCTTTAAGTGCCATCTACATTACGCTACGTAATTAATACATTTGCTAATCCGCACTCAAGCACTTAACGAAATAATCAAGTGGAGCCAGCGGCTTGGGAACTTAACGAACGCTGATAGCCTTCATACATTGCGAAATGAAACATTAGGTGGGTGAAAAAAGCTGGTTCAATTAAACGACCAGACAAATGGAGGAAGAAGCGCCGCGCTTAGAAACCCAGTACAGTTAGGCGATTTCGGCACGGACAACAAACCAATTATGCTAATGCGATTGCATAATAAAAATCTTTTTGTTTAGCCTTTCGGTCAAAGCGGAAAGATGAACATGAAATACTTCACGGAATCGTGTAATTTATGCAGGAATGTTTCCGTATCGAAATGCAGTTTTTTTTTTTTTAATTTTATCGCTTGTTTATATTTAGAGTGTTCTGTAGTGTATGAACGGTTGCATGGCTTTTCCTGTTCTACTTTATCAAATTAAGTAAACAATTGGCAAAATACCTTTTTTATTTTAATGTAGTGCCTTAAAATAAATATATTTTATTATACAGTTGATCGTAAGGCAGTGATAAAAGTGGGCATTATTAAGGAATTCCGAGAGGCAAAGTTGTAAAGACTATTGCACACTCAAATAATAAGCGCCCAACACTTAAATAAAACATAACCTAAGAAAGAAACCATCGGTAATAAATGTAAGCGTGGAAAGTTCGAATTTCTTTACTTATTGGTAGTGAAATGAATCTAGTTGGCTTTATAGAGGTTTTCAGCCATCTTGTAAATTGTAGGTAATTAATTGCGATATGCGAAGAGTTCCCTCCTTCATATTTAGGATTGATGAAGAAGAGGAGTTTTCCCCCATTGCGTATGTTTACGATTCTTGCAAATCTGGATATGAATACAGAAACTTGTGGTAAATTTTCTTAGTAGCATAAATTGCAGACTTTAATGCGTTGTCCTGGCTGTGTGCATACAGTCTTTTGATAGTACGTTAATGACTGGCTGGAATGCTTGGTATCTCAGGTCAATAAAAGTGATTCATTATCATTATCATCAAGTGCGATATGTAACATTACAAAGAACTTAACCTAACAGAATAACTAATCAATATAGGAATGCATATTGTCATATTTGTGCTATTTTCAAGAGGTGTAATAATGTTCATTCCATAATATCAGAGAATCTGTCCGATAAGGGATTATGTCCTTATCGGATGCTGCAATCATTAGATGTGTTTGGCTACTGTACGGAACATATTCGGTTTAAGTAAAAATAGAAGTTTGTGTTGTTAAAGTTAAATGATTATGTTTTATATTAGTTTTGTTAAAAGGGGAGATGTTGTAATAGTTACTTTTACATTTTAAGTTTTTAAGTTGGCACACTGTAATGTAACGAGTTTTGATAAATAAAGGTGATAATACAACATATGTAAATTTGTATTAAGCAAGAACAGAATGTAACACATTGCATTTGACCTGATGGAGGTGTAAGTAAAAAAGAAAAAGAATATTATGTCAAAAAATGACAAATTTTGTAATAAAAATCTGTAAATTTCATTTTTCTATTGCGAATAATTTGGAAGTTCTAGACATAACAAAACATTTTCCTGAAACATTCTGTAAGTATATCTGTCTTTCTTGTCTCCAACAGAAGTTAAAGAAATATTTATTATAGACGGTACGTTATTAATGGACGTATCACGTTGATTATTTCAGTCCAAATTGTGGCTTACTCATCGCGAATTACCGGTGTGAACAAACACACGTACTACCAAACAAAATCGCATTTTATATTTTAATTAAATCGTAAACTGCATCGAATGAAATTAATCTAAAATCACGTTACATCGGCGCACCACTCATTGTGTCATTTCGCCAAAATCGCAACAATGACGGGCAACAGCGCTGTAAATTCGGACGTTCTTCCGGTACTTTCAATCGGCCTGACAACTTGAAGAATGCACTTCAAATTATTTCGAACAACAATCGCTTTTGGGTTGGGCGTTTATATTAGGTAAAGCGATAAATTGTGGCTGTCAGATCGCCGTTCAGACAAACGATGTTAGAGAGATCATTTCCTTTTGTGCTTTTAGACGAATCTAGGTCGCCGCCGCATGAATAACAATATTTTTATAATCCCAATATCGAGCGTACGCACACGTAAAAGTTAACGGGACGTCAGATCGTCAGATGTACGCTTTTAGGCTTTACCTGCACGTGAATATGTATTTTCCGGGGCTATCATCAAATTGTGCATTTTTTTAGCGTCGTGAGTGAAAGAAATAGATGTAGACGTGAAGATAATTGCACTGCCTCAAAGGAAGAATGTGAAAAAAATTTATAAGGCGATTATCATTTCAAATTTGACTGTTTAACACGTTTTGGTTGTACAATACTTAATCTGATAGAATTTCACAGAATATTTTTGAGTCAGTCAAGCGGAGATTGGGTATATCCAGTAGCGTAGATATATTGAAAGTTTGATTTTGTCAGACGTCAAAGTTTTCGATGTAATTATAATATGAATTAACTATTAACTTTTCTAAATTACTTGTTGAAAATGAGTTTCTTTGTGAAGTTAAAATGTTTTTTAATGACAATTTCGCAGGAAAAAAAGAACCTTGGACAAAAGATTCTGGTCGAAATCAAAACTGCATTAGACTCTAAATTAAAAAAGGACAATGCTAAATCCTTTATCAAAGCACAAGGTAACAAATAGTTCAGGAAGATAATCCTTTTTATATCAATTCAATCCACGTGGTCTCAATATTAATACAACTAAATTAAACGTGGACAATTCAAGTAATTTACATAAATGAAAACTAAAAGCAAGCACAATGCTTCTATTCACCCAACCCAAGGTGATGAATTATGAAATACAAAACAGTAAACTAGAAAACGGAAAATTTAAACTCTAAAACATTATCATGAGGGAATTAAAACTACTAATCTATCTTCCTGCACGTAAAATAATAAAAGATCTTACATCTAAATTGTGTACACAAGAATATAATACCAATTATTATAAAACGAGTTCCGTGATGGACGAAATACAATCATAAACGCGAACTCAAAACTTAAAATCAAAAAATCACAAAATGGCAGCAGCGAAATACAATTTTACCTCTACTTAGTCGCTCGTGTCAATCTCGTAACTGCCCTTTTACAAGGTTAAACAATCGTATACATATCAAACAACAGCTGCGTGCGCTGCGCCTAACGCACAGATCATAGAAAAAAAAAAACTTCTAAGAAGGACATGAACTACATGAGCAAATGCTAACAAATTAAAAAGTGAAATTAATTTAAACAAACTGAACATTTAAATAAATAAATTAAACAATCCAAAACATTAACTAAATCTTATATAAAAATAAAACAATTTGAAATTTCTCGGAACATTAACAAAGGCTTTCAGAAACACTGAATTTACGACAACCGGGGAGCCAGGCCACAGCAGTATATGTACACTCTGTTCACTTATAATTGGCACGATCCTCGCTTACTATGAAACGTATAAACAACTTCCGCTCAAACAAATTCGACCTTAAGGCACCGAATATATTGTGAGTGTTTTATGTATGCATATTGTTTACATTGCCGGCTTATCTATCAATTCAGTTGAATTACCGTCAACTTCTTTTTGCATAAAAAGAATTCTTTGATCTTTGGTTTCTACATTTATTCCATAAATATCTTAATAAATTGGTTACTGGAAATACTTATATTTCAGAAATATTAATAAGTCTTTCAATGAACTCCGAATAAAATATATTGAAGCGTAAGTCTTGGAATTTGTTTAACTTATCTATGAATATAGTTCCACTACTAAAGTACTGATTTTTTAACACTGGGTTAATTAATTTGCTAAACAGAATTTTATAGTGTTTCATATTATTTACTAAAAATGGTAATAATAATATCATTTATTAGTTTAAACATATTTATTAAAAAACATAAAACAACATAAAAAAATCTACATTATTGTGATCAAACCATTTAGATTTATTACAATATATATATACAGGGTGTCCCTGAAATAAGAGTACAACGTATTAAAAATGGGAAGCCCTAATTTTATTACACCTTTTATCTAAATTAATTTTTCCAAAATTCCCACGCATACGTGAGGGAAAAAATGGCAAAGATATTTATTAAATATCCGTCACGCCACTGGTATTTGAGACACTACACTTCTAACCAACGAAGGTAGGGCAGGCAACACGCGACGTATAACTACGCTCTGAGTCTCAGTCTGTCTGGATCCTTACGCATGAACACATCGGATATGGCTTTTACCACACGCGAGTTGTTCGATATGATTTATGTCTACGGCGAAGCAGGAGGAAGTTGTCGAAGAACTCTACGTATCTACCGGCAGCGATACCCCAATCGTAGAACCCCGTCTTACACGTGTATAAAGGATACCGTGTTTAGATTAAGAGAAACTGGTCGATTGCTACCAAATTACGAAGGTCGCGGACGTGAAAGACCACGTCGAATTTTACGAGCCGAAGAAGAATTGCTGGATATTGTCAACAGAAATGCAGGTGTAAGTACACGTGATGCTGCAGGGCAAGTGGGGGTGTCACGCAGTACGGCACACCGCAATGATGTTTATTTCAGACAGCTGTCATTGATCAGATTACGCACAAGTGAATAGAGTTATTCATTAATAGATTCCACATTTTACTTTCAATATCTTCTTTGAAATTTGCTTTAAATTTCGCGTACGCAATATTATTGGAGTCGTTGACTCGTATCAGCTGCATACAATGATTATCTGTATATCACAGCTGTATTTACAAATGACCTTAAGATATAGTATAAACACAGATAGTGGATCCATGGGCGGCACATTCGTGACGTTTCAATGGGTTTTTAATTGTCTATTCGATATTGCAATTGGCGTACGAATTTTTGGATACTTATTCAGTATAATTTGGGTTTCCCATTTTTAATATTTTGTACTCTTATTTCAGAGACACCCTGTATATAAATTTCTAATGAAATTAATTTTAATACCCGTGACATACCACTTTTCCACATGCCAATTATTTCACCTTTTTGTGTCGCATTCCAATGTCGTCTTGGTTCCATAGTTTTTAATGAAAAATAAAAATGAAATTGCAAATGTATCTATTCTCACTACCTTCGCAATAGCAAATGTCTGAATAAATACATTTACGCACTCCCACCATTTGGGTTTATAAACAATTTTAAAGAAGAATAGTATACAGTAAAAAAAATTATACATCAAAGGCTCTTTTTCAACGAAACCACAAGATATATTTAAAAACATAATATGTTCTCTCTTACACACACAGTCATGCCATTTATTGCATTAAGGTCGAATTTTGTTTGTACCACCCATTTAATACGGTTTATTTTATTGAAATATCGTGCCGATTATGAGTGAACCTATAGTACATACAAGTTTCGCACCTAACAGCCCGCCAATGATAAACTGCACCGAACGTCGCCGCTCTGATCATTAGGGGGATACCGTCGTTTCCACACTCTGCTTACGATGTAATCTGCCAACTCTTTTTCTTGATGTACAGAAAAGACTTGCCCACTAACAACGAACTTGTTGCAATTGTCTCCTTAAAATTACTAAATTAATCATATGTAAATTTTTGGTACATACTGTATTTGTCGATGTAAGTAATTTGTTATTTTGAAAGACGAGATGTCACCCAGTTGATCAATATAATTAATTTTTGTGTCCGCGTACGCGCTACTAAAAATCACGTAGGCAAATGAGATTGCATGTTCACGGTTGCAACATTTCCTAAACCGTTTCTGGCGTAAAGCACACGCTTCACATATTAGGGTCATTAATCAACGAGGGAAGTTGCAGATAACACCTATTACGAAGACATGCAAGCACGCGCTACAATTATCGTGTCGTTAAATTTATCCTATGCGCTTTAGTGAATTGATTTATTTTCTCGGACCGATTAAATAATGGCTTTCCCGCGAGCTACAAGCATATATTCACATGTTTATTGATATCAGGAACGTTTCTACTCAAATCGTTAATAATGTTGCGAAATAAAGTGTGGACAAATGCGTGAAGATTCTCATATTATACGAAACGCCTCCAACTTCCATAGAAACTGCTAATGTAACATAAATTTAATATCACAATGGCCAATAGATTTATTATCACTTCAAGCAGACTCATTACTTTTCTATAATATATCTAATATGAAATAATAAATGAAGCATGTCTTGACCCCGACGTCAACTCAACTGATTTTACCCTACTGCGTGGTGAAGTGTCACTGCGGTGTTGACCTGTAACATTTAAGCATACTCAAATATCAAGGTAATAAATCAGACACTACGTTACCCAGAAATTTACCGTTGAAGAAATTACTATTACTGAAGCCAGACATATAATATCCAAGAGTTACCGATACTATTCCATCAAACCGATATGTGTATTAGTGAGTAATAAATTAATGGATGCCGGTTCAACGTGTACATAATAGCAACTAAGTATCGATTATATAATTATAACATTAGTCTCTGGTTAATTTGGACTAAAACAAATTGATTTTGAAATGGATGTATGCATGTGTACATAAATCTTAAGGAAGCGGGCAGAGATTTGTTCTATCTCCTTAATTAAATGCTGATAATATGTAGTTCTGTCATGCATTTAGTACAAGTCATTTATTTTATTAATTAATCCCATTTGTCATGAGAAGTCTTTTTGATCCCCTTATAAATAGCTATCCTTATAAATAAAATTGCCATAGATGCAGCTCTAAAACAACTATGTAAAAATCCTCTCATCATTTCCACTTTAAAATTGGCATGAATTGGAGTTATAGAAAATAAATTAAGAAAATTCAAACTGCGTTTTATTTAAAATATTTCGAAGAATATTAGAATATTACGTTAAAAAAAAAATATGATCATAAAACATCGTGGCAAGCTTATTAGATTAGATACACTTTATTTAGGAATTCAATCCAATTGCTTACACAGGTGTCGAGAGATATTACATGTATCTACATTTACGACTTCTTAAAAGAAAATCCACTTTTATTTTTCCTGTGTTCCACCTGAACATATATGAGGGATATTATTTTAAATTTTATACTTCTAAATGTGTGATTCTAACATTAGGGTTAACATTGCGTCTGCTTGTTAAGCTGATTTATTTTTTAATGTAAAAATAGATGTACAAAACTAGTTAATCTTCTGATTTGTTGGTTCTACTTGCGTGATTCTTATCGGAGTCTTGTCATTTCCACAAATACAAGAACGGAAATGTGTAAATACGTCGTCATTTTCGGCATTCGGTAAAGGCATCCTAGATGTCTTTACTTGATACTTGATGGATTGAAAGTAAAGCGATTTCGGCAGATAACAAAACTGTAGGCTTACAAACATAATCCGCGGTATGAATTGTTTCAGTTGGCTTAAGATATTAGCCTAAATTGTATACGTATGTTATACAGGGCGTCTATTACTATTAACTAATGCAAAATCATCATCTTCACTGGACGTTTAATACCTCTTCATTTCGTCTACAGCCGGGATAATGTGCACCAATGTGCGGCTACTTCGTTGTCAAATTATTAAGGACATGAGTATAGTTTTTGATTCTCAACTTACTTTTACTGAATACTACGCCTTATTAAATAAATCTGCGTTAGGGTTCATTATCCGTAACTATAAGTTCTTCTGTAACGTTGATACCTTGAAGACTTTTTATTTTTCGCTTGTTCGCTCACGCTTTAAAAATGCTTCTGTCGTTTGGTCGCCTTCTTATGCAAATCACAAACGTTAGGTGCAAAGGATGCAAAGTAGATTTGTTAAATTACTATGGTTCAGAACAAATCACCATCATAATACCTTCCAAAGAATACGGATCGCTCTAGACTGTTATTTCGTTTCAACATACATTGCTTCAAAGGCCTCAGCAAGCATCAACTTTGTGTTTAAAGTTGCCACAGGGTTTGTGGATTGCCCATCTCTTTTGGAGCTGCTTGATTTCCATGTGCTCAAGTTGATACCCGTCAAGAGGTAACTTTCTACTTACCTGTTGCTAGAAGTAGTATTTTGCTGCATTCTCCAATCTATGTTATGACATCCACACGTGTACTGGTGCTCAGCTAAACCGCTTCGTTTCCTTACCGACCTTCAATTATTTACGGTAACTTTTGCTTTTTTTTTAATCTTTTTAGCTATGTATTTTTACTTTTGTTATTTTTTATATGCGACTGTATTTTGTCATTATTAAACAAAGCAACTTCTCCAATTTGGACTCAGCGCCATCTAGAAACGTCCCTTGTCACCACCAATTTTCGTTAACAGTTTTGCCCATTTAACTTACCCATCTCCTTTAGAATATTATCTCTGGTTATACCAAAGAGTAGAAAATAATTTCTATTTTATGGATATACTTATATAACTACACTCCGCCAAAAAAGTATCGCATAATCTTTGTTTGTAGCATAAAGTTGTAAATATACTTTAATGCGCTCTAAGATATAATTTCTATGATTGTTTAAATAAAATACAGGCCAAATAAAAACAAGAACTCATACTTGAGATTTTTATTAAAACAAGAAATTATAATTTTGGAAAGAAAAATGTCATAACAGTAGCTTTTAATACTGAGTATTGCCACCTCTGGCTCTTATGACCGCTCGCATACGGTTTGACAGAGATTCGATTAACCTCCGTATATAAGCCTGATCCAAATTCTTCCACTCGTCACGGAGAGCATTTGCTAGTCCATGCAGGTCCGCTGGGGCAACATTTTGGGTTCGCATCCGTCTGTGAAGGAGGTCCCACACGTGCTCGATAGGGTTCATGTCCGGACTTACCGCAGGCCAATCTAAAACTGGAATACCAACATCGTTAAGGTATTCCTGGACGATTATTGCAACATGCGGTCGTGCATTATCGTGCATTAACATGAATTCGTTTCCTATAATTGGCGCATATGGTACTACATGTTCTTCTAAAATGTCCGTTATATACCTGTGGGCAGTCAGTGTACCTCTGTCTACTGGTACTAACTCTGTACGACCTGTTAAACAGATGCCTCCCCAAACCATAATAGAGCCACCAGCGAAATTAGGTCTAGGTCTGATATTACACTGCGAATAGCGCTCACCGTCTCGTCTGTACACTGAGATACGCCTATCTGAGGTGTAAAGACCAAATCTTGACTCATCTGTGAAGAGTATATTGGCCCAGTCATTAATGTTCCAATTTACATGTTCTCTGGCAAACCTTAAGCGAGCCACTCGGTGGTTCCTAGTGAGACGAGGGGCTGTTACAGCTACTCTAGCTCTTAATCCACTCTGTCGTAACCTATTCCGAATAGTTTGAGTACTCACACGAGTATTTCTGACTCTAGCCAAGTCGTTCTGCAATTGTCTCGCAGTTACATGTCTTCGACGTAATGCTTGTAGTAGTAAATAGCGGTCATCTTGGCGAGTAGAACATCTTGGACGACCTGGTACAGGTCTTCTACTGTAAATGCCTGTTTCCCTGTATCTGGCTACGGCTCTAGAAACACTTGACTGATTGATGTTCATCAAATTAGCAACGTATGCTTGAGATCGTCCATCTTCGATTAAAGCAACTATAGCAGCCACTTGTTCTGAAGTTAAATTGCTCATTTTAGTTTTAAAAGCGTTGGTACAGAACTCTGACTTCGCACTTTAAAATTTGTCCATATAGGAAGACTTTCAATAAACAACTGAACAAACCTTACACATATGCATTTTTCTAAATGTGTTCTTTTAGAAAAAAATAAAGTAAAAACGCTAAGTTCCATTATTTTGTTAGTGTTTTTATAGTTCACATACACGAGGCAAACTTTTTGTGAACGTATAAAAATATCTTGGTTCATAAATGCCCTTTTTTAGTTTATGCGATACTTTTTTGGCGGAGTGTATAATTAACTATAGTAGTATTAAAAGTGCATGAAGATAACTGCTAGCTCCGTGGTATTGTGGAAGAAGGTGGCAGAGTAGATGCCTCCCCACCGTTTAGTTTGCTTAGATTGGGGCTATAGAAATTCTTCTTTGAAGAAAAACTTTTACTGGATTCTATCCATCACTAAACTAAAAAGATAATTTTTAGTTCTATATGATTATAAAAGTAAACCTATATATCTTGGAGGTTGCTACCGAATAATTTTTATTGCCACATCAATTATTAATCATCAGAAACACAAAAGAATGTATAAAATTTCAAATATTCCACTAACACCATTCCAAGTGTAAAAGATATTCGGTGCAGGAATTTCGTGGGTTCATTACGGTCGGCGATATAAACAAACCATTGAATACATAAGCGACTATAAAGAATTTTTACAATCGTCCTAAAAATTTATAACGTCCTCCTAAAAAATTTATCGTACAATTTGTGGTTTGGATGCACCATTAATCTCTTATACAGTACTATTAGATATGTGGGTCTACGGCCCTAAGCGCCCTTAATCAAACCGCCACAACTACGTTGAAAATATTACTTATCTCTCATGCTACTTATACTGTAATCATAGCATTGTATATGTACGTACATCCCGATTACTTGTTCCGACGTATGCCAGGTAATAAAAATTGAAGATATGTCATCCATTATACGGACGAGATTAAGATTTATCTGCAAGTGGCCTGTGAACATGTAATAATATACATAATACATACATACGATGTGTTCATTATGATGTGTATTTCATGCGCAATCGAAACTATAAATTTAGATCAATAGAAATATTAGAAATTAAAAACGATAATCTGACAATTACAATAGTTATTTGTATCACTAGGCCAGAAACTATAGTTTTGCGAGTGTGAGTACGGTTTGTGGGGCCGAGGCGAAGCCGAGGTCCCACAAGTGCGAAGAGTTTCTGGCCGTGTGTTACACACTATTTTTTGCGTCGACAAATCTTAATTTTATTGAAAATAATAATAAAAAAATTGACGCTAGCGCATTAACAGTACAGGTTGGCAATATATGTTACATATATGACATTTGAGTTTGACACCCGGATTAAGATACCTTAGTATTTTGACGTTTTAATTTTCTTGGTTAGTTTTGGTACATATTGATATTCATCAATAATAAGGGCAATGGAGACTCCAGCTCATATTACACAGGTTGCGCAACAAGTTATTAAAAATTTATTACTTGTAAAATCTTCCAAAAATCGAATTGGAAAGAATTTGAATTATTTGAGAGATTGTGTAACGAAAATTCTATCATCTGTCATCGAATCTACAATTAATCACAGAAATGTCAGCAATTTGATTATAGTGTTGCCAACTTTTAGTGATCTTTTCCCGGCCTAGGCCGGAGAATGGTAAGTTTCCGGCCGATTTAAAGTAATGCAAAATCAGTGCTTCTGGACGGAGGCACAAAAAATATATAAAAACTCCTTAAGTGAAACATTTATCTGGAAAAATAGATCAAACTATGTTTCTACTGCGACATTTGTCCTAAAGAAAATTTTCGATCTATCAAAAAAAAATCTTTATTCAGTGATTTTAACTACATATAAGTATTTGCCAACATAAACAACCATTTAAAATGAAGTAGTTTCCTGTCATGGAACCAGGAAACAAAAGTAAATTGGATCTGGCAAGTACATTTGCAAAATGCCCGCCATTCGCAGCAACCCGAGCCCTACAACATGTTTTTATGCTGGTGAAGACCTTTGCGAGGACTCTTTTATATCTTTTGTTGCAGCAACGACTTTATATACCCACCAGTTCTAACGCTGTGTTCACCGGTGTCTCGTATACAGAGGTACGACCTCAGGAAAAGAAGTTTAGTGGAGTTCTGAGTCGGCGAGGCCACAGTTGTTCGTTTTAGCTGGTTCTAACTGCCGTTCTCAAGTGTAACGGCTTAGTATTAACACCCTGTATATATGGTAAATTCAAATGATGAATGAACAAATGTAATAAAAACTATATACATTTCCTTTTCATTTCTCGAAATAGAATAAGTAGATGATTTTGGTATATCATATTTATAGTTAGCAATAATAACGCTAATAATGTTTGACACTTATTGTTCTTCTAATGTTATCAAAATTACTTTCCATTTTTGTCATATTGCACAATTGACATTTGTTCATTGACGTTCCTGTCATTGTTATTTTAATCATATGGATTGGTTTGACATTAGAAGGGATGCCAAGTCATATTTCCTTTGAGCGGCCCACTTCAGTTCAGCATTTATGCTCTCACTGCATACATTTTTCGGAACTACTTTTTGAGAACACATCGTGTAATAATAATAAAAAAAAATACATGTAACTGTATTTATAAGCCTGATAATTACCGAAAACTTGCGAAAAAAATTAGGGGTGCAATTTAAAAAAATAAAATGGCCGAGGAGGGTAAAAGGCTATTTATACGGGGTGTGTAATAATGGCAGACTTTGATGTACAATGTCGTCTCATTTCCAATGGATTTTACTGCAACTTTTTATCTCTATTACTTTCCGAGCAAATGCGTGCGAAAATAGATGTGGGACACACTGTATATATTTTGAATGAGTGGTCACAAGACCCACAGAAGGTGCTCGTGAGGTCGCTCGTTTCAATTGACGCATCCTGTATACACCAATGTATATCTATTGAGTCTGTATACATTTTACTTTTAATTTGCGTGTTGCGTTTACTATTCTTGACAGTTCGTATTATTATTTCAATAGAGAATATTACTAAAAGCATATGTAATATTCTAAAATAAGGTTTATTAATCATGGATTTAATACAATATGTGATTCGGTATGAAAAAGCGGTTAGATCAGAAATAGACTTTGTTTATAGAAAAACGTGAACATTAATTAAATCTGTAAAACGTTTTCTATGTATTTAGGGTTGTGAATCCTGCGTTGTCGAGGACAAAAAAGAACTTACTTATGTTTTCTTGTTGCTACAAATTCATAAGCTGCAGGAATTGATATTTATATATTATATTATTTTTTGTGAACGAACGACAAAACGTCGCACCATATGACACTTTTTTTATTATGAAATTTGAAAACAACGCAGAAAGTTTGGGTACGTTTTAAAATCAATCTGAGACCTCTTGAGCGCAATTTATTTTCTACAGTATACAGAGTGAATACTTAAAAATGTCCTTATTGTTGAATGTTATTAAATAAGTGTATATTTCTCCTAAATCCTTTTCATTTTTAAATGCTCAATCTCTATACGGTAGAAGGTAAATAAAATGCGTTTAAGGGATCTCAAGTTGATTTTAAAAGTTGCTCAAACTGTCTGTATTATAACAATTTACAAGGAACGTATTGCTTAAGTTTATATTTTCTTATTCCCAGTTCGCTTTTTTGACATTCTTTTGAATTTAAGTAAAATATTTTTCACTTCTAGCAGATTCATCTTAAATAATGCGACGATTAACCTCATCGAATATAATGGCAGTTGTGTTGTTACAGCACGAGCGATAACTTACTCGGTAGCAATGTAAAATACTAAAAAAAACCATAACGCCCGTCCGTCTAAATGGATCAACGTATACACTTTTATTGAGCTAATAATAAGCATGGTGCTTTCTTCGAGATACGCATGGAGACAAGTATATCTCGATGATACTTTTTATGCATGTGCCCGTAAGATTTAATTCGAGATAATGTAACAATAAAGAAGCGGAAGGCCAAATAGATCGTAGCCGCGATACGATGCAATACAGCGGAGAAAATCTTTTATTAATGTACGATATAGGTATAACAATGATAAGTAGTTGCACAAGTCGTGTTTGATGTTACATATCTGCTACGGTCCATCACCGTAGCGTTATTTGATTTAGTATTGTTCTGCATCGACGTCAGTTTGTTTCCTAAGTTGATTTATTTCGATTTCACAATGTGGAAGCAAGCGTTCTAATAGTTTAATAAGTTATGGTGGTGCCTAAACTCAATTCAATATATATTGTCGGATAGTCGAGTAAAAAAAATGTTGCATTGTATGGCTGTTTGCGTGTTTTCGCTGTTCTATAATATAGTATCTATATATAATATAATATCTATTTTTTTTGTGTAATATAGATTTTCCTAAATGTCTTTGCGAGTTTTATTACGTTTTTTTTCTTTTTAAATGAAATAAATATTTTTAGATTTTGCCGAATCTATTTCATATATTTTTCTGGATTTTATAGGTAATAAATTATTAATTGTAGTATTAGCAGTCTCGCAAATTTCAGGAGGTGTACATTGTGCTTCCTCATCAAAATTCATGTTATAGGAACAGCATTACTTATTAATATACAGTGTGTTAAAAAAAGGTTGTCCGATATTTTACCCAACTGTAGTACTGGTGGAAATAAACAAAAAAGTCTTAGTCAACATGGGTCCGCAATTCAACTGTTTTTGACATATAGTCGATTGCATATTGTTTTAGTAAGATAAAAATTTTCAAAGAGATTCTGATCGCAATGTAAATTAAACAAAGTAAAACTAAAGAAATTGTTCTACATGTCCACCGTTCCTTTCTAAGCACGCTTCACACCTTCTTATGAAAGATCGACGCAATCTTTCGAAAATTCCTGGAGTCCTCCGAATTTCCTCGCAACAATTTACGATTCGCTGCCTGAGTTCTTCCAAATTGTTTACAGATCGTGCGTACACTAATTGTTTTAGATGCCCCCAAACATAGAAGTCTAGAGATGTCAGATCAGGGGACCTAGGAGGCCATGCAGTTGGTCCACCCCGTCCTATCCATCTCTCGTTGTAATCTTGATTTAAGAAATTTCTAACTACGATGTAAAAATGCGCAGGAGCTCCATCGTGCATAAACCACATATTTAATCTGTTAAAAAGTGGCACGTCTTCCAACAAAACGGGTAATTCATTTCTTAAAAAATCCAAGTATACGTGTCCCGTTAAACGATTAGAGAGAAATACTGGACCAATTAAACAGTTTCCAAAAATAGCAAGCCAAACATTTAGCGAAAAACGGTTTTGGTGATGCAGTTCAACAACAGCATGGGGATTTTCATCTGCCCAGACGTGATTGTTATGAAAATTGAATATTCCGTCTCTTGTAAACCCAGCCTCGTCACTAAATAAAATCTGAGTCGCAAAATTAGCAGTTTCTGCCAGCTTGCATCATAATCGAGAGGAGCAAGAACTTGCACGCGTTGAATGTGGTAAGGATAGAGCTGCTGTTCCCGCAGAATTCTCCAAATGAGAGGATGACTGACGTTCAGTTCTGCGGCAAGTCTTCGGGTACTAATATTTGGGTTGTCTTTTACCCGTCTCAAAATATCTAACTCTACTGCGGGAGAAGAAACTGATCTAGGTCTACCAGAACCACCATTAATTTTAAATGAACCAGTTGCGGACAGCCGGATATGAAGTCTTGAGAAAATCTTACTCGGTAACAACCGATTTGGAAATTCTTCGGCATACATACGCCGTGCTTCAGTGGCATTACCATTCGCACGACCGTACATAAAATGCATATCGGCCATTTCTGCATTTGTGCACTTATGCATAATTTGAGAACAAAAAAAAATTTACGCAAATGTTAAATAATCTGATGACAGATGTCTGACAGAACTAATTTTAAGTCACAATCAGTTGTTTGACAAAGGGAACTATTCTCAAAACCGAAAACTGTTTTTTTTTATTTTAAAATATGCAATCGACTATATGTCAAAAACAGTTGAATTGCGGACCCATGTTGACTAAACCTTTTTTGTTTATTTCCACCAGTACTATAATTGGGTAAAATATCCGACAACCTTTTTTTAACAGGCTGTATAATTTTCAAAATTTTATAAATTTTAAATTAAATAAAATGACAATGGACAAATGTTGCCAACTTGAAAGAGGCTGGATTAATTGTAATAAATTCTAACATATTATTTGATATTATTAAAAATAGTTTCTATTCGTACAAAAATTATTGTACAAACCTCGTGCCTGATACATTTCGCGAATTCGTGCCCATTGAAACTGCAACTCATTCGCGAAATGTGTTATTACACTCTTGGTTCATAAATAATTTTATATCGAATTTAAAGTTATTTTTTACCATGTATTTATAGTTTTCCTGTTTCATATCGTTGTCCGGTTAGTTATTTCAGTCACAGCATATAAAATAATTCCAATATATTATCACGTGTATGATGTAGATATAATAAAATTCAATATTCCTAAAAAGAAATATTATTTTGATTGAGTCGTAATAAACAGTAGCTGTACGTATACAAGTCGGCATATATAGAAAAAAAAATATTGTTTTTTATAGGTTATGTGCACGGAGAAAACAGATATATGACGTTTAAAAATAGAATTGTTTAATTGAGATGTGTTTATTCGAATTTCAACTCCCTCATCAACGTAACGTAAATAAAAGAAGGAAAAAACAGAATGCTCCCGATGAGCACTTAAATTTCATTCCGTTTCACTCACGGTCTATATTTAATTGATCGCATTACGCAACGGTTTCCATAAAGGAGTTTTATGGAAAGTATTAAATATGATTTATGTCTGTGATGGTGTTCGCGGTCGCGGCTACATGCTGCTTTATTTTAAATTAGCCGAGCGATTTGACCAACTTCGAGTAATCTGCATTATTAAGCGCCACGACCACAACATTCCATTGCATAATACATGCACACAAATACATGCGAATAATATATATGTATATAGAACATATAACATCGACTTGGGAGACCAAAGAACGCTGGACATCTACATATGTAAGTGTGCCACTGCCAATAGAGATTTTAATTGGCCCTTATTGGACATAAGAATTCCAGCATTTGCGTTTTATTGTTCCGTGACCTTGCTCCTATATTTAGTTGTTTAACTGTAGTCCTATTTGCATACTTTTCTTTATTAATGAATTGAAGCGATTGTACGAGCCGGCACAATTTAAAATCAATAACGATGGTACACAAATCCTTCGATGCAAATGTATACCAATGATTGCTGTTTTCAAGCAGAGTAAATTTATAAAAATATCGTAATATAATATAAAAGGTTAGCGCGGTTTCTCTATTGAGAAGTCATCTGATTCTGAGCGGAAGTAAAACTTGAAATAGGAGGGAATAAAGCAAATAAACAGATTAACCTTTGGACTGTGGACTTTGGTTATTAATTTGTACCATTCAATATTGTTAGCTTTAAAATTATCCAGTTAAAAGCACACAACTTCGATTTCTATTGCATATAGCAATTGATTGCCTACGTGAGCTAAAAAATAGATACCGTATGTATTTATATTCTATTTTCCAGAGGGATGGTTGTAAGAATTAGAGTCATTTATTTAAATAAACACAGTGGTCTAGAATTTTCAGATTATGCTTCCATGACTTCTAACTCTATCTCATTCATTTTTTACAACACAATATTTCTATGCACAATCATTATCATAGCCCATTTATACGGTTTTCCCTCATTGTATATCTTAACCATGTTTTGATGCGTCTCAAACTGCTAAATAAGGGAAAGACTATATTAGTTTCTTTAAACACTTCAACCATTTCCAGATCTTAGGCTCTGTCCATCAAGGTGTGTCCAGCTCACACATGATACCACAATTCAGTGTTAGACTGAAACTCTTTCAGATCGCACAATTCAGCAACCGATTTTGCTATATGTATAAGATCTTCAACGTTCATATTTAGCATAAGATAAGGATGTAGGCATAGTACAGAAAAGGCCAGCACGTTCCCTATGGAACATCTGGGCTCCAACGCCGACATTACGGAGTCGAGGTATGGATTAAGTATCGTATGAACACGTGCATTTTGAAAATTTTGTGGCAAAAGTTAAATAACTTGGCAACCTTGCATTCGAAATTTGAAACGAACATATATATTTGTGCATTTATTATAACAAATCAGCATGCTTAAGCAAATAAGTTGAGTACGGTTCTGAGAAGCTGATACACCCCGTGAACGTAAAAATATTTTTAAAACGTGCTCTTTCTCCGTCAAGAAAGATGTCACATTGAAAAATATTTTATGATAGATGTTAAAGTCAATACCGACCGATATTGGACTATTGACTCACTCTGTATAATACTATAACAACCAGCCGGGTTAATTATTATGCAAGGCCTTAATAATTTGTATTAGCTTATTTCCAGTTACAGATGTCACATGCAAATTTTGAAAAATAGCTGAAAGCCTCGTAATTCAAATGTATCAACAATGTCTTGTCGAAAAACTATTGCAGGAAATAATAAACCAGATAGTTGTAAAAAGTATAAAAGGTGTAAAATATACAGCAAAACAGGCACAGTAACTGTATAATAAATACGTCAAAAATTTGTGACTAAGTATAATAATTATCCATCTTGAAAGATGTGTGCTTAGTCGAGAGAAGTCAATTTCCGCGTGTTTGAGGCTAAGATATTTTCATTATATCAATTAATTTAGCTATATATGTATATATAAATTTCTTGAAGAAACCAATAATTATATCTTCCATAATTGCAGCAGGTTTCAAGTGGCTACTGTGTAAAACATAATTGGCTTTTCGCAGCAAATAATTTATTGGGAGATAAATCAGAAAATTTTAGCAACTGTGTATACGATAAATAAACGTGCTACATGTAGACATGTATAACTAAAAACGATAACATAATAATCACTGGAATATTTGCCAAATGTTTTAATGTAAATAACCGTTACATATTAAAAGCAATAAAAAAAAGAGTAATATCTGTGTTTTGAACCATATTTAATTGACGAAAAAAACACTTGAGAGAGTTAGCAGTCGGAATTCTTGACATCAAAGCCTTTCTTTTTTTATTAGTTTTAAAACAGAAACAACGTTGTCAGTATTTTTATTATCATTATGTTACGCTGGCCTCTAACCTACAAATATGACAATGGAATCCAAATGTCAGATCAGATTCCCCACTATTAAACATTCATAGACATTCTAACACCCACCGCGCCTTTCTCGGGTATAAAATATGAAAAATATATCCTATTAAACGTTGCCCTTTAAACCATACCGCGATTTTTACCTACAGGAAACTCGGCTCTTTCATTACAACCGTAATAGTTTCAACACCTATACCTAGGGGTGATAAAATACCCATTTGATTTGCACTTATCAAACAACGACAGGTTAATAACTTTATTATATCTCGATCTAGTTGAAAATATTGGATTCTAAATCACAGACACGCCGATAATTTCACTCGAATAAAGCTGAATATACTCTACGTTCAATAAACCCACACGTCATGCAGTTACACGGTTACATTCAGGTAGTTCAATCTCGGCCTATGAAAACGATCGTGGGCGAAGAAACGCTACAAATACACACAATTGTACGTAACGTAATAACGACAATAAATAGCTGTTAAAGTCCAAACTCGGATGAGTGTACATACGTAGGTTTGTGAATCGGGAACTAGTATGATAAGGACGAGTATAGATATTTTTTCCATATTTGAAATCTTATTCAAGGTATAATAATGTTAGGATGTTTATTTACCATTTTATGCGATAAATTCTTACATATACAGATCTATTCTTTAAGATGTATCATTAATAAATTGACAGTTCACTTTTAAGAGTGAGGGATATCAGCTGATGGAGTCGACAGCCAGACGCCTTAATATTCAAAATATTAATAACATAACACCTTTATCAACTCAACGGTTCAATTGTAAACTTCATAAAAATAATGTACCCGAAACAAAACTTTACCTATGGTGTTGTCCTTTCATTTTTCATGCAAAATTATTATGCTAGATCGTTTAGCGACACCTATGAATTTACCATAGAATACGACTTGTGACAATAACATTCAAACAGAAACTAAAATCGCAATAAAACATTCTAAATGATCAAGCGAAATACGGATGGGGCGCTAAGAGAGAGGCGATGCCATAATATCTTTACTAGTTTGGTCGCATCGATAAGACTTGTCTAATAAACAACTTAAGTGTTCCATGTCAGAAAATATTTAATTAATTTCCCTTTGTCTAAGGTATTTTGTCTTAGACGAATATATATTAAGATTGTTCAATAAAACTTATTAGATTAAGGTATTTGTAAAACGTTCTCCATTTGGGCAAACTTTCGTGAACCGCGATGTAAACACGTATGAATAGCTTTAGGGTTGTTTCGGTTAATTTATTTCCGGATAAACATATGCAACGCGTAACGTGATCCGACTACACAAAATAACCGAGCTCGTCCAAAGAATTTTAAAAGGTAACAAACAGCCCGTTAATAAATTACCATTTGAATGATTTAACTGAGATTTAATGGCTGGTGTTAGAGCACTGCTTTGAAATCTGCTGTATGTCCGTTACTACTCTATTCTAGTCATAACAAAATTATAAATAGTAAAAAACAAATTGATTTATATGCCGTAGAATATAGTTCAAGTTTAAAGTCGACCAGCTGATGTCGTTGTGTAATGCCGGATGATTTTGCTTCATAAAGAAATAATTTTTGCAAGGTGAAGCGGGTGATATGTATCTACCTATTTAATATGTGGGTTAAGTTGTTTTTCTGGGAGAGCAATGTGTGACCCTATTACATTTCGAGCTTTATCGAAAAAAAAAACCTTCGAAGTATCTATATTTAAAAGATTTCTTATTTACATAAATGTAAATCTAAACATAATTGTAAGGAGAATGCTTATAGATGTATACAAAGCACCTACATATTTTGGCATTAGGATGTAAGCGTCTGGAATCAACGAAAAGAGATCTGCCATTTGAATGGCATCAATTCCAGTATTTTACGACGTCTATGTTTACATCTGATTGGATAATGAGGGGAGTTGTAAAATTTTACATTTGAGTAGGTACGCGAAATTTATCTAATTTTTTTATTTGTTTATTTTAGCTTCTGGCAAGGTATTGTAATATAATACTGTAGTCTAAGTTTATGGTTTTAAAAAGAATATGAGGTACATTTTCCATTATTACTAACAATAAATTGACACACTGATCCGAATCGGTTTCGTATTTGGAATTCCTGCCCGTATATTATGTAATGCATTCTCTATTTATTTAATCATATTTACCAAATGACACCTATCATTAATTTGCTTTGCACTAACAATAAATTCATTTATTAGACATACAGTTTAGTTTTATTGCTGAAGATGATTGTGATTTTTCAACAGTTTTTATAGATACTTTTCCTAGATCTATCAAATTTTTATGCATGTTCACGTTTCTGAGACGTCAGTTTTTTACGCACTGAAAAAAGTATTGCAACTGTATTAAAAGCTTACAGAAATGCGACAAATTATTAAGATTCTTTATTAAAATACTATTTCTAACGCATTTAAATTGAGAGTTTTATTTTGAACTCCCCCTTACTTTGATTATTCGCAAAAAAATATAGGTGTTTAATACATGTGAGCATATCTGTATTTATTTGTTGCTAATACGTTTAATAAATGACCACATTGTATGGCTTTGTTTGGCAAATAAAAAAAAAATACTTATATAATTTTTTTTTAGTAATTATTGCATACATAAAAAACATTAAAAACAAAAAAACAAACAATATAGAGGGATTATACAGCTGAAAAACAAAGAAAAAAATTATAATATAAATACATTGATTTACTCTATTTTTTGTTTTTTTTTTTTTTTATTTATATTTGCATTAAATTTTTTTCTTGCTTTGGATGTGGCAAAAGATGTTATCAGACTGGATACATTCAAATTTTTTGCTACCACATTTTCAATAGAAATGATTGCCAGATTAGATAGCCGGTCTTGACTCATTGTATTTCATAAGTAATTTTTTATTAATTTTAATTTTGAAAACGTTCGCTCTGCTGTTGCTCTACCGTTACAGGAACAGTAAGAAATATCGTACAGACTGTTACAATTTCAGAAAAGCTACTACTTGATGAACAATTATCAATTCACATAAATTTTAATAGATCCTTTACCGAATTAATTTGGGTTAGTTCCTCGCGGAAGCATTGTCGAAAAGATAAAATTTGAGCAGAAATTGCTTCTGTAATGTCATTTTTGTATAATGTGTGTAATTTTTGTGCCATTTTAAATAAGTCATCGTCTGTACTGTTAATTAATATATCTTTACTTAATATTTTGAATGTTTGATTTATGTGACAGAGACCTTTAGATCGATTTTCTAATTGCAAAATTAAAATATCCAGTGTTTTCAAAAAAACAGTTATTCTGAAATTTTCTTCATTAGTTTCAACGCAATAATGATTTTTAGTTTCGTCGAAAAATAATTTTGGGCAAGACCTCCGTTTTTCTGAAAACACTGGACTTATTCCCCATTTTATCGCTAACTGCCCCGCTTCACTTTTAACGCAATGAAACTGCTCCCGAAGTTCCTTCATATTTCGTAAGGCATTCTCGAATAATTTTGCAGCTTCACTAATACTTTGCGATTTTTTTTAAAGTAGTTTCGACAGAAGATCCGTGGATTGCAAAATCTTTGTTTCAAACACCACTAAAAAAACAGTTTCAAATTTTTCTAAAAATTTTTAAGTGATTTTGCTTCAACAATTTCATTTTTTATTTTACTTGTTAAAATAATTTTTGAAAGTGTTTTCAATATGTTTAAAAAATTAAATCGTAGTGCATGTAAGGTATCGTGCCTAGAGGACCATCTTGTAGGCACTAATCTCTTTAACTTTATTGTATCGCTGTCTTTGTCAGTTGGGTAAGAGTGATATCTCTGATGCAAGACGTGTACACAAATAAAATTGTTTTTAGATTGAACACGAAATTTTTAATGTGTAAACTGTGTATGGTTTATAATTTGTATAATAGTTTATTGATAGGATTAGTGGCCACGGAAAAAGACCTATGGGGTCGAAATATAAGCGTATAAAGTAACTTCGGGATTTATTTTCTGATTACTCAACGTTGGAGAAAAAATGCACCAATTTAGTGAAATATAAACATACATTATGTACAAAACTGTTTGGGGCATTGATTCTTGTAAAAGAACGAGAGGTAAACCACGGGCCCCGAGGGACCCAACGTTATGTGCAAAGCAATTTAGCATTTCGGACCTTGTAAAAAAAAGCGCGAAGAGGACCGGGCCCTTTCGGGGTTCGGGCCCTGGATCCGCGAAACTCGCGGAACCATGTTCCGTACGCCACTGATCTTGAGAATGTATATAATTATGGAATTAGCACGCATAGTTACCAAACAATACGTTACAATAATAGCCGATACTTTGTTTATTGTCTTGTTTCTTTAATTCACGGAGTATATTTATTTTAATATTACAATTTTCAGGAAGATGTACGCAGTTGAACGTCAGCGACACCTGTAACTCTCAAACCTTACGGGATCTTTGAAAGTGGTAGTTTAAAAATAGCTCTATATTAATCATTCGGTTAGGAAGATTACCGAAAGCAAAACAAACTTGACACAGGAGACGAAGACTTCGAGAATTTATATCATATTTTTCTGAGGATCTCAAAAATATCGACAGCCTAGAATAGCCTTTGGATACGTAAACATTTACGTTCATAAACTAGGTATGTAGGCACGTGCATACGGTAATATATTATAACCACGACTCAAGTCGTATCATCTCTCGCACAACGTTTAACACCATAGCGGGATACGCCATAAATAAGGATCGAACTCTCCACTCCGGACTTAATAACAATAATGCCTCATTGAGACTGTTTATCGGTTATTGTAAACGGACCGATGAAATCGAATTAATTTAAATTTATAATTGCCGGGATCGTACCTATACTTATGCGCACGCGGAAAGAAGACAATAGCAGGATAAATTGCCGCCATTTAAATATCGAGAATTTATTATTTCTCTCTCACATTAATTATACCGTCTGTATGGAAGCTGTATTGTGAACGTTTGGGATGATTTATCGTCGACACTTTTGAAGAATACTCACAAAGTAGTGGCTGTATTTCGATTTTTGTTTAGATCCTAGCAGACGTCCGGAATTCAATCGTGAAGGAACAATAAACAAAGTATCGGCTATTATTGTAACGTATTGTTTGGTAACTATGCGTACTAATTTCATAATTATATACATTCTCAAGATACAAAACGGAGAACAAAGCCATACAATGGTGGTTATTTATTAAACGTATTAGCAACAAATAAATACAGATATGCTCACATGTATTAGACACCTATTGGACATGACTGTGCCTGTCTATAAAGGGGTGGTATGGAGTGGGAAGGGGATTTCCATTTACAATCTATCTAGTTTTGGCCACGTTTTACCATTGCGTTGTATTTTATATGTCGGTTTTGTTAATATAATGTTAATCATCCCAAAATGCACGTTTGCTTTATTTTAAAACAAATTTACAAGCTATCATAAATTCGGATAGGCTAATATGTACGTCAAGATGTTAGACAGTGCGCGAGTAATTACCCTATGGTGCGCTCTTTGAAGTTGAGATCAATTTCCGCCTTCTGTTATGACATTAACGTAGCACTCTAATAAAATCTAAAGCAAATAAACAGCGTACAAGCCATCCGTCAAACTGCTGGAATGCGATATTACGCACACTCGCCATCCAGTAAATGTAGAAAATGTACGGACGTTCAACCGGCAACCGTCTTTTTGTAAGTAGGCAAT
Organism: Cetonia aurata; assembly: GCA_949128085.1. Lineage (NCBI taxonomy): Eukaryota > Metazoa > Arthropoda > Insecta > Coleoptera > Scarabaeidae > Cetonia > Cetonia aurata. The sequence continues at coordinate 64,721,401 of OX421883.1, read as the reverse complement.
AATTTACCCGGAAAGTTTACTTTCCGATTTCGGCCATGTATGCAATATTCGTATTTTACATATCTTCCAATGTGTATGCGCGCAAGTAGTTTTAAGCACATTTTACCGCTGCCAGAACTATTTATGTTTACGGCTATTCACATGAAGATTTGCTTCGTTGTTTAGAAGATATAAACACTGTCTGGCACTCTTGTGCAAGATAAAAATGCAAACATGATCTGAACTTTCTTCGCACCGATCTAAATATTTCAAATATTTTACTGATCCATTTACCCAAAATCTAAGCATAAGCAACTTTAATAAAATTAGCGCTTCATTTTGATATTAAAGGAATAATCGTCAGTTAAACCAAATATATAGGAAAGATGAGCAATAATTATATTGTTCTCAGCACAGGAGACGTTAAAGTAAAGAACATTGTTTGTTTTAGTTGAGTTGAAAGTATTGTTAATCTTTAACCAGTGATATGGAGTCTCACAGGCGTCGCGCGTGTTGCGAATTCTTAGAATTCTGAGACCTCTCTGAGGTCTCAGTAGCTTTTGTTTTAGCTGCCTCCTTCCGTGGTCTATTTACTAGCCCACGGAAGAAGGCAGACGTGTTGTCGATCGTATAACACGTGAGTAACACTCGCCAAAAAATCAGACGTAGCCTGTCAGGCTTCATGTTCCTAGTTGCCAAGTATTTTTTTGAACTATTTTCTTTCTTTTTATATTTTGTAGTACAAAATGGCAGAAAACGGTAATAAACGTCAACGTCCGAAAAAAATAATGCGGGTAGACAGTCCGTCATTTAAAGAGGAAATTGATTCCCCGTTGCTAGCTTCGGACCAATCTGATAGCGAAGGTGATTTTTAAAGATTTTGAAGAATTTGTATTATATCTGAGAGCGACCCTTTACACCATCATGAAAATGATCGAGTTGAAGATTCAGAGGAGGGTCAGATCGCTCCAGAAGAAGCTAACAGTGATAGTTCCGTAGATGATGACAGCCACGCCTGTCTCGAAATTACGGCGGTCAAATTTTTATTACGATAAAAATCGTTGTAAATGGTCAAAGGCGCCTCCTAATACTAAGGTACGCAACACTTCAGCATAATATAATTTACTCGTGCTTGTGCCTCAAAATTGACAGTTCAAGACGAAAAGGACTCTTCCAGCATCTGGAATAAACTATTTGACGAAGAAATGCTAAATCAAATTTTGATCTCGACAAATAATAAAATCTCCAGTTACAGGATAAAGTTTGTTCATCAGAATAAACCTGAACTGAAAGACACAGATACGACTGAGCTAAAGGCTTTTTTGGGTCTTTTACTATATTCAGCTGTCTTGAAATCTAATCATGAACGCTCATGCTATGTATTTGCTCGAGATGGTACAGTTTGCGAGATTTTTAGATGTTGCATGTAAGAAAATAGATTTCTTGTTTTGCTACTGTGTCTGCGATTCGCCAATCCAGATGAAAGGAAACAAAATGACAGATTAGCTGCTATATCTTTTATTTTCAACAAGTTTGTCAATAATTCTCAACAATTATATGAATTCAGCGAATGCGTCATCATAGTCCATTTTCGTGGAAGAAGTCATATGATTTCATAAACGCCAAAGAACCCAGGTAAATACGGGCTGGTCATACGAGCCTTATGTGATGCAAAAAATGCCTACTTTTATAATGGGTATGTTTATACCGGAAAAGGGTGAGGTGGTAAACGATTGATCAAACTGTTCGTGCCTATTCAGTGTGTCCTGCGGTTGACATAGCCAATCGAAGGAAGCAACCGAAATATGACTGCTGATAACTGGTTTTCTTCTATAGAACTCGTTGGTAAACTTTCAAAACGGACGCTTACTTACGTGGATACTATGAAAAAAATAATAAACGCTAAATACCTAGCGAAATTAAACCGCAAAAAACCGAAAAACCCAGTCTGGTTTGTTTGGTTTTACAAATAACAAAACTTTATACTCATACGTGCCTAAGAAGAATAGAGCTGTGATACTTGTGTCTTGAATGCATCTCACTAACGAGGTTGACGAGGATACTAAAAAGCCTGAAATCATTCTTTACTACAACGCAACTAAAGGAGGTGCCGACGAAGCAAACAAGAAATTTGTTCCAGCAACGCCGAACCAGAAGATAGGTGGCGTTCTACCGCATTCTGGATTTGAGCAGCATGAAAGCTTATATACTGCACAACATGCATCAACCCAAGATGATAGAAAGAGGAGATTTTCTAAAGACTTTAGCTCGTTTGCTAGTTCTCCCCCATACCCAGAGACGTGTACTGTGCAGTCAATTGTCGAGGGAGTTACGCTTAGCGATAAAGCGAGTTCTGGGTGACGATATGGTCGAAGAAGATGTCCAAAGTCATGAAACTAGTCAAGGCAAACAAAGGGCATGCAGATTTGTCCACCCAAATTCCACAGAATGACAGTGTACACGTGTGTCGGGTGTTGTAATCCCGTATGTTTGCAATGTTCTTGCTCCTTGTGCAAAAATTGCCAGTAATTTATGCTGAATTGAGTCATTATTTTTGGAAGTGACTATTTTGTTTTTTTGTTTCTTTCTAGATTAGATTTTAAGTAAAAGTGTTAACTTTATAATTTTTCTCGCATAAGGTCGACTGGAACGTAAAATAAGGATCTCATACCGACAGGCTGAGAAATACCACCAAGTGTTTCATTTCTTTTTTGATATTTTATAAAAAAAAGTTGATTTGATTTACTACTTAATGTTTTTTTTATTACATACCGATGGTTAAATATTAAGACTATTTTGAAACACCCATAACAAAAATGAATATAGCCTGTAGTAAGCCTGTGAGACGTCATGTTCTTTATAGTGTTATAAAGTTTGACATGTCACCAGTTAAGAGTTAATTATTCCCCTGTCAAATGTTAATCCAGAATTCAGCATTTTCAGAGAATCCATCAAATATCATACTGATCAACAATAAAGAAAATTAAAGGCAACAGATTTCCCACAACTGTATTATTAAAAGGACTACATTAATTGCTAATTGAACCGATATATTATTATAACAAACAGTTCATATCCATTACACTAAAACATCAAAGAGTATGTATGCCCCATGGATTTTACACCATATAGAACTTATTACGTATAAGTATAGGAAGTCATTTAAGAAAGTAAACAAACGCAAAGAATTTGCAACAACATAGTATGTCCCAATTATAGGTCACATATCCTGCTTGGATTTCATTATATACCCGATATTGCGAATATCAAAGAAGCCATCGAAAAATAAACAGATACCCCGCAGGAATAACATTCGTTTAAGTGCAGGGTCTACTCTAGGTGAGTGGCTCTTTCACAATATCGATCGATATTGGAAGAAAATATGATTCGAAAGTTATCGTATAAACATGTGTATATGCGTCGTGTTACGCTGTAAACAATACCTACGCATCCTGAAATAATAAATTTCCAGATAATATGTGTGAGTGGCCCACTTTTTTCTTTCTTTATTGCTACATGCCGAAAATTTATAGGGAGAATTTCCGATGGTTATTAGTATAGGGATAAGATTTTTTTGTGATTAAAAATCTAAAATATACAGTGTGGCAACCGTTCATAGCACGATGCATGTATTAGTAACTACTGGTCGACTATAAATGGGCGCGCCACCTTGAATTGCCACGCCTACTTAGCGGCACGCGGATGGCATTTACAAACGATAGCGGACGTATTATAAGTTACACGTAGAAATGTATTGGGGATATAGGCAAATCAAAGTCTTTTAGCGTTCTATGTTATAGCATAAGTGATTAATAACATTACATGTGGTAGAAAATACTATTCCAGAAAAATAAAAAGCACTGTTAGAGGTAGTGTGTTCCCGATATAAGTAAATATTTTTAGTTGTTTGAAGCATCAGATAATCACTGATAACATGTCAGTGAAGTAATTCATCACAGCCTCATAAACAACATAAAAAATCAAAAATAATAATCAGAACTCCTAAACTTTAAAATAAAAACTAAAATAATATTGTTCAACAAGTATAAAATCTAAAAACGCAACTATAATAAAATAATGGAAAATAAAATATTTAATTCTTAAAACAGAATTGTATTCAACATTGCAGTAAACCTGCAATTAGCTAAAAGAGAATATTATTCTTAAACAATAATAAAATTTGAAGTAAATTAATTTATTAAGTGTTCAAATAAACCTCCCTCTTGATAAGAATAGTAACCCAACCGATCATAAAAATTCCGACGAACATTTTTTAACATATCTGCTGTGACAGTATTACTGATTTCAATAATTCTCGCGCGCAGTTCTTCTAGGTTTGATGGCCGTTGATCACCGTATCCGTATATTGTATTTTGTAAAAAGGGCCATAAAACGAAATCGATTGGAGCTAGATCAGGGGACCGCGCTCGCCATTTAATAGGGCCCGAGTTACCGATCCATCTGTTTTCAAAAACCGCGTTTATAAAGTTTGTTACAATGCGTGTATTGTGTGTTGGGCAACCATCTTGCTGAAACCAAACTTCATTTATATTAAATCGCTCCCGTATTGCCGGAATAATATTATTTTCAAGTAACTGTAGGTATCTATTTCCGTTTAAATTACCGTCAATGAAAAAAGGCCCAATTATATGATTTCCAATGATACCTCCCCATACATTTAGCTTCTGTGGATACTGCGTTCGCGTTGGTATATTTAAATGTAGAATTTTACGGGACCAGTAACGACAAACTGCGCGGTTATGATGCCCGTGTAGGTAAAATGTTTTTTCATCTGTGAACAATACGTTGTTAAAAAAAAAATTGGTTATCGTGATATTTATTTATCATTCTTTCGCAAAATTCCATTCGGCGATAATAATCATCGGGAAGAAGTACTTGTGAACTTGTAAATTTGTATGAACGATATTTATTAGTACGTAAAATCTTATGAACCGTTGTTTTAGAGATATTTAATTCGCGAGCAATTTGTCGAGATGACATAGTGGGCTTTACTTCAACTAAAGCACATACTCGAATTTCTATATCGCTTTCATTCTTATCCGGAACAACTTTATTTTTATTATTTACTAAAGAAAATGTAGTTTCAAATCGATTAACGGTCCTAAGAATGGTGCTTGCATTGGGAATTTGACTTTCGGGGAAATTAGCAGCAAATAAATCCCGAGTTACTTCCGCGGAATTACCACCGTAAAAGTGTTTAATCATGAAGAGTTTTTGCTCCGGCGTATAGTACTCCATTTTTAAAATAACCGTTATCTACCTACCAACAACGCGTTTTATTAAATAGTACGAGCGAGTAGTTCTCCCGACGAAATATAAAATGCATCTGACACGCACGTGTGCGAGCGACGGCTCTTGCGCCTGTGCGGCGACAGCGTAGAAATGTGGATTTCTTGGCAAATACGAGTGCATCATGGCAATATGCTAATGTAATCCAGTCGAATATTCCGTATATTTCTTTACCGTTCTAATGCACGGATACCTCTGTGTATCTCGCTTACACTACAGGATCGCTATAATGCGGACGCAGGCGGACAATTGGTATACATTGAGAGCTATTTACCATTTCCACAATATTTATTTAGTTTACAAAAAAAAAAAAACGAAAAATGGGCATTAAACAGTTAATAATCAAAAAACAATATGTTTTTAACACAACAAATAAGTAGATTTTCAATCACAGCAACTTTGGAAAGTTCTGTTACACGCTAAAATCTTAGTTTCATATTTATACCGATTCTTTTTTATCTTCCTATATTATTTTTTCGTTTCTAAAAATAGCATTTGCCCATAATTAAGAGAATAAGGCACATACCTAAATTGATATACCGAACGAACAACCAATATTTAGTTATTTATCCCAATATAAATAGGTACATGGTGCTATGCTTACAATGTCGTAATAAACTCCACAATTAATAATTCCCGTCACATAATGGTAAAAGAATATTCCTATTAATCTGTCATAAAGTGTTCTAAACCAGATTTGAGCAAATAAGCAAATAGGAGCACATATTATAGTTCATCCAGACCCCAATAACACAATAAAAAGTTCGATAATGATTTTTCGAAACCCATATTTACAAGATAATATTTACATAAACTCGTAGTTTGTTTACGCTATTCGAATGAACGTGCCATAACTTTCTTGCTCCAGCTAGCTCTACGCGGAACGGAGTAGGCGACAAAGGTTATGTATTAAAAATAAGCAAGGAATATCGTTTGGAATATTCATGATGCACAGAAAAACGCTACTGACAAACAAAAAACAGCAGATTTCAGACTTCTAGATTTTATGTAATGACGTAAATCTATTTCTAGAAGATATAAAGCACTCTGAAGATCTTGACATCAGTGTACTTCATATACATTCTATATGTATCTTCGAAACGCTGATGTTTAAGAAACTGAAAGATGAAACACCAAAATACTTCTTAATACTAACTGATTAACTAAGTAATTAATATCAACTGTATTAATCGATCCTTATGTGTTATTAGTGGTTATTATTTAACACAAAACACGAATAGAAAGATAATAAATTCAATATAAAAAGAAATAGCAATAAAAAAGACTGTCAACAACAGATAATAATAATAACAACAGATTCTCCCAAATCAATGATAAAAAAAAAACAACTCAAACAATTTTAAATAATTGATTTAAAAACAGATGAGAATATACCTACACTATGACAAAATATCAAATGTTTGGGAAAATGAACGCCAAAGCGTAAATGCTAAACCTAAAATCTTTGTTGTATTTCGTTAAAAAAATTGTCACAATCACAGTGTTACAACGTTTATCATTTCAACCTATCAACCTCTATAAAAAACTGGGTAATGGAAACACCATAGTAAAGAACTAGACGCGACAAAATAGAACTATTCATGTTTTTGTATGTACGAGGGTCGCATATTTTTTAGATGCCTTTGATTTATTCAAGTACAAAAAGAGGATTAGCAAAAACTAACACACAACTTCTTATAGTCTGCCCATAGATATAACGATTTGACTTATTTATTAGCACCCAATTTTCAGAAAATAAATGCTACCCAACCGCTATAATACTTTTCGAGCACGGGTGGTTTACAGCGACGTATTCAGAAAGATTACTACATACAGGCTGATAAATTGTTAAAATGCAGTGACAGATTATCACAAATTTAATATACAAATAATTATCTTGTCTTCAATTTGAATTGTTTACTTTGGAATAATAAAGTTTAAATTGAAAATGGTAATTATAAATTACATAATTACTTCTCTACTTAAAAAAATTTCTCCTGATACGGCCCATTACCTCATTTACATAATCACTCGGTACCTGCGGCACCAGGTAGTGTATAATCCCCAATAATCCTTAAAAGTCAAATCGTTATACCGATGGACAGACTATATAAGATGCGGCGATCTGGCAGGACATTCTATAGAGCCCCTTCGACGAATCCAACGATCGCGAAAGTGATGATCCAAAAATTCCGGCAACGGAATGTGGAGACGCTCCATCTTACTAAAATACTTGATCTGAATTCTTCATCAAATCTGGATGTCGCTCCAATTTTACTATGATCAAAGGACTGCTGGTATCGTCCGGCATGCTCAAATACATTTGACCATCTAAAATCCCGTCAATGAATAGGGTCCTAGAGATAATCGCCTAGATACCAATTCATACATTAAGTTTCTGTGGCAGGGTGTACCAAATGGGGTTGGTGTCATTCCAATAGTTGGTAGTTGTGACGGTTTACTTCACCATTCAATGAAAAACTATGATTCGTCCAAAAAACGGATATTATACAGTAAACAAAATAATTAAGCTAACATCAAAACAAAATCTAACGGATCGAATTTATTATAAAATCTTTGATTTCAATTCTCCTGCAACAATAAAGATTTAATAACAAGGGAAAATTAATAATAGCAAAAAAAAATAATATCTTAAAATACTTTTAATTCTGCCCATATATAATTCAGTACCTTAAACGCATGATCTCATGACCCGCTTTCAGCGTTCCTCTCTTCGCCTTCTTCCGGTGAGTAGACGCGTACATGTACAACATACTTTATCATCGCGATTGCCTTGAACAATACACCCAAATTACTATATTCCGATTGGGACGTAGTGAACTAAAAAAAAAAAAGCAACTCGTTCCCACATCAATAAATTCGTACGATGTCAAGAGCGTCCGTTAGGCTACTACCTATCTATATTCGTGTGGCGGTTCCTAAAAATTTCATCACTCGTTCTTCCTCGACGTAAATTAGCCGCTTTATTACTCAAATTAATTAATTATTGTTACTGAAGTCACATAAACAGTCTGAATTATTATGTATTTGTCATTTATAGCAACCAGACTTGGTGTGCGCTGGTTAAGATCATGTTACACCACAAGCTACATACGTAACTGCTCGTCTGTCGGCGATACACATGAAACCGGTCAGTGCTTCAATTAGCTGTTAGCCAAAGCGCAGTATGATAGATCCACGTGCGGACACATAGTTGTAAAGATGAGGCGGAATGCATAAAAGCCATTTTCTAGCTTTTATTTTTTTCCCTATAGTTTTCGTATAAATTGCAAAACACATATCAATAATATAATTTTCAATTGTAAAACAGTCAACATTTCTTTTACAAACAAGCCTAATAACATTCAAAGATATTGTCAACGGAATTTTCTCTTTAATCCCTCAATTTTGATTTGAAACAGAAGCAAAATAGTTAAATTAAAAAAAAAACAAGAATTAAAGTTAGAAATGAAAAAAACTATTCAAATTAAATAGAGAAAGTAATATTCTCACATTTGAAGAGAGTCATCTATCGACGAAATTGTAAATTGCTATAGATAGATAGATAATTGTATTTCAAACAGCCACAAAAACATAAGTGGGTTGAAATAAGTCAAAAAACAATTTACAAGTCAGAAAACAGTGACCAATTGAAATGTACCTATTACGTATTAATTTCAGAAAGCGAAGCATTATCAAAAACATTTTTTAAATAAAACCTATATGATTACTAAAAGTTAACTATTAATACAACCAGAGGTAAATACACTCCGCCAAAAAAGTATCGCATAAACTAAAAAAGGGCATTTATGAACCAAGATATTTTTATACGTTCACAAAAAGTTTGCCTCGTGTATGTGAACTATAAAAACACTAACAAAATAATGGAACTTAGCGTTTTTACTTTATTTTTTTCCTAAAAGAACACATTTAGAAAAATGCATATGTGTAAGGTTTGCTCAGTTGTTTATTGAAAGTCTTCCTATACGGACAAATTTTAAAGTGCGAAGTCAGAGTTCTGTACCAACGCTTTTAAAACTAAAATGAGCAATTTAACTTCAGAACAAGTGGCTGCTATAGTTGCTTTAATCGAAGATTGACGATCTCAAGCATACGTTGCTAATTTGATGAACATCAATCAGTCAAGTGTTTCTAGAGCCGTAGCCAGATATAGGGAAACAGGCATTTACAGTAGAAGACCTGTACCAGGTCGTCCAAGATGTTCTACTCGCCAAGATGACCGCTATTTACTACTACAAGCATTACGTCGAAGACATGTAACTGCGAGACAATTGCAGAACGACTTGGCTAGAGTCAGAAATACTCGTGTGAGTACTGAAACTATTCGGAATAGATTACGACAGAGTGGATTAAGAGCTAGAGTAGCTGTAACAGCCCCTCGTCTCACTAGGAACCACCGAGTGGCTCGCTTAAGGTTTGCCAGAGAACATGTAAATTGGAACATTAATGACTGGGCCAATATACTCTTCACAGATGAGTCAAGATTTGGTCTTTACACCTCAGATAGGCGTATCTCAGTGTACAGACGAGACGGTGAGCGCTATTCGCAGTGTAATATCAGACCTAGACCTAATTTCGCTGGTGGCTCTATTATGGTTTGGGGAGGCATCTGTTTAACAGGTCGTACAGAGTTAGTACCAGTAGACAGAGGTACACTGACTGCCCACAGGTATATAACGGACATTTTAGAAGAACATGTAGTACCATATGCGCCAATTATAGGAAACGAATTCATGTTAATGCACGATAATGCACGACCGCATGTTGCAATAATCGTCCAGGAATACCTTAACGATGTTGGTATTCCAGTTTTAGATTGGCCTGCGGTAAGTCCGGACATGAACCCTATCGAGCACGTGTGGGATCTCCTTCACAGACGGATACGAACCCAAAATGTTGCCCCAGCGGACCTGCATGGACTAGCAAATGCTCTCCGTGACGAGTGGGAGAATTTGGATCAGGCTTATATACGGAGGTTAATCGAATCTCTGCCAAACCGTATGCGAGGGGTCATAAGAGCCAGAGGTGGCAATACTCAGTATTAAAAGCTACTGTTATGACATTTTTCTTTCCAAAATTATAATTTCTTGTTTTAATAAAAATCTCAAGTATGAGTTCTTGTTTTTATTTGGCCTGTATTTTATTTAAACAATCGTAGAAATTATATCTTAGAGCGCATTAAAGTATATTTACAACTTTATGCTACAAACAAAGATTATGCGATACTTTTATGATTCAAAACTAAATTATGCGATACTTTTTTGGCGGAGTGTATATCTCTTAGCAGCAAACTCAGAAACTACATCTTGAAGTAATCCTCAAATTCATAAGGTTCCGAATTAATTAGCAAATTAAAAGTTTCTTTCTTGAATAATTTCAAGTTATTTATATTTTTAATTCGTTGGGGAAGTTTATTGAAAAACTTTATACTTGAGTAGCAAGGACCTTTTTCAAATAGAGACATGGTGTGCAACGGGTAATTATAATTTGTTTGAAACCTTGTATTATGACAATGGTCTGGCAGAAGATGTTCGTATTTTTCTTTATATTTGAAATTAAAATTTAAGCACTCATAAATATACAGCGCAACAACTGTAAGTAACCTATTAGTTTTGAATTTCCCACGACAAGATTCCCTCAAAGGAAGGCCAAAAAACACTCTAATGATACCTAAAGCATTGCCCCATAACAGGATAGCAAATTTCAGTCTTGATATAAAAACTCCGTAGTATATAGTAATTAATACATGTTTTTCACAATATTGACTTAGAATTCTTATGCAATGGCTGAGTTGATTTAATCTTTTTACCAATATGTCCAGATAGGAGCTCCAATTTAGGTTTTCATCCATAGTGAGACCCAAAAAGGTTACTGACTTACTTGGAGATAAATTGTCATATATCTTAAAACTGTCAATTTCTATTATAGATTTTTTTGTATGAAATATTATAATTCTAGTCTTGGCTATGTTTAGTAATTGATTATTTTCAAACCTCCATTGTCTTATTCTATGCAATATTTGTTCTGCTTGAGCTTTTAAAGTAATTAAATCTTTTGATGTTACAAGTGATGCATTGTCGTCTGCATAATTAATATGTGTATGCAAAGTATTAATTAACATGTAATAGAGGACCTAATACGCTACCCTGTGGCAAACCTCTTTCAACTAATTTTGGAACGGACTTGACTATATCTCCATTTAAGTTTACTTTTACAAATTGCTTTCTACCCTTCAAGTATGATTCCATCCATTTCAAAGTTATGTATCTTACACCATAGAAGTTCGAGAATTCTACCATCCTCCAGAGCCTGATAAATTGCGTCCAGGTAGTCAAAAAGGGCGGTTCCAATAGATCTACCCTTCATAAAACCATGCTGGTTTGCATAGAATAGATTGTTCTCGTTGAAAAAGACAATAATGCGATAGCTTATAATTTTTTCGAAAATTTTTGAGAAACAAGAGAGAATGCTGATTGGTCTGTAGTTCTCTATCAAACGCTCATCACCCTCTTTGAAAATTTGAACAACTACTGCAACTTTTAAAATATACAATTGTGGGATTATAAATTTTCGAAAAATAGTAAAATTGCAAAATCGGAAGAATGAAATATACGAACATTTGGAATAATTGAAGAATTCGAAAATTCGAAAAAAAAATGGAATATGTGATTTAAAAAATCGAGACACGTGGCGTCACCAAACGCGTTTAAAAAGATTAAAAAATCGGAAATTAAGAAAAATTCCAACATTAAAAAATTACGAATTTCGTCAACGAGACGCGTAGTGTTGAGTTTTTACAACAGCAAGAGCGTCGAGTCATTTTTAAAGCGAGACGCGTTTGAAAAAAAAATTAAAAATTATAAAATTAAATATATTTCCAGCGAGAAGTTTTCCAAACACAAATCGCGTTTAAAAAAAGAAAAAAAACGAAAAACAAAGAAAAACGAGACGCGTATAGCGTGAAGTTATTACTACAGCGAGACGCGTCCCTAAAAGCAATATTCAAAACTTGTTTTTCTATGTTTACAATTAAAAGAGTTACAGCACTGAAAAGATTTTAGTAAATTTCTATTTTTTGCAAATACCTAGTAAACCATGCATTTCCTTAAATTGACAATAGCCTCTCTGGATTAGGCTCAACATTTATTTGTCAAATATTTTGTTAATGAAGGATTTTTATTTCGTAAACATCTTTAGCGTTTACAAACTCTGTTTGACAATATCTAATAAAGATCAAGTAACCCAACCAGCACCACCCGTCCGAGAATTCACAGAGAAACGAACCCTTAAGATAACACATAAAAAGAGTCAGCCAAGAGAGAAATTTTAAATAAAAAATCATTTACTCTTACTCGAAATTAATTGAGGGGATGTACTTACATACTGCTTCATCAGGAGCACTACAATGGTCCAAATTAATAAAAATTAAAGAACTGGCATAAAGAATAACAAAGAGACACTTATACGTGAAACTAGAATACTTACAAAAAGGTTTAAATGATGTAGTATAAATGTAAATAGTTATGTAGCCCTGTTTTTTTTAATTAGTGAGTATAGTGGTGGTAATAATGTAGTAAATAAAGCAACATACATATAAAATACCTTTTCAGAATTATGTTTATGTATAACTACATCTCTACACAGGCATTGCAATGTAAATATTGACGCGAAATTACTTCCAAACCATAACCATCAACGTTTCATTAACCGCTACGTACTCACCCACGTTTGTATATATACCTTACTCTTTTTTTGTCCTAAAATCGATGGCTGTATAGCTGTATTGATTGAGCATACAAGTTTGTTACTTCCTCATTACAGAAACTAAGCGTGAGATAATGCTGTCGTTAAACGGTGTACTTCCTAACTCATAGACGTGATTTTTATCGCTCTAAAGCAAACATTATACGCCGGGATTCGGTTATTTCGGCTCATATAATCTAATGAAAACTACTAGCGTAATTAAAATGAATTATTGTTGTATATTTACGCAATGTCGCGAACTTGCTACCGCAAATGTTATGTAAATATGAAATTTCAATTAAATAACAAAAATAATTTGTATTTATGTTTGATATATTTTTAATATACAAGTATATGGTCGACAAAAATTTTAATACATGTATAATATAGACAGGCAGTTTTCTTTTACAATTTCCATTTTCTTAAGAAACATAAAATTCTATAGGATTGTTGCATGATTAACTAGAAAAGTGTGGTTTGATTATGGCATTTATAGTTTGTACAAATGACATTAAAAAACAGATACATGTAGATAATTTAATATCGTTAAACGTTAAAAATCATATGGGAAATTCTTGTACCTATTATTAAAATATGGAATTTCTTTTTGGGTAAATTAAATATGTCTACTAAGCCTGAAATGATGAACCGTGTAAATTTAAAATTTATAGCATGAATCGACAAGAACTTACATGGAAGGTAAGATTCCATGATATTCAATAAAGTTTATTAGAAAAACTTCGTCTCATGGGCTCGAATAACCAATCTTGGAGGAAACGCTTCAGCAGCTGCAAGAGAGTACGCAAAACGCTACCCGAACCGAAGACATCCTTGTCGGAGAACCATCACGAACTGTTTCATATCGCTCCGGCAAACAGGATCCTTCCCGAAAAAGACTAATGAGCGAGAGCCTGCGCGAAGAAACCACACTGAAGCTGTTCTTCATGAAGTGTCTGAGAATCGGAGAACCAGCATAAGAAGAATTGCTGTCACCACAGGATAGAAAAGAGCGTCGATTCACAGGAGTTTTACGTGAAAATGGGCTACATCCATACCACGTACAACAAGTAGAAAATCTCTTACCTGCCGACTATGCAAAACGGGAAGAATTTTGCTCGTGGATCCTAGAGAACCAGGAGCTCCTCCCAATTGCTTTGTTCGCTGATCAGTCCACCTTCACTCGTGATGGGATTAACAACTCACATAACGAGCACATCTGGAGCGACGAAAATCCTCATGCTTTGTCAGAAAGAAGATTTCAGCACCGATTTTCGGTTAATGTGTGGGGAGGAATCATCGGAAATGAAAATCTTTGATGGAACATTAACTGGCCATATCTGTCCCTGTATATCAAGCATATCTCATTGCAGTGAAATAAATTTTAAGGGCTTTATATCAACTACCGATTATCTTGGCTTCTATCTCGAATAAATCATTTTTCTTTAAAATATTAAAATGTTTAGATCACCATCCACCATTGCTTCGAAACCAAGATGTATATAATAATTATTTTTTGTTTCAAACCAGTAATAAATATTTTATACATCAACAAATATCTAAACGACCGATTTATAAATAAAGAATTCATAAACGTTATAAATTTATTAATAATTAAATAAATTCGTAGAACAGAAGCAGTAATTGAATTAAACACATATAAAAAAATACATGTGTTTAGTATAAGAAACATTACGAAACGGTCTTGACCTCTTGATCGGAAATGAAAAATTGCTGCAGTTGGCGTTAAAGAGGACAGATCCATTAATATTAATGTTGTTTATGTCCTATTCATAAATGAAGCGATATGAACCTAAATGTAATTTGGATATCTAGGAATGAAGCCGGTCTTGCAACGACGTTCGTTCCCATAACTATATACAGAATATTTTTATCAATACGGTTGTGTGAATTAATGCAAGTGCATCAGCAATGTGTGGTTTTACTTACAGCCATTATTCAATCAGTTATCTGAATACCGTTTATTTAGATTATCCATAAGCGCTTGTTGAATTCACATCGGCATTGTTGTCGCAAGGCAATTTGGCATGGTTCTCATCGCCTGTTAATGTTGCAATTATATAAGTAACTTCATTAGATAAACAAGTATGTCAAATATGCCGTACGACTCGAAAGATTCCATATATTAGCGAAATGATGAAAGTAATGTGTTGATACATCTTTACTGAAGCTAGTATGCAATTTTATTGACTGTTAATGCAAATACCATATAATATGTATGTATGTATGTACAGGTGGACCAAATTGCATGTACATAACGGGTAAATATACTTTGCAGCGGAGATACGAAAAACTGAGACAGGCAGTCCAGAGGTACTTTTGTGAAAAAAAAAATTAAATCTATCTTACCGTTTTCAAGATATTTTAAAAAATTTAATTTTCTTGAACTTTTTTATGCGTTATAAGTGTCTTATTATTTAAAATTCCAAAAAATTGTTTGGACATTTTTCATATCGCTTTTTACTTAAGAAACTCTAGAACAAAATCTATTTTTTTAATAATTCTGCGAAATTTTGAATTATGACGTCATATCAGTTTTTCTGAAATGGAAACCATAGTAGCCTATGTTATGATCAAATAGAATATTTTCCGGGCTTTACAATAACATATAACAATTTATGTTTATTTTAAATATTAAACTAGATATTGCGTTTATAAATTTCTAATAGATTTCTAGTGTGCCATGGATACGACAGATCTATGGAAAGGCCAGCTGGGTTTCAATTGAAATACCCGATATATCTAGCAGCCGCACAGTGGTTCAGAACGCGAAAAACGCGATCGAAAATCATATTTTCAACATCTTCGTACAAAGTTAAAATTGCAGTAGTTTAATCTTGAATAGTTGCTCTATTTGATGATGAAAATAATATGCATCTTATTTACAAAACTTTTCTATATTTGCTTTCAAAGTTCAGTAAAATGGAGACGTTTCTGTGTATAGAAAAGAGGGTGTAATTAAAAAGACTGTACCACAAGCAAATGCGCTTATTTACCTATTGATGTCATTATAACATTGTTAAACATTGCTAAGTGTATTATTAAGTCGCATTACTTATTAATGTTTACCTGGTACAAGAAAATTAATTGTTTATAACAGGTAATCGGATTATAAAAATTTGCCTTAAATAGAGGAGTAAGTTTAGTTCTATACAACCCTACACGGTAATTACTTCATTTATGGTAAATTAGCTATTTGGCTTTGTAAATTCAGGAAAATTAGCTGCCAATAATTGCCTATTCAGAACATATAAAAAAAAACCCACTTGGTACCCGATCAGTTGAAACTCAACTTTGAGTCGAAACTTTATGCAGATTATTCTGTGTGCTATTTTCGAAATTTCTGCCGTTAGAATGGTTGTAAAAGATTGGGTTTTTATTGCAATAGTTTTTTTGAAAAGTTGTAACATAATGGACGCGAAGAAAATTAGTCGATTGGTATTACATAAAGTCGCTATGAAGACTGATGATAAATCGACTGAAAGTAAAAAACGAGCAATGTATCGGTTTATCGGGTATTCGAGGTCTTCCTTCAAAGAGTTTTTCTGAAAGTTCTGATGTTATAAAAAGGCGTAAAACCGAGGAGCTCAGAAAAAGCACTTCCGTGGAAGAACTTGTGCATGCTACTGCAATGAAAGTACGAGAAAGTCGAGATAAAAGTACTGACTACGATCTGATAATTAAATGTACTTCAACTACACCAACTAGAGGCAAACGTATAATAGAAAAACGGAGGAGTCCCGAACAAGAATAAAATGGCGTGACAACTGAAGAGGCTTTATTATTTGTTACCTCGCGTGGTTTTACGAAGCAGCAATATATGCTTATTAGAGCAACAGCTTTAAAACGTGTTTGCAAATTATATCCAAGTTACCACGATATTTTCAAAGCAAAAAAGACGTTTTATTAACCAAATACAAACTACTAAACATGTCAAATTCAATGGATTAAGGGGTGGTTTTGACAAACAAATACTTCGAATTTGCAAACTAAACTGTATAATTTGTATAAAAACTATTCGTCGTACTTCTAGTAAGTGCTATCAATTTTTCGCATTTAAGGGTTATATTTTAGGGTAGGTTTTACAAATACGAGTTTTTTTATGCATAATTTCAGATTCAGGATACCCAAAAACATAAACTTACTCAACTTTTAATTGAGGTTGAGTAGGAGTACGGCTGACAACGTTAAGATCACGAAGATGGCAACAACTTTTAATGTACAATTTGTTAAAACTAAACAGTAAACAATTTCGATCTCGTTTTTTCGCGTTCTGAACCGCTGTCAGTCGGTACTTCCACCTAACTTACTTGTTCGGCATTATTTGTAGATTTAGAATCAGGGTGAATGTGCAGATCAATTTTGATGTCAACCTTATTTGTTGTAGGTATAAGAATAGTCTGTTAAAAAAACATAGCTTATTTTTGCTGGATCTATTAAAAATCTCAGTGCACAAGTACACTTTCCAAATTTGCAATTATTGCAACACTAACTATATACTACTAAACTAACCTGTAAAATCACGACATGCGAATGTTCTCTCTCAGCAAACCTATCAATTCCATTTGCAAATGGTATTGCTTAAGAAGGTGTAAATCTGTCATTAAACGAAAGATCGGGATGTCTCAATTCGCCTAAGTGTAAAATTAAATCTACGAAATTACCTACACACATGTATCTTTTAATGTCAATTAGATGTATGATCTATCAATGTGTATGTGAGCGCTGTCTTCTCATCTATTGTTCGCATCAAGGTTTATCATAATATCTTTCGATACTGCGTTCCATTCTTATACATCTACATAATATTGAGTGTGCCACACCGCGGTTATTTTATAATGTTGGTATTACTACAGTCAATGGTGCGTAGA
This sequence comes from Cetonia aurata, assembly GCA_949128085.1. Classification (NCBI taxonomy): domain Eukaryota; kingdom Metazoa; phylum Arthropoda; class Insecta; order Coleoptera; family Scarabaeidae; genus Cetonia; species Cetonia aurata. The sequence goes on along the minus strand of OX421883.1, from coordinate 64,703,459 downwards.
GAGGTGCTTGCGATACGAATACATAATCGGTCGGCTGTTTTGTTTTAAAGTAGGGAAGGTGGCGCCTAGTAATTATTAATTTGCATAGAATTATACAAATATGTATGATGTAAAAGTATTGCTTCCTTAGCCTATATATTTTAGCGTACATATATAGTTTGATTAGTCCTTGATCTTTGTATCTATAATAATTACATGTCAGTGTGATTTATGTAATGCTTTTATGTTATATTCTGTTAGTTATTAATAAATTAAAAAAAATAAACAATATTAGTATCGATAATAATCGTGGCTATCAAAAACAAGAATGGAGGAGAAATCTATAGAAAGTGTACCGCCAAAAATTAGAAACACAATATAAAATGTAATGAAAACTAAGAAGAAACTATCAAATTTAAGTACACACATAAAAATGTTACGGAGTTAAATTAAACGGAATTGTAGCTTTCCTGAAAACAGTTAAATTGTCAGTAAAAATTTGTTAAAATAACATTAAAAAGAAATATTTTACACTTTTCGGAAATGTTTCTAACTATACCTCATGTAGTTAGAAATTTCCAACTCCAAAAAGCAGAAATATAATATCTTTCGACGGTGTTACCCTTTGTTTAACATCAGACTCAGATAATAATAACACCAACCGGAAAAAATGTAACAACTTTTGGTGCTGATAAACGATTTAGGAACAGCAGGGAGTTAACGTAACGCCAAAATGCTTTTCCCGTTCTTATTCGTGGAAGTCGCAGGAACAAATATCGTCACCATTAGGTTCAGAGAAAGGTGTTCCACAGGGTTCAGTTGCCGGACCTTTACTGTTTCTAGCCATAGTAAATGATCATCCAAAAAAATTAATACAGAACCACATAATTGTGTATATAGGTTTGCTTTTATCTATAAAACACGTAGAAACACTATGATGAAGAAAGAAATTATTATTATCATTTTTTAAATCTGTTGTTGATGCATTCTGCTTGTCCTTCGTGTTTCGTTTCTACGTGATTTAACAATTTTCAAAATGTTTTATTATTATTATATATAATGAATCGTTTTTAACACGATTGCAAGTTTGTGTTGAACAAGAAGGGGGATAGTTCGAACATTTAATTTAAGCTTTGTTTCTGCTGCATGTTATTTAATTTTAATGAGTTAGTATGTTGATTTTGGCAAGTAAGAATCTAGAAAAGTTATTTACTATTTTGGTACTTATTTTTGTCTACTGATATTATTTTAGTTATTAAAATTGTTCCACGGCCTGCTTTTTATGAATAAATATTTTATTTGTGTGGCAATTTCTAAAAATGTTGAATTATCTCAGAAAGTATGAGTTTTAGATATACCTTGTTCCTAACAAAAATGAAAGATCATTAAAAAAGGCATACGATGAAATAAAAAAATATAGGGTGTTCTATTTAAAATAAGAAAGTAATAGCCGTTTAAATATCGTACAAATTGATTGCTTTTGGGGAACACCCTGCATAATTTCAGCAAATAAGATTCCATTTATAAGAAAGAGCTACACTTTCCTAAGTTAATTAGCAAATTTTAGAGTTTAATTGTTAATGATAATGCCGGAAAACATTTTTAACTGAACATCTGCATTTTGAAAATTTTATGTAAAATGTTAAATAACTTGGCAACCTAGCATTCGAAATTTGAAACGAACATATGTATTTATAGCATTCATTACAACAAATCGGCAGGCCTAAAAAAATAAGTATGGTTTCATTTGAAGAAATTAACTTGAGTACGGTCCTGAGAAATTGATACACCCCGTGAACGTGAAAATACTTTTAGAACATGCACTTCCTTTCCTCATATATGATGCCATATTGAAAAATCTTTTAAGAGAGATATTAACGTCAATATCGACCGATATCGGACTATTGACTCACCCTGTATATATTACATTATTTTAATTATAAATATTATAACGAGATTTCATTGAGCAATTGAAAAAGGTTTACCGAAGCGTTTGATATGTTTTAAGTCTATTTTAATACGGCCATATTTTCCGAAAAACATCTTTAAAATTATGTGTTAAACAAATAAACAAATCGGTACTACTTTTATGCATATGAACACCTTTAGGTGTGTTTGTAAGTTTGATTGATATGAAGATGTATCATTTGTTCTTAATTTTTTAGATTAAATAATAAATTAAGATCAGAATTTCGCTTTAAAAGGAGAAAATATCTCATCCTGTTGCACACAAACAGGATTTACTATTGAAAATCAAAAGCAGATTGAAAATTTCGATATATAATTTTTTTTTGTATCGGCCTGTTTTACGACCCCCAATTTCTCACAAGACTCCAATCTTCTATATGAGATGTTAATAACGCAACCCACGTAATAATCAGTTTTAACGGCCGCATGATAATAAATAATACGCAATGTTGCGATATTTAAATTCAAATATTTTCATTATTCGATCACATTTAAAAAAAAAAATAAAGTACCGCTTTAAATGATTGAAATTGTAATCCGTGTTAATCTAGATCGAAAAACATAAAAAAATCAATCGTACATATTGAGTAAGATACTATTTTTAAATGAGAACTTCGGTCATTCAATATCGCAGAATCGTTATATCAATATTTTTATTAAGCGCGTGCATTGCCACTACTTTTTAACTATATATATATATATATTACCACTTGCCTGAGTAATAGAGTAAAGCTATGCATCCTGTATACTAAAGGATTCAAGCCAAAAGGATCACTTTACACTACATATCCACTATATGGCACGATTATAGTCAAGTTTCCATCTTCTTTATATATATAGGATTCGTCACTGATCATCTCAAACTTTAAAACGTTTTAAACACATTATTATATTAATAAATATTTATTTTAAAATTCGATTATTATAGTGGTGAAGGCACTGTTGTATGTATGTAATCTCATCGATGATCCTTAAATACTTTGGTGCATAGGAATCGTAAACTTCGTACTCGCAAATTTCGCGATTTGGACTCCCGCGAATAATGTTCGGCAATTCGGAAGAAAAAACAGTTCAGAACCGCGGAAGAACTTCCACAAATCGACTGCGGCGCGCACACGGATTCGTATATACGGAGTCACGTGGAAAATGATCTATGAGCAAGAGTGGCCTGGAGTGGTTCGCGCTTAGAGTAGCACACGACGACTGATTAAGTTTAGACGTTAGGGCCACAACACAGAACAACGTGGACACAATACGTCCGGGGTACCATCAAATGCAACTGTACACGGCTGTTATGTACGAATATATGTGTTATGATTGTGCGTAAGTGGACGTAGAAGTCTGTATGTTTGCGTTTTGTGTACTGGCGAATCCACGAGGGCCAAACGCCAGCTGCTATTGTTGTTTTGCATCAGTCTGATGAGCTGCACCGGCGACCAACGGCAACGATGCGATTGATTTGGCAAACAATTCAACGTTGACCCGCATTAGAAATGATAACACAATTAAAACTATTACACAGAATATGCTAAAAGAATAATTGTGTAGCTGTCCAATATCCAAAGCGCTTCTGATTTAGACGTCCAGAATTCTAAACACTATACCGGGTGTCCACACTTAAGTATGCACTATTGATAACTTTGTTATCTTTGGAGGTACAGAATCGGTCAAATGGACAAAGTAGTACTATTTTTTATGGCGGTCACAATTGTGAAAACAGAAAAATAATTGAGCGTCGCGTTCTCTAGATATTCGTCCAAAATTTTTTTTTAATGAAACGCCCTGTATATTTTTTTGCAATTTAAAATAAAATTCCAAACTGAACAAAAAAGTCTTAGTACACTATTATAAAAAGATGTCAAATAAAGTAGTTACTGAGAAATCTTTATCATTGCTTTGTTGGCATGAAATTGATATACCTATGGAAAATTAAAGCGTCACATTCATTAAAGGGTTTAATTTAATAAACAAATAAAAATAAATACAAAAATAGTCAAGAAAATTACTCAAATTAAATGTTCAAAGACACCTCCTTCCATTTCAATACATTTTATCAATCTTCTGTGAACATTACGAGTAGCTCCTAAAATTGTCCTACCGTCGATGTCGTCAATGATGTTGGAAATTCTTTGCTGAAGCTCATCCACTGTTGTATATCTATGTTTGTACACTTGATTTTTTATTGCTCCCCACAAGAAGAAATCTAACGCGCGGGCCACTGAATAGGACCATTTGTGCCAATCCATCTATTTCCAAATAATCTTTCTAATAACTCACTTGTGTCACGGTGATTATGTGCGGGCGCTCCATCTTGTTGAAAGTAAATAATCTGTCCGTCTACCAAATTTAATTCATCCAGAAAATTTTCTAAAATTTCTGTCAATAATGCCACATATCTTTCTCCTGTTAAAGAACCCCGATAGAAAAATGGTCCAACAATTCGGGATCCGATTATACCACACCATACATTTAAACTAAATCGGTGTTGGGGATTACAAGGATAAACAGCAAATGGGTTTTCACTACTCCAGTAATGATTATTTCTTTTATTGAACATCCCGCGATTAGAAAAGTTAGATTCATCACTCCATAAAATGTGTCTAAAGACATTGTGATTTTCTTCAAAAGCATTGATAAACCATTGAGCAAAAGTTAATCGTCTTTGATAATCGCCCAAAAGTAGAGTTTGAACAGGCTGATATTTAAAGGGAACATATTTATATTTGTTCAGAATTTTATGGATCGTGCTACGAGAAATACCTGATTCTCTGGACAAATCCCTTACAGAATTATTTGGATGTACCTGAAAATATGCCAACACATTTATTTCTATCTCTGGTGATAATATAAAATCATTTTTTTCCTCTTCTTTATAAAAATTGTTTCGTTGCTTCTTCATCTTCGATAACGTTTTAAAAAATAGCGACGATCTGGTACATCACGATCAGGAAATTGCTGAATGTAACGTTCTAGCGCTCTATCTGAATTTTTGTTAAACAGCAAGTACAACTCCAACATATCACACTTTTCCAAATGAGTAAATACCATTGTTACGGTTGAAAAAATTGTAAAAACAGTACGTTTTCCGCACAGTAACTTTAACAACAACAAATATAAATAATTTGACAGCTACTAAACAATGTGACGCTTTAATTTTCCATGGATATATCGATTTCATGCAAACAAAACAAAGATAAAAATTTCTCAATAACTGTTTTATTTGATATTTTTTTTATAATAGTGTACTAAGACTTTTTTGTTCAGTTTGGAATTTTCTTTTAAATTGCAAAAAAATATACAGGGCGTTCCATTAAAAAAAATAATTTTGGACGAATATCTAGAGAACGCGACGCTCAATTGTTTTTCTGTTTTCACAATTGTTAGCGCCATAAAAAATACTACTACTTTGTCCATTTCACCGATTCTGTACCTCCAAAGATAACAAAGTTATCAATAGTGCACACTTAAGTGTGGACACCCGGTATAACACTGTAAATGTCATGGGGAATTTACACGCCACCATATTACGTAAAACTACATCATTAATAATAATAATAATTTAACATACCTATAACTGTTATGTAAGCGCTGATGTAAAACTATATTCTTCAATGAAATTGCCTTAAAAGTAGTACTACAAACATTGGTGGAAAATCACATTAGTTTGTAAATTCGCTATTAATATCATAAAATAATACACTGCACCAATAAATTAGAGGAACATTAAGAATTATATCATATGATCATCATGAATTTGACAAGCTATCGATGTACATACCAAGATTTCAAATTTCGCGATAATGGAACGAAATTTTTTGGCCAATTTTGAAGAAACTGGTAACATAACTACCAGAATTCTATCTGGAAGAACACGAGTTAGAAATGACGATAATATTCATCAGGTTACGTATGCATGCAGTACCTTATCCATGCTTGGATTGACACAGGAAACCAAGTTATGGGACGTGTAAAACCATTCTTAAACATGACTGGAACATGCTTCCGTATAAAATGCAGATGTCTCCAGATGTTACTGCCATCAGATTATCTGAAGAGGGTATCGTACTGTACCTGGTTTGTAGAGCACATGGATAACAACATCCTCGACTTAACAGCTACTTAAATATGTGATACTACAGAAATTTTCGTAAAGATGGCACTACGCTTGTTTCATAACCGCTGGAAACCTTACTTAATGTAAATTGTATTCGGTAAGCGCGGCTGTGTAATATTTATTAGATTACACATGGTTAATATCGTATAAAAGGTGCTGTGGTTGACCATCGCCCACAGTACGAGAATTACGGGATGCTTCCAGACCCACACCGGTGCTCCGCGGTTAACGACCGGTCTTGATTTTCGTAATCACGCACAATGCGACTGCAATTCGCGCGCATTCACGGACTAACGAAATTGTAGGCAACTTATATATTAATTTTGTAATACCGTAACGTTTACGACCCTGACCAAGTCTTCTAACATGTCTACCTGTCTCCAAGTACCGATTCCAAACCATGCACATGACAGAAAGGCTTATATTAAATTGTCTTGCAACATGATGGAAGCTGTATCCTTCTTCGATTACTGTTACGGATCTTATACATACTTCAACCTCATTTAGATGATACGCTCTTTATATCTAAGTAAGTCTAATGACAAATAATTGACAAAAGCGCCTGCTTCTTGATTCTGCGAATGGTGTATTTTACTGTCGATGTCGCACTAGATTTTATCTTCCACCCGATTTACCTACTGCATCCCCTTCTTTAAACAAAGTTATTCTGCTGCTGCTGGATCATTTGGCAATACCTGTGACAAAAATCCAAAAGAAAAAATTAAAAAATCCCTTACCACAAAAATTAAAAAGATAAAAAATCTAAATACGTATTTCGGCAACTATGTTGCCATCTTCAGTAGAAAACAAGAGAAGTGTTAAACGTAGTGTTTTCGGCTAAGGTAAACCTTGGAAGATATGCTCTTCAGCAAATCACTCAACACCTGTGGATTTACCACGGAGCACTTTTATGCACTTATTGTACGATTTCTCACAATAACATTCAAACAGAAGAAGATTCCCGATAACTAAAACATTCAAAATGAGCAAGCAGGGTACGGATTAGGCCCTAAGAGAGAGAGAGAAAGGAGGTGCCATAAAATCTTTACCTGCTTGATCCCATCGATAAGACGTGTCTAATAACAGATTAAGGTAATCCAATGCAATGCGGTTTTATGTTCGGGCTCATAAAACATTTAATTAAATTTTCTGTGCGTAATACTTTGTTTATTTAAGTCTCAGGTGTGTTTCAGACGAATACATATTAAGATTATTATCGTTGAATGCAATAAAAGACAAGGCAGTGTATGTATATAAAGTCCCAACACATTTTATTAAGTATTAAATGAAATAAGACCCTTTGTAACAAATAGATTAAAGGGTCTAATAGAGACAGGGCCGCCGCTGCCACAAGTGCGAAGTGTACATCGCACTTTATAAATCCTAATAGTAACGATTTTTATTATTTTAGTGTATATGCATGTTATTTTATTTATTAATTTATCCTTCATAATTATAACAGAAATATATGTATGTGACACTTAAAATGTATATAAGTGAATTGTGCCGGTTTTGTGCAAAAGATTAACACCTTAAATTTGAAACCAGAACCTACTGTACATCTGAGTACTTTAATTTTTCAAAATAACCGCACTTTTGAAGATATTTTAGTCACACTACAGCAACATATGACACATGAAAGAGGTCTTAAGAAAATAAGGTTATTTAAACACATTGTCAGACAGTCATATATCTTTTCTCTTCTGAAGATTATATACATTCGCGTATGCCACAACTTTATGTGTATTCTGTATACGTATTGTACATATACAGATAATATGAAAGGAAATATACGGATTGCTTAAAATAAATTCGTGTAGTTCTTAAAAGAATTGAATGCTTTGAAAAATGTGTACCCCAAAGTAACTGTGAGTGAATAAATTATATATAAATGTTCCTAAGTGCCGGCAAATGCATTGAAATCGTTTGAAAAAGGTATAATGAGGCTTATTTTCGACGACTAGTACAGCAAAAGCGATTAAAATTCCTTTTGCATCCTGATTAAACTAAAAACTATGTATCACAAAGCATAAATATCACACGACATAAATATACGGTCGTTATGACATCACAATTTTTAAAACAATCAAATATTTTTGTTCCGGTCACATTTTAAAGCAATTAAATTCCGAAATGATTTAATAGTGTTATGCATAAATGAATTTTTGAACGTGCTTCCATACATAAACCGTCAAAACCTGTTCGACGAATCTACAATGCATACATTTACCAATAAATACGTATGCGTGTTGTACATACAAGGAAACTGTTAAAAGATCATTTTGCGAAACAAAAAATACTGGACCACCAAACATGTAGGGCAATTTTCTTTTCGTATATCAGATTACATAATTTCTCCTAATGACCCTGAGCGAATTAATTGAACGGACGATTAGTAGCTATATTAGCATACGTAATGCCCGTATTTCCGAGAAGATGCATTTACTAACCAATCATTACGACATTTTGTTTAGAGACGGCCAATCATGGAAGACGATGTAAAAAATGACCATAATAGCTCATTGCAATTATGTCCGAGGTTGGTAAGTATGGCCATAATCTTAACAATATGCGAAAAACGTTAATCAGGTAGGTATTGCCATTTTGCTATTAACGTACTGTATACTACATTGTAATAATTAATTAAAATTGCCTTGATTTGATAGAAACTGTATTATAAAAATGTATACGTAGGCTACACCACAGTCTTTAAGAATCAATTATTACCCAAACCTATCTGGGGCTTCAATTTTCTCTTCACTTATTAGTAGCCTCTAGAATGATTTTAAAATTAACAATTTTATACAAGGAGTAAAAAAAAAATTAATTGACCTAGGATCAGGTAAATATTTAACCGAAGACTCTAATAAAAATTGGATTTCAATGACGTTATTGTAACCATCATGAAATATGGTCGTTTCTTGCAGAATTTATTTTACAGGTTTCTTGTCCTATTTTCGGTCGTGAATTGCTATTAAATTATTCGAACATATGTGAGTTTCTATAGTCAATCGTAACTACAGTTGTATTAGTTGCAAAACAGACTATAATTTCTATTAGACATTGGAGTTATTATGTCAATATATTTATAAACAGCTGTATAATCATAGACACTTATTAACGCACAAATTCAAATTTAAGAAAATAGCTATTTCAAAAGAATGTAAACATGTTTTTTAGGGTATTTCCTTTTTGTAATTAACGTTTTTAATACGCCCAACACAGAAAATTTTTATAATCATAAAAACATCTTTTTATGGACGTACAAATTCTTATTGTAAAAATTTATTTATATCTACAATTAGATAATAGTAAAACGGGGGTTGTTTCAGAACACGGTATTTTTCTTCTCACCTTTTAGATCTATCAAACTCTCTCACACAGCACATTTGCTGACGTATTCTGGTCAAGATTTTCCAATATATTTACGATAAATACGATGCATAAATTGTGTATTTTAATATTAACACTTGAGTTGTTTGTACATGCCTACAGTTAGTTTAGTAAAACAATTCGCTGTCACTGTACACAGAAATTCCTCTGCTTATAGTGTAGTAATCGTTTATTAAAGAACTAGTTTCACAAGACAGCGTTTTTAACGTTGTTTTACGCACTCGTTTGAGTGCTTTTATAAATCTATTAAACATACAAAATATCCTTGCTAACAATCAATGTAACGTGATGTAACCATAACCTGAAATTGTCATACTGAATACACTGAATTTATTAACCCAATGTGACCAACCTAAAATTTTTCCGCGAATACGCATTAATGGTTACAATGCATTCACATGAGTGCTCATATAAGTTTGTTAAGACGAAATTATATTAGGGACCTAAATATGTTTAAAATATCGCTTTACATAACGTATATGATATTATTATTTATGCATTGACAATGCACGTCGTCTGTGGCGTCAAAATTTTTATGACAAATAAGGAATTAAATTCATCGATTGGTAGAAAATTGAAGATCATATAGAACATAAAATTAAAATAAATTAAAATATGACAACGGAGAAGTCCTTAACTGAACACAAAATAATAAATAAAATATACATACCTAAACGTGTCATTAATTTTAGTGATTTTGTTGCTATGATACCTAAAATAAACAAACTCACTAAAACACATTAGTTGTCATGATGTACTGGTTTATAAAAGGCTATCTGAGGCTATCTCATTGCATATAAATAAACCTTTCTTTATTAACTTTGACAACCATTTTGGTTACCAACGCAAAATGATGATTAAATCAAATAACATACAAACTTGATTTTTACACTTAACAAAATTTAATATAAATACGTGATTATTCTCTATATAAACTCAGAAACGGTTTTGTACATCGACATCACGTATGTTCTGTATAGGATAATACAAACATAGCCCAGATTTTGATGTTAAAGTATTTCCTGGCAAACGTTTGAAAAGCTGGTAATGTGATGTTTATTGGCTGTAAGAACAGTAGTTGCACATTAATGATGCCGAAGATGGAAACATTATGTTTATGCGTATCGTAAACTAACAAAACTGCTACCTTTTTGTACTCCCAAAATTAAATTCAAATTGTCCGTAAGCAGTGAGTAATTTAAACATTGAAGCCGAAAAAAAATAGCAATAACTCCCGTAACTCCTAATATTTAAAAAAAAATGTGTTAATTTCCACAATTTTTTTCGGCCGTTTCCGTAAGTACTTTTTGGCATTAAAAAGCAAGTAGAAACAATTTAAAATAAAAATGACTGAATGCTTTTCAACAACACATTAAATTTTCGAAAGAGATTAGAATTTCAGGGACTTCAAATTTAACTATGTTTAAAAACATTTAAGAAAATATCGCTGCATTTTTTATATAACTGAATCCCTGTTGCAAACTATTGAACACCAATGCTCTTTAGTTATTCACTTTTAATGGTGAAGAATTGCATCATTATGGGGAACAACACGTTAGAATACTTGCATATTCTCATTAAAACTGTATTTTAAGTAGGTGGGTGACTATACCGCCAATATTACAGTATTTATTGCCGCTGTGAATAATAAGATAGATTCGGTGTCTTTGGACAATAGAATTGCCACTAATAGATTATGTATGGATGTTTGAGTTTATCGCACCGCTGCTTAATAGTCTATATAGCCTTTGTTGTTTGCGGTGGTAAAAAGAAATGTGGTTTATGTGTTATGATATAGTACACTCGAACTCAATATAATTTAAATAAGAAAGCTATATATATAAACTGAAGTTTACCGCAACAATCAAATAGTGCATATAGGACATATTTAATTGAATTCATATCATAGTCAGCGGTATTGTCCAGTAAACGAAACATCTATGAGAAAATGAATGATTCCACAAAATAATACGGGGAAAATAAGGTAACTTAAAACAAGGAATTTGTATGACAATTGTTTGAAATTCCTGCAGAAATGTAGTAAGTAGATTGCGTTTTGAAAGATGTAGACAAACTATTTACACTTCGAAGAATATGGTTGCCTACCTATCATCTAATTCATGAGAGTTTTTATCGGGTGCACGGGCACCGCAGTAATTCGCTTTTAAAAGAACTTCGGTAAAGAATATTCCAATAACGCTATGTACGATACCAATATCCGGTTTATTTTGATACAGAGAATTAGGACCATTCTATACTGTTTAAGGACGGGGCAATACAGAATGAGATCCTAATACAGTTCTAGGATTTTTGTAATGCAACCAAAACACGAAACTTGAATCCCTGATATATATTAAATTGATTTTTTTTTTTTTCGAAATTACATGATTAAAATTCGCGTTTCTCAAGCTTCAGGCACACTCAGTAGACATAAGAAGCTATGCTAGAAGAGGTTTTGTCAAATTAACGTTTAGGTTCTCTGATATTTGAGGTTAAATGACTGTATATGAAATTCAACTAATAAAAATGATAAGTTAATAATAAGTTAAAATTTACACAATATACATGCATGAGAAAGGAATTATAAACATTCACTTACCTGAAGAATAAATACAGCAATAGCTTAATTGCAAAATATCATACATATGTGACTCAATAAAGATTCAAACATCGAACTACATTTTTCGTTTCATTGTTACATCAATTGACAGATAACAATTGAGAATGTTTTAACCTGTATTACATTTTACACAGTACATTTTAAACATTTTATGCTTAAAAATATTACGTTTTAATAAAACCAGATACAAAATACCTGTATATGCTAATACGTCTATCAAAAAAATTATAATAAAAAGTGTATATAAGACGGAGTGGATTTCTTTTTTAAGAATTCAGCTAACACAGTGACGCCAAAATAACATCAGTTTACCGGCAGTCAAAACGTAAAATCACCAAAGAAACTTAAATAGACATGATTATTGACGTCATTATGTCATAGTCTAAGGAAGTAGTTTTTTGTCGTCAAATTTCAATGCTGTCTGTCCCACGAAATATGAATCGGTAACTTACGAAGGCATTTCATTACCAAACCAATTCATCAGTTCAGCATATTTAAGTGGTATGTTTAGGTAATTACGTTATGTCATCTGACATTTCTCTTGTTGTAAGGTTAAGTTATAAACACATTGACAAATCAGTAACGTGACATATCTTGTACTATTTACTAGCAACTTAACAATGTTGCCACCTTAAAATTTGAATTTGAACTCACGGGATGGTCACATCCGGTTGTTCACTATGTATTATAGGTTTGTCTATATATCGCATTATCTCGTTGGTATTATCGAACAAAATTATTTTGACAACCTTATTTTTTTATTTCCGTTGCCGTTCGTCAATTTATTCCAATTTTTAGAATGAATTGACAAAGAGATGCTCTTATCGATCACTGTTTCTTTTTAAATATAAAAAAAGCACATGTGTATAAAATTCTTTAATGAAAAATGATTCACTTATTATGAATTATTATGTTTAACTTACAACAAATATATAAAATACGCCAGCTAGAAAATTGTTTTACTTAAACCGACGAGTAAATTATTTTTTGGAGTACAGGACGGTGGCTGTAACTTTCCCAAATGTACAATATAATCGTGAGCTTCCGCAAACAACTTCCTATCATTATCGATGACATCCATACAAAAGAACCCTTGTTTAGTTTTAACATTATTCTCATCGTGCGTTTGATCAGCAGCATGAGCAATACTCAAGTAATCTTTCTTACTGATATCCAGTTCGGAAAACTCCAAACTCCGTGGATACCTCAAGTGGTAGCAATCATGGATTCCGCCATAACAACACGGGCAACATACAAAATGCGCCTTTTTTCTGATACAATTTTGTATAACTAGATCCGTTGCGACTCCGCAAGCATGTAGTGAAACTCCGATATCGAAATTCGCTTTAAAATAATCTAAATTACATTGGGCGATGAATGTATTTTGCAAGTTTAATTTCTGGATCCGTTCCCTGGCTCTTTGCAACGATTTTTCTTTATTTTCGACTAGGACTATGTCGCAATTTGGCAACGTTGTTGCTAGAAGTATACCTAAGTGTCCGCTGCCGCTGCAAAAATCCACGATAATATGTCTTTGTTTCCCTGCTATTTTAATTACAGCTTTCGTTATGTTTTCTAATTGTTCGCATTTCCTGCTGGCTCGTTTTTTCGGTAGAGCACCACCTTCGGGATTTGCTTCTAAAGGGATTTTTGACCAATCAAAAGGAATTTCACACCCAAATGGTAGAAAATTGTTTAGAATAGTTATATTTGATTTATAAATAACAGAAAGGGAATTTTCTATATCTAATTGTTTGGTATAAATACGCCTTTGGGGTTTATATCTGTTCGGATCAGAGGTATAAAGACTTTCTTTCGGAATATCTTCAAGAATTACATCGATTATATTGCTGTTACTACTTCTCTCGAAATCAAAATCAAATTTTGTTAAATCAGAATCATTGATGTTTTTATACCAGGCTAAACATAAAGGCAAACTATGTTCTAGCAATTCCATGCCGAATATTGTAAATAATATTTTAACGCAGGGATATAATAAAACATCTGCTAATGTAATGTAAAGCCCTTCACTATATAAATGATGCAAATTTAAATTTTCAATCGGGGTGCTACTTTTCAGAGATTTGTCACAATTTTTCTCCCGTGCAATTTTATAAATGTTATGCATCCTCACAGGTTGTTGCATATGATTCTCAAATTTAATTAAACTGCGTGGTAAAAATAGGTTATTTTGAGAGATATAATTGTCGATATTTAATAACACATCCTTAACTATAGCAGGCATATCGATTTCACAAAATTTTGTCCAAACGGAAGCTTCACTACAAGCTAATAAACACGCGTCTTTAAAACCTAATAATGATTTGAATTTTTCATCCCGACATGATTTAATAATCCTTCTCGCAACCGAACATAAACCTGCAATTATATCTTTGCCCGTTACAACAACAGGCCACATACAAAAATCTACTATGTCGGGTAGATTTTGTAACGAACAGCATTTAAAATCGATTTCTGAAGAATTAAAACTAAACAAAGGCTCTTTTAGGCACTCCTTGTAAATGATGAATAAATCTAAGTCATTGTTATCACAGATTTTGTAAATATAAATTATTAAAAGAGACTCTAAATTAGTTTTAAGCCGATTATCTTCGGCTCGCACCACTTCAATATAAATACTCATATTTTTTATACACTATTAGCCAACTGTCTCTGGACTCTTTGCAGCACCCGCTTATTTAACACCCGTTTCCTAGCGATAACACAAACCGTTGATACGACACTCGATACAAACATAAACCCTTCGAACTTCCAGAACGCTTGTTCCTCCAAATAAGCGGCGCGGTCGCAACTCCTCGTTACCATTTCACCACTCGAACATTTTATCACCTCTTTAAAACGCGTATGTATACAAACTCCAATACTTTGACTAGCTATATCATATGCTAAAAATACACAATCACAATATAATCATTTTTAGATCCGTACGAGTGCAGAACTTACCTGAACATGGTTCACACTGTTGGATAATTTCAAACGTATCTTTATCCTTGCACGTGGAGTTCTGCTCTACGGGGAAATCTCGTTTTTTCGTATTTATTCGCTCTGTCAAATGCGATTCCACAATTAGAACAAGCACTGTCAAACTGAATAAAATCTTAGGTTAGAATTTTAAAATTCAACTGTAGCATGTTCTTACATTCCTAAGATTGTTATCCCTAAGAACATTCGTTTTTTTGGGCAGGTTTCAATCATTTTTTGTTAAAGAAAGACGAATTTATAACATTAACCTGATATAACCAAAACGAATACGAATGGCAAACAACATGATGACAAATCAGCTGACAGTTCTGCTGCTCGTGTCCTGTGTCTAAAGTAAACTCATCAATAAATTACCACGACTATTAATTTAATTTAGTTTCGATATTTTTACGTAATGTTTATGTAATTTAGTATAATTTCAAGAAACAATTTCAGATGTACTGATCAAATTTTGTTTCTCTTTTTTAAAAAAGAAAATGCGAAAATTGATTTGTATCTTGTATCTTTAAACACTACCGACGGGCAATTTTTATCCTAATTTTTATATGTATATGCGTATATGTCATTCATCCTTCATCCATTAATATAACCTGCTCAATGGAATTGTAATAAAGTTTTTTTTTAATGTGAAAAGTACAATAATCATGTCTAGTCGAAATCCTACTACTTTAATGAGTATTTCCAGCGAGGAAAGCTTCGATTTTCTGTTCAAAATAGTTTTAATCGGTGATTGTGGGACGGGAAAGACTTGTGTTGTTCAAAGATTTAAAAATGGAACATTCCTTGAGAGACATGGAAACACAATTGGGGTCGACTTTTCAATGAAAACAGTGATTGTAGACGGCAAAAAAGTTAAGGTAAGATAAAAATTATTCCTGAATGATAATCCATATTTTAAAGATTCTAATTTTAGTTGCAAATTTGGGATACGGCAGGCCAGGAACGATTCCGAACGATTACTCAAAGTTATTATAGATCTGCGAATGGGGTTATAATAGTGTACGATATAACTAAACGGTCGTCATTTTTATCCGTGGGTAAATGGGTGGAAGAAGTAAGAAGATACTCGGGTAGTTCTATATTGATAGCGCTGGTAGGCAATAAAGCGGATCTAGATACATTACGCGAAGTGGAGTTTGAGGAAGCCGAAGCAATGTGTCAATATATGCCGGAAGTGCTGTTTGTCCTGGAAGCAAGCGCAAAAGAAAATTCTAATATAGAGGAAGCGTTTCTTTGTTTAGCTACAGAATTGAAGGTAGGCTTAAATTTATGTTCAAATGCAACGAAAAATATCATTATTGATAACAGTTGTGATAACTGATGACCCTATCATGGATGCAATACATAAATTGCAGTTTGTTGTTTGAAATATTCGATTTATTATGCTTTCAAATGGAGATAAGAAAAATGGATTTGTTCGTCAATGCGATCATAAATTAATGATTTATACTTTAAACTTTTGATAAAAATAAAATTTGCTTAAATATCTACTTTAATTTTAAAAAATTGTGAGTTTAAATGCAAATAGAAATAAAATGGATTATTTTTATCTCATTTATCAATGTAATATATGGATTTAGAATTACTTGAGATTGCATTATAGAAATATAATTTTAAATAAATTTGTATTTCTGATGAAATTGTGCTCTCTAATCATACATCTAACAAAGGGTGTGCAAACGAAAAGTTAGAGTAGCAATGATAAAACACCCCTAGAAACCATTTTAAAAAATTACCTATCTTTCAATAATTTCTTTAAATTGCCTGCTACTTTTGCTAGTAATAATGCGAACGTGTAAGTGAATATTAAGTTTTAGCTGGACATTTAAATTTCAGACAGGAAAAAAGATGAACTAGTATATTTTTTATTTTAAAAAGAAAAAAATTTACCCATAAATTTTCCAAAGTTCGAGTAAAACTCCTTTTAACCTTATTATAAGTGATAATTGACTGTTTTCGTTACTATCTGAACAGAAAAAGATATCACTGCCGGAGTTTTCGTCACTATTTTGATCTGCCAAATCTCAAATATAACCTAACGAAATCACATTGTTAAGTTCGTATATGTTTTGACATCATTCAGAAAAACTCTAACATTAACGAATAGCAGATATTTTGACGTTTAGAACACCTATAAATACCTTTTAAAACAAGTCCAATTTTTGTTATTTCGGGTACAAACTACGAAAATTGTGACAGATTCAGTTTATAGCAGGGTACGGAAAATATCACTCGCAAACGATAAAAATGTCAAAGGATCGTATTTTCATCATTCGTGAGCGAATCATTATGCCATCGTTTATTAAAAACCGGTAAGATTTCTATGTATGCTAATGATATTCACCTTTATCGTTCATTTAACCTCTCAAAAGTCTCAAATGGTCTCAAATAAGTAGCAGGCGTTGATTTAAATAACATTTCCTAGATGGCGGGTCTTTTCTACCATTCTATTAAGTTTTCTATTAATGGTATCTGGTTACTAGGTTAAGAATTTGGGTTTTCTTATTAATTGCAATTTTAGATTTATTAGTCAAATATTTCTTAAGGTTAATTTAAACATTTTGTTCCAGAGAAGACATGACAGCGGTTACTTAAGCAGCGACGACGAAGAAACGGTCAAATTGGGAGAAAGCAGTGCCGTTTCGAAGTGCAGCGCGTGCACCCGGGGTAACTTACTATAATACCTGTTTTAGCATTCTGCGTGTGCCTTATTGGTGACTCGAATATGAGATTTTATTATCGTGTAAATACGTTGTTTTTAACACTAACGGTATAGCAATTATGTGATAAACGGTTGTTTACCCCATTTTTTAAAGATACTTTTTAGATGAGCGCCAAAATTATTTTTACAAATCCGTCCGGAATACGAATCTTTCTCATGAATGTTTTCAATTGTCGCATATGTATGTATCATTAAGGAAAGTCGATATATAATCACAAATCACATGATTGTAATATGTTAAATTGGTTTTTATTTAATACTAAATGTTGAAGAAAAAATAACTCTAATGTTACATACATAATTTTATGTTGTATTTATATAATGGAACGTTTTAAGGTTTTATTTTAGATGATCATATTTACTAGGTAGTAAGATTTTAATTCCGGTATACACGTTAATACTGTATAATATTATCTACTTGCCATAGAATTTCATTTTTTATTTATTATTTATATCATCAGTATTAATACTACTTAAAAATTTAGGTTTTTTTCGTATTTTAAGTTATATCTAAATAAGTAGAACCTGTAAATAATACTGCATGCTTTCTTTTCTAAAAAAAAGACTGTAGTTTTGAAATATAAAAATATTGAAGGTTACCATACTTCTTGTACAATTATCTATAATTATCTTGATTGCGTTGTTTCAATTTTGTTCTTTTTATAAAATTTAATTCTGAAATTTCACACTACAGCCTTCTAAAATTGCGATAAATCTTAAACTAATCAAATACTCTGTATAAAAAAGGAAAAAAGTCAATATAGATGTTAATAAGATTGTTTGTTTTACATAATACTGGAGTAAATGTCAATAATTACGCAATAATTTTATGTACATATATACACATAAAATAGTTAATTTGAAGTTCTATAATTCATAACTGCACCCCAAAGTTTCCTTTTTAAATATTTTATTTTAGAACAATACTCTCATACCGTACGGCAAATCCATTACGTATATTTGTGTGGGGGTGAAAAATCTTTGTTTTATAACAGGAAAATTAGAGTGTCCTTTATTTTTATCGCGTAAAGGATTTGTTACACCCATTTATATACAGTAAATATTAAAAGTTGTGATAAACTCAAATACCTACATATTCTATAATGTTATACGCAAAGTTGTGAATTCAAACCGCTGCGAATGGAAAATTCTTTATCTTACTTTGTGGTAATGAGACAATTTTTCATCACCTCTAATGTATTCTACGATATATTATATTAATTGGAATATCTTTTCGCACCCCGAATAATCAATTTTTATATATACGCGCTATACTCCAGCATGGATTGAATTCACAACCCTGGTTACTATTATTTATCTGTTTGATAATGTGCGAATTCAAAGAAGAACAAATGCCTAATATAGATACTCTTTGTATAACTATGTTTTGTTGTATATATACAGCACCTGTAATTGTTAACTTATTGTAGTGGTACCCTTATTAGATACTCATTGATTACGTAACCTATTGAGAAGCCTAATAATTACTGCAATATTCATAATAAAATAAAATAAAAAGGGCCATATTATGTTTACATAAACTGGAATATCGTGGGTGATCTACTTGACATGACAAAGGTTCCCGCGATTGAAATGATTTTTCTGTTTTATTTTTAGGTTTTAAGCAAATAGAATCTGTAATTTAAACCAAATGAATATTTAGAAACGGTTATGTACTCATGTGGGTGATATTTTGTTTTCTCAACTCTCACCAATTATATTTAATCTCATTAATTGTTATATTTATATTTCAGGCGTCATTTGTACATATTTTGTTATTAATATCATCATACAAACAAATAGCTTTGTTTTATTTATTTTATTGTTTTTTTCATTGTGTTTCCACTAATTGTAAGTAAAATTAAAATTTTCAATAATCACAAGGAAATTAATTTCAAAAAATGGGAAAGAATTCTATCCCTAATAACCAAATTTAAATTTCCCGCAATTATTTTTAGTAACTTCAACTTAAAAGTATTAAAATAACAACTATTAATAGAATAATACCAAATCATCGCTAATTTCATACCAATATTGCTGGTAGCTCAATTCCTTTTATTTCATAATGTATTAAAGTACATAGTACTGTATAAAAGGACAAGTTTCATAATAGTTATTCGTATCGCTAGGCCAGAAACTATAGTTTTGCGAGTGTGAGTACGGTTTGTGGGGCCGAGGTCCCACAAGTGCGAATACTCGCAAAAGAGTTTCTGGCCATGTGTTACACACTATTTTTTAAGCCGACAAATCTTAATTTTGTTGTAAATAATAAAAGAAAGTAACGCTAGGGAGTTAACAGTACAGGTTGGCAATACATATTACGTATGAATTTTGAATTGGAAATCAGGGTTAAAATACGTGTTTTGACGTTATAATTTTCTTGGTAGTTTCCATACATATTCATCAATAATAAGAAAAATGGAGACCCCAGCTCATATTACAGAGGTTGTGTGTGAAGTTATTAACCTTTTATTACCTGTAAAATCTTCCGAAAATAGAATTGGAATGAATATGAATTAATTAAGAGATTGTGTAACGAGAATTCTGTTCATCTGTCATCGAATCTATAATTAATGGCAGAAATGACAATATAGTGTTGCCAACTAATAGTGGTGTTTTTGCCGGCCTAGGCCGGAGAATGGTAAGTTTCCGGCCGATTTATAGTAATGCAAAATCAGTGTTTCTGGACGGAGGCGCAAAAAGCTTTCTTTTTAACTTGCTACGTATGCTTTTTATATAATATTACTGGGTAAAAGCAGATGGAAAACCAACATTTCGTATTATGTGTAAAGTGTGCCCTCATCTATTATTTTCATAATAATTTGATTAGTTTCAATCTGGATTCGCTTATTCGATCTGTTAGGGTCTTATAACTACGAATCGATTTCCAAAAGTTACGCCACGATTAAGAGGTAAATGGCGAAGTGTCATTTTATTTATCTTCAATTATTGCTCTAAATTTCTTATCGTTTTATAGCTATTAACATTTTAAATGGATCACGTTATAAGAATTATTCTTCATTTGGTGATGGGAGGCAACTCTAATTAATATTTTTACAAAGTTTCATTGAAATCGAACTTAGGATTTCAGAGAAATGGGCACAAAAATTAATTTTTAACTAGTATTAGATGTAAATTTTTTTCCATCTACACTTCTTCAAAAATCCTTTTAGTAAAAATCACAAGGAAATTAATTTCAAAAAATGGGTAAGAATTCTATCCCTAATAACCAAATTTAAATTTCCCGCAATTATTTTTAGTAACTTCAACTTAAAAGTATTAAAATAACAACTATTAATAGAATAATACCAAATCATCGCTAATTTCATACCAATATTGCTGGTAGCTCAATTCCTTTTATTTCATAATGTATTAAAGTAGTACCTGTATAAAAGGACAAGTTTCATAAAGGCAGTTTTATCAAACAAGTTCATGTTTGAAAAACGAGGCGGTTGTGTCGAGTTTTTTAAAGAACTAGTCTAGAAATAAACAAGGACAGCAAACGTAACTTATTTCTGTTTCACTTTATCTCATGTAAATGCCGTAGTTACAACAGTTTGCGGTATAGTGAGATTGTGAGATACAAATATAATATAACCTCATTTACTTCTTCTGTCAACCCAAATAATATTGGAAAAATGAACTACTTATACATCTATGTCTGGTTTCTGAGATTTTAAAACCGTGGTTATCTGTTGTGGCAATACCGCCGCTAAATTATAATTTTACGAAAAGAGAGGTTGATGGTGAGAGAATATTTATCAATCTCATTGATGCTTTGCTCACAGAATATACAGAAACTTCACTCCAATTATATTGTTTATGGTCAGGATTTTACCTTCTGTCTATATTTTTACTTTATTTTGATTAAAATAGATATCTATTCAGAATCGGAGTTAAACTTTGATCTTTGATGTGCTTTGGTTTTGATTGGTTGCCGAAATGTCATTAGCGGCTCGTTTTAGTTTTGTCATTCCGTCTTATTATGTTTACAGGAAAGTTAATTGAAGCTATATAGAATTCTATATGGCTTTTGTACATATGAACAATGGGGTTGCATATTTTATTTTAATTGATAAGATCAAAAGTTTTGAATTAACAGCGCCATCTGGATATGATCTGAGCTATCGTTTGATACCAATCTATGAAATATACTACCCACAAAATTATCCACTTTATAAGAAAAAGACTTTCCTAATAAATAACTTTATTTACAATTTTATTACACCAATAATAAAAACTATATACAAAAGAAATATATTAAATACAAATAAATAAAGCTAATATAAGCTATAATACATTAGAAATGAGCACTGTTTTTATTCGTTCCCTATATATAACATTTAGTTCTCACTACAGACACAATAAATTAACACAAACAGTCGTTTCAGGTTATGTTCCGTAATTTAGCAATGGTATTTGCACGCATTTGTCTTCTATACAACCACTATGACTTAGTAATCTTGAGACACCCGTTTTTCATTCAACCAATACCTCGACAGGGGTACGCGGAATTTAATTTATTTACATTTGGACGCCAGGTTTATAGGTAACTTCTGTGGCTTCATCCTTATTATCGTCTATGCTGTTAGACTCTTTTTCGATAACTTCTTCATCTAATATATCACTGTGAACGTAATAACAAAGTTAACGTCTACGATAGATTTACTCAAAATTAACGACATACGACATACCTTGAGTATTTATTATGCTTAGGTAGAAACAAAGATTTCGGACAATCTTTGATATATGGCCAACATTCACCTGGACTTCCAGGTACTCCTTTTCCGGCATTCTCAGCCTCCACATATTCTTGTAGTAAATGAGCGTATGGCGATTTACTAGCTCTGCAAAAGAAAAAAAAAAATTAATTATTCCAGTAAATAAATTTACTTATTATATTTAGTCTTTAATTTGCAAAGTTGAGAAACCGTCATGTCATTTATGCCACTTTTGCAAAAACAGACATTTTAAACAGTGTGAACTGAATGTATGGTTGAACGGTTTAAATCACCATTCACTTGGATAACCTCCAAAACTAATTGTTATTTTCAAGACCTCTAGCAAAGATGTATAGTTTTGGAAATAATTGTTCTAATACCATGAAAACTGCATCCAATTAGAAATATAAATGTTCTAATAAAAAAAGATAATTCATGTATCTAATTTGCCAATAATTAATTCCTCCAATATTTAGTTGTCATTTTGTGCGGGATTAACACGCAGGGCTTTATTTGTTGCTACTATAGCAAATAGCTTATTATCTCTAATGGTTCAATGGTTGTAAAATACGAAATTGACGCAATTGTTAAATATCTCAAATGTTCTCAGAAGATAAAAATATTTCAAATGATTCTTCAAATCGACTTTTATTAATAACATTTTTGTTGCATTGGTATAACTGCAATAGATCGCGAGAAAAATGGAGGAGTAAGCTGTATGCACATGTGTATATGTATTAATTTTAGTATACGTAAAATAAATAAAGAAAATAATAACAAAGGAAATGTGAAGGTGAAATATTGTACATTGTCAAAATGAACACATTATACTGTTTCAGAACAAATCTCTCATTGCAGCATACCATTTCTGCTATAAAAAAAAACGCCATAAAAAACTGTGTAAGCTTGGATGTTTACATGTAAATGCCATAATTTATGAGTTTACCACAAACATCTACGGACACCAGTGTAATGTTTAAGTAAATTTAAATTTTGTTTGTGTACATATACATACTTTGAAGTTACGTCAGGAGTACCTACCTGTTTGGTCATCGTACAGTTTTAGTGTAGCCTAAAAAACAGACCTCGTTACATAAAAAATTACGGCACTTGTACCAGTTAAAAAAAAGTACGTATAACACTACAATATACAGTGTCTTTTGTAAAAAAAAAAAAAGAAACGTGTCAAATTTCTAATCTTAGCTCAACTTATAAAGTGAAGCAAATTTCTCAACACATTAATGTGTAACCAGGGAAAACAAACATCGCTGCTTATGAACGTAAGTACTTTTTTCACAAATAATTTACATTTATGTAGATAGATAATCAAAATAGTGACGGCAAACTTGTGTTATGATTAAATCATATAATAATTTTAATAAATATATCGGATATTAGCTAGATTATTGTTGTGAATAATTTATTAACTTAATATCTGTTTTTTTTTCTGTGTATATTCCTTATATAATAATCAATCTCAATGTTTTTGACGTTTACACTGTCTACAAAAACAATGGTACCAACTGTATTTAGAGCGTAGAAAATACCATTCCAAGTTGTTAATGTTAATAAGGACATACGTACGATAAAAACAGCTTTGCCATTTCGCCAATGAATCCATAGTTTTTCAATGGATGGGCGTGCACCTCGCATATAGCACGTAGAAGGCAGGCTTTTCCGTCCATCCCGAAATTCTCCAAGAACTCCTGGACCATCATATAAAGCAGAGCCCGTTCACCACCGTGGAAAGCGTTCTTATGGCTATCTGGCATCTCGGGTCCTTGGTCTCGTTTGTGTCTCTTGTACTTGTGATGGTAGAGCATCTTCTCTATGTATTGACCCAACAAATCCGCTACCGTGTTGCCCATAGATCGCGCCAAAAGCGGGGGTAACACGCCGTAAGGGTTTTCATTGTCCGTTAATCCAAGTTTTGCGAAATCAACTGTAATAGGAAAAAAATATTAGTCAAGAATAATACTATTAAATTTTGATTTGTTAATAGCACGGGACTACGTGCTACAATAGAAGAAAAGCGTTTATAGATCGCCGAGTAAGTTAGTTATGTATGTACACATAATGTAATAATTACTTGATGGCATACATATGTGTCATTCTCAGAATAATTTGGATGAAAAGGACGAGAATGTAAGATTATACTTATTCCTTGCTCATTATACAATCAGTACGTTTCCGTGAACAAAAAATTCAACACATTAATTAGTATGTGTCGTTTGACACAATATTTAAATTCCAGGCTATTCGGAAGAGCTTTTCTATTCGTAACTTTCGCTTATTTGTATTATCTGTTAGCACTACTTGTTCATATACGCAGTCTATGTATTTGTAGCTTTTCATTTCGTGCAAGTTATGTTTGAGTTGACTAAATGATTTGTAGACTTTCCCAGGCACTTATGATGTATATAATATCGAAAGATTTCACATGAAAAGAAACTATTAAATATTTTTTTGAAACAACATATTAAATTTAAATATATGAGCAATAAGTACCTACCAATACATACATAATTTAATGTGATGTAAAAGTTATATTATGTTATTTTATGCACATAAAATTACTCAACCAGCATACCCAGACTATTTATTTTAAATAAGTATAGTATATATAACTGTATAGTTAACGTTTACTTGATCGTGTTAAATAAAAAATATTTGTAATTTATCAATTTGTGGTTTCGAAAAATTAGTGCCTTTAAAACATTTCAACATACATGTTTAAATCTTGCTAGGAAGTAAACACCAATTAATTTTTTAAAATTATATTGATATTAAATGTGTACTTAAAAATACTTACTCGTAAATGGCAAACTGATTGTTAAATTCGAAAAGAACCCTTCCGGTGGGTATCTAACGAACGGTAACGACAAGGAAGGCGCTATGACTAGAGTTGTGCCTGGTGGTAAAGCGAGTCTTCCATCCGATGTTACCCACAATATCCTCTTTTGTCTTGAGTGTCCTTTTTGTGTTGAAGCGCCCGCATTGGCAATTGCAAACAGTATGAGGAAGATCCAGAGGTTTCTTAGTGCTTTTGTCGCATGCACATAAATCTTCATTGCATTTATCTGAAACAATACCAACTTGTGAGAAAAAAAAATGATGTTTAGCGATATTAAATCTTCAGATTCAAACTTTGGAGAATAAGCTTAAATCGATTTTAAAATAGAACCAACATAATTTATTATACCGTGCGTTGACGAGGATAGGAATAAATTCAAAGAAATATTAGAAGAAATTATTTATTTATAAAATATTTTAATTTTCATTTTCCATGTGGTTTCTGAATTATCGTCATTATTCTGTTTCTCAAATGATAATCCAATGTCTTATTTAAACTTTTTGGAGCATGGTCTGATTATCCAAAATTAGAAACCAAACCCCCTCGGCCGAGAATCGAACCCGCACCGTTGTGGTGAAAAACCAACATGCTAAGTGTTCAACATCCATATACACGACTTCATACATGGGATACCAAACTATTAAAAAAAAAAAAACTGCAGAATTATCATTTAAAAACACCTAAATTAAAAATTTTTTCGAATTTTCGAAATATAAAGTCTCCATTGAATTTGCTCATTGCATCGTAAACAGATGTATAACATTTTTATAGAGTGCCAAATATTCATGAAAATATAAAACCACGCCAAGTGTAGTGATTATAATAATAGTAGATATGCCATCAGCCACTTTGTCATAATAGTACTTTAAGGTGTCACTAGATGTCGCATATATCTACAAATCTAAATTTTAGCATTTATGAAAACCTGACTATAGCAATTCACTCTAGCGGAGGGTGGCACATTTATTCAATTTATAATTTGTTTGTGTGTTTATCTAAAGCAAACAAAATCAAAAGTATGTAAGTGTCATTAAATGAATTATCTGATATCTCAATACCATAGGCAACTAGATCCATTAGACTATTATTTAAACAACGTCAACTGGTACAAAAAAAAACCGATTATTTGGAGTATTGTGTAAAAACGCGAGGACTTAAAGCTTAAGCTATAAATACCATTCGATAGATAATAAAAAAGCGCATTTGCTGGTAACTTAAAAAATATGGCTTAACTTAAATTAATCGAGTTTATAGCCACTTAAAGTTCTTATTTGATTAGTTTTAATTTTTGTACACCCTGTATAATATGACAAATTTATTATAAGTGGGTTATAAAATATGGTCTATTGTTATACTTCACTGTAAATTTCGCTCACATAACTTAAATACTTCTTAAGTATTTGAAACATGAAAATTAGATTACATTTTCACAAAATTCCAATTATTTAAAAATCATGTTTAAGTCTTATAAACTGTCATATGTTGTATGAAATTGACAATAGAATCATTTTATGGACGGAAATGTAAGTTGGTAGCAATGAAAAAAAAAGCATGCATGAAGCATGTTTATGACGGTAATAACTGTGGTGGTTGTTTGGTAAAGATAATTAATAAAGAATTTATTTGTGAGTAACAAAACTGATTCGCTTTATTAAAACCAAACCTAAATTCAATATAAGCCTTATTAGATTAGATTAGATTAGATCTAATTAGCTGTAAGCTGCTAGGGTTTGCTCGCACTTATAGCTCCTCCATCCAGTCTGAGAGCTTTAATAAATTGCATAAACCTTCATAAAACAGACACTTATTTTGATCAGAGAATCCAGAAATGCAATAATATACAGGAGTGTTCCAATAAAAAAAACAACACACTTTGACACTTTTAGGTCTTTTTGAAACATCCTGTATAATATGAAAATAATTTTAAACAGGAAACCAAATTTTTGTGCAAAAACGTGCATTTCAAGCCATAAAAATGCAAAATATTTCGAATGGGAAAACTTATTTTTTAGTATTTTTTTTTAATCAGTAAACAAAAAGTGCATAATTCGAATGATCTACCTATGTGCTCCCCTGACATTTCGCAACTTTTTTATAGCAACCAAGGTAACTCCTGCTATCGAGAGTATTTGCCCTGTAACACTTAAAAATCCATAAACCGAAAAGTAGGTGATATAAACAGCATTAAGGACCTTCTCTCGCGAAAATCTTTAACATACTTTTTTTTGTATGCGTGCCCCTGCTAGCAACCGCCACACGGTTCTTCCGCGCAGTCCCATCAACCGGCTCATCTCGAAGCGGCCGTCTACATATTAACATAAGCGCAAAATGAGAATATTATGTGAACAGGTAGACGACCGGTTATATAACAAAGTATGGGCGATTGCGAATGTGCTGTGCTGACCTTGACCGAATCTCGGTCAGTGTAATCATGAGACCTGCATTCGTCGCAGAAAAAGAAAATTGCAGGTATGTACTAACACGACTATCAATTACTTTTTAACGTTATACCTATTTGTTTTTATTGGTATTAATCATTTTATTGAGAGCTCGTCATCCTATGCGTCTTACGATAAAACTGCTTTTATGTTGTGATCCCGTTGGTATGACATACATAGTTAATATAATAAAGAATATTGTTTACATTCTTCGAGAGTTTGAATTTTAACTCGACTGCAAAATAATTTAAAAACTAACATAAATCAAATCATTTATCTATAATACTGAATGCTTTCGAAAGTGAAATGGCAACCGACTCATTAAGACGTCGAAAGTAAATTCATACATAATTAAAAAGCTCATTCCTTATCTATTGTGTTCTCTAATGCTGCGAGATAAAATGTTCTTCGGTTTCTTTCGACTTTCCATTAGTTCGACTAGGACTTTTGGATCCAACTCCAACGTATACCAGGAACTAGGAACTGACATATCTTCTCTTACTTACTCAGACTCGCACCGTACGTATTCTTTTTTTTTTTTGTTTTCTCCAACCCTATACAGGATGTCCCAATTAATGCGGTCACCACTGGGATCTTATAAACTGCAAGAGATTTGTGGATTGGTTAAGCGAGATAAGATATGTATGACGTCAAGGTCTACTATATTGCTATACATAATTGAGAGTGGCATAATTATACAGAGCATCTGGTAGGCTGAATATCCCAAGAGTACAGTACTCTGAATATTAATCATTTTCGAATCGATTCTTCAGTTAATAAGAATTACCGTTGTTTCTATTTAATAATTTTATAAAGGATTATGAATTAAAAGTATCGACGTTTATCTTATAAGTACAATAATATAGCCTTACTAAAACTTTATGGAATAGTTAGTTTAAAAATAGATTTTTATTTTAATTTGGCCAAGTGTTGCAAGGCAAAAAATTCGCTAATGAGTTCACGGTGAGTGCCATTTCTCACAAAAATTAAACACTCTGTTTTGTGTAATAGCTATATGTATACGCTGCAGTAATTAGATTATTATTAATTTGCGAAATGTTGCTGCTCCAGTTACGAATACATACGTATTATTTAACCGCCTATCTAAAGTGGATAATAATTGTAGTAAATCCTTAATTACTTCGAACGGATTAAAATTCTAAAGCGAGTAAGTAACTAATGCAACTTTTTCGCAAAAATATATAAAAATATATTGTACTAACTAACTAACTTTCAGCATTTAGAACATAACCTAGAAATAGCGCTTTTTAAACTGATTTTTATGTGTTCTTTTTATTATTGTGAGAGCCGTCTGACATCAAATCCCCGGAAACATAGCACCCTCTTGATTTTTTCTAAGTACTATATGTCAAATTTCCTTTATCCTTTAAATTATGCCAGCCAGTACAATATCTTCGTGTCCTGTTCTACTCTGTACAGGTCTCTAGCTGATCAATCGAAATAATCCTCTGGATTCCTCTTTGAGTTCTATTATACACACTGTGCATTAGATATCCGCGGTGTTGATCCCCATTTTGTGTAAGTGTCCTTTCAGTGTTGGTAGGAAACTTGCTACTATGTAAAGATGATTCCTACCAAGCTCTAGTAATTCCACATTTTTCTTTTGTGATGGTCCCTTGATAAAGGTGTTTCCATGAGTCAGCTTGGTTATGTTTTTCCAATGTTCCTTGCAGCTTCTCTTGGAACCTGTGTGGACTGTGTTCTTGAACAACTCTCAGAACAAATTCTGAGCCAATAAATTCCCAAATATCCGGACGTCCACAATAAAATAGCCTTATTGCAGTCTGTCAGACTATTCAGTTCTCGAATGCATTCCCCAACCAGTCTTGATTGTATCCAGTCTTAGAAGTAATCTGTGTATCCAGTGGTTCATTATTTCCCTCAGTATCGCCTGGTTCTCTGTGGCAATACAAACCAGCCGATTTTTATAAGCTTTCTGAATAATTGACATTCTGCACAATTCTCTCGGCTTGTCTATAGCTATATGTCAAAGTGATCTGACAGAAGCAACATCAAAATTATTAGTAAGCGATTTCATCCAAAGTTTAAATTCTTCGCAAAAGCGATGGTGGCGACTCGTGCTCCAATATATCCGATTAGATATTGATTAGCTTGGCTGGGTGAAGATTAATGATATATTATTATTATTTGTGTTGCACAATGCAGAAGCCTCTGCTTGAAAAACACTGGCATATTTTCCTAGTGAGATTGTGACCACTGTGTTTCTCACCTCACTGTAAATTCTTGGTTCTTGTTCCGTCTGTAAAGCAGATCAGGTCACCAAACCTGTCACTCTAGTTGGATTGATTCCACGCACTAAAAAATACCTATATGCAATTCCTACGGAAAATTCCAGTAACGTATAAGGTAAAATTGCCAAAAATTGGGAAATTTACTAGAAAACTTTAGGTATATTTTCTAATTTTTAGTAAATTTACCCTATACATTACTGGAATTTTCCGTAGGAGTTGCATATATTTTTTAGTGTGCAGCTTTCCGATCTGTACTTTCCACCTCGAAATTTTTGTTAAATAGATATGTCGAAATCATTTGATCTGATCTCATTCTCAAAAGGTTGCCTTCAACAAGATGGACAATATTGTTGTGTCCCAATTCTGCACCCATCTCCCGCTTGGCATTTCTTGCAATCTGAAGGAGGGAAGCCTAAGAGGCATTCCATTGTCGTTGTAGGAATAGTCCCCATTGTTCCTGTTATTCCTCAACATGCCAGCCTCTGTAACTCGCCGAGTTCAGTTATAGCAATTTGCTACTGCGTCCTTTATCTACCATTACAGAAATGCACCACCGCAATGTATGTCTAACGTCATATTTGGTCTTAACCCCATGTTTTTCCATGGCCTCTTCTACTCAAATATGAGAGTTGACTCCACGCTGGTTTTAATTCTCTGAAGCTGTCGATTCCAATAAGTTGAAGTCAAGAATGACACCAAGATATTTTACTTCCTCGTACAACTTTACTTCATCACAACGGAGCTTAAGTGATGCTAGATTATCTTAAACTACTTTGTATTACTCACAAAAGGAAAGTTTATTTTGACCACAACGAAATATCACTGCCAAACCGGAGGTTCTTATTGGAAACTACAGCATATATATTTTTATTGCGAACAAACCTTATTTTATTATTACCTTGCAAAATAAAGAAAATGAGCATCAATGGCGACAAAAAGCTTTAGAAGACTTAAATATTATAAACACTAACCTATCATCAACAATTTCACACGATGAGTTAGAAACACATTAAATAAAAGTTATCATGCGTGAAAGAAATGCTCTCACCCTACCTTACACTCTTTACGAGACAGCCAACGTTCGGGGTAAATAAAAGAAAAGAATTAAACCATAATAAAACACAACGACCCACATACTCATCAAACATACTGTTATGTATATATTCAATTCTTAAAACAGCAATTATACGTAGTAGCATTGTGCACAACTTCGCAGAAAGCTATTGTCATCTAACAAACATTCGCAACTCACGTATTGTTCATTGGAAATGAACTAATATTTCTTTAACAGTGTCAACCACAACAATTAAATACATTAAATCTGCTGGTCAGCCGTTTTGATTGTTGTTTACTTTTATTAACATCAATCGATACTAAAATCAATCAGTAACGAAAGAATTAAGCAAACAATCGCTTAATTCTTTCGTCTTCTGTTATTAGTAATAGCGTTTCCAAGAATATTTTCACTTGAATAAGTTTTCAGAAGCAATAAGAACCATAGGTATGTGTATAAGTTATTGTGTATACAATGTATACACAATAACTACTTCTGCATGAAAGATATCAGCAACTTCGGCTTGATCTACACTTACCTCCGTAACCGATCATCATCAATCATCATCATTTCTATACAATGACTTTCTGTTAAACATCGCATTGTTTATTAAGGACAGAATTTCTTTCAGAAAGAGGTATTTTATTTCTATCCCTATAGACAGTAATGTCAGACACTTTATTTTATTGATGATTGTGATTTTATTTTCTGCTAGTAGCTAATTGTAAGTAGACTGTGGTATAATCAACCGACGGAAGAATATTACATTTAATTTGAACATCTAATTTTTGACAATAATCCACTTTACATAAAAGTAAACTCATTTTGCCATAATATCACTAATAGGGATCTGTGTCATCGGTTTTACGAGCCATTACAGATTACGCTGTTTATTGTCCTGGTACTTAAAGTTTTACGCAACATTACGCTCTTCGAAGAACTTCCAATATAATTTCTTTTTATGTAAGAACACACATATATCCGCGCATATATTTAGCATTAATATCAGCTTATCCGGACATGATTTACATATACATTGTACGAGTATGAGAATCTGTTAAGACATTTTGACGAAAATAAATTTTAGCTGGTCAGATCTTGAGCAGACTTCTCTGTCTTTCAGTTGCGGATATGGACACATGCACATACGTAATGAATGTGCCGAGAACTACTTTTTATATCGGGCAAAGTACTTAATATTCCGATCATTTTTCGATTGGATACGTGACATAATTTTGAATGGAATTTTAAATTAAATAGGAAATTAGGGCTTGCGGAACCTTGCGCTTATTAACCTGCGTATAATTAAACAGAAGAAGTTTCATTTACAGTGCAAAAATTACAAAATTATTCGATAAATTGCACTTGGTAAATGTTTGTCGAATAAAATCTAAAACACCGCAGCGTAAATAAATTAAAACACCACTAATACTTAAAAAACTACAAAAATAATTACTACCTATGGAAATAGCAAATACGTGACAGACGCGTAGTTAAACCACAAACGACAATCACATGAATGAAGACAAATGATGCCAGATACAACCATGATGCAGCTGTAAAAAACAGAACCACCAACCTAAACAAAGCAACTTCCCCAATTTGGACTCACAGCGCCATCTAGAAACGTCCCTTGTCACCACCAATTTTTGTCAACAGTTTGGCCCATTAAACTTACCCATCTCCTTTAGAATATTGTCTCTGGTGTGTACAGAATTGTTGTGTACTTTTGTAAGTTTAGCAATATTAAGTTCGAACGGTAAATAAATCCTTCGGGATTTGGCTCGTCCATAACGACTTCTGTGCCTTTTAAATTTTGGATGATCTTCATCACTTTCAGTCTTTCTGAGGTATTTTTAAATGAACGGTGGTCACCACCTCTGTTTTCTAATATCCCCGTACCAGTTTTTATTTTTTTTTTTGCAATATTTTGAACTCGCCGTTGGCTAACTCATTGTTAATGGCTCACATGCAACACAAAAATTTCGCACATCAGGATGGTCCAAAACTTGAATAGCAATTATCCAATTCATTGTTCAGGTAATTCTTGTTTTTAATTTCTTACTATTAATGTGTAATAACACATTGTGTATATTTATGCAATACATAAATGTTGTACGTTAAATATCCATGTTAAAGTTATTGCTTTGTCTTTTGTTTAGAAATATCCTAATTATTTGTAATTAAAAAGTATTTTTTCTTTTGGAGCGTGCCTTAAACATTGTTTAGGTAATTTCATTGTTAATAATAACTAATTTTGCATTTCTAAATTGTGTTTAAAATCATTAAGTAGTCAAAACAACAATAGTTTTTTACTTTTAAGCCTATATATCACTAACAATAAGTTACTTAATAAAATTATATAAAATAGTTCTATTGTTTTGTCTGGAGCTATTATTACCAAGAATTATTAGAACATTAAATCCTTGAGACTGTTAAATTTTATAAATTTTAACCACTTTACCATACTAAATAATAAAATAAATGGTGTAGATATTATTTTAATACCATTATTTAATTCACCAACACCAGGATAAGCCACACACATTAAAATCAATGATTAATTTAAAAATATACTGTTCATAACAAACATATGGTATGCTTCTATATGCGCGAACAATTAGTTATAAAAGATTTGCTTGTAAAATGCAACAAGCGTTGTTTCAATTTACTATATGAAATATTTAAATTAAAAAAAAAAAACGGAATCTTTGGATTAAGAGATTCATAATTTTATAAATATATACTATCTTCTAAATAAATTTGCTATTTATTTAAAAAAAAATAAATAGAGTATTTCATAATAAATAGCAGAAACAATACTTAATTTGGAAAATATTTATTGTGTCTTCTGTGCACCGCCAAGAAGATAAAACCTCTGAAACGTTTTTTTCAAATTCTGAATTGCAAACACACTTAACCAAACCAACATATAAAGTACAACGCAATGGCAAAACGTGGCCAAACTAGATAAATTGTAAATATTCTTGGCACTCCATACCACCTCTTTATAGACAGGCACAGTTACGTTCGCCAGTATAACCTTGAATCCACCAATCACAACTCACCTATTTTTCTGCTGCAAGATAAAAAAGGGCCTTTAAGTCTTTATTTCCTGGTGCAATGTTTGTAATTTGTAATAAAATGTTTTTTTCACAACATTATTAGTTCTATATTTAATTTTCTTAGATAAAATTCTAGGGTTTAACATTAATAGCCTTGCTGATGCATAAAAAGGTGTTGAAAGTGCTGTAACTAACGGCTTGAACGTTTTCGATGAACTTCGACATTAGCATTTGGTCTATCTGCAATATGTTCTATCAAATCATGAGGAAACTATCACTCAAAAGACTATTAAGGTTTATTACGTATCAATAATTGCTTATACAAGTCTTTTATGTTACTTAGCAATTAATTTTATCGTTTTGAAGCTCACATCATACTTAAAGGATAACTAAATATTTAGATGCCAATATTACCGTTATTTATTTCTTCTTGGTAAGTGGAACGCTATGATAAATGCATAATTAAGTAATGACAAAACAGGATTATTGGGAAGGATATACTATACAGGTATTGCTGGTACAGCGCCATCTATTCCAATGTAACGCAAGAAAAAAAAAAGTTTTGCTTTAAATAACTTGCTTTCTTTAATCTACAGTCCTATAACTGATATGATAAATGCGGTAAATGATCGACTTGTGGTTGACATGTATTTTATGGACACATAAGTATACAAAATATTCGTATTTACAGATATTAAATTTTTACTTTCATTTGTACACTATTTATATGAATCAGAACCAATAGTTTTTTATTTATATCAACGCTCCTGTAAAAGAGAAAAAAAATCTACTTGCAATATTAAATATTTCCAGCTATAACTGTAATCGCTACGGCATCAACATTTAAACAGAAGTTATTAGCTGGCGCGCGCTACATAATTGCATCAAAGTCTTTTTAAATGCTAATGAAGTCGCGAGCCTTGGCCTTGCGTTTTAACCCGAATCGGTAGGAATCTATAACTGATGGAAAATTCCTATTGTAGAATTTGTTTGATATTAAAAACATCATGCATGTATACCTACATCAAGTAATAATTTTTGGATTTACATTACCGATTTTTAAATTGACAAGGCAACTATAGAACCATTTTTACCGTTAAATGTTATTAACATTTAACATTTCCACGATTTCCATTACTGTAATATGATTTAATAATAAATACTTTATGTTCTGTATTTTGCTTAAAACATTTTGAGTGATTCATCTGCTGACTTGAAAGTTGTGAAGCAAAATCCAAAAGACATTGAAATAAATAATATATCGATAGCTTATCAAATCCATGCCCTACCGTAATCCAAAGAGTGTTTGAGGGTAGGTACTTTTAAGAGACTCTAACCACAGTATATACCTAAGGTATATACTGTGCTCTAACCCTAAGTGGTTCGTTTGTTGCTGGGTGTTTCCGGTTGTGAAATACATCTTGTCATTTTACCCGTTTTATTTCCAATCCGAGAAGTATCTATGATATGATTTTTATCGCTAATTAAAAACCAAATCATCTCGGCCGGGGATCGCACCTTCCAAAGTAATTGTAACGTTAGGCAAACTAATTTCCACTTTCGTTACATAGGAAATCATAGGTAACTTTGTATATGTCAACGCTGCAACGTTTCAATGTCAAAAATAATTGCGGGAAATTTAAATGTATTTATAAGTTATTTAGATTTAATTTCGTGAAATTCTATATTCGATAATTGCCTAATATTAATTTTGTGACACACATACATATATGTAGATGCACTTAATCATTTGGGTGATTCGATATAACCCAAATGATGATTTGTAAATTTAGGAAATCGATTATTTCTAAAACAACATCCTATACTATCGCTATTTACATCGCAGGCAAATCAGAATATGTATATAAACTATGAAATTAAGCGATTGTGTCCGTATTTTCGTAACACTTTTACTGGACTCATCTGCGCAATAGATAATGTAAGTGCAGCGGTAATCAAAGAGGTTATACACTCTGATGCTCAAGTTGTACATATATACTGTGCGTATGCGTTGTGTACGCGTCAAAAATATGTTTCAATTATTTACGTAGGTAACTCTGGTTAAATCTCGCAGTGTTTCTTAGAAAATTCGCTGGAGAAATAGACTCGAAAGCCTTTTAGAGTAAGTATGCAAAATCATTATAACCTATAATAGATCAGTGTTACTGTAAATATGACAGTGAATAATGATTCTGAGATTATACATTTGTATAGCTATAAGTAAATAAATGCACCTTCAACAAAGTTGTTAATAATCTGCTACTGCAGAAGTTGCATTTTAGATTTCGTTGCAATAGCAATTAAAAAAGAAAGAATACTGTCCTAATTAGTTCTAACGGTTTCAGGTAAATAAAATTAGACACACATAGAACCCAAATGTTAGTAAAATATTAAAATGATATCCAATAAATGTTAAATCGGAAGTTCATTTCATTTGAGAACATTTCTTGGCTTTTATACATATACAAATGTGATTTGTTTTATTATTCTATAAATGCTAGTAAAGTAATAAAATAAAAGCCGTTTGATAATCAATAATTTAGGTGAAATCTTGATAAGACTAATTACATTTGTAACTCGCTTAATTGTTATAGCTGTTTATTTATCTAAACAACTTTTAATTGATTATACATACATCATATCTGGCGGAACATTTCAGTGATTATTTATATAAAGATAATGATGTGACATTTTTGACGATGCATTTTATAATCTGAGATTGTTTTTCAAATGAAATAAATGTTCTCAGAAGAGCTGACACGTATCAAACTTATCACACAGCGATGTCTGGAATATCTTTCCTGACGTTAGTACAATAGTTCCTGTCAAATAACACATTGACAGCTGTTGTCCGGCAACATAGTGTTTGTTTATATTCCAAAGCTTACTACAGCTGATTAATACTGCAGAACATTATTTTTTTACCGATTGCTCTAAAACAGCGATAAGAGCAAAAAAGCGCACGATTTAAATATGGAATCAAAACAAGGTTTTAATACAATGATAATCACATCTGTATACATGGGCTGTCTCAGCCCATAAAATTATTATTATTTATAGACATTTCTCAAAATAATTCAGAATGCATATTTTCAATTATTTAAGCAGGATTATCATATTTCATAATTTAACCAGTTTTAGTAGAATCAAATTTAAAACTTGAAAGTGAAACAAAGTGCAAAAATGCAGGTTAGTTTTCGTTTCTTCGGTTGTCAAAAGATTTTGAATTTTTATTTTATTGTAAATACATATTTCTGTTATGTTTGATATCATATCTCTAAACAATTTCTTTTATCTAAAATTTTAACTGAGATATGGAGTGTTTGTATCAATAATATCGGCAAAAATGTCTCTGTCAGATTAAAATGTGTGCTCATATTTAAAAAAGAAAAAACGAGTTTTTTTTTTCTTTTAAAGCTGTTAAAATGTCTTTAATACATTCTAGTATGCGTTGAGAACAAAAAAGTTAAATATTATATAACAGTTAAATGGTTATTTACATTAGAGTGCGGTAGGTGTCATTTACAGTACGACACCTCACTTGGTGGATAATTGGAACTCTGTAAATCACTTAACGCACGACATTTGTATTAGATTTTTTGGCTGAGAAAATATTGAGAATATTATTTTATTTTAAAAAAAAAATGTTGCATCATATTTGCTTTTAAATAACCCTTACATCATTACAAGCAGAAAAAAAATGCACCACTAGAATATGTCATAGCCTACTATGGTTTCCATTGAAAAGAATTATACTTTGCTTTCTAATTCAAAAATCCTAAGCGAAACTTCAAAATTTAGGGAGATGTCATTGTTTGACAATTGCCTAAAAATAATATTTAATTTTGTTTTTCTATCCGACCGACGAAACACGTTTTACAAGCTGTGGCATTCAATGGTAGTAATGAGCACCTGGTAGCTCAAAGAAATCCTCACCATTTCGAAGAAAGGCGACCCCAGATTAAGTTCGGCTTCAATTAATGGTGTGGTGTTATTGGTTCGCAGCTTGTTGGGCCATTTATTCTTAATGAAACTTTAACAGAAAATCGATATTTGCTATTCCCTATAGGGATGGCAGGGTAAGGGAACTCAGTGTGGCTTCAACGTGACGGTACCCCACCTCACTATCAGACACAGCTCAAAAGATATTTAGATGAAGCAGAAGAAAATGCACTATTAGAACATATACTATCATACCCACAACTATGGTTTTCACATTTAAAAAAATTATACTTTGCTTTCTAATTAAAAAATGCTAAGCAAAATTAAAAAAGTTAGGAAGATGCCATTGTTTGACATTAAATTGCCTAAAAATAATATTTATTATTATTATCATATTTTTTTTTTTTTTCTATCTTTACAAATAAAAGAGCTATAGTGCTGAAAATAAAACTGGTGAATTTCTATTTTTTGCAAATATCTAGTAAACCATGCACTTCCTTAAATGGACAAAAGCGTATCTGGATTAGGCCTATAAAGATAAAAGTCTTTCTGTATTTAACCCAATGAGTATCTCTTATGGTTTTAAAGCATCCCCATGAAAATAATGAAGAAAAAACTAACGCCTTAACTAAATGTAATAACATATTCATGCATTTGTAATATTTTGACATATTTAACATGAACTAAAACCCTCTAAATTCTGATGAAATTCTAAATATGAAGCTATACGCACGCGTAGATTCCAAAAATACATTGCTATTACATATAAAGCCCAAAATGTTTGAGGAAAGAACAAACCAGTATTTCCAACAACTTTATTCTGTTTGAATCAAATTTTTTTGTTTGTTGTGGCACTTAAACAATCGTATAAATTGTTTCCTTCAATCACTTCCAATGTTATTCAAACGACCAAAAATATTTAGGCAACTAAAATAGTTGTTTGAACCAAACACTAAAAATTCAAGTAAAAAATGAATTTTTTATTCCAACATCGAACGTTATTTGCTTTAATTAATAGCGTTTTCGACTTCTTGCACTTTACGCGTGGAGTATATCTATCTCCCTTACTAATATTATGTATTAAAATAAGATGGAAATACAATCAATGGATAAGAGTGCAGTAAGTCGAAAATGCTATAATAATAGTTTGAATCAAATAAAAAATGCTCAAAACTTCTCCTCAACTCTTATTTTTCAGTGCACACAACATATTCTATATTATTGGCTAAACAAGGAATACAACCGAAATACTAAATTGTTTAAATAAATCACGACATTCTATAGGTACATCATATCCAGGTATAAATGTTTTCATCAATTATTATCAGAATTATTTTATCCTCGTAATGTAAACTGAATTAATAAAGTAAATATAAGGACTTACCTTAATTTCGATAAAGTCAATTTCTAATAGCACATGGGCACAATATTTCTATCACTTAAGTTTGTTAAAAACACACTCGATTAAAGTCTAAAATCCTTAAAAGTACACTAAAAGTGAGAATATCGAATCCCAGAAGGAATAGCCGATCGCGTCAACTACCACCGGTGATATACTACTGTCGTTCTTCATGCCTAAGGATATATTATTTATCCAGTGGCCCTGCAATTATTGATAACCCATAAGTACTACTACTACTACTACCATAATTTTATCACCACTACTGCTGCACTAGCGCTGCTATGGATGCAATATGCGACCGTCGTCATAACAGTTGCTTCTAGTAATTTGTTTTTGCGCGACGTGCAAACGCGCCAACCGTCAGTTCCGTATATGAGGAAGAAATAAAGGAGGCAATACAACAATCCGCAGTATTTTTACCGAGCAGTTAAGAGATGCCAGTGCGAATGAATTTTGCGGCCAACACGCCTTGTCGGGCCGATGGTGAGGCAAGTGTGAGTTAAGGCGGCTGACCGATGAATTTACTCTCTAGTCCACTGACCGAATCCGTAATACTGGAGCATCGGGGTAATAATTTCGCGAAAGAAAAAATAAAAAAGGATATAAATAAGCGTTCGGCTGAAATATTCGGTCAACTTTTACTCCTATAAGCGGTGATTGTGGTAGATCCTGCATCAAGCGTGACTTGCCTCGGGATAACTTTTTTGTTTCTTGTCCAAATAATTCCCTCTTGCCTGATGAATTTTTTTTTTACTTGCGTGATTGTAAAGAATTTTTAAACTAGGAGTGTATAATAAATACGCGAAAAATTTTATCAGTAATAATATTCATGAATACCAGCGAAGTATTAATTGTAAATATCATATAATCCAAACCTCTTTGGATTAGGGTTGGCTATGGATTTGACAAGTTATCGACATAATATTTATTTCAATGTTTTTAGACATTTACTTATTGACAACTTCCAAGTCAACAGATTAATCCATAATCACTCAAAATGTTTCAAACACAGCATAATGTATTTGTTACTAAATCATATTACCATAATGGAAATCGTTGTGCTTCGTTTATGTTTAAATTATATATACAGGTGTCCCAGAATTGTCTGGCCAAAATGGTATCACGGTATTCCTTGGATGAAAATATGAAGATTTGGTACGACAACCATTATGAAAAAGTGTCTGGTTTGACCGCTGTTGATGGTCAAAACTCTTAGAAAATTAAATGTTTTTTGCAATATCTTGAAAACGGCTGGATGTATTTAAATAAAACCGGATGTGCATTTTTTCAACATTGCAAGGCTTGTTTAGATGAAACGTTCATGTCCATCCGCAAGAGGTAAGTGGTAATTTCTTATCCATCATGGTACAAAAATGTGCAGAAAAATTTAATGACGGGGCAAAATAAAACGATTTTTTTTCTGGTGATGCGCTGATTATTTCCGAACATTTTCGATCTCTTTGTAAAGTTTCGCCCGATGCGCCGTTTAGGCAGAAAAAATGTTCTCCTATCTCGGGAAAAGTACCAATCTTCCATTACTGTGACAAGTATTCAAGCTATGACATCAATGTCATAAAAAATGTCTTAATAAGTCAAAATCTCTTGGCCAAAAATTAGTCAAAAACGTGAATGAAAGAACCACTTTTGTTTTAGTTTTTTTTATTAATAAAGATGTGAAGAGTAAACGAAAAAGTAAAGTAAAAGTAAATAGTAAAGATGTGAATTTGTGGAGAATTGCGTAGTACGAATTAGAGAAGGTTCTCGAAGTGACCACCATTCTCACGAATGCATAACTGCACTCTCCGGAGAAAGTTGAATTGAGTCCTCCTCAACATCTCTTGATCATTCTTCAAGATGTTGAACTCTTGTTGAATGCGAAGAATTAGTTCTTGTTCACTACCCACAGGAGTCGCATACACTTTATTTTTCACTGCCCCCCACAAGAAATAATCCAGAGGATTAAGATCTGGAGATCTTGCCGGCCATTCCACTGGCACACCCCGCCCTCTTCTCCCAATCCACCTTTGAGGAAACGTATTATGCAGGAATTGCTGTACGTCGAGGGTGTAATGTGGTGGAGCACCATCGTGCATGAACCACATGTTAGCCCTAACAAGAAGTGGTACATCATCTATTAGTTCGGGCAGATCCTCACGTAGGGAGGCCAAATAATTTTCTCCGTTCAGTCGGCGTGGCAAGAAAAATGGGCCTAGAATAAAATTGTTGATAATTCCAGCCCAAACGTTCACGCGAAATTCTGTCTGGATATGCTTGACGACCATCGCATGAGGATTTTCTTGTTGTGAGAATTGAAAATTCCAGTACGCGTGAATCCAGCTTCGTCAGTAAATAAAATTTTGTGGTGAAAATTCTGGTCCTCAACTCTTTTGTTCTGAATAAAATTGCAGAAATTAAGTCTCCGATCGTAGTCAGTCGGTAGGATGTCATGAACTTTAGTCGCATGGTACGGGTAAAGCTGTTGTTCCCTCAACACACGATTGACACCACTTTTCGACACGTTCAATTCCAATGCCAGTCGTCGAGTACTAATGTTCGGATCTTCAGCTACTCTATCGAGAATTTGTTCTTCCATCTCTGCGTTCAGGACACGATGAGGGCCACGATTCGCACCTAAAGAAACAAACCTGCCAGTTTCACGGAGAGTTCTTTCCACCTTCGCAAAAGTTTGTCGGTTAGGTGTACGACGGTTCGGATAGCGCTCAGCGTACTCTCGGACA
Organism: Cetonia aurata; assembly: GCA_949128085.1. Classification (NCBI taxonomy): domain Eukaryota; kingdom Metazoa; phylum Arthropoda; class Insecta; order Coleoptera; family Scarabaeidae; genus Cetonia; species Cetonia aurata. The sequence continues at coordinate 64,661,173 of OX421883.1, read as the reverse complement.
CAGGCTCGAAGTTTATCGCGACAAAAACCCATAACTTTGACCATATCGGTCATTTCTTCGTTGGAGAAAGCCATTCTTAAAATTTCAAGTAAACGTCAAGCTAAAAACGTCAACTATTATTTTTTATGACATTGATGTCATAGCTTGAATACTTGTCACAGTAATGGAAGATTGGTACTTTTCCCGAGATAGGAGAACATTTTTTCTGCCTAAACGGCGCATCGGGCGAAACTTTACAAAGAGATCGAAAATGTTCGGAAATAATCAGCGCATCACCAGAAAAAAAATCGTTTTATTTGGCCCCGTCATTAAATTTTTTCTGCACATTTTTGTACCATGATGGATAAGAAATTACCACTTACCTCTTGCGGATGGACATGAACGTTTCATCTAAACAAGCCTTGCAATGTTGAAAAAATGCACATCCGGTTTTATTTAAATACATCCAGCCGTTTTCAAGATATTGCAAAAAACATTTAATTTTCTAAGAGTTTTGACCATCAACAGCGGTCAAACCAGACACTTTTTCATAATGGTTGTCGTACCAAATCTTCATATTTTCATCCAAGGAATACCGTGATACCATTTTGGCCAGACAATTCTGGGACACTTTGTATATAAATATATGGTCCGAGGCGTCTTAGGAGCTACACCCTGTAGTAGCTCCTAAGACGCCTCGGACCATAACTGCACTAGCATACAAGATATCGAAGAAAGTCTAAGAGCACACATCTTTGTGGGGCGGTGAATAAGCAAAATGGTCGGTACTGGGCTGAAAATAACCCACGGCAACTTCACGAGAAACTTCTTCACTCCTAAAAACTGACCGTGTGGTGTGCGATTTCCAAATTTGGGGTGATTGACCCTTATTTTTTTAAGGCGAATGGACGAACCGTAACTGTCACAGCTCAACGTTATGCTTCCATGTTGGATTTTTTTTTGTACCTCGATTGCAAGCTCTGAGGGATGAAACAGATTTGGGAGACTGCTCAAGTTTCAATGACAAAACTGCGACGGACTTTCCAAGCGCGCCTCGTCTCTCTGAAGGGCGAGCGCGAGGTGGCCAGCGCGCTCACCGCTTCTTCCTGTGGGGCTGAATATCGGCCTCACAACTTGGAAGAACTCGAGGATCGAGTTCGGGAGGAAATCGCCACTGTAGCCGTCGAAATGTGCCAAAATGCGGTCAAACACTTCAGAAATCGCCTACGTGCATGTATCGCTGCTGGGGCCATCATTTTTCTGATGTCATCTTCAGGACTTGATGCCTAAAACGGGATGATGTACCGAATAAAATAAAATAAACTCCATTTTTCTAACTTGCGCCGTTTTCTTTTAATAGCTCTTCAAAACTGCAGTCTCTTTTGCCGCACTCTGCAATATTAATATATATTTTTAAAAATCCTTAATTTGCATTATACAGTTGGTAGTGTAGCGTCATAAAAACTTCATAGATCACATGCATCGATATTTATTCTGCTTCTGCTGTGGTGACTGGTATATCTTGCACTGCCATCTATGTTGTGCTGTTTGTTTCCTTTAAAAAGCTAAAGTTTTTCGAGGAATATTTGGTTGTAAAAGAAATTAATTCTAAGTGACTTTTTCTTTTGTTTTACAGGCGTGGCAATCTTTAGCGATTGGAAGTATCGGTGTCTTGCCAGTCTGTAGTGCAATGCCTATTATAGTTAGGGTAAGTAATTTTAAAAATTTCAGCCAACATCTTTAAATCCCATATCTATAGCAAGAACTTCTATCAAGCATAGAACAATCTATAGATATAACATTTAGAAAATTCTAGTTTGGGATAGGTGATCCATAAATCCCAGAATTTAGGGTAATCCTTTACGGCATAACTTTAAAAGTCGATATAATTAAACTGATTTGGAAAATCTGAAGGAGTCCTGGCTGTTGGTATCTTTGCTAATAATTCAGAGCCGTTGGATACAACTCAAGGGAGTAAAGAAGTCGCTAGTGGTAATTCAAACCAGACTTTTTGAGTTGTTTTATTTTGAAAAGAAAAAATAAACTAAGGTGGAGGACATCTCCTCGACATACAAAGCTTATCATGTCTATGCCTAGCCGCTTGGGGTATATTATCTTGCATGATATTACTATGATTGATCAATAAGCTCATCTGCATTCGCATGACGGTCCAATTTAAAATTTAAATTAATAGCTCAGAGACTGTCCTTAGACGAGGTACCATAGATTTAACTAAATTTTCTGACCAGGAGATTTGAGATCCATCTGTAAATAGGACTCTCATCCAAAAGTCTTCATCCGTATCCTTGTATTCGTTTGCAAAATCTAGAGGAAGCCGCCGAATTTTTTTTTTCAGAAATAAGAGGTTTGTTACGTGGAATTCTGCTTCGTTAAGCTTTTATCAGGTAAAGCTCTTGTACAGTTTTCAGGTGAATATGTTTGCTCATTAAGAATTAGGATTGTGTAATAATGTTTTTTACAACATTAGCCTTTTGAGAATAGAAAAACCGGAGTATACAGAACAAACTGCTAAATTCAAGTTTGGTTCAGTAAACATATTAAATTAATATGTAAGTTAAAAATAACCTTTCTCGCAATAAATTATTACTTTGATCTAATAAAGAGAATTAGCATTTCCCCTTTTCAAAAATAATGTTTGAAAGTGTGAATTTTAAAACACTCAAGTTTTTTTCAAACCAGTAAGTTTTTTGATTTAATGATATATTTCTTTCAATGCGTGTTTTTATTTTCTATTAAAGTATTTTAAGAATATCTAAAGGCGTGGTGAAGTTGGATGTTATTAGGTCATTACTATTACTGGAGTACTTTTACAACTGATAACTAACATTTAAATTGATAAAAATATAATATTACCAACAATTCATGTGGAACGGTTATTAGTATCTTGATCATTGTGAGTATAAGTGACAGTATCGGATCCACACATCAATCGACAAGAAATGTCATCACGGATGTCTTTATACGGGTAAATTAAATGCATATTTTCAACACCACAGAATTACTAAAATATACTCAAATGAATTATGCTAAAGATACGCATATTCTACTACTGATACATTGTTGTAATCAGATTTACTTTATACTGTTCTATGGACTGTATTGTATAAATCAGATATGAAACGACTGAAACTGTTACAAACTTATTCTATGACATAAAACGAAGGATAAACAAACTGTTGCCAACTCTAGAGAGGGTTCAACCTCAGCCGGTAATACAGAATTCTACAATATATCTGTAATGGTATATACGGCATCCTCACGGATGTTCTTGTGTTTAGGTTTGAAGTTCGATCGTCCAATTCCAATTTTCTTTTGTTAATCACGAAATTTATCTATATTTTATTGCGAAGATAAAGATATCATAGTGCGATTGGCAAGGATTTAATTATGATATATAATTAAATTAAAAAGAAAGCGAAAATAGAATCACCTGCTTTTCTAGTAATTAAATAGCGATTATGGGCAGTTGATTTTTATCTAGATGATAAACTACTCATAGTAATCGACGCTTAGATGTTTTATTTTTCACATTCTTAAAAGAATTTTCAAACAATTATTGCTCATGAAGAAATAATCACAAGTTAATAACGGAGAATGTATTTAAAAAAAAAAATATTTAAAGTTTGTGAAAATCTTTTTCAATTGTATCATTCGCGGCCGGTATTCTAATTAGTAAAAAATAAACGATTGAATTTTGTTATGTTAACTCCGATTACCATACAATAACTTCGATAATGGAATCTAAAGAGCCTATCGTTATGATGTTTAAACTGTTCTCAAAATATTGGAGTGTCTCGTATTAGATCTGGGCCTCTAGATATCCTTATCAATAAAAATGAATATAACAATAATTTTGTTGTTTTCTTTTGCTATGGGCCGCGCTGAGAAAAAAACATGAAAAAATCACTGTGTAGGCTTTCACAGCCGGTATAGTTGCTACACGGAAAAACCGATTTAATTGGCGTAAACAAATTTATTTTGTTAGCCTCTATTTTCTTGATTCAAATGTATACATTCTTACCTCAATCAAATACAAAATAAAACGTTGTTTGGGATAAACAAATTATTTTGTTGCAAAGCATTCTTTAGCATAACTAAATTATTAGGTAAAGAAAGAATTTGGTTGCCGCGATTAAATCTACCTATTAGTTTAAATCAAATAAGGGATTATAGTCAAAGTTCCCTCGTAAAAGAACCAATCAGACGCTCTACAGCCACCTGCAGTGTTTATTTAGTTTTTACCACACGTAAACGTAGTCATGGACTACGTTTACACCAGCTTGTAACATTAGCTTTGCATAAATCATTTTTCTTTAAAGCATAGTTAAAATATCGTGTTTACAATTACTGCTAAATCTTAAGGAACAAATATTTTGTTTACTTAAAACAAATAAATGATATAGTTACTTTGAACAATTTTTGTTAGTGGAACGATCTGTCATACACTTGCAACATATAAAAATATAATTAACTTAACCAAAAATTTACTTAAAGCTACAAAATTATTTCTTGCAATGAAATAAAACTTTGTTTGCCGATATAGAAAGAAATAATTTGATTGAGCTAAACAAATTTCGCTTGATTCAAATAAATCTGTTTTTCCGTGTACTGATCGAGACGTTTCGCTGTTCATGCCGACAGCTTCTTCAGGATAACTAAACTGATTCTCCGTTATCCAACATTCTTCTTATATATGGCCTTGATGCGTTCAACCATGAAGTTTCGATGCAGAATTTTGCACTGTATTCATTTCTGAAATGAGAAACAGCGCTTTGGAAAAAAAGCTTGTTAGTTTAAAGGTATCCATATTGGGTATGAGTCTCTGTATATGATTTTGTGGTCATTAATATCGCGATTAATGCCTCTATGACCATACACTTGGATTCTTCACATCATTATGGTAATAATAATAATAATATATAATAATAATATATATTAGTTAAATAATACCTACAAAGGTGTATAACACGTCAATATTAACAGTTAAAACTTAAAATTGTGTATAAACTAACATTCACAACATATTAAAATGCTCACAACGAAGCTTTGTATGAAAGAATTCACTAATTTCATAAAAAGTGTTTTTTTTTTGTAAAAACTCTTTGAGTTTTTTCTTCCAAATTTTCTTGACTTTTTATATATGTATATATTTGTAAATCTTCTTGGTATTTAAAAGTCGGATAGTTAAACACTATTAGAATAAGTAAAACGTTTCGGTTTATTTGCAAACCTTAATCATATACAGTTTTAAAAAATTAAAGATGTAGAAAATAAAATTTTTGAGTTTGTTATTAAATTTATCTTAATGTCTAATACCTTATGAAATATTTAATTTTATTGAAGATAGTGCAAACGTCAAAATTTTGACGAAATTGCGAATACTTCAAAAGCTATTAGGTTTGCGGATAGGGAACATTAATACAAATTTATTACAAATGATCCAAGAAATACACTGGATTAGTAAAAATTATACCATTCCATTTAAAATAAGAAAGTTGATATCAACACCCTGTATACCGGATGGATTATAAAACAAAAAATCTTGTTTGTGATATTGTATAGTTTATTCAGCTATTATATATTCAATTGTTTAATTGGTTGCGAAATCAGCATCACAGCCATTAAAAGAAAGAAAAGTTGGAGAAATGTTAATCAATTCTTTTAAATTATCGATTTATTATAACACACATTCCATTTCAATCATTTCATACTTGCGTATATCTCGTATTAAGAAAAAAAGTTGCCATAAATTTTACCGAATATAGGTATAGCAACTGATGACGTCTAATAGAGTGAATGATATGCGAAATACATCGGAATGACGGCAAAAAAAAAACTTCTGGGTTTTACCGTAATAGATTCTAACACGCCAAGCGCCCCTAGGCTCCATTTTAGCTGGTGGTGCACCTTAGGCACTTAATTTTAAAACGAATCGGGTTAGTCCACATAAAGTAGATTGTGTCAACAGTATGTGATACATTTTTTATCATCGTCCTTACAGTTATGTTTCTAATTCTCATTCTTTAGCGGTTAGTGTTTAACGTACATTTCATGCAGATTCGTTAACATTAGCCATTCAAATATATTCTGCAGATTATCGTTCAAAAGCACGTGACAATTGAGAGGGAAAAAATTGCCATCGAGATATTACCTAATAAATTGAAAGCATTAACATAATAAATTGAAATAAGTTTTTTTTTAGTGTTCGCATAAAATGTTTGCGGATTGTGCCACCTTCATCAAACATAACTTCGCGAAACTGGTACGGCCGACACGGATTTTAACGGTATTTTGATGGTAAAGATTGGCCCGCCTTAAAAAAAAAAACGATTAATAATATCTACTATATAATTTACGTCTTAATGCAGAATTAAAAAAAGATTGACAAAATAAATTTTGTTCTCTAGCTCATTTCGTATATAAGATTACCGAAACAGTGCTTTAACATTGTGAAGACAATTTTTTATGTAGAATTCAAATACTGACACGAACTTGTGTAGCGTTTAGATGTTCCAAAATTTCTTATTCTAAATATAAATCGTAGATGGCGTTGACTGAATCAGAAAGACCATACATACAGCCGATTTCACTGATGTATATCATAGTGGATTTATTTTTTTGTTTAACGTTAATTTATGCTTAGGACACGATAGAAAAACAGCAAAAAATAACTAAAACAATTGTGCGTAACTATACTTATTACTTTATTACTTGTAAAGTATTTTATAAAGGCGAACTACACGAAATGCTCAAAAATGGGGTCCATTGTTATCAGATCTTACTGTTGACTCTTTGTAAAATAAGTCCATATACAGGGTGTCCCAGAATTGTCTGGCCAAAATGGTATCACGGTATTCCTTGGATGAAAATATGAAGATTTGGTACGACAACCATTATGAAAAAGTGTCTGGTTTGACCGCTGTTGATGGTCAAAACTCTTAGAAAATTAAATGTTTTTTGCAATATCTTGAAAACGGCTGGATGTATTTAAATAAAACCGGATGTGCATTTTTTCAACATTGCAAGGCTTGTTTAGATGAAAATTCTCCACAAATTCACATCTTTACTATTTACTTTTACTTTACTTTTTCGTTTACTCTTCACATCTTTATTAATAAAAAAAAACTAAAACAAAAGTGGTTCTTTCATTCACGTTTTTGACTAATTTTTTGCCAAGAGATTTTGACTTATTAAGACATTTTTTATGAAATTGATGTCATAGCTTGAATACTTGTCACAGTAATGGAAAATTGGTACTTTTCCCGAGATAGGAGAACATTTTTTCTGCCTAAACGGCGCATCGGGCGAAACTTTACAAAGAGATCGAAAATGTTCGGAAATAATCAGCGCATCACCAGAAAAAAAATCGTTTTATTTTGCCCCGTCATTAAATTTTTCTGCACATTTTTGTACCATGATGGATAAGAAATTACCACTTACCTCCTGCGGATGGACATGAACGTTTCATCTAAACAAGCCTTGCAATGTTGAAAAAATGCACATCCGGTTTTATTTAAATACATCCAGCCGTTTTCAAGATATTGCAAAAAACATTTAATTTTCTAAGAGTTTTGACCATCAACAGCGGTCAAACCAGACACTTTTTCATAATGGTTGTCGTACCAAATCTTCATATTTTCATCCAAGGAATACCGTGATACCATTTTGGCCAGACAATTCTGGGACACTTTGTATATTTGCGATTAATTTGAACGGAATCGTGGCTTTATTGTAGGAGGTAAACTTCTCAGCGTAACTCTGCCAATATTAAAGAGCCTCCGTGTATCGGATCTTAACATTGACAGATGACTATTCCACCAAGGTGCGTCCCCATTATTGTTTATTCTGTTGAATAGGACAACTCGATTCGTATGCATCCAGTATATTGCCTTATTCACTTCTTTGAGATCATTCTCCAAATCCAGATGATGTCTAGCCCTTCTGGTTTCGATCTGCGATAGTTTGCTACTTAGGTTCGTTTTATACTTGTCCTAATCTGTTTTCCTGGAATTCCTCGTGAGTGGTCGCTCTGAAGTATCCGTCTCTAGTCTGAACAGAATTATGCTGTGGTCAGAAAGAGAGGGTTCACTTGATACCCTCCGGTCTTTTAGCAGATCTTTCAGGTTCAAATTATTTAGTGTGATGTCTAACACTTCCTCCCTTACTCTCGTTACAAAAGTGGGGGTATTCCCTACATTGTACACGAGAAGATCGTTACTAACAGTATATTCTAACCGTTTCTCATCTCTCTGATGTTCTAGCTTCCCCAAACAGTGTTGTATGCGTTGGCGTCGCATCCTATGAGTAGTGGCGTCCTCGTCTTCCGGCAGTGTTCTAGTGTTCTACTAGCTTTTGCAGTTCGAGAGGTGGTATAAGCCAAGAATAATAAGTACTTTCGATTCAAAGAATTGGTACCTTTACATCTTCTGGTTAAATGAATCCATTTAACCAGATCTATAAGATTAGAGAATATATGCACACCTTAAAACTTTATTAAAAAAAACCTAATGCGTTACGTACAGTAATTTATCCTGAAAAGACTTACTTAACTCTAACCTCTTCAACTCTAAAAAGAGTATATAAGTCATATATGTAATTGTAATATACTACTATATTGCGGGTCTCGTATATAGAACCAGTGGCACAAATTTCCGCCGATGAAGGGGGATGGAAGATACACTTCTTTGTCTAACTATGTTCTCTGACAGTTTTTATGTTTGACAGATTTTGTTTAGTCAAAAGCAGAGATAAGCTATGTTAAAAGTCAGAATAGTTCTCTATGGTCAGAATACAGGTTATCTCTGGTGGGAATACATAAGTCATATATGTGTATGTAAACAATAAAGATTATTTTAAAGTATATTATTGAATATATTTTAACATTGCGCAGAATAATAATAATTTGAATTCTTTGGAACACTTGACATCAAAAGTTGGGAAAAGTTCTACCAGATATTTAAAGTATTCCTAGAAGCTACTTGAACGGTAGACAAATTCAAACAAGAAGAAAATAGCAGTGTATTTTCATCGATTGATGATGGAGGCTTACATCTATAGGATACCTACTGTTACCTATGTCAAGGGAGAGCAAAAATTAAAATATGAGGCTATTATCAAGAAATATCAACTGGTTGAATATTATGAAAGAAAGACTCAACATCGAAAAGCAGTTATTAAGTGAAATTGTGAACGTGATACATAAATAAAACCAGGAATATTCTAAATTTAAGTTTATTTTTCTGTGAATTTTTTTATTTTACTGACCTTGTTTTCAGTATTGTTGTAATGAACCTGTTGCTATTTTATATTAGAGATTATTTTTTGTTCAATATACTATCTTCTCTTTAATTTTTTTATTTTTGTTCATGTTTTCACTAGGAATAAAGTTACAATTTTATTATTAAAACAAAAAAATATTTCTAGAAACACAAAAAAAAAATGTTTATTGAAATTTGTTTATATTTATTGAGGAGACATACACGCATAAACTTGATGTCTGTGATTTAACTCTATGGCTGCTTCAAAATCTTCATTTTGGCCAGGTTGCTCAAAAAGTTGAATTTTCAAAATATATTAGTCGATAAAAACCACTGTCAACATGCCTAATATATATTCGATTAAAATTCTAACTTGAGAAAGCCTGTATAATTGAATAATATCTGCTGTTCAATAAGGTGTCCATCGCCGCTAAACGGTGTAATTAACCAAGATAATGTTAGATAGGCAAAATCCCCTTTTAACAAAGTTTTCGAAACTATTTTCATATGTAACCTTTGCATATATACTATACCTCGTGAATACTCTTGCGTCATGCATGCTGCAAACCTTTCTTAGGGAAAACTTTTCTCATTCCGTGTGTATGTGTTGCCAATATTTTGCAGCTCCAATTTCATCATTAGCGAATGAATATGTTGTTATTATAGAATCTTCCACAAGCACATGCTGAAGCAATGATACAGCACCAAATAATTGTTCTCTATCCATTTCGATAAATATGGTTTCAGTGTAAGGAGTAAATCAAGAATATATTAATAAATAATCAAATAACACAAATTTGAACTGTCAACGTCAACTGATTTTCATGTTTATTACGTTAAAATTACGCGCATGCGCACGTTACGTCAAGAACACATAGGAGTTTCCGATATATATCCATCTCGCTTTGATTTCGGAATTTTTTAGGATGTGTCAGCAATATAGTACTTATACACTAATTTCTTTATCTTTCTCATTAATCAGAATTTAGTATTAATTTCTGCCTTAATTAAGCAACTCACATCTTCAATATGTAGGCACTCAATAATATTTAATTAGAAACTCGACATTCCGAAACATTCCACATTTCCTTTCCTTAAATCACGCTTATCCTTATTTGCCAGTAACTGACATACTCGCACTTCTGAATAGATGTACAGTAAGCATTAATTATTTATTAAGCTGCCCTACAACTAATTAGAATCTGGCGCGCACTGCTGATTATCACCGAACGACGCCATACTGGTCATTATAAATCAACGCATGGCCTATAGACATTAATCGAAATGAAAACCACGTACATACGTATGCGCTTCCATTTAAACTTAGACATGCGTTTGGATCTATCCACCTACATCTTCGCCGGTACACCTACTTTCGTGAAAACAATTCTATTTTCCTCGTATTTAAATTTTCCGACGTGAAAACTAGACGTTGTGCGTCATACATAATTTAAATTTACTGAAAAAAAGGGAATCGTTTCTCTATTTATCCTAAATCTATGGTACGAATTTCGATTTAAGAAAAACATGTTATTGAATATTTCTGTAAAGTTTCCTTGAGTCTCAAAAATGGAAAGCTATTTTCATAGCATTTACATATAAGTACTTACTGTTTTCACTTTTTAAATCTCCTGCATTATTTATAGCTCATCTACTTAGAATAGTTTTCTTACGCCAAATGTCCCATGAATGCTTAGAGAGAATATCATTAAAGACAGATTTTTTTTAAAAAAGAGTTGTATTTCATTTAATTAATCCTTCTTACATATTAATAATTCGAAATTCACGTCAGATACTTTGTTGTGTTCGTCAACTCATGATCTATTTTCCACAATAAGTAGAACCATCATATATAGTGTCCAGCAAATTCCAAACAGCCTGTTTATAAAAGTCTCCTAAATTAAAGTAAAACTTTTGTCCGTTACGAGAATCCCAAACCGGTCAAATTATCTTGGTCAGTGGAATAGCCGTTATTTTAATTATTTAAAAATAACAAAATTAAAACACATTTATGAATGTACAGCGGTATCGTTCACAAGATTTTATAAAAGTGAACCGAATCAATGCATCTAAAAAAGAATATAATTTTCATTTTTCACTTCATCATCTGCATAGCAAATTAATATAACAAGCGTGCCACCACAGAACCACCAAGAGGTGCTGACCTATTTCGGTAACTTTGTCGGTGTTCTTTTTTATTGACATAATTTTTTTTTATTAAAACATAAAGATTATTTTCTTTCATTGGTAGCCTTGAACGTTTTAAAATTAAACTTACCTACAACGGTACGAAAACAGATTTTAACAAAGAACAATTTATCCTGGTCCAAAAATCAAAGTAATACTTAATTTGATTGAGAAAGCTGCAGTCATTTCTAGGAACTTTTTCCATTGTAATATTAAGTATAATCTAGGGACATTACGTAGGTATCTATTGTCCTCACCAATCTTTTCATTCATCCATACAATATAAATAAGGAAAGTTTAATGTATTCAGTGTTCTGGATGGCTTTTATAGTAAGTATTTACACTGTTGGTGTTTGTTTTAGTTTTTATTTTCTTTATATTCATTAGATTTTCAGATATTCTGCGTATAAATTATCTATAATCATACTTACAAGGGTTATGTTTTTTTTGTAACTGTCATTTCAATGAAATACATGCAAATAGATGGCGCACAGTAGAAATTATATCTACTGCACTACTTTCGCAGTCTTCTATAAATGGGAAACTTAGATATAAATTATTCATATAAAATTAATGTTTTTGCTCAAATTCCATGTTGTTAGTGGAAGGAACTATCAATATTTTTTTTCTATCATAATTTTGCACTTAAATACGCTAAAAAAAGCCTTTGGAGATATTTTTATAAAACCAAAAATACATAAGTTGTGTTTTTTTTTTAAATTTTGACAAAACATCAAAATACTGTTTTCGTATTTAATAAAACTATGGGATTTTTTTGGTAGTTCATAAATCGCTATTTTCTTCTAACCGAAAAAAAAAAAATATATTGGATATACGTATTAATTTTATTTCTAAATAACCATTACAGATTTTTCAATTACTTTTTTTATATCTTGAGTTGGCTTAAGATATAAAAACTATATAAGGTACACATAGGAACAGTATTAGACATGTTGCTAACAAATGCGAATTTTTAATTTAAAGCAATTAGTAAATACTTACACCGACCTATTTGCATGGTAATTAAAACACAAGCACGTTCTAATTGAGAAAAAAAGCAGGTTCCTTTCCCAAGGTAACAGGTTTAAATATTTTCTATTTTACTCATTGTAATGCAGGACAAAGCTAGGATGATATCTGGTAATACGAAGCAAATGACAATAAACAATATTGCATAGTCTTAATTGCTTTTAGAATTATACTCATTAACATCCGGTGTTAATTTAAAAACGTCATACAGTAACTTAAAACTTTCATCGATCAAAATTAAAATAGTAGTAGTATATTCAAATACAATTACCTTGAATAAAATCCATTATTAACTGATTCAGACCCTACAAATCGCCTGAAGAGGACGGTATATTTCCTGCCCTTTTACAGAAATGACTGGATATACTATCTCTAACAATGATAAAGCTATTTAGGGCCAGCTACGCCCATGGCAATATCCCACAAATATGGAGTGGCGTAAAGATGGTTTATATCCCAAAGGCTACTGGCAGTCCTTCGGAGCAACCTAAATCCCAACGAGTCATCAGTATATCGTCTTTTCTGCTGAAGACAACGGAGAAGATCATAGATGCATCACTATACATCTCACACATATGCCTCTTTCCCGGCACCATTATGCGTACCAAACAGGTAAATCCACTGAAACAGACCTACATTAATTTGTTTTAAGATTCTGGAAGGGGCCATCAGCAGCAAAGAAGTGGCTCTATGTGTATTTATTGATGTTGTAGGAACCTTTGTCCGTACCTCCTATGAATCAATCATCAGGAGTACGAAATGCGGAAGACTTGAGTCCGCCACTATCAGATAGGTATGGTTCATACTGAAAAATCGATATCTGCTCAGCTGGGCCTGATCTTTGGGACGGAGGACGGATGTCCTCAGGGTGGGGTCTTATCATTCCTGTTACGATCCCTGGTTATTGATGACCTACTCAGGAAACTGCACGAAGAAAGATACAATGACCAAGATGATCTGGTCATTGCGATTAGAGGCAGGTATGATAAAATATTTTAAAAATATTTTACTCATTGTAATGCAGGACAAAGCTAGGATGAAATTCGGTAGTACGAAGCAAATGACAGTAAACAATATTGCATAGTCTTAATAGCATTATTAGCGAATTGGTGCTTGGAGCAAGAGCTTCAAATAAACGCTAACAAAACTACAGTTGTACCATTTAAGAACAGGAAAAAACTAATTTTAGATAAAGTATTCCTGAAAGGCGTATAATGAAATCGGCAAGAATAAAATGGCTCGGGCACGTGAATAGAAGAGAAGATGATTCTGTGATTAAGCGAGTTACAGATTGGAAGCTGATGGGACGTAGAAAAAGAGGAAGACCACAAATTACATGGCAGCAACAGGTAGCAGAAGACTTAAGAAAGATGGAGGTGAAGGAGTGGAAGTGTAAGGTTAAGGACAGGGAAAAGTGGAAGCAAATTGCAGACTTAGCGAAATCACACAACAACCTATGATAAAAAACATAAAAGAACTAAATGGAGTGACTCACCATACAAAATGAGTCATCAGAGCTCTTAAAAGAGTGGCTACAATTTCTGGATGAAATGTAAAGCCCCATATATATATTCCTGAAAGGCGACTAACTAACTAAAATATTCTAAATATCTAGGCGTCATACTCGACTAGAGACTAAATTGGAACAAACAAATATAAAGAATCACGCTTAGATGAGATATAATGGCATATCGGTCCTGCCAAAGGTTCTTTGGGAAAACTTGTGATCTACAGTAAAAAATCATATATGGGCCGTTATAAGATCTATGGTCATCTATGCTTCCATAGTATAGTGGCCAAAACTGATGAGGCAACGCGTATCTGCTCAACAGTAGCTCTGGAGGTGATACCAAATATCACACCTCTTCATATGCATGTTAGGAGGATGGCACGTATACAGTGTGGTCCAAAAAATAAGTTACAGCCACCAACTGCATTTTTTCAAAATGGAAACAGTTATTTTTTATTTCATTTTTAAATTCTGCATCGAATTCTAAGTATGTTTCATGTACCATGTCCTATACCTAAACTCTATAGTTATCGAGAAATGTACGATTGATTTCCTTCAAGACGTGTAGGTTTAAATAAATCATTTAAAATTTTTGTTTTTTGGTAATTTATTAAAGAAACAAAACAACAAACCAAATTAAATGTTCAAATTGCTGATCATTAACTTGACCTGACAATAGGCAAGTCGATATTCAATTTCTCGTAACACTTCAGTTAACGTTTGTGGCTGGATTTGTTGCATTTCTACTCTAATTCTATTTTTCAATATTATAAGACCTGCTACATGAAACATACTTACAATTCTATGCAGAATTCAGAAATTAAATAAAAAATAAATATTTCCATTTGAAGTGATCGTAATTTATTTTTTGGGCCACACTGTATACATGAATTTGCCATAAAAAGACCCGAAGCCAAAAATTAATGGTAATGTGTTAGAAAGAAATAGATATACGTCTGTAGTCATGGTTGCCTAACTCAAGCTCTGCTTCAAATTTTCATGAGTAAAATAGCGTTCTCTAGGATATAGTCAATACATTAAAAACGCTAATTTTTAGAAAATAACATAAAAACACTTTTTATAAGGCACAAAGATACCCATTATGCTTTATACTATTATGTGCTATTATAAAATAGATATGAATCATAATGTGAAATAAAAATCATAGCAATATCCCTTGTTTTTAAAGATATAGGACGTATAGTGTACACATCCTATTAAGATGCGTATATTTACCGTATTTACTTAGTTTTTTTGCGCTATCTACAATATTTTCTATTGCATATATTATAAATCATAATACGATACAAAAAAATATTGGCAGTTATCTTTAGATACGGATACTTAAGATAAGAAGTTCGTTTATGATTTTGTTTGTTTATGAGGTAAATTCGTGTTAGTATTATAGTTTCTTATAGAGTATATTGTGCATCGTCATAATGAGCGCAATCAAGAGCAGTAAATCTTTCAAAAAAAACTTGAGCATAGATACTTCTTCATCGGCTTCGACAGTTCATAGAGTTAAAAGTTTCAGTAGTGATGCTTCCGATCTTCGGCCTCGGTAAAATTTTCTTTTTCTTTTATTAGAATACTTATTAATATACCTACGTATGTAGGCCCCTAATAGTATAATCTGTTTTTAAATAACATTAAAACACACTACTACATAGGTGTCAATTCATTCTTTGCCTATTCTTTAACCTTTCGGTTAAATAAATATCTCTGGGGTGTTTTTATTGTCATTACAAGTGATGCTAATAGTCATTTCTTCTTTTTTTATGTAAAATTATATCTATACACACATGTGATGTTTTATTTTATATACGTTTCTTATCATCCTTATCGCTTAATTCGATGAAGTTTTATTCTCATATAAATTAGCACTGATAGGACTGATAACCCTTATCTAGGTAAATTGAATTTGGAAATAACTTATGTAGACTTGACATTCGCTCTATAAGTACATACCTATGATTGATATCGAGATAACTTTTATAATTGTCAGATATTTCTTAGTACCTCGTGTATAACACACATTTAAATAAAAATGTTTGATATAACAGTATCAATAACAATAATAAAATACCTAAAAAATTATCTTTTTGTACTAGAGAAACGTTGATCAAACAATATCCATAACCTAGCTGCTCATTTCAAGCAAAAGGAAATAATTAATAATTACGTATGAAATACTTATATTTCTAACAATTTTAAATGACAGTGATGTACTGAATATATGCAACCAAATTCTTTCGTTGAAGGTATAATAGGTTATAGTTGCTTAAAGTAAAACTCAGATAGTATATGAAAACATTTATTGTAAATTATTTTAAAGTATTATCAAACAGAAAACAAATGCATGTACCTACATCGGAAAACGCAATTAATCGAATTCTCTGTTAACAGACGTAATCCGCGGTCGGTTGATTGTATTGAACTAAATAAAGTAGATATTCCAAGTGGGACCGTAGCAGGATTTCTTGGATCGAGGGTTGACGCTCACCTTCTGTGGTTTGATCATTAAATCTTAATTGAACAGATGTTATTACGTTATTCAAAGTTTGAAGTCAACATTAAGTTCAAATTCTCTCCAGTAATTGGGTTTTGGAACCTTTGGTGTAACAATAACTATCACACTGACAGTCAGTGTGATAGTTCAAATTCTCTGTTGACTGTTTATAATGGGTTAGTGTGCCCAATATTGTCTTATATGATAGTGGTTTGGGGTCAGATAGATTTAGATCTATATTTTGTTTACATCCGCACGCTACTTGCAGGAATATTTTTAAAGGAAAACGTATACTGACATTGACATCAATTTATTTATAATCTTTTAACATTTACATTCATACGTAAAGATAAATTGCAAAAATCTGGCATGGTTCATGATGTGAACATTCGTGATTGTAGAGCTAGCAAGGACGGAGGTCTTTAAGAAATCTCCTTTGTCATGCTGAGCCCACTTTTTTAAATCTTCTGCCAAAATGCTATTTTTACCACTCATAAATACATTGCCGTTTACATGCAACATATTTCCATGCAATTGGTATTTAATAAACTATAACTAATAACTATTTTTGTTGCAGGTCCGATTCAATTTCCTCGATTGAAGAACTCGTACAGTGCCCGATATGTTTCGAAAGGTTCACCCAGCCGCGCATGTTACCCTGTCAGCACACTTTCTGTTTGGGCTGCATACGAGATTACCTATCCGTGCTATTATCCAACCGCCAATCAGAAAATGGTCGAAACAATAAAGTGACTTTCAACTGTCCGAGTTGCAAGGCAGAAATAGCATTGGAAAATGGCACTGATAGTTTAGACGCGTTTCCGGCTAACGTTTATATTTCTTCCCTGCTGCGTTTATTGGATACAAGTGTTGAACCGGTCACTCCTGTGGCACAGGTGGCTGCCGATGTCCGATGCATTAAATGCGAAACCGTTTGTCAGTTTGAATCTACCAAATGCCAGCATTGTAAACAGGTATTAATATACAGAATGGGAGTAACCTATTCGAATAGGTAATCATAAAATACTTAGATGAGACACTATATTAGGCGTATTCTTTCGTGGCGAATAAACGGATCAGAGTGAATAGCAATCAATTCGGTCACTTAGTCCAAAGTGATTGCATTCAGAAATTCTCTTACCGCTCGAACACCATAAAATTTCGCTGTTTGTTCGTTCAATTTAACAAAATCTAGACATCACCCAACTTTATTGACTTCACATAACAACAAATGGATTTGAGCGTTAATCACGATAATATATTTTTTTTTGGCGCCCGAGCAGGGACTTGAACCCTGGACCCTTGGATTAGTACTAATAATATTGCTAATGAAGACGTCGAAGTTAATTCATATATAATTCCAGAAATATGGTTACATATTCTGCATTATTAAGTATAGGAGATGCTGAAAAATACCGGGAGGGCAAGTATAAGTCAAGTTTATTTCTGTCATACCAACCACCAGTTAACCTTAACGTTTCCCTTTGGCAAACTGAAAATTAATAACTTCACATTCAAAATCAAATCAGTTTCAGTTGATTCAGTTTTTATTGACCACGAAAGACTACGTCTACTATTTTAGTCACGATCGGCTAATAAACTGAAAATTTCTAACCTTCAAAGACGTTAGAAAACGCGCCTGGGTTGCTTATGTCACTATGCAGGCCAGAGAATGTCATTTTAGTATTTATTAAACGTCAAGGTCATTTAAAATAAACTCACAAACAAGTCAGAGCGGTTCATATACTGTAAAATCACTCATAAAACTACATTGTGATTGTTCTATGAACAGGCCAGGCCTTTTATTAACCAGACAACGTTTTAATTCAAATTTATTCGTTTTTCCACAACTGTTTACATATCAAAAGCAAAAGCATTTGTGAAAATGTGAAATTTGATACTATTATACTTTTGGAATTTAAGTAATTAATTAATCAATTATTAAACCCATCCTGATTAAAATCTAGCGCCCTCAGGATTAACAATCAAGTATCCCAAATACCTACACCTGCCGATCGAATGAATAATTTCCAATCTGTATTTCTGAATAAATATATTTACACCGGTACAGTGGCGGCTCGTCAGGGGAGGCTAAGCCTACCCTATTATTTTCAATAAAATAATATTTATTATATATTAAAACAAGTTTAAGCATTGGCTATATACTAAAACAAAGCAATTTTTACAAAAAAATTATAATAAATAAGGTATTTATTCATTACTTCATTTGAAAATGCAAACAAATTTCCACTAATGTATAAAATTTTACTGCATTTTATTGACTTTTGACAAATTCGTAATTTATTCAAAAAACTCCGTAAAATTTCTTAGAAAACACTTTTACAACAATAGTTTTGTTTTGACGAAATTCATGATCCTCAAATGTTCGGAGAATGTTAAACGTCAACTGAGATGTTAAATTTTATTAATAAAAACGATTTATATGAGCATGAAGCATTGACTGAATCACCTTACACCATTTATCCATTTTCCTATTCAGGTAAGATTTCACTCTCATCTGTACGTGGTTCTTGCTAGAGGAGTAATTCTATTTTATTTTGATGTCGATTTTTATTCTACACTTCCAATGATACAGTAATAGATATAAAAATATATTTTATTGACCGAGAAGAGTTAGGTTACACTAGCCTCCCCTTGACAAAAAGTCACGAGCCGCCACTGCACCGATATTTTGGCTTCTATCATTCGTTTAATATCCACAGATATTTTGCAAAATATGTTGGGGAAAACATATGAAAGAACTCGAACAGCAATTATCAACACTTTCAAGTCAATTAGACGAGTCGGTCATACGCATGAATCACAAACTGGATGAGGCTGAAGGAAGACGCAACCAACTCAATGAGGCAATCCTACGGGTATCTGAAGAGAGAATTGCTGAAGTTAGGCGTATCCAGGATGGTCTTCTGAGAGAGGTGCTGGAATCAAAACTGCAAGATCAGGAATCTTCAAATACTGTGCTGCATAAAATCACCGAATTACAAAAGACAGTGGCTAATTTAAACTTTCAACATGTAGATGACAATCAGAAGGTGACGTCGTGATTGTTAAAAATGCATAAAATAGCTAACAATATAACATTTCAGGTTGGTATTTTTATGAATTTACATCGGAATACTTCGAAAATACTAGACGATATATCGCATTGGGGCGAGAATCGTAAAATATTCGACGCGGAAGGTTTCAAACTGGAGGAAGACAACGAAGGTTTGAATTCTGAAGTGGACGAAACAGATGCTAAGAATACGATACGTCTCGCATCGGATCCGTTGGAAAACACCAACACTTTAGTGTCTTATTACAAAAGCAAATCTTTCAAGCCGAAAATGCAATGGACGAAGGCGCCCAGACCAGCTGGAGTCGCCGTGCCACCTTGGTCAAACAATATTTACGTAGCCGCAACAGATACGAAAATGATTCTAATACTAAACCCCCAAAAGGGCAAAATCATAGGCAAAATACAAACGCCGGAATTGTTGTGCCCACACGGTATCGCCTTCAGCAAAAATCGCAAAGAATTATACGTAACCGATAGATGGAGACATTGCATTCACGTTTTCTCTAGTTTCGGGGATTACCTCCGCAATCTTTGCTGCAAAGGAAATGGGGAAGGAAAAATCCGCAGTCCCGAAGGTATCGCGGTAACATCGAACGACGATTTAGTGGTTTGCGACACGGGGAACGACAGAATCTTGATTTTGGAACCTATAACAGGACAGCAGATAAACTCGATCGGATGGCTGGGCAGACGCACGGTGTTGAATATGCCGACGAGTGTAGCGGTGACAGAAGATAATAAAATTGTGGTCGCGGATACGGGCAATCACCGGATTAAGGTCTTCAAGATGGACGGCACGAAATTAATGGAGATAGGATCATTGGGTCGAAATAAGGGACAGTTCAGGTCGGCGGAAGTGGTCGCGGTCGATCCGCTTGGATTCATCTTGGTGGGAGATGCTGGGAATGCTAGGATACAAATTTTTGACCCGAGCGGATCGTTAATAAGGGTGTTCGGGGGTGCTGGGGACGGTCCTGGTGTATTTAAATGGGTTTCAGGTATCGCAGTAACACAGCAACTGGATATAATTACTACGGATCACAAGAGTCGAAGATTGCAAATCTTTTAATCACCGATTTCTGGTGGCCTAAAATATTGAAAACATTCTTATTTTAAACCAAATGGATATTATATACTATATATTTGTTGTATTTAAATTAGTATTTAATGGATTCTTTTAATACAGTATTAACATGGTACATTGCTTAATCATTATTTTAAAACTATTATCCAAGTTTACATGTGCAAGCACTTTTATCACATACAGATATGCTCAGATGTATTAGACACCTATATTTTGTGCAAATAATCAAAGTAAGGCGAGTACAAAATAAAATAGAATTTTAATAATTTGTCGCATTTCTGTAAGATTTTAATACAGTTGCAATACTTTTTTCAGTGCATAAAAAACTCACGTCCCAGAAACGTGAACATGCATAAAAATTTAATAAACCTAGGAAAAGTATGTATAAAACTGTTGTAAAATCATAAAAACGAACATAAGCACTTAAATTAGCTGTCCACAGCAAAGTTTTGTTTTTGCAGTTTAAAGAGGCGGAGGTTTTGTCGATCTTCAACATCCTATTCGTTAAAATTTTTATCGTTTTTGTAATCACTAGACTGCCTCCATTTTAAACGGTCTTTTAACGACTTCTTTCATAATTTTTTTATTATCTTGATAGGTGGGAATTTTATAGAGTTGCGATTTTCACTGGTCGATTACTATTATCAAACAAAAAAGTTTTTGGCACTCAAAAATTTTATTTTTTAACAACATTATTCCAGTTTTCAGCCCTATGAGAAATTAGTATATGGCACAGTATAAGCAAAAA
Source organism: Cetonia aurata (assembly GCA_949128085.1). NCBI lineage: Eukaryota > Metazoa > Arthropoda > Insecta > Coleoptera > Scarabaeidae > Cetonia > Cetonia aurata. Next base: position 64,639,770 of record OX421883.1, on the reverse strand, counting down.
TAGGTATTTTTTGAAATAAACAAAAACCCAATACGAGTAATATCTTTCAAGTTTTCGCATAATACATCCTGCATTTTTTTGTCTATTTAATGAGCAAAAGAACCATCAACATTTTAAAACATGAAGAATAAAAGTTTTCAACGGTTTAAGGAATTTATTAGCCTTAATAGGATTTATATTAATGTTACATACCTGCCAAACAAACTCACAATTCAGTGAAATTTTCTCAATTTTACTTTACAAGTAATTCCTTTAAGATCTGAACTTAATCGGTAATATAATAAACATTAAACAAAAAAAAACACAAAACCAAGATGATTTCGGGCGGTCGTATCCGATAAGGTATAATCAGAGAAATCCGGTAAGCTGCGTAACCACGGCTTGTTTTTTCGCTTGAATGCGTTGATCCTTTGATCGTCATTCATTGTTAGGTTTTTTTTTATTTAATGGTTTAAGAAATAGTATATTTGAAATTTAGGTAAAACTAGAAAATCGGGCCCGTTGACCCGACCAAACTAATTTGTCGTTTGATGTCCACTTACCGCCCCAGCTCGGCAGAAAGTAGAGCCCGCGTTCCACCTGGAACGCACCGCTTACCGTCCCAACTCGGCAGACCATTGTTAGGTTTTTTTTATTTAATGGTTTAAGAAATAGTATATTTAAAATTTAGGAAAAAAGTGCTCTCTTGCAAATGGCGAGTAAATAATAAATCGAAATATATAATAAAGTTGCCGCCATAAAAACAATGGAAATAATTTATTGAAAAAAAAAATGCAGACAGAAATAATTATTAGTGATTCGTGCTGATAATCTAAAGAACCAAACAAAGCACAGATTATTTCACGTGGGAAATTTGATGGAAGTACAGATATCTCAGTTATTAGACATTGTTTTAATAATGAATTCCGTGAATAACCATTTTTTCTTGTAAACCGTAGAAAATTGTATAGGTTTACAACAGTAAATATTTTGTTTTTTTTGCTAAGAACGACATTTTATGGGAGAACTGATAAGTGATGCGCGTTCACAGCTGCAAAAGAAGAATTTAAAAGAATATTTGCACTATAGTGTCAAGAAATGGGTATTATCCATGAAAATCTGTCTCTTGAATACTTCAAAGAGTTACAAGACTGAAAGATGAGTACATATTTTCATCCAAGATAAAAAAAAAATGTTTTGTTGCTTAGCTGATGTTTTGGAGAAGGTTTAGATAAAAAGAAGTACCGGCGAGTACTTCTTAGGTTCACACGTATTTTTTTAGCGGGGGTGAGAAATATACATTTTTCGCAATATTTCGGAAACGAGAAAAGATCGAGATCGGATAAAGATTGTTCCTTGTTAGTAACCCTACATTTTAGGTTGAAACAGAACAGCGGCGCACCCGCGGGATCGTTAGGGGTTCAAGAAGTTTTCGATTTTTTTCTTCCCTGCCCTTATATATTATGAATTTATTTTTTCTCTTTTTATCTTTAATCTACATGAAAAAATAAAACTTACGTGTTTTTTTATTTATTTCTAAATGTCCGTTTTAGGCAAGATGTCATTTTTATATACCCCTACCGCAGATTATTTTTCTTTAGATTCTTGGAATAAAATTTAATGCCAAATTGTATTTAAACTAAAAATTGTTTATTTTAGAATGCCCTAAAATGTCGATTTATTTATTACCGTTTTATGTCTTGATGACCTAAGAGAATGTATTTTTGCCAATATACGCGTATGATTTAAATATATATTTCTTTATGTATACAAGAGTGTGATCGGCTTGCTAATTGTACATTGTATTATCATAAAATGTCTTGTTCGATTAGTTACGGTTACAGTTAGTTAATAAATACTTATTATACTTACTAATACATAGTTGTGAGGGAAACGTCTGGTAGCAATTTCTTTCGACCACACCCCATCAACCCGGAACAACGTTCTACGACTAAGGGTACGGGTTCATAAAATTTTGGAGAAACAGAAGAGGGCAACTTATACATAGTGTTAAAAGACACGATTGGTTTACTTTAGGTATTTTATTTGTGACGTTCTGGGTACAAATTAAAATGTTGTGATATAATAAAACTTGTAGACGATTTATTTTAAATTGGGTATGCCAACACTTTAACACAAAAAAACAGGAAATAAAACTTAACTAGAGCAATCCAGTAAATTTTAACAATTTTCCAGCACACGTTGAAGCAACATTTCAATTATAATTACATTGTTACTTTAATTAATATATAATTCAAACAGCAACGGTTACAATAGAATTTTAATGTAAAAAAGTCTATATTATGCAATAATACTTAACGAGTTATTATTACTGATTATCGCACTATAGCCGAACTTTACAGAAAGATAGACAGTGCGCCAAATATATCATAAAATAAAAATACGACCTCCTTGTGACAGCAAGTTAGTATTCGTCTTCTTCTCCCGGGACGCCGCCTATTTCATCTGGTGGCGCAAAGCCATCCTGTAAAGTAAAATAATAATAAATCGCCGTTAATCTTTGAACGACGATCCTCACTTCTGTTGCGTAAAGAACTTCGAGAATTTTCTGAATCAAAGGATTATTCTCGTCCGCCTCCTGACACATCACCTCTATGTCACGAAGTTTGCCAAAATAAAAATCTCGTTCTTTCTCAAGGCCCTCCACGCTAACCTGCAACACGTCGAGAGTTAGTATCGTTAAGGATGCCGGACGTCTATATGAATACGACGGAAACCTTTAATTCTAAAATTTGATTTGTTAATTCCTCCACTTTGCCAGAGTCGCCGCGATTGTTAACGGATGGTGCAGCCTTCGCAATGGGGCGCACAGGATGCACTTTCGGCACTGCAGAATGTAAATCAGAAGAGGTAACATAAAATTAATATGGGGCTTATACTCCGACATGGACGAACATAAACAAAAATAAAGGAAAAAAGCTACAAAGAAATGTTGAAATGTGAAATAATAACGCGGCTTCAAAAATTGTTTAGCCTTGAAAAAAAGAAATGGAATAACCAACCAGAAGGGTATTGTTATTTCTTTTAATGATGTGTGATTTTCTAATTACTAGTAAACAATTCTTCAAGCTCATTTTTTTTAAGGTATGTACACTTTATAAGTATTTTTTATTGGTTTTCATTGGAAAAATGTTTATTAATACTTTTTATATACAAGAATTCAATGATCAAATTCGTTCCTTGTCTTCCAATCTACCTATCAGGAAAGCAATTGTCCAAGAACTCGCGAACGGGACATACAAAATACGAAGGGGCACCCTCTTGTTGAAACCAAATAATGTTAGTATTATTTTCGTTCGGAAAAATATTCCGAACGACCGGCACAAGTTTATTCTCTCAAGAATTCTAGATATCTCTATTCTGTGAGAATTCTTTCAAAGCAGGAATTACCAACGATTTTCTACCAACATGTTACCTTTTTGAGAGTGTTGTGTATTTATTGAGGTACAAAGTTAAACCTGGATGACCGGCAAGCGATGCGATAGTATCAGCAGACACGTTCAAGCGATATTGAACCTTATGTCGTTTTTCCTTTGATGTAAAAGCCGATAAGAAGCATAAAAGAGTACACATGTTTATTACTAAACGGCGGCTAAACTAGGCGCTTACTGCGTATTTATGTCGACTATGAATCTGATTTCATGGTTATACAGGCTGTCCCTGAAATAAGAGTACAACGTATTAAAAATGGGAAGCCCTAATTTTATTACACCTTTTATCTAAATTAATTTTCCCAAAATTCCCACGCATACGTGAGGAAAAAAATGGCAAAGATATTTATTAAATATCCGTCACGCCACTGGTATTTGAGACACTACACTTCTAACCAACGAAGGTAGGGCAGGCAACACGCGACGTATAACTACGCTCTGAGTCTCAGTCTGTCTGGATCCTTACGCATGAACACATCGGATATGGCTTTTACCACACGCGAGTTGTTCGATATGATTTATGTCTACGGCGAAGCAGGAGGAAGTTGTCGAAGAACTCTACGTATCTACCGGCAGCGATACCCCAATCGTAAAACCCCGTCTTACACGTGTATAAAGGATACCGTGTTTAGATTAAGAGAAACTGGTCGATTGCTACCAAATTACGAAGGTCGCGGACGTGAAAGACCACGTCGAATTTTACGAGCCGAAGAAGAATTGCTGGATATTGTAAACAGAAATGCAGGTGTAAGTACACGTGATGCTGCAGGGCAAGTGGGGGTGTCACGCAGTACGGCACACCGCATTTTTCGAAGAAATAATTACGCACATTACCTTCGTCACATCAAATATCAACTTTTAACAATGATGTTTATTTCAGACAGCTGTCATTGATCAGATTACGCACAAGTGAATAGAGTTATTCATTAATAGATTCCACATTTTACTTTCAATATCTTCTTTGAAATTTGCTTTAAATTTCGCGTACGTAATAATATTGGAGTCGTTGACTCGTATCAGCTGCATACAATGATTATCTGTATATCACAGCTGTATTTACAAATGACCTTAAGATATAGTATAAACACAGATAGTGGATCCATGGACAGCACATTCGTGACGTTTCAATGAGTTTTTAATTGTATATTCGATATTGCAATTGGCGTACGAATTTTTGGATACTTATTCAGTATAATTTGGGTTTCCCATTTTTAATATTTTGTACTCTTATTTCAGAGACACCCTGTATATGTAAATAAATTATTTTAAGAAAACAATCACTGACGGATTCTAAAACATCATTATCGTGAAAATGAAAATGAAAATTTGAAAGCTCAATTTTGGTGCGATGATAATTATTTATCTAATTAATAGTGGTAATTCTATTTACAAGTTTTTTTTTTTTTGTTTTTGATCGGAATTAAGAATAATCCAATACCACAAAATTTATTTTTTGACAAATCTTGTGGTATTCGAATTTATTATATTCTTAATTTGGATTAAGATGAATCCACACAACGTTAATCACCTACATGAGCAGTTCTTTTTTATCTTCTTTCTACCAAGGCACATGTTGGTACAATCACTTATTTATATTGGCCCGAAGCAAAACATTTCTAATGAAACTTAAAAAGAATGAAAGCTATGACAAGGTAAAAACCGATGACACAATCTGACAAGTTTTAAATTTAAATATAAGAGCAATATACATTTTTCCAATAAAAACCAGATACGTGTAAATCAAGCCGCAACACAATGCTAACAGCAATTGCACCATGCCTTATAGAAATCAAACACGAGTAACGGCAAGACTAGAAGCGAAAAGAGTATCTACATCATCAGAATATAATAAATATGTATTGATAGATACGAAATCATCTCCAAAATGGAAACTTACAGAAATATGTATACAAGTAATATGCAGTGGTCTCGTAATAATATTAGGAAGCAATGAAATAGCTAAAAAATAAATTAAAAATAAATTAAATGAGAAAAGAGACATACTAGTTTTGCCCACAGGCTTGACCGATTTCGCTAACGCAGTGGGAGGAGCAGGTTTACGAGCCATTACACTCGAACCCTTGGGCGCCCCGCTACCACCGCCTCCCATAGCTTCTCCATTACGCATAGCGAGGGCATCGTATTCGGTTCCTCTGTAGTTAGCGTCGAAAAATTTCTTGAACCACTGGAGGAACTCGAAGTTGTCTTGAAAACGCCCCTTCACCAGTCTGTCTATGGGCACTATCTACGCAAGCAAATGAAACATAACGTGCAAATGAGAATGAAAAGAGCCGAAGGACTTTAGAGGGGGGAAAAATAATAATAAACAATCGAAACGGGGAAATGAAACAATATAAGTAGCGGAATTTCCTTTGCTATTGCGGTTTTTTGTCCCTTGCTGCTGTACTGATTGAAAGCACCGTGCTGTCTACATATCCAACAGTACATACAAAATGTTATGTATTTATTAGAGTATGATAATGTAAACTTAAAAATTATAACGAAATAATAATAATAAAAAAAAAAAACTAGGCAGTGAATGAAGAAATAAATTCGGAACGGCTAAGAAATGTCTGGTAATACAACGGTGATACCACACACCAGGATTGGTTAGTCAGTTACCGTTAATAATATGCTAGAATTAATATTATGAATACCATGATTGTTATTTCTATAATCTAACTGGTTGCTAGTGGATGGTGATAAAACGTTAGAATAATATTTGGCATATTACGTATCATACATATCCTAAAAAGCATCCATTAATCTTTGAAATCCAAAAGTTTGCTATATACATATTCCATTACGACATCAAAGTTTGGCGTCATAAAATTTTACTGGCTACGTGTATTTAAATGATTGAACTAGATATATAACCAGAATTTGTCCGCATATGGACTTTAATTTATAAAAATAATTTCACAGAGAACAGTGTGCATCTTTCACACTCCAACTAACAGTTAGTTTTCTTACATAAGCGAGCACGTATAAGAAAAAGATGGCTGCATATGCACTGATGTGTAACAGCAAGATAGAGAATCATATTTTTAATATTGCGTGCTCACACCAATTATATATTTAGCTCATTGAATTAAATACAGATGCCTGTCAGTGTAGATACTAGAAAATAAACGATTTTTTCTTTTGCTTATTTAGTAACATTTATTGTTTTTATAATGCAACCGTAGCTAAAATAATAAAACAATTGATAACAGCAATGAATATAACCACTTGAAAATTCTAAACTGGGAAATTAGATAGATTCTGATTGGATGGGAATAAGAGCAAAAATTTTAATCATAAACAGTGTGCCCCACAATTAACCTACTCACCATTGGAAAATTGTTAAACGTTAAGAAATTAACGGTTGGTTAAATGAGACACAAAGTGTACTGAATCATTGCCTACTTTCCCAAGAAAAAAAGTCTTGAAAACACTGAGAAAAGCATTAAAACTCAATGAAATAAGTTTTGTGACGCGTCAGAAGCTCCTGATATAAAATTTTAACTTTGTAAAGATTTTTACGAGTTAAAATATACTCCTATAAGTTATACCTTGCAACTGTGTGTATTTTGTGGTCTTTTTGTTTTGTATTTACTCACCTAACATTAGATTTAAATACCATTACAGAAAATACCAAAATTTCTTTTTAATAAAACGCAACTTACATATTTATCGTAAAAATAAGGAAATCAAAGACAGTTTCAACCGAGCCCTGTCGACTAGACTTTATTTGCATTGAATAAATTGCAGCTTAGTAAAGTTGCCAAGCAGTAGTAATGTATTCGGACAGGATAAGCGCTGTAATCAAACCTTTTAGGATGAGAAACGCTTAAATATTTAACAATAATTATATTCATTACATAACTAACATCAGATTCAATTGATAATTAAATTTATTTCGTATAATATAATATAAATCGTATAAAAAAAATTCTATTCCATAAAAAACTATACACTTTCGATTGCAAATATGCGATTGCATAATTTTTTTCACTCTAATTTCATGTACATTTTGTCTCATTTAACAAATCCATTTAAACTATTTATCTATTACCGTTTACGGGATTTAAATGGTGAGCAATTGATTGGCTCTAACTGTAATCTACACAGGCAGATGCTAAAGCAGACATGATTAAAATTTCTTTGATAAAAATTTTTATTTTAAATTGTATTTTGTAGAAATAGGTTTTCTATGACATCGCAAACATAATACATATGTAATAAAAAAAAAAGCGATTAAACAGTACATTCCCTCAAATCCAAACAACAGTTAACCTCTACGCATTAAAAAAAAATTATTATATATTTCAATGCTAACTGGGATAAATTGAATATCCGTTTTTCTTTACCTAAACTGATAATATATTTAAACAAAACGAAATGCCGATAAATTAACCGCAGTTCCAGAGGAAACGACGCATTTACATCAAAACAAATAGATCAACTTCGACAATGACAACATAAACAATTAGCTAAAGGGACGTGAAAGTTTGATGTCAGGCATAAACCGAAACTAATTACGAACTGAGATTTCCACTGTATCACATCGAATTTAAAGAATGACGGCATAAAGAATAACAAAAAAAGATGAAGTTATTAATAATTAACAACGAAAATATAGAGTTTTACACTTTTCTATGAAGTACAAGCGGTCATGTTAATGTAAACCAATTAATAATTTCCAATTAAACCTACTTTAAACTAAAAGCATTCATTCGTCAGTTTCTATTCCAATTTAATTTAGATAAAGTACTTATTATGTCCGAAGATTAACACCATAGAAACACCTCATGATAATTAAATATAAATACGTACACCCGTGTGTATCGAAGTTGCAACGTATTTATTTGACTACTCGAGATTCTTTACATTTCATTGACCTTGCCATGTCGTTTTAAAGGTTGAAGGAGATATGGTTAAGAATAGATAGCGGTTATACGTTGAAGAATATTTCGTCTGATTGAAAATTAAACTTATTGTTCCTGTAAATATATAATTTGCCGCGTCGATATCGAAAATAAAAAAGAAATTCTAGGTACATCTACATAAGAAAAAAAGGAAAATACGTAGTGGTTTTTTTTTATGTCTATAGAAGTAGTCATATGCTATCAATTATACCAAATGACCGCACGCGAGCTGGTGGTGACTGAAGTAGAAAGTAAAAAAAATTCTTTTTTCTTTGCTAGAATGTGTTTGTGTGGTGATTTTTTTAGTTTGTTTGGATCTTAGGCATGGATATATCGGAAGTGTCGGAAGAGCGGAAATCAAACATCTACGCAGAGTGTATCGCAATGCATTGCTGTTACCGTTGGTAACCTGGCTGACAATCTAGTGGCTTGCACTCTTGGCTAATAGTAATGAGGTCGCGGGTTCAAATTTCACTCTGGTCAATTACAAGAACAGGTTTTTCTCCGGAGTCGTAAAGAAGATTAGGAGGGAGATGTAGCTCTGCGGGGATGCCTGACAAGCATCAATTGAGGCTTCACTTACCCCCATAAAAATTTTTTTAAAAAAATTGGCATTTCGATTGTATTCAAACTGTCTAGTCATTTGTTCCTCCCCATGTATTCATTTTTGATAAAACGCGTTCTGGGTAGGTAACTGTAATGTATTTGGCAGTGATTAGTTACCAGTACATGTGATGTTACAGTTACATATATTAGATAAAACATGTGAAGATAGAAAATATTTATAATAAACATGTCAATTAGAATGTTAATGTTTAACTGAACATTGCAAATTATTTATGGACAAACCAAAGAAGAACATGACACTAGATTAGAAAGAATTCTAGAAACTTTAAAATCAGGAAACATTTTGTGAAATGATGAGAAGTGTATTTAGAGTGGAAGAGTTAAAAATTTGTAGGACATACACTAAGAGACAATGGAATAAAATCTGATCAAAATAGAGTTCAGGCAATTAAAGACTTTCGAAACGCTCAAACAAAAGAAGAGGTAAAAAGTTTAATCACTTTTGTCGGACGATATACACCAGAGTTATCAACTTTAATAAATCCATTAAGGGATTTAATAAAAGCCAAGGTTCTCATTCAAGTGGGATAAGATAAAAATCAAAGGAAGGCAACAAATTAAAGAAACTAAAGAAACCAATAAATATAAATGTTTGGCAGAAAGAATTGAAGAAAGACGTTTCAAATTTTAAAAGAGGGAGATATCGTATTACGAAGGACAAGAGTTGTGGTACTGTCACAGTTAAAGAAATGAGTGTTACAAATTGGCACATGAAGGTGATCCAGTGATAGTTCAAATGAAAACTGCACTAATTGTAAGATCAAAAGTATATTGGTACAGGAATCGATAATCAAGCGGAAAAATTTGTCAAATGCTGTCATGGATGTCAACTCGTTAGTAAAAAGAATAAATCCGCAATGATTTGAAATTCAATGTAACTATATTAAAGTAACGGTCAATTAAAAAAAAAAGGATTATGCACCGGAAAAAAAAAATATTAATAGCCCAAGTAATATTCGACGTTTCCAAGCAATATCTTCTTTAATAACTTACAAAAACAAAATTATTCCGGATAATAATGTAAATGATTTAGAAATTATAACCCAGTAGATGTTTAATATTTTTCAGAGGACCTATAATTAAATTAAGGTACTCCTTTGCCCCTACTCCTATTTACACTTGATCAGCCATTAGTAATATACTCATCAACAGGTCGATCACGCGCACACTGTATGTAAATGATTCTCAACTAGGGATAACTCGACAGGGACTACGCAAAGCGTTCTGCATATGTGCCATAGCCCGTTTCAGATAATCTCATATATAAGATCAGAAGGTCAGATCAAAAGAAAATCATATTAGTGTCAAACACAAACAACAAAATCCACAGCAACCGGCAACGCTTTGTAAAGACGTACAAAAATAAAGCAATCATGGTATTTACACTTGAGAACACCACTTAGTAAAAAGCAAATGTAAAATGAAGGTGAGACAACGAAACCACCTCAACAAGAGCAACGCCACGTTGTATTACCTGACTTTCTAACTGTGTGACCGTTACCCTGTCTGGTGAGCGTCGGTTTCTGGTTGGTCGCGTGATCGTGAGCCCCAGAACCGAGGGCCAGACCTCCACGAGCCTCCAGAGCGTCATACTCTCTGCCATCGTAATTGGCGTCAAAGAATTTCTTGAACCATTGCAAGAATTCAAAGTTATCTTGGAAACGGCCCTTAATTAACTTATCTACAGGAATTACCTGTAATGATTCGCCACAGCACATAAACAATAAAGCATTTTGACTAATAACTATAAACTATACTTTCTCTTTGTTCTTTCTTTTTTTTTCATAGCAAATGAATGTAGTAAAAATTATATGAGGCATAAATTCCACAAGAAAGTTACATTCTTGTATAATAAGGAATAATTTTACAATAGATGGTAAAATTATTCCAATTATGAGAAAAATAGGAAAATACTTTATAATTCAATTCATTCTGAACCAAAATTAGCAAGAAATAACTTTTTAATTCATTTCGTGGTTTTAATAAATTAAAAAAGAAATTATAAAAATTCTTTTGGATATTGCGAATAGACAAGTGAAAAGTATACATTCAGCTTTTGACTATTTTCAATTAAACAAAAAACTTATTTATCACAAATATCGGGTATTTCACTATATGTGTTAACAATTGCAGAGTCTATTTACAAAAATCATCTTGTAGATCCAACCAATGGTGAAGTCAACTTCTGTTCTAAATTTGTTATAGTTTCTCAAGGTATTTTGCTTTATACAAGAAGGAATTTGAAAATAGACAATTCAAATATTCAAATTTGCAGCTTCAAGATGAAAAAAATATAAAAAAGCCAATACACTATAAAAAATAATGATAATGAAAAATATGATTCAAAATCAACAATTATTTTAACACCTCGAACATAAACGTAATTAACACCACTTTTTTTCTCGTGCAATAGAAATCACAGCCGGTAAAATCAAATTGTTCAATCAAAACCAGTTTTTCAAATTGAGGATAGATTATTAAAAAAGAAAAAAAGAGGATCTTACCTTATCTACACCCATTTTCTTAAAACCTGCTTGAAGTATTTTAAAATTCTGAATATACTCATGCTCTAAGTTCGTTTTAAATTTAACACGCTTCAGGGGTACGGAATTGGGAAACAGCATGTCCATAAACTGGCAATACGCGGCTCCTGTGCAGAGTTCTTCAATTTTGCCGAAACTGCTCTGGAGGCAATCATTTACCCACGCTAACATATCATGCCTGGACAAATTTTCTGTTGTCACATTTGTTGAATACACGTTAACCGCCATTTTTTTATATTTTTTCTTCTATTAATCCTATAAAGAAAAATAAACGGTAGTAAAAAGAGTGGAATGTACTAATAATCTCCTTTAAAGTAATCAATATAATTTGAAAAGTTCGCATACACGTAAATTAGAAAGTAGGGTGAAGAAGTGCCAAAATTGGAGATTATGGTTCGCGACCGTTAAGAAAAAGTGGGCACCGGTTATGTGGATAAAGTACCGTTACGTTTTCCCCTTTTTTGTACTGTCCCCCTTTTTAAATAATAAAAAAAAAATGTCTCTCGCCATCGCAACTTATCGAAAACGAATTGACGTGCTATGAAATTAATATGTGCTTTCGGCAAAATTTGCTAAACGGCCATGAGTTTTTACGTGACATTTGAAAGATATCACGAAAATGTCACATCGTAAAGGCTATTTATACTTTATCTTAGGCGATAATAAAAATAATCGTCAGAAATAGTACATTTCACTAAAAAGTTATTGATGAAAACTTACCAAAGCGGTGATATAAATATATAATAATAAAAGCCGGGAGTGGTTCTCCTTTTTTCTGGACACTGAAGAATTTTAGAACTACAAGCGACAACATAACGAATTTAAATTTCCAAACGCTATTATTCTGGTATCCAAAGAAACGATTATTTTCATAAATTAGAATTTTGAGATATCTATATATTATCTAGATAGGGAAAAACATACGGTAATTTACTTTTGTAGTTTTAATCGTACATCTATTACAAGAATTTTACAGAATTGATTTTAGAAAATAAAACCAACTTTGGATTGGTAGTGCTGTTGTGATTTATCATAATGGCGGAGAGTAAACAAAAAAGAAGTGTTAAAAGAATTGTCAGTTTGATTTGTTTGGTTATATTTTATTAATTAATTAAACTAAATATTTTATTATTTTGATACTGTGAAAAAATATTTAAAAATTTTATTTACCCTTGTGCGTGTGTGTTTGTGAATTAATAAATTACATATGGATAATTTCTTCGATTAAAAACTGTTTACAAATTTTCCACAATGAGCAATGTTTATATACTAGAACCACCAACATTCGGAAAGATTTTATTAAAAACAACCGTTGGGGATATTGATATAGAATTATGGTCAAAGGAAGCGCCGAAAACTTGCCGCAATTTTGTTCAGCTTTGCTTGGAAGGTTATTACGACAATACAATATTTCATAGAGTTGTCAAAGGTTTCATAGCTCAAGGTGGTGACCCGAATGGTGATGGCACTGGTGGCGAGTCAATTTATGGAGAACCTTTTAAAGATGAATTTCACCAAAGACTCAAATTTGTTCGAAGAGGACTTGTCGCTATGGCAAATGCTGGTAAAGATGATAATGGGTCCCAATTTTTCTTTACTTTAGCGGCTGCACCGGAATTACAAAATAAACATACTATTTTTGGTAAAATTGCGGGTAATACGATTTTTAATGTGCTAAAATTGGAGGAGGGGTTAATTGAACGAGAACGGCCTTTATATCCTCATAAAATATTGAAAACGGAAGTTTTAAGTAATCCTTTTCCTGATATAATACCTAGGGTTCGGGAAGTAACAGAGGAAAAGAAAAAGAAGAAAGAACGTAAAGCTGGAGTTAAGGATTTCAAACTTTTATCGTTTGGTGCTGAAGCCGAAGAGGATGAAGAAGAAACTTTAAAAGTAAATGAGCAATTTGCTGGCAAAGGAAAATCTACACACGATGTTTTAGGTAAATTATAGTTAGCTTACATTTATCTGTATTTCGTATAATTTAGGTTTGTAGATGATCCGAAATTAAGTTCGAAAACTGTCAAAGAAGCTGAAGATAATGAGAATTTAGATAGCGACGAAGCAGAGGTGAATATAGAAGAGCAATTAGAAAATATAAGAAAAAAGTTAAAAACGGACAAGGGGGAACTTAAGAAGAAGACACTCAATATCCAAGCAGACAATGATGATGAATTTGATTTTGATTTCAATGATAGGAAAGCTGAACGGAAAAAGAAGTTGTAAGTTTTTTATTTATTTATACAAACAAAAGAGTGTTCTAATAGCTATGTGCTATGTTTATCAAGATGTTACATATCACTCTCATTTCTTTTTGTCGAATCGAAAAAGTGTAATTTTTATTTCAAAACATATTTACTAACTTGGTTTTAGTGATGAAATTCAGAAAGAAATCCAAAATGTAAAACGAGAATACCACAAAAATAAACTAAAACAAATCCCGGAAGCAACTGACGAAAAAGAGGAGCAACAAGAAATTAGTGAAAACAGCCAAATGTTTGAAGAATACAAGTGTGAATTTAATAAGTATAAAGATAAAACAAAATCTCTCCCTAAGAAAGGTTCAGGCCGTGAAGAATTCACCTTAAATTTATTAGCAAAATTTAAAAACAGATTGCAGACTGTTAAAGATAAAAATGTCGACGAAGTGGAAGTAGATGAAAATCCAGACGATGTTGATAATGATGAATCATGGTAAGAGATGTTCTGTTATCTTATTATTATATTTTAACAAATGTTTTATATTAAAGGATGTCTCATGAATTGCGATTTAAAGATGATGTTCCCGTATTAGCTAAGGATGCAAACACAAAAGATGATGATTGGTTTGAGATATATGATCCCAGAAATCCTTTAAACAAGCGAAGAAGAGGAGAACCTATTAATAAAGAAAAAAAGTAATATTCTGTTATTTATTTTGTGATTTTGTGTATATATCATAAGTATAATAAAGTTGATTATTCTTAAAATAAAATTTAATTTGTATTGAATAATATAGATAAATCAGAAGCTTGTCTCATTTATTTTCAAAGTCAATTTGTTTAAATGTTTTCACAGAATGCAGTGATATCTAGCCTAATAATTTCGTAGTTTTTCAAAGTGCTGCCATCCTCGTATTATCTTCAGTAGCTAAAATATAAAGCGAACTGTGATTATTTCAGATCTTTTTATGTACTGCCATCTATACCATATTTTCCCTAACTAAAGCGTTAAGGGATCTGTAATGAGAATGATCCCGAAATACCATTTAAGACGTCCAATATTTTTGATTTTATTTTAAATAAAAACAAAATACAAAGAAATACAAGTTTTGATATGGAGAGAACTGTGCGATTAATATTTCCTTTATTAATAAAATTTTATTAGTAACAAGATTACAGGTTGCTTTGAATTTTAGTTAGTACAGATGGTAAATAGATGGCAGCAAATGTTTGTAATCAGAATTATCTTAAAATATTTTTCAAGTCCAGCTTGTTTTAAATAGAAGAAAATACGAGAAAAAACCGGTTTTAATCTAGAAATAGATTATGGTGTTACTTTTTCTTATTTATTAAGATCTCATTAATGTTATAATAACAGCACACTTTATATTTTAGTTAGGCAGGTATGATGAATAGATAGCAATAATTGCATCTACTCAAGCTGATTGTGAGTAACGGATTTTATTTCTTAAAAAAATAAAAAACCAAAGAAACTTTACTATATTTCTATAAAAAAGAAATGTTTTCATTGATTTTAGGAAGAATTTACATATTGGCTTTTTATGTGATGTTCATATCTTTGGTAACTAGAATATGAAGAGATCTGTAATAAGAATTATCATAAATTACCGTTTAAAGTTCTTAGCTTAGTTTAAATAAAAAAGTAGATAAAGAAATGCAAATTTTATATAAAAATTGTTTGTGCTATTAATACTATTCTTTTGTTGAATAAAATTTCAAGGAGAAGTGATTACAGGTCGCTTTATATTTTAGTTAGTAGAAGATTATAATTTCTGATGTAGATGGCAGCACGTACATCAATCCGAACAGTTTTATTTCTTAGAAAAGATTATTTATTTATGATTTATTTTTATTATTACTTCTATATTTTATTCGAATTTTCAGAGAAATCCTTCAGTTTGCCCTACAAGAAAAAATCTAATTTTATTTGGGGTTAAAATTTTAATAATTAACAGGGGCCAATCTTAGAAGTGAAGTAACAAATGGTAACAAATAAAAAGTCCCACTTTTAAATAGTGCGGGAACTGGCGGGAGCGTTTTTTTTCTAATAACTTTTAAGAATGACTTTACAATGTGCTTATACGCCGAATTATTTTGCTATTGATGATATTCTAGCTACTCAAGAGCGAACACCATGCAAATTTCTAGTGAATGTTCCGAAATTAGGTTATATCCAGGTTTGTAATGCTAAAAAATAATTTCTTATAAATATCCCTTTAGGTAATAAACTAAATCCTTCGGCCGAAGAAGACAATCTACAAGCCGGTACAATGTTAGAATTACCAATGTGGTTAGTTCAGCACCTAGGTAGGGGCAGACAACCTGTCGTATCTGTCGATCTACCACGAACATATAAAGAAGCATATCGCGAGATATTGAAAGCCGATCCGAAAGCTGTAAATTTACACAAATTTGGCATACATTTTTACGAATTAGGTGCCTACGTGAAGGAATTCGATAATAAGAAAGATGTTGCGGATATACTAATTCATGTAAGTCATAAGAATTTTCAAAATCTTATAGCTGTTGGATCTGATTTGTAGACTTTTAAGATGAGATTTAGGAAAATTATGGATTTAGCTGACAGTGCATGTTCAGATTCAACTGTGCAAGATAGCTTAGACACATTAGAGCGTAAATTATACTGCGACGGGCGTAAAGGTAGACTGAAATTAAACGCTTGGTTGGTTGAATCTGGGGTGCCGTTAGAAGCAGCTAGCATGGTTGTTAATCATAAAAAGCGTAAACGTGTCGATGTAGAAGACTTAATTTAAGGAGAAAACTTAATTTGTGTGGGAAGTGGAAGTACCGCACCTGTGATTCGGTGTTCTATTAGACTGTAAGGACTACCATATATTTGTTTTTATTCGTATGACACTTTGTCGGGTGATAATTTTATTATTCTTATCATTTTTTCTTTCAACTAGATTGTCTTATTTCCCAACTGTTGTGTGTACAATGAGATAAAGGTAAACCTGGATGGATTACAATCAAACTTAAACATTTTTATATATGAGTGAAAAGTCTTTTGTATATGTTAATCATGTTTACTTTTGTGCCATTGTACCAGCTTTGATTTAATGTTTAGTATAAGGTTTTGAAATATTTTTTGTAGACAAAATTCATTTTCGTATAGGTTTCTGCCATTGTACCTACTTCAATTTAATACAAAGGGGTTTCCCCAAATTACATAACTGTAGAAAATTAAATACTTGTTTTACAGGTTTACTTACTCTTAAATAAACTCAAAGTACAAATCAAAGCAAGGGTGACTTCCATAAAGTGCTTTAGATGTGTGTAGTTTTAAAGACATACAAAGTTTTAGTTATGCATTTTGTAAATATTAAACATTTCCTCAAATCATCATAACAGGTAATTTAATTTAAATATATTTCGCCGATATCCTGTAGACTGTGCAAAAAACTGTAAATAAAGTACATAATATTAGTTTAGTTACTTCATTGTCAAACAAAATTTTTGTTAAACGAATTGTTAAGAAGCAAACCCAAAGGCTGAAAGTTACATATTTTGCTCAAAAAGTGAAGAGTTTGTTTTATCATTAGTCTTTTTCGTTTAGATGTAATCTCGCACGATTTTTAACCCTTAAAAAAACATTCTGTTTAATTCCGAGCTCACGAGGCCACTTGCATAAGACATAAGACCGCATTACTTCACTTTAATTTTATTGGCTACGATATGTTTGCCCAACAGAAAAGGGGTGGTACCAATCGAATAAATTTCGAAAATATTAGTTTGTAACCAAATATACTGTTGTAGTATTGAATTAAAAGTTTTATGTTGGTAGCATGTATATTTTCTCATACGTAAAATGTTCAGTTCAGTTCGTTTTCTGTCTTTTATGAAGTATGTCACCTTTTAGTTGTAACAAGAAAATAAGTTAAATTAAACACATGTAAAGACTTCCAAACATATTTTAATAATAACACTCCCACATAACAGGTACAAAACTCCTCCATAAGAATAAAGCATCAATTCATATATGTCCCTACTATAAATCCTATTTTTGTAGTTTTGTAACAAACAGAAAATAGACACATTGTACTTGAATACTACTTTTCGGTTGAATAAAACAGAAAGTGTGTAATTCCAAGCTAGTCTATTTTTTATTTCTCTATTTGAAGAATAACACTACTTACTTTCCAACTCTCAGTTTAGTTTGCAATGTTGTAGTTTTTTAATATCATGTTTCGAAAATATCACCTAACCTTTTTCCCATCATGCACAAATATTGAATATATCGTCTTTCTCATTTCTTTTTTCCGAATTTTACGAAAGCTCGACGCCACTGCTTTCCCGGTGAAAATTCGCAGCACATCCGATCACCCACCTTAATAAGCGACTGCTTGGACTTCTTTCATTGTAGTTCTTTAGCACCAGACTATCTACATCTGCTATGGGATGGTATAATTACTAGAAAATTATAGCGTTTTCGACTTATTGCACTTTTATCCACTGATTGTATTCCCATCTTATTTTAATACGTAATATTAGTAAGGGAGATAGATATACTCCACGCGTAAAGTGCAATAAGTCGAAAACGCTATTAGATATACCAGTTGATTTTTTTGTATAGAAGTATATATTAAATTATTTTCCATGGTTTACGTTTATCAATTTATGACTTTAAACAACTGTTTCAGCAATATTCAATAGTTACAAGTCAGTATTATTGTGTGGAATTGATTCTGAAATAATTCAAAATAAATTTCATCATCAGCCATGTTTTGCACGATCAGAGGTTGTTTTACATCTGTACCTACTGCTTTTTTGAATTTCTATTACAGTGAAAAACTGATATTTGCGTAAAAATTGAAACATAATTGTTTGAATTGGCCGATTTTAAAACAATTTTTCTTTTGGAGTACATTAGGCTCAAATAAAAAGTATAGTAATAAAAACATTTTATTTATAAACTTAATTAATGCTTTAAAAACATAATATTATTGCAACTGCCAGCCTTTGGTACACTATGTAATGTAAAAGTAACTAAATATTAAATTATAATATAACGGCAATGCAAACAGTTTTGGATGCGAAGCTGTTTGAAGATTCTAGAGTAAAAGATGGTCTAGTAGTTTTTATTAATTGAAAAATGAATCGTCAGTGAACACGTCTTCCATCTCTAGAAATCTTTAAAAAGCATCGACATTTCAGATTTTTAGCGAAATATGATAAATAGAACATTTTTTACATTTAGATGGATACTTTTATTTAACTTGAAATTAATTTTAGGCACATTATTGCTCATTAAATTATTACTGGTGAAATTTCATTACTTTATCTTTTTATTTGAATTATTATCATGATTAAATATATAAGTTGTGCTTAAAATTACATCCAAGTCTATTCATGCCTCATATAGTTTTTTCCATCAATCTCAAGACACACAACACCTGCAAAATATGCCAAAACATTAATAATCTCTAATAAAGGAAGGTTTATTGTTGAAGACTTTTTGATTTTTTATTGTTTTTAGTAAATAATAGAAAAAATATTCCTGCATTTCACAACAAAGCCCGATAAATTGTACACAAACACCTCTCTAAAAAAAAAAACCAAAAAAAAAAAAACTACTTTTGGATTATAACAATAAACTATACAAACAAATCAAATAGTAAGAATATCTTACATATAATCCTGCAACAACCTGTTAACTAATATTTTTAGGATCCAATACCCTACCTAACATTTTGTTTTGAGCAAATCTCGTTACAAAATATATATAATATAAAAAGAACCAATCTCCGCTACTAAAACAACATATGCTATAATATTATATATTTAATCAAATTAACAATCTAAGTATAAGATAGTTGTATTTAATATACAATTTTTGAGTAAATTAATGGTAGAAAATGTATTTACAATTCAACTATAACGAAAAAACAAGAAAAATTACTTAATCAAATAGATAATGTATAAAAATTGATATCTTCGTAGAAATAGAATTTGGTATAAGTTCATTTTACTTACTAGAACAACATCTTACAAAAATATAAGTTATTTTTTTTTTTGTTTATGAGCTCGGGCAAGTACATTGTTTATACATTATATTCAAGTAACAACGAATCAATAACAAAAAAAAATTGTAACAATATGATTAGATAAAACGTCAATATTGAGCAAAATTTGATTTATTTATATATAAATAGAAAAATCTTGTATATTATATATATATATCTGATCACAAAGTTCATCTCTAAATTAAGAGACGTTCACAGTCTTTTGAAAGCACTTTCGAGGCACAATAGAATATGTGGTACTCATGTTACAGCAAAATTTCACTCAACGTCCATGGTACAATATGAATTTGACTGTATAACAGCCTGTTGTCAAATATCTTCGATATAATGGTAGGTAATAGAATATTTGTACTTTAAATGTTATAAAAGATATGATATAGATTAGTTATTTATTAGTTATTTTATATAAATTGTAATTATTGGTTTTTGTATAAAGAAAACGTATATCCTTTCTTGTAAACTCAGCACAAACATTGCTGCACTTATATTATGACTAGATAATGACAATGAAAATGGTAAAATAAAGATAAAAATAAAACTATACATGGAATGCTATTTATAATTTTCTCAGAATTACCAAAACTTACGAGTAATTCGTCAGAATAAATCGTTTCAAAATTTAATCTGCATATAACTAA
This sequence comes from Cetonia aurata, assembly GCA_949128085.1. Taxonomy (NCBI): domain Eukaryota; kingdom Metazoa; phylum Arthropoda; class Insecta; order Coleoptera; family Scarabaeidae; genus Cetonia; species Cetonia aurata. The sequence continues at coordinate 64,619,352 of OX421883.1, read as the reverse complement.
TCTAAACATATCTGTTTTTGATTAATTCCTTATAATCTTACATTCCTATCCGTCCAGTTTCCACAATAATAAATTCACTATTAGGTATAAACGTAGCCAAATGCACCAAAAACATAACATTATATTAATAACAATAGAGGAACGAAAATCAAAAATGTTCAGACACTTCGATGTTCGGTTCCTGTTTGAAGGCCATCTGATGATAGGAATCTTCCTCTATCGTTCCCATATCGTTGACGATGATTATATTACCGTTCTGTTGCCCCGGACTAACTAAATTACCGTTAAGAAGTTGATCCGTCGGACTATGACACTGTCCGGAGGTCATAGGCGACGTAATAGGACTATCGGAAGAATCGCTAGCGTTCTGATAGTTAATAGTGCTAGTGGTAACCATCGGCTGTGGAGCTTCGACAGCACCTAGAAGGGATAGTAGAAGTACATTCGCTGTAAGGAAGGTATTAACAGTTGTAAGCAAAACTAGAAAGGACGACTGGCTCACCTCCAAGGAGCATTTCTTGTAAGAGGCTGTCGATGTGAGCGACGCCGAATAATTTAGCGAATTGGATCTGTTCGATCATCTGCCAAGTGATGGACTGTAACGCCGGAAGCGTCAAAAGCAGTTCGCCAAATCGCCCTCTGCTGTCGTATTGTCTATCGCTGATGTAATCTTCTAAATTTATTTGTATCTGGTAACGTAGAGCCTTGATTCGTTGCGGTTCGCTCAGGCCTTTAGCATCTAATTGAAGAAAAAACAGTATATATGTAGATTTAATAGGATTATCATTTTTTCATGAATTCTTAAACGGAATTCTATGTATCGCTAACAACTTTAGAAAATATATACACATAATATTCGTTACTTAGAACCCCCCAGGTACAATTATCACTAGCCACACCACTGTGTCCATGAATATCATTTGTTTTGTAACCATTCATGTATTTTGCCGGTGTTTAATAAATAATAAAATCCTCGTCAAATAACGTGTCTAATTTCGATACACAACAGAATTAAAAGGTGCTAAAACACATTTTTATTGAGAATAATACTTGAATTAGTTTGAATATTCGGTATACAGTAATAAGCAAATGATGAGACTGCTTATTTGATAAATATCTACAGCATATGTACATATTAAGTTGTCCTTTGTATCGTTTTGTGTTCCCTTATTGTCGAGAGAATACCCAAAAATTATTTTTACTTTTGGATAGCGAAAATATTTTCTATAATCAAAATTATTGTAGTTATACTGGTTTCATTTCAATGACTGCTTCCATTTATTTAATTACACACATCCCCAATGTAAGTATGTAATAAACTAGGAATAATGCTCTTGTTCAATGCATATATAAACTAATTAAGTCAATCAAAATCCAAACTGGAAATAACTGATAACTGCCAATTGCCAATTGAACCGAGTTGCATTTTGCATAATTAGATATAAGTAGTAATGCGCTTAGTAAGCAGCAATGCTGTTTACAGTGTGGTTTCATTCTAAGGCGGCAGATTTGCTCGAAGAAGGTATTTCAAAACTTACTAAATGTTATGATTATGATTAGTGCCACGTTAAGTATGGCGAAATTGAGTTATTTTTAGTAACTTTAACATCTTTATGCTGAAGTTAGTTAGGAGCAAATATGTGTAAAAATAAATTCGTCTGTTCGTTTTAGTTGAACTAGAGCTGCCATAATGCTGCATTGACACTGTAGAATCAAATGGAACTGAACTAGACTGAGCGAAGACAGCGTAGGTGACCCTTATTTATGTACTTTATTTCTTTATGGTTGTTTCACCGTTTGGACGTACCTTTGAGTGTCTCCTAGATGGCGTGCGTCGTGAATATGGAGTTTTACATTGACGCAGAGCGCCATCTAAGATACTTCCAAACGGTTGAATAACTACAAAGAAATATACGGTGAGATCGTAAAGTGTGCATTTTAATGCTTCTGTAATAATTTCTTTGAAACCTTAAGTTATAACACACCCGGTTTATAACAATTTGGTTTTATTAGCAAAAAGATATTAAAATATAATTACAAAAATACGCACAACTTTTCTGTCTAATTTCTTATGACACTTCCCTTCTACCTCTTGTTTCGATGACAACGATCGACTGCATTGCTACTTTTTTTTACAGCTTCCAACCATTTTCAGAATCTTAAATTACAGATCGTACGCTTCTGGCATCTTTAATAGTTTAATAATAATATCGGGAGGTGTTCAACGCTCTAGGCTTCATGCTAACAGCTCCTCGCAACCACTTATGAGCTTCAAACTTGTGAAAGGAACACAACGTTAGAGATTTGAAAACACGTATTTGTACAGTACCATTATTTTCCTGGTCAAATTTTTGTCTTTTTAAAATGTAATATAAAAGTTATAGTTGAGGTTATAGTTTAATATCACTGTAATTACAAACTAAATTTAATTTTTCTTCTAAACTAATTATTTTCCGAATGTTTTATATATGAAAATTATCTATCTATTAGTTCTGATTAAAAATAACAAAGAATTGTTGAAAAATATTACTTAAAAACTATTGAAATTACCTATATGTGTACTGTATGAAGAATAAAGAACCCAAAGGACTAGCCATAGTGTTTTTGTGTGTATATTAGTAATATTAGCAAATTACACGTAAATACAACATCAAAACTGTCCATAAATGAAAGTGTAAAACTTCCACGTCTATTTTTAAGATGCACTAGACAACAGTGCCGTAGTTAACATCCACTTGACAGACACCCTAAATAGACCTACATACGCGAATGAGGATTTGTTTTGGAAATATCATGTGTTTCACTTGCGCATTCGCATACATTAAAATAGCAGACGAGCCTTTCTTTGACGTAATCAGAAGGAATTCCACGTCAAAGAGCGTTATGTCGTCTGCCAAGAGGTTTTTTGCTCAAATTGTGCTTCAAAATAAAAATAACGCAAACCGGTACAGTACGTTTCTAATTCATGGTTCGGTAAAGTGATTTGAAAACAACTTTATCGGTTCAAATATGCACACACATAATTGGCAAAGTTGCCGAATTTGTTTTTTTTTTGTAGAGATTTATTTAATATATCTGTAATCAACAGAGTAAAATAAAAGTTTTTTTTTTGCATTTAAAAAATAATAACTTACTTATTTAAGTGGAAATTTGATCAAATATAAAATATTATAATTCTATCTCGATGTGTTTTAAATAATAGACTGTTCTAGTTGAGAATGACTACGTCGTCGAAACTAAAAATTATACGGAACAATTAGGAATTCATATTTAATAACTTTGTTCATTTTTCGCAGATGCACACAAACATAACCCCAAGCCGTCGTAAAAGCACTAATAATAAGTTGGCATCACTGATTTTATTGATATTATATATCATAAAATCAAAGTATAGGTAAACCAAGTAGCGTCACTAACGTTTTTATACATGGGTTTTTACGGAGAGTTTTCGGTGACCTTCTACCATTTTGTTTTATCTATTGCGCGAAATTAAAAAATGTATATGTAAGTAATATGTCTAAAAACCAATTAAAACGTGTTTTTTTAGCATTAAAACAAATTCGTTATTTAAATGTTAAACATGTCGATCAGGTAAATTAAACAACTATTTACAAATGTAAAAGATTTATTAATTTTCTATTTTGTCGTGGATTTGTTTTCAACAATCTATTGTAAAATTTTAACGAATAAAAAATGTTCGTTGTAACAAATAATTTTATTAAATATTCTACTGGGAAAAGGCCAATTGATGTTTTTCATGAGCCTAACTAATTCAAGTTTAACATTTTTTTTTTGCAAATACTTGTTGGAAAATACGAATCCATTTCATTAATAAAGCGATAAAAGCTGCTGCCAGGCAACTTTAAATTACCAAATAAATTATCATCATCCTGGTAATGGGCTCTATAGAATGCATTAATTTTGGAACTGCTATCAAAATGATGTCCTTATACGTTTGAAAATTCAGTGTATTTCACCCAAGAATGTTTTTCCAGACATTTTTTAATTAAATATTCTCCGATATAAGTAAGAGCATTTTCTTCGGATATATCTATGTGTCTATAATCCACTGGAATGTCGTAAAATTTATTAATTTTATTTGACTGTATCGGGGTCGGGTTTAGACAGTTTCTCCTTATTGTCGCACAGTTCCGAAGAAATTTTCCAGACAATCTTGATTTATTCTTCTGGTGTATATATATTTCATTCCTTCTTGACTTAATTCTTCATACAGTAAACGTAGAGAAGATATACTTTCAAGCGACCACAATTTCCCATCTCTAAAATGTCTCTCCAGTCAGTAACTAGTAAGCAATGCCCAGAATGACATCCTAGAAGATATGTATATTATTTACCATGTACAGATTGTATGTTACAACAGTAACCTCGTAACATCTTTTGGAAATCCAAAGAAAGGAAGCCCCGAGGAATCAATATTATTGCTCCTACAATTTCTCACTGCACAGTGATGTGGTACTTTCCTTTAAACTTGGATAACACTTCAAACTTATTCCAAAATCATAATAAATACAAAACACAAATGTTTGTTTACAATGACCATTCACACGTGACATAAATCATATGGGATAAAACAAAATGGCGGCGCAATTTTGTTTTACCAATAGAGTGACGCTACTTGGTATTCCTATACTTTGATAAAATCACAAATGCAGCCAATATGCAAATAATAAAATGTAACGAAATAAGTTTTATTGTCTATATTTGACTGGTTTAAATAACTAATCTATGTTGCCAAACGTTTCGACAATATTGTCCTTTTCAATTGCTTACTTATTTTAACATATATAATAGATTTTTTTGAAAACAACATTGTTGTTTTTTGTTCTCAGGTTTTCTCTCCAAAGACTTTAGGCTTCTGGTTTTTATACTTTATGTTAAGTGCCGAATTTATTTTGTTAACTATGTTAATAAGAACATTTTTAAAATTTAACTTTAAATTTTTAATGTTCAAATACACACATAAAAATATCCTATATGCAATAAAATACTGAATCATCATGTTTTTACATAATTCAAGCGAAATATGCACGATATCGTAATCACCAGTGATAAAAGAATCCCACCATTTTAATAGGCACGTACCTAATTAGGTATAATTAAAGAAAATTTATCTTTCTTTTTCTAATTGTAAGTCATAAAAAATATCGGAAGAAAGTTAATTTAATTTTAAACGATTATTTTTCAATACCACATACTGTACTCACCTTGAAATAAAAAAAAAAGTTAGTTAATTATAGCTAGACCTGTTAGAATTGCATGTATTAAAAAAATGTCGGTATAGATTATCAGCCGCAATACTTGGCAAATAGGAATTAGTTTGTTTTCCGTAAATAAGAATTACATGTGCTTAAGTGTTGATGGACGTTTCGTATTTAATTATTGTAAAAAAAGATATAAGGCTAAGCGTGTCAAAAAACCCAACTCTAGCCACACCTCGACAGTTGATGATTGATGTTTCTTTTTTTACAAATTCGAATGTGTGTAACAGCAGCAATGGAGTTACGTGAGCAACAGAGTGTTAGACAGATATATGCACTAAGGCACTATAATAAAAATTATTGAACTTTCATTATCGTGACGTTTCATATCTTATTCATATTTAGACTAGTAAAGATTAAACATGCGTATCACAAAAGAAATGTTTATGGTCACGAGTTTTTAATATACAGTAGTGAATTGCGAACTTGTTTTCCTCTAAATTTATTTATTTTTAACTCGAGGTCGTCGAATTCTGAAATATATATATTTTTTTGTGGCACTCAAGGCGCTAATCTTAACTATTTGGCTGTTATTGTGGAATTTCTTTCAAACGTGTATACTCTCTGTCGATCAAGTTTCTACATATCAAAACTTCGTTTATTGTTTACGGAACCCAAATCATTAAATGTTATGTTTATTAAAGACAAGTCATAATTATGTCATAAATATTCCAATACTTACTTGGATCGAAGAAGACGATTGCTTTCAAGCAGGCGAATTCGGTGTCGTCCACTTGCACTTCCGTCATAGGTTTCACCAACTCGTCCATGATCCTGGTACCGACTCTCGATATGTCTAGATCTGACGATATCCTGGAGTCTGACAACACCACAACTGCATGATTCCACCATTAATTATTCATACAGTCCGTACATTTGCCGTAATTATTCGTTCATTGTTGTTAAGAACACAAAAAAAAGAAACATGCTGCACTCTACCCGATTATTATTATTATAGCGACATACAAATAACCCAACTCACACAAAAACAAAATCAGCCCAATCTACTTTCTACTGGCGTAACATAAAATATAAACTAAATATTTTGTACATGTGTGTCCCCAACTGTGCCGAATTCAATCAGCGATGATCTCGATTTCAGAAAATATTCAAGGAGATAAAACAGGTGAAAAAATTGATTTCATTCAACAGCGTTGAAGGTTTCATGATAAACTATTGTAGAAAAATAGTTTTAATGTAATTTTGATTAATATTATATGTGTAAATGTACTAGATCTAAAGTATAAATAATATGGAAAGCTCATTTTCAAAATGCAACAAGTCAATTTTTTCAAATTTTTTATTGGCAAAGAGAGCCTATCAAATATTAAACTCAATTATGATTCCGACTTTGTTGTTAGTATATGCAGCGCCATCTTACGCCCTTATGTGTGACGCCCTTACGTGTGTTGTTTTATTTTACATTGAAATAAACAGAACGCCAGTGTGTATTCTGACGTGTCAAGCAATTACGGTGTTTACTGTTTCCTAACCTTTTACCGCAAAAATTAGTAATAATTGTAATTGTCGGCTAATAGGAGGGACCAATTGGAGTGTTTATAACCTATATATCTTCTATATTTATTTCTGTTCTCAAGGGAGAGGGCAAATATATCAAGAAGCTGCATTGCAAAGTATTATGTGCTATTAGTAACAAATGATCGGATGCTTATTTTTTAGGACAGGAAACTGTTGAAAGCTTTTGATTAAAGTACCCGAATATACGAAATTTATTTGCGACGAAGTAGTGATATTTTTTGTGCTGTAATACTCTAAAGGAGCCTCTATTATAAGATTTTCACAGAATGAATCGATGTATGTCATCCACAGAACTTTCTGAATAGCAAATATAACGCAATGAAATTACCGGGCAACGTAATGTCACAACGTCACACTTTAATGTCACAGTAATATTCTTGTAGGTTGTCCGCCTGAAAGTATCTTGTTTGTAACGTTGTCAGGACGTGCGTTGTTAACGTTAGTTGCCATCAGGCCAGAACTATCCATCAGTGATAAAAATTTCACCTATTACAACCATAGAACTTCCGCTGCCTGGCATGTGTGTCGACAAATAAACAGTACAAAGTGAGCTGAAGGAAGTAAAATGCTTCTTGAATAGGCATTTAAACTAATTTTGCACTAATCGCAGTATGTAACTTTATTGTCCCACCTTTCTTTAATCAATAAGTTGAACCGGTTTAAGTTCAGTTTGAGATTATTTTTAAAATACCTTTTGACCTGATGGTTCACGAATCGAGTTCAAGATTGGTAAAATGCGAATTTCAAAATTGAAATATGGACTTGTTGCATTTGGTAAGAATTTGAAAAGTAAACATGTGAACTTGTGTTTCGTTTACTTAAAGAATATATAAACAAATTGAGCTGTCTTGAAAATTAAAATTTTAGTGATTGGACTATAAAGCTAACCTATATTAAAATAATGTGTATTAGTAAAAAAACAAATATTTAAAGAAAATGTCTTTTTTGCGCCTCCGTCCAGAAACACTGATTTTGCATTACTATAAATCGGCCGGAAACTTAGCATTCTCCGGGCTAGGCCGGCAAAAAGACCGCTATTGGTTGGCAACACTATATTGGAATTACTGACATTTCTGCCATTAATTATAGATTCGATGACAGATAACAGAATTCTCGTTACAGAATCTCTTAATTAATTAATATTCATTCCATTTCTATTTTCGGAAGATTTTACAGGTAATATATGGTTAATAACTTCACACACAACCTCTGTAATATGAGCTGGGGTCTCAATTGTCCTTATTATTGATGAATATGTATCAAAACTGCCAAGAAAATTAAAACGTCAAAACACTCAGGTATTTTAACCCTAATTTCCAATTCAAAATTCATACGTAATATGTATTGCCAACCTCTACTGTTAACTCCCTAGCGTTAATTTCTTTTATTATTTACAACAAAATTAAGATTTGTCGGCTCAAAAAATAGTGTGTAACACACGGCCAGAAACTCTTTTGCGACCGTACTCACACTCGCAAAACTATAGTTTCTGGCCTAGTGATACAAATAACTATTGCAAAACTGAAATACTCAAATATAGTATAAAAAAAAAAAAACACCAGACGCACAGGTTCATTTTGGATAAATGCCGAATGAGATGTCTCTTGTGTCTTTATGTATTTTTGTATTTGGAAATACATTGACGTATAACGTATATTTTACAAGATTCATCTTTTCACCTGTTATTCCTAAAAACGACAGTGGTCTGTAGTAAAAGCAGCATATTAAAAGATCTTAGAATCGAATTGGGATAAAATGAAATCGCCTATAGATTAGCTATAATTTCATGCAGAATCTATTTCGTGAAATCGTATACAAATGTACGGACATGCTAAACGATATAAATAATGCCTATATAGATGAATGATGGTATAAATAACAGCACACACGTTACAGTTAGTGTTAATAAAACTAATTAAAAGCATCAAAGCTTATTTGAGTGCGTTGTATGAAAATATGGCGGTTGCGTCAATGTAAGAATTTGAGGTTATGGTTGAAGTGACAATCAATAAACATTAAAATAAACTGACACAAACGTCCTTTCATTCCATTCTGAAATAAATCGTCATGTTCACCTAACCAATTAAAGACATAATTAATTCCCTCTATTAGAAACGTTAATTAAAGAAAAATGCATAAAAACACGTTTCGCGAGGGATTAGAGAGTCGTTCATTAGAATAACTCATTTTTTTTAAACTTCAATTCGTGTTTTAATAAGTATGTAATAATTATTGTTATTGTATTCACCTGAATTTAATTTTACGGATGCATGCAGTTCTTTTATTTAACATAAAAAAAAAAAATTATGCCGTTATGCAATAACTTCTATATTCTTAGTATTTCTATAATGTAAAAATGCTATGTGGGATGCTACTTTAACGTATTCCGTTATTTCGTAATTTCTCATTACATTGTCGGAAGAAACCGCAAAAGTTTTCAATTAATTACAATATAATGTTGGAAGAATCTGAATGCATGTATGTGTACAACGCACAAGGCAGCACGATTTCATTAAGTAAGAAATTATTTGAGCTGTATCGGTTAGGTTTCCAATTTTGTGTTACTCTCTTGCTATTTTTAAGTGTCTTATATCTTTGTAACTAATGTGTACACCTTGATAAATGAACCACATTATAGTGATGATACATTTAGAAAATTACTAGACCTATGCCAAAAATTATTCACTAAATTTGCTCCGTCTTGCATAATTTTCATTAGAGAATTGCTACAGTGTTGCAATTCGAATGTAGGCATACCTACATTCTTTTTCAATTACAGTTGGTTTGTTGCCTGTTTATCGTTGTGCTATTTTATAAAATTCGCGCAATAAATTGGGAAATATGTAACTACTTCCTTTTTATGACGTAGACGTTTCAATAAATTATAGGTTTAATTCATAATTTATATTTCTCATACGATGCGTGCATGTTGCCACTAGTGGAAGTATTTTTTTATGAGTATTTATATGTTGAATGGGGATTGATTCACCCCAATTTGAAATGGATCTAGAAAGCTTATATAAGCGGCACAACCCCACAAGGGGTGTTCAGCCATCATATATATATATTTATATGTTGAAATAAAGTCTTAATTGCTTCTGCATATTGTTAATCTTATTGCCTTCTAAGAAAATCGAAAATTCATGTGGTAAGGAGTTAAGATTTTATTATTTTTCAAGACAAAATGTAGCTTAATATGGTTTAAAAGTTTTAATAGCAAATTGTTCACAATAGTAGTATGATATTGGCATTTATAGTATTGTATTAAGGCGCTGATTTTTTCTCTCTCTATCTTGATGTGTGCACACTCTATTCCGATGCACTTAACTTATATGACATCTTGTATATTATCTTCCTATAAACAGTAACATAATAATGGACGGTATTGAAATTAATAAAGACAATAGATAGATCTATAAATCAATAAAGCTTACATGATAAGATACTAAAATTAATACTAAATCAATTACTACATAATAATGACGACGGTAAATACAAGTGTGAAGCCGAACGCCTCTAAAATGTATGTAACATAATCATTTGGCTGCTTTGACTGGCTTTATGCCAGCAGCAGTTTGCAACCGCTTTTAGTCTTTTTTTGTAAAAGGAAATTATACAAATAGGTGTATAGTTAATGTTTCGGCATAGTTCTAAAGGAGACTACGAACAATAATAAAATAAGTAAGCTGCAATATCTTTTAAAGCCTTCAAGAAACTTCTGGGGTCTGAGTCTACATTTTTAACAACCCGTTTAATCGTATTCCTCATAAAAAATTGTGCTTACGCATTTTGCTGCCCAATTTAACCTCGACATACGATTTTTAATTCATGTTAACACTACATACACACGCTACTAGAAGTCAAAATTAAAGCAGATTACTACGAAACAATAATCCATTTTAAAAGTAAAATTTCGTTACCCAATCCAACCTACTACTAAATATGCTCACATCGGACGCTAATTATTCAGAACATCGATATTATAAAGTAGGAAATAGATATAACATTTACTAACCAATCGATTTTAATGTTGGACAAACAATTTCAAGGTGACTTAGTACGCATTTACGCTTTATAGTTGTCTAGATAATTAGCGACCAGAAATTTATATTCGATTCTAGGCACCACAAAACAAAAAAAAAACAAACTTTAAATGTATGTACATAACGTGTGTGCTGTTCAGCATGAAATGTGCTAAACGGATGGCTTTCCTTTCCAGCGTTTTTGGTGATTAAGACACAACAACGAAGGGTGATCATATGATGGCACGTACCTGGACTGTGTTTGGTGATTATGCGATTATTTCCCAACAGGAGGATATCTTTGAGGTGCATGGATCTTCGCGCTAGACCAAGAAGCAGATGTTCCCCAGCATGTGCTCGCAGCAATGCTACCTGAAGAAGAATTACATCCTAGTAAATATGATCGATTTTACTACGATACTACATTCAAAATGGTTTATTGTGTATACGTGGCACTTTACCACATATAAATGTTCGACATTGCTATGTAAATAAACAAAGCCGTAAATGAAAACAGTGCAACGCCATCTACCCGCGAAGGTAAGATGTCTGGTAGCCTCCACGTCCAAAATAGCAAAGCAGATGACATTACTGTTATTGTAAAGAAATCGATGTTAAGCCACAGCAAATATGATTTTGGTCAAATAATAATAAATTATGTTTAAATTGCAACACAACGAAATACATTCTATATCATACTGTTCAAAAAATAAATAAATAAAAGATTGGTTTACATATTTTCTGTCAGATAGGACCCAATTTGTTAAAGTTAAATTCAAATGTAATCAAAATATTAAATCATTTAATTCAGCCTCTTTGCCTGCCAAGATAAGGGTTCCCCAAGGATTGATCTTCGGTCCCGTCCTTTTCTTATTATTTATCAATGATATAACTAATTTTATTGACTCACTAATCATTTACGCGGATGATACTTCGACCGTCATTTCTGATTGTCGTATTGACACTTGCATATTTAATACCGTTGTCTTTAAAAATATTTTTTCTGCAATTTTTAAAATCTTCGGACAATTTCTATTTTAAGAACTTGCTAACAAATGCAGATTAACAACAAATATGTTGTCCTGTTATGGGAACTTTATTTTGACGCTTACTACAATATTATAGACAATTAATGATGTAAATCAATATTTTGAAAAACAGTACTACTCCTGCTTTGACGTTTGCTAGGTGAGTCATACTATAGTATTTACATTAATGATTCCAATCGAAAAACACTTTTTTTTTGTGGTATACTGCATGCTATTTATTATCGCAATCTAGCATCGGCCTTGAAATAGCAAATTTTTCCGTTTGATTGATTTAATGATAAATTGTCATCAACAGAATTATATATAGATATATCAATGTTTTTGATTAGATTACTATTTACTGACGTCTTACGCATCTCAATAATAAATACCATTTCTATACTGCTGTAACTTTTCACTTATATTTCGACTTATATTTATCCAATGTCAAAGTATTTAAAGAACTATAAAAAAATGAATACTAGCGTCATTCATGTTAAACGTATACTTACTTTAAAAAACTCGTTTATATTCAAATTACTGGCTAGGTGTGCGCAAACACATCTCTAGGAAACACCGATGGCGATTTTAAAATCGCTCGTATATCCGATAATATTAAAATACATGTGTAAGAAAAAAATTATAATAAGTTTCATGAAATGTTAAAATTAACTATCGATACAAGAAAATAGCGATACCATTCAAAGATCCTTGACTCACCTGATCGTCTAGTTGTAATTCGGTAAACGCTGGAATATATTTAGCCCATTCGACTAAAATTAATAACTGCTGTTTCATAGAGTCACAAACATCGTTGATGTTCGCCAGCTGTTTGTTAGTTAAGTCGTAGTCGTTAACTGGAGAAGAACCTATTTGCTGCAATACAAAAAAAAAGAGACATACAAACACTACAATACAAATTACACAAATCATAATCAGCTAATAAAAATACTATGCGTAATAATTGAAATACATGTTGTATATATCGTATAAAATTCATAATGTAGTTAAGTTCTTAATTGTTTGGATTTAATTTTAACTCTATCAACCTATTTAGAAGCATACTCAATTCGATATGCTAAAGGCAAGACAATTCCGATGTTTCCCATCAGGATATTTGAATTTTCACAAACGTTTGTATCATTACTTTCAGAAATACACCGTTACAAACTTATTTCTGTTTGTGTTAGATGATCTATCTAATCTACTATATATAATTTTTAATCGCATAAATCAATAGGTTTTGTGTAGCTGAATAAACTTATGTAGATATTTTACTTTCTCTGGAAGGTTGTACTCCATTTGTTCTGTCGTAATAATTAATAGATTTGAAAATGTTATAAAGTTATGGGATAGAAATGGCATCGGTTACTTACTTAGCAGAGCACTTGGCGTTTTTTATATATAAATAATCAGTTGGACAAATCAACTGTAAGAGGGTGATAATCATTGAATGATGTGTACCTCTGCGAATTTGTTTCAAGATTGTGTTAAAGGCTCAGATTACTACTTGACATGATAATACAACGTTTTCTGTGTTAAGATTCAACAGTTGGTATGCGCGACCAATACTTTTGTATACAACTGTACACAATAAGTAGGTTAAGAACATTCTGTTTACCGCGCTGGTAATATACATAGGGGTATTATAATTCGGTTGTCAAATCGGATTGTTGTATACGGTGAAATGTTAGGTTATGTTAGTATTCCGGTGCATGTGAACTCAAAATGAGAAATACATAATTATGTCGCTGGCGCTGGAATCGTAGGACGAGTCTATTATATAAGCTTTAGGGGTGTATACATTTTGAGTTCATCGGAACATCAGATCTGTCAAAATTCAAAACAGCGACTATCTTGGAACTTACGCGTATCGGTCGAATTTTGATCTTTTTGGATATTTATTTTCAGTTTTTATCTCATCAAAAGCTAATCTAACCTTATACTATTTCACGTCATTGTGCCATTGGAAGCTTCGATAACATTTATAATCTTATAGCGCTAAACTACGACTTATACTGTGTAAAATAATAAAAAAGCGTTAAATTCATTAACGTTAGTGTTTCCATTTTTTTGGCCGCGGTAGTATGTTTTGAATTCAGGGCCGTAGAAAACGTCAAATGTCAAAATTTAAAATAGCGCCTCTGTATTTGTGCGAATAGATTGAATTTTTAGCTTGTGTGTTATTTATTATTACCGTTATACAACTTATATTAGGTAATAATTGCCTTTCTCAAGACATCTTTCATAGTTTGTTTATAGAAAGTAATGTATTTTATTATAATTTTTTCGCCATAGCTTTCATCAGCTTAAATCACCTCTGCTACTGATTACTGTAGTTCGCATATTTTCCGTGGACATAATGGTGACGTAATATTTCTTAAATTGTGACATTTTATTATGTATACATAATGAAACATAATACATTTATTGAATTAATTTGATTCTTATAACAAAATTCATTAAATTTGGCAGTTGTATTAGTTTCTCATGAATATGCCGATAAAAAAAGAGATCTGCAAATTGAATTTTTAGGTTAACTTCAATGCAGGTAAATGATTTAAGTTTTTTTTTGTGTTACTATTAATTATTATTATATTGTAATTCATGCTAACAGAAATATTATATGCTAGGTATTTCAAGTTTCGAGAAATAATAAATAAATAGCCATTATATTCTATCAAATTTTGCAATTGGCGCGATATTTACTACATCGAGGATTGACAATGACATTGGTTGTGTCATTAACCTTCCAGATACTTTTAGCAATTCTGATTTCTGCCATTGAAATCAATATTCTAACTCCAAAATATTTTACAATAAGTGATTTCCATATAATCCGACTAGTACATGAACTTTTAGTCCCTCATTAACTGCTTTGTAGACTCTTTTAGCTTTGACTTTTAATCTTTGCGTAAGCACCGATTCATTTTTTGTGTGATTTCTATCGGTACTAACACGTTTCTATTCGTTTGTCGTGACGCGCTTGCGACAGAAATTCTTTTTGTTGTAGTTTGATAATATTAAATGTGGTATTCTTCAATGTTGGATTTTAGCACCAATATTATTTTTTATTTTTTCAATTAGAGGATATAATTTTGAAACGATCGGTCGATAATTGGAACTGCGAATGCGTGTAGCTTTCCCAATAAAATGTGGATATTAACAATAATATTATACACCACTTAAGAAGATCGCCAGGTATAATTGAAATACAAAATAATTTACATAAGAAACAACAAACACAATCCTTAAAAATACAGATAAATGTTCATAACAACTTTTGAAATATAATAAATTATAATAAATGGTAATCGTCTCAAGGTTGACTGATATTATTTTTGTTAGAGAATGCGAGCTTCATATGTTTGTTTTTTCGCCAATTGCAGTAATAAACAGTTTAATTAGCACTTTCACATCAAAATTGGTCAATAAAATACAAGTTGATTACAATTTATATTATTGGATTTGCGGTTTCGTCTGATTTTAATTACATTAGTAAATTAGAAAAGCATAGAGAAAGCAAGGACGTGCCTTAAACATCGAAAATTATAAAAAGTATTACCTCCAGCGCAGCACCTACTTGTCGTGATAACATTTCCGCATTTAATAGCGAGCTAACAGACAAGCCGTTTCCCTGAGTATTTTCTTCATAACTAGGCCTCCTGCAACTTATTCTATCTCGTTCATTTTGCACAGCTATAAGAAAAAAATAATGATGATTATTGATATTCGGCGAAATCAGTAATTATTTCCAATCTTACCTTCTTTCTTCATACCGGCTTTAAAACACTTTCTTAATCTACAGTATCGACATTGGTTTCGTTTGTCCTTGTCTACCACACAACATCGACTAAATCTGCAACAAAAGTCAAGTATGTAAAATGCATTTTTTTATTTATCTAAAGACGAAAACACAAACCAAATGAACTTTCGAGGGATATGCGGGGTCAAGAGGTCCCAAACGATATGGAAATAGCGATTTATGAATAATTAAAGAGCTTTACAACTTTGTAAATATGTATACTGAAATTGAAAACAGATTTATTATATGGAAATTATGTAACGTGCGTCACAATTCAATATACCGAAAATTAACAATCAATGATGAAGTTTATTCACTTTATACAAGTTTTATCGTTTCATAGTATTTTTGATATACAGAGTGGAAAGGATTCATTCGATCAGGTAAGGGGCGAAACCTATCCGAACAACCCTATAGTGTTAGTCATAGATTTCCTTCAAAATTAATGACGATAAAATCGAGAAATTACAGCAAAAAATGAAGCTAAACCAAGTTTAAATTTTTCGCATCTTTTTTCAACTTAAATGTGTTAAAATAACTATTAATCTGCATATGTGAAGCACTGACAAAAATTAATGACTTCTACAGAATTATTTAACATAAAGTTGAATCCCTCTAATTCAACTTTATGTTAAATAATTCTGTAGAAGTCATTAATTTCAGTCAACTCGGTAAAAAGAAAACCATACTAATAGTGTCTTATTTTAGAAAATGTTTAAGGTATGTTTTATTATTGAACTACATTTTGAATATAGAATTACGTAATTATAAATATATAATTTATAGAGCAGTTTCTAACTATAATAAATCAAAAGTATACAACCGATACCTTATTGTGGAAATTTGGAAAAGGGAGTCTATGCCTACTGAGTGGAGATTGGGACGGTTAACCCCGATTTTGAAGAAAGAATACCCTTTGAATTATCATAACTATAGAGGCATAATGATTCTGAATACAGCTTACAAAATACTGACTACAATGATTAGACAAAGAATAAAGAAATACACAGACAATTGCATTGGAGAATATCAGCAAGGATTCAGGAAAGGTAGATCCACACCATGCATATTATAGTGACCCAGACTATTGAAAAATGTTATGAGTTTATACTGTTAATCGATTTTAAACAAGCCTTTGACAGAATAAATAGAAGCAAACTAACAGAAGAAATAAAAACATTGACAATACCAACAAAATTGATCAGGCTAGTTAGAGTGGGAGACGGTGGGAGTATATGTACTTCCCCGCCGTTTACTTTGCAGAGACTGAGGCTGTATATGGAATAATCTAATTATTACTTAGAAAGAAATGCATTTAATTCTTAGGTAATAGTTAGGGATATTTATATTTATTATTTCAATATTATAAAATCTTCTTTTCAAAGCAATAATGTAATTAATTTTATTAGGTCGGTGAAAAGGATTGTTTATTTAACAATATACACTCCGCCAAAAAAGTATCGCATAAACTAAAAAAGGGCATTTATGAACCAAGATATTTTTATACGTTCACAAAAAGTTTGCCTCGTGTATGTGAACTATAAAAACACTAACAAAATAATGGAACTTAGCGTTTTTACTTTATTTTTTTCCTAAAAGAACACATTTAGAAAAATGCATATGTGTAAGGTTTGCTCAGTTGTTTATTGAAAGTCTTCCTATACGGACAAATTTTAAAGTGCAAAGTCAGAGTTCTGTACCAACGCTTTTAAAACTAAAATGAGCAATTTAACTTCAGAACAAGTGGCTGCTATAGTTGCTTTAATCGAAGATGGACGATCTCAAGCATACGTTGCTAATTTGATGAACATCAATCAGTCAAGTGTTTCTAGAGCCGTAGCCAGATATAGGGAAACAGGCATTTACAGTAGAAGACCTGTACCAGGTCGTCCAAGATGTTCTACTCGCCAAGATGACCGCTATTTACTACTACAAGCATTACGTCGAAGACATGTAACTGCGAGACAATTGCAGAGCGACTTGGCTAGAGTCAGAAATACTCGTGTGAGTACTCAAACTATTCGGAATAGGTTACGACAGAGTGGATTAAGAGCTAGAGTAGCTGTAACAGCCCCTCGTCTCACTAGGAACCACCGAGTGGCTCGCTTAAGGTTTGCCAGAGAACATGTAAATTGGAACATTAATGACTGGGCCAATATACTCTTCACAGATGAGTCAAGATTTGGTCTTTACACCTCAGATAGGCGTATCTCAGTGTACAGACGAGACGGTGAGCGCTATTCGCAGTGTAATATCAGACCTAGACCTAATTTCGCTGGTGGCTCTATTATGGTTTGGGGAAGCATCTGTTTAACAGGTCGTACAGAGTTAGTACCAGTAGACAGAGGTACACTGACTGCCCACAGGTATATAACGGACATTTTAGAAGAACATGTAGTACCATATGCGCCAATTATAGGAAACGAATTCATGTTAATGCACGATAATGCACGACCGCATGTTGCAATAATCGTCCAGGAATACCTTAACGATGTTGGTATTCCAGTTTTAGATTGGCCTGCGGTAAGTCCGGACATGAACCCTATCGAGCACGTGTGGGACCTCCTTCACAGACGGATACGAACCCAAAATGTTGCCCCAGCGGACCTGCATGGACTAGCAAATGCTCTCCGTGACGAGTGGGAGAATTTGGATCAGGCTTATATACGGAGGTTAATCGAATCTCTGCCAAACCGTATGCGAGCGGTCATAAGAGCCAGAGGTGGCAATACTCAGTATTAAAAGCTACTGTTATGACATTTTTCTTTCCAAAATTATAATTTCTTGTTTTAATAAAAATCTCAAGTATGAGTTCTTGTTTTTATTTGGCCTGTATTTTATTTAAACAATCATAGAAATTATATCTTAGAGCGCATTAAAGTATATTTACAACTTTATGCTACAAACAAAGATTATGCGATACTTTTATGATTCAAAACTAAATTATGCGATACTTTTTTGGCGGAGTGTAAGAATTAAAAAAATTATTGCAAGAAATTGAAAAACCATCCGTTTTTAAAAGCAATTATGGCATTAGAGGCATTATTATGGACATATAAAAAATATTTGCTATTTAATCTTAGAGTTAGAGTTGCGTAAAAATCGCTTGCCAATTACTTCTTTTCATTACCAATGATGAAAGCATCTACGCAAAAATGTCTTTGTTGATTTAAATAGGAGACACATATATAATTATTCCGTTTATCTTGTCGTATGGTTTAATTTAATGCTCCCAATCCTTTTCTCTTTATGTTCATGGCATTCCATGTAAATTCCCAAGAAAGTTTTGAAAGACTAATAGGAAATGTACTAAAGCAAGTGTGCATATATCCTTATCGCACTTCTGCTCTAAATAGCAAATTGTAATAGGAATTTACCGGCACGTGTACAGATGATTTTTCCTAACCGATCTCCTAAAGAAACCTTTGCAACCATCGCAGCTGGCCGCTCCGTAATGTTTTCCAGTAGCTCGATCTCCGCATATGGCACAGTGTTGACTAATGGCGGCAGTTGCATTCGTAGCATTGCTGCTCAACGATGTGGCTAGCGTGTTGTTGCCAGCCATTGTCATATCAGAATCTGAAACAAGAGAGACACATTTTAATAAAGCTAAACTTTTATCTATATACTATAAATTATTATTATACAGACATTTATTCATTTCCGCAAAACATATTTCACCTTGAAAATTATAAAAATAGAATTTCCCAACGAGTGGCGCCACTTTGTCCTACATCTGTTGTTATAGAAAAGTTATCATTTTTGTTAATAGAGCTATTATGTCGCTGAACTACAATCAGATGACGCATAATTGGATTCTAGACAGGGAGTTCAAAGTCCGCTAGAAAATTCGTCGGATTTCTTATTCAACAAAATCGGATATCAAAGGAAGGAAAAAAAAGTATTAATCATTCTGATAAAATAAACCAGGCACACGTGATTGTGCATGTTTATTACTCATATTATTACATTGAATGCAAAAAGCGGTTTGAAGATAATCTCCCACAGGTAAAAACTGCAGTTTGGGAAGTACAGATATGCTCAGATGTATTAAACACCTATATTGTGTTATAAATAGTATTTTAATAAAGAATCTTACTAGTTTGTCGCATTTCTGTAAGCTTTTAATACAGTTGCAATACTTTTTTTGGTGCGTAAAAAACTGACGTCTCAGAAACGTGAACATGCATGAAAATTTAATAGATCTAGGAAGGGTATCTATAAAAACTGTTGTAAAATCATAAAAACGAACGCCTAAACACTTAAATCAACTGCCACAGATGTAATGCCAAAACACGAAATTAATGGTAAATCATAGAGACGTCTATTACATTTGAGCATAGCTGTATTTTTTTTACTTTTCTACTTGAATTAAATGTGTTACTGAGTTTATACATACTCAAATGTCATCTCTGTCAACATCTCTATGATTTACCATTAATTTCGCGTTTTTTGCATTACATCTGTGGCAGTTAATTTAAGTGTTTAGGTATTCGTTTTTATGATTTTACAACAGTTTTTATCAAACTTGCGGCATAGGGATTACTTGTTAAAGCGCAAATTAAACGCAGCACAGCGCAACTTATTGACAATAGTGGTTTTGAATTTTTGCTTTGACCGATCCGAAGTTTTTAAAATTCTGTATTAATTCTGTTTAACTGTTGGTGACGGCTTCTGCTTTTGAGGATACCGAGAGGCAAAGGTGCCACATGTTCTTGATATCACTTTATTGCATTCTCCATAAATAATCAACAAATTTAAATAATTTTCCTACATATAATTTAAACGTACCGGCATTGTTTATAATTGAAAACTAAGTGACACTTCATCAATGCTGGATTGCTTCTCGAATGGTCATGACTAACTTAGCCTATACCAAAGCAGGATGACATTTTAAAAAACTCCATAAGCTACATTCATATACCAGCATATAAACATATTTTACTAAATATCCATTTAAGTTGCATAATGAATATGACTTTTTTACATGTTTGTAAGGGCATTTTGATGAGAAACAAAAAAATAGGTAGTTGTAACAGACATTTTTGAATTCGGAAGATTCGCGCCTAAGTGAAGTGGGCGTGACCTAATCAAAGGTCTTCCTGCGCAGTGCATATTGTAGTAGTCGTAAAATAAGATCCCATCAAATAATAACGTTTTTATGTACTTCTAAATAAATAAATAGTTTTCGTGTTCTGTTTGTTTATATATATGTAGTGCGTAAAAATAACGTTAAAAATTGGCGCTCAACTTGTGGCTGTTTTACGAGACTAGAAAATATTCCCGACAAACCGTAAGTTATTTTGTTTTATATCATAACCTAATATCGTCATCACGGAGAAGAAAAGTAAATATTGGCTACGAAGCGGTTCCTGTAATTTAACGATGGCGGAGGGAACAATGACATTGACTACCGCTCAATTTCAAGAATTGTTGTCTAAAATTAACAGAAACGTTAGAGAAGGAAATTTTTCTTCGTGTCCATCTCGATTTAGCGGCCCTAAAGACGATGACGTTAATGCATTCATAGACGCTATATTAACCTATAAAGAATGTATACAAGTATCAGTTACCAATGCCTTGCGAGGTTTATCAATGTTATTAGATGGTTTTGCTGCTACTTGGTGGCAAGGGGTAAAAGATACTATTGACACGTGGGAAAAAACGCTTGATTTATTACGCCTAACGTTCGGTCCGAAAAAACCACCTATAAAGTTTATAGAGAACTGTTTGCTAAAGAGCAAGATATAAAAACTAGTTCTGATGTTTTTATTTGTCAAGCCAGAATTATATTGTCGCAATTACCAGCGAATAGACATGGTATACGGTTTATTACACAAACGTATTAGAGAAAAAATATCACGCGAAACTGTAAAAACATTTATATTTGTAAAACTTTCTCTCATGGTCAAACTTCCTTGGACGGTCGTGTACATTCGGTCAAATAAATTAAGTCTATAGTAACTAAAATAAATCAGAAGCAAGTACATATTAGAAAACAGAAGAAGACTCTATGCAATCAGCACTTACTTCTGTGCACAACGAAAAAGGAAATACTTATATTACACTACTACATTTCAAAACGAAGGTCACATCTTTCTGTGTTTGCATTGTCGGTATTCTAACAAAATTTAATCAACCTCAATCTAGAATCTATAGAGTCCTACTGAATATTTCTGCATATTTCCTCTTAAAATTGTATGTTTTTAAAGAATTTTTTCTAAGTGTGAAGTGTACGTAAAAACATACGTTGATAAATTTACAGTATTAAATAAAAAAACTGATGAATCGTCTACGTTACATAACGTCAAACATTAACCGCATGCATACATGCAAGTAGAATTTTCATATTAGCGTCCAAGTGTATTTTTACGTAGATTTTTATTTCGTTAGTCGATTGCAGGTTTGAAGGACGTATGTGGACGACGCCATAATTGTCTATTTGTGTTTACATTTCGACTGTCAATTTTTCATATACCATTAAACAAACCAAGGTTATCAAAACATTTGTAGATACTAGTAAATACTAGACTTTTTGCGTTGCTACTTTCATTAATACTAATTAAATAAAAAAAAAAACGCTAATTTAACGTGTTTTCGTGTCCCCATGTCATAAGGCTACTTCAAACGTATTTAAATTAAAAAATTGCTCGTGTTTTAGAGAATTACCAGGTTGTGTAAACTTCCACGATTGACCACACAATGACTGACAACAGTAGCAGCCTACTTGGAATGTTTGATTACGTTCGCACTAGATTTCTTTATTGGTTGGTAATTTCCTATAAATTTTTAATATAAATAAATCACTTGGCACTGACAATATTAGATAACCTCTATTTGATTCGTTCAGAAAACCGAACAAAAACATTGTGCATCACGCTCGTTCCGCATGGTCATATCACGACTTCTTAACAAGCCAATATTTACAAACGTATGTTTGAAGATTACTGAACTATATCGATAATTCACGAATTGAAATAATGATATCATATATTTTTTGTTCACACTTTACAATTGGCGGCAAAAGAACACGTATTATACCAAGTTATGCATGGCGGCCATGCAAGTGTATAAACATGATATTAGATCCCTAGAAGCTATTCTAACATAGTATTTGTACTATATAACTGATAATCACGTTCTCCACATGTTATAAATAGAAATAGATGTGACCATGATATAATATACGAGTTGAGATAAAATAACCTTTACTTAAAACTGAAAATCATTGAAACTAAAAAGGATTTGAAATGTGAATGGTCCAAATTGATTGTCAGAAGCTATATTCTAACTAATAACCGTAAGGGATAGGAAAAAATGAGTGGTCAAGTTTCGATCTCTTTTTTCGAGATATTCTCAATGGCGAAAACGAAAACAATGGCTCAGTCAATAATTTGGATTAATAAAAACAGAATATACTGCTACGAAACTTGTAGATAAATCTTTTAATTTCGTAATTAAATAAACAACAGTATAATTCCACTAAACACCACCCAGAGTCATCTGTAATGCTCTCAACAACTTCGGAGATAAATCAGATCTCAAATGATAGAGGACAATGCTTGGTGATTCTACCCCACTCCAACAGTTTTACGTCCACTCTTAACGAATACGATGAGTTCACAAAATGATCAAATCGCTTACTGCAATATAAATTCCATGTTCAATAAATCATTTCAGCTCCAATGAAGTGGAGCAAAACGCCAATAGAATACTACAGCCAAAATTGCCTCTCTCAGAACCCCAGGATTACATTAGGGACCACTCCAAATCACCAAATAAGTAGATACACACCATCTTTGCACAAAACACACAGTACTCTCATCCAAAGTCAGTAAATTACAGCACTTTCAGAATTTCATACTGATAAATACAACAATTTCTAGATAAACGTTTCGAAAAGCTACTATACTCTCAGAAAATCGAAAAAAAAGTCCTTTTTCCTATTCGTTTTCAACAAACTCATATTTCCAAGACGAAACTAACCCGGCAACCTCCAAATCAAAATGGTTGCTACAGATACGTGTGAATAATAGAATTTCCAACGTCGAACATTCATTGAAAGACACGAACATACCATAAAAACCATAGTATAAGGCATTAATTAAATCTATACGATCAAGTATAAAAATGTATCTCATACGTTAAAGCTTTTACTCACGTTGGTCAGTTGAGAATCAGCTTTAAATGGAACTAAATGCGGGTTGGTACTGACCAAATAGTTTACCGCCAGATTGTTGATGAAGTGTGCAAGTTTGTGATTCTTAATAAGCGGTGTATCGGATTACAAAGAAAAAGAAAACACAAAATAAATGGGTAAATTAAATAATCGACTAAAAAAATAAGTAAAATTTTATCGTTCAAACGATGAGAATGGCAAATCAACAGGTAAACAAATAAATTAATCTTGTTTCACCGTTCTTAAAATTACCTAACCTTTACTTAAGCAAAAATGTCCATTTCTTATCTTGATGAAGAATAATATATAAAAAAAAAATAACATATGATATCTAGCTTTGAAAAACACATTAAATCATAATAAAACTCTTATTTTATAATAATTTAAAACTGACATTTGAAATTACAGATCTCATTAATTTTCTGTTTTTTTGTTGTTCCGCCGCTAGATGACTCTGGATTGACAAGTCTAAATTTTAAATCAAGTAATTAAAATATCATTTGTAAGGCAAATAAACTCAAATTCTCTCTTAAAATAAAACTGATATCTAAATATTTTGTATTTTCCTTGTTTGTTTTGTGTTCTGAGTTTGTAATGTTAAATTTCATGAGTGCGATATGTTTTTATATCACAGTATTCTACCATTTAGTTGGCAGTGATTTGATTCAATCATATCATCCTATCCAAATCTTTCAAATTTCATTTCAAAACGCACTTAACAAAGCATACTTTTGACTTTGACAGAAGAAACCAACTGTTTTTTAGTCTTTATCCCTGTCCTAGGCTACTAGATGATTTTTAAATTAAAAATGCAAATAATTAGTTCTTTTATATTTCATTAGATAACTCGTAGAAATTGTTTCTATTAGCAAGCAGAATTAGGCTTCCATTTCTTGAATTGAATTTACAATTTGAACTCTGTATTCATAATCTGCATCTGGAAATGTTATACCTTTGATGTAATGTGATTCCATGTGCAGTATATGCTTTTGTATCGTAATGCCTGGTGTACTGTTGGTATGCTCTTAAAATTTATTTATTAAATTCTAAAATAACATTAAAGATATTTTAGATCCTCAGATACCAGATCCATGACTTCCTGTGTATACAATAATATATGTAACTGACAATGAAATTCATCTGAATTAATAAGAGGGTAAATCTCTGACTTTATAGGGGTTCATTCTTGTAATTCTTCAATATTATGTACATATTAAGCATACGTTACAAGCTATTATAGCAGCGATATATCTTAGGTATATCAATTAAGTCATTAAAGATTTACTTCGGCTGTGATATTGCATCAACATATATAAATAGATACTTTACTGCACCAATTTAAAAATATTTATTGGTATAACTGATTATGGAATTGATTTTTATATCCTACATCTCAACTGCACCGTTGATTAAATTAAAAACTTATAAATTATTAAATAAAATATGAAGCAAAAAAAAAAATCACCTAGTAGTAATCGCATGTCTCGGTACAAAGTCCACTCAAGAATTTCCATAGTGACTGGCAAGAAGTGAACGCGAAAGTGTTGTTAGCAATTAGGAGTGCATAGTTTCTGCTATAAATCGTCGTTGAATTTACCTGAATCATGAGGATTTCATTTAAGGGAACAATAAAGCACATACACGCATTCATTGATAGATATGTGTAACAATAAACAATGTATCCTTTTAAACAAAGATAAACAGTCAAGTGTGCAATAATTAACAATGACCAGACTCCATTATGTACGGTTATTATTAATGGTAATGGGATAAATGTCTTTAGCGTAAGTGCAGTTCCAAGTCAGAGGTGTCTTTTTATGTATGTGCCGATTTTTTACGCCAAAACGCCAAGTATATACATACGTAGGTAGATTCCAATTTGGTAATTACAATTACTTAATGATTGCGATAATTATTCGCTCAAAAACAAGGTTTTATTAATACCTAATAGAAACATTTTTCTAAATATATTTCCTTGTTAAAAAAATAACATATCATTAGGTACAAAAAAAAAGCAAAGGATCTAAAATACTTCACCGTGGAGTATCTGCATCTAATATTGCTGCATTCCAAGAATCCATTGTCAGGTCATTTTGTTTAATTACTTTACTTTGTGTTTGCAATAGCTTACAAGTCTCATATATGTACTTGCATATGTATATTTTAGAAATTATTAGCTGGTGTTGATGAAACGAAGTGCTAATAGTGTTAAAACATAATGTCGCTGGTTTCTGATAATAAAAAAAAAAACAGAATAACTATACTTTAAGTGGTACTGTCACATATAAGTATTTGAGTTTAAAATAATTGCTTATTTAGAATGCATAAGTGAATAGATCATAACACGTGTGAGAGTTTATTTTTCGAGTTGACAAATGAGATAATCGCATGAATTTAGGATCCCTACACAAATTAGGATTCTAAGGGCAAATCAAAAATGTAAACATATACGGGCTGTTCTATTTAAAATACGAAAGAATTGTGTGTATGTTCTGCTCGAGTGCGTCAAGTTGCTGTTACTACACTATCAAATTTCAGATTTTTCTGGTGATGGAAATATACAGGGTTAGTAAAAAGTCCCGGAACGGTCGAATAACTTTGTTATTTGAAAATTATGATTTTTGAAATTTGGTATGGGGGTATAGTTAATATAAATGCATTTTATGCAATACAGTTAATATTTTTTTCACTTCCGGTTTAATCGGCAATACGTCCAACTTTCTTTTTTTAAATGGAACGCCCAGATGTTTTTAACACTTTTGAATGCAAAATAAAAAACTACGTTCAGGAAGCATTAAGATGTTTATTTTTATTCACAAGAAAACAGTTAAAAAATTAAAAAAGTGTCGTAATACAGAAAAATCAAGATACCTGTCTATTCAGGTTGCGATTACAATAATTGTTCAAAATGCTCTCCATTTACAATTTGACAAAAATGTAAACGGTCAGTAAAATTTCTTATTGAATTTTGTATTTGTTCTGGAGTGATGCGATTGGCTTCTTGAACTATTCTCGCTTCCAATTGTTCAAGATTATGGGGACGATTTTTGTACACTTGACATTTCATGTGACCCCAAAAGAAAAAATCTAATGGCGAGAGATCTGGCGAACCCGCTGGCCATTCGATTGCTCCTCTACGTCCGATCCAACGTCCCGGAAAATTTTCATTCAAATAATCGCGGACATTATGGGCAAAATGAGGGGGAGCTCCATCTTGTTGAAACCAAAAATGTGCATTAGCGTGATCACCTATGTTTGCATTTGGAAAGAGGGCCGCAAGTGCTGGAACAACCTCATTTCGCAATAAATTTAAGTAGACGTTGCCAGTTAAATTTCCTTTTATAAAAAATGGTCCTATGATGTTGTTTCCAACAAGACCAGCCCAGACATTCACCTTTTGAGGACGCTGTGTATGGACTTTTTCAATCCAATGCGGATTTTCAATTGACCAGTAGCGACAATTATGTCTGTTCACAGTGCCGTTGAGACAAAACGTTGCCCCATCTGAAAAAATTATGTGATCTAAAACATTAGGCTGCTGCTCGATCAATTCCGTCATTGTTTCGCAAAATTGTAGTCTACGATCTGGATCATCATCAGTTAACTCATGGACGGGATACATTTTATAGGCTTTCATTCTTGCTGATTTAAGAATCGTATGAGCAGATTTTTGAGAGATCTCATGAATTTGACCTAATTCTGTTGTGGACACGTGATGATTTTCTTCCACTGTAAGTAACACATTCAAACTAGTTTCTTCATCTGTTGCTGTTAATGGACGTCCCCTTCTAGGTAAATCCTTCACCTGACGAAAGACTTCAAACTTTTGAATTGTTCGGCATACCGTACTTTTACTAATGTGACGATCCGGATAAACAGTATTAAACAAAATACGAACCTCTTCAAAAGAACGTTGACGATCACCGTACCCACGCATCATTAATATCTCAATTCGTTCTGATTCAGTAAGTTTTTCTGCCATTTTCAAATGTGTCAATGTTTAAAATAAGTAAATTTATAGCGATGCAAAAGTTAAAACGCTTTTAAAATTGTCAAATGTGACGGCAAAAAGAATGCAAACACTAAACAACAACTTTTTTCAAAGGTACCTTGATTTTTCTGTATTAGGACACTTTTTTAATTTTTTTACTGTTTTCTTGTGAATAAAAATAAACATCTTAATACTTCCTGAACGTAGTTTTTTATTTTGCATTCAAAAGTGTTAAAAAAATCTGGGCGTTCCATTTAAAAAAAAAAAAAGTTGGACGTATTGCCGATTAAACCGGAAGTGAAAAAAAAAAACTGTATTGCATAAAATGCATTTATATTAACTATGCCCGGGCTGTCGTTTTCTTTGGTCTACCACTTTTCTCTGCCTTTTCTCGATATTTCAAAGCCTTATATACTTTATTTCTTAAGCAGCCTAAAATATTTGCTATGGCTGTATAACTTTTACCGTTTCGTCTCAGTTTTTTGATAACGTTACAATGTCCAGCGCGCCTCATATTTAACTATATGCAATTAGAATCCCGAGTAGGTACAATTTATAAATTTAAGTATATTCACTTGCGGAATATATCTTCACTTATAAAATTGAAATTTCTAGTTTCTGAACACTTACACTGTCCGTACCTATTTTATTGCACAACTGTTTTTCCTGACATTGGGGATTTTCCCCGAAATGCAAACTAAACTCCTGAATAGGTCACTGACATTGCGAGGATTAATAGGTATACACACTTTGACTACTAATAGAGAGACGATATTCTTAATAATTAATTTAAATAAACAAAAAGAGAATTTAATAAATAAATAAAACTTGTCCCTATTTTTTTTTGCACACCATTATCATTGTTGAACGCCGGTAGATTTTATTTGTAAAAAAAGTTTGGCCAAACATCCGTGGACGATAGTGTACATAAATCGTTGAGGTATATTTTTCTGATGAACCACCTTGGATCAAAGAGCATCAACGTGTCAGATGACTGCAGTAAATTAATAGTTTACAACGAATATACGACCTGGGAAAGGTCTTTTCCTGTACAAAAGCTTGGCCTAAATAGCTAAAAGCACTTACACATTACAACTTCCACAGGTGGGTGCAATAGTTCAGCTGTGCGGTGCGTAAATCAAGTTCATTGCTCTATTAATTCAAGGTCGAATTTTATTTGGATTATATAGGAATGCTTGTGTCCCGTAATCGTTAAACGATATCGAATAAGGGATTTGTTTCTTTTTTTTTCAGATATTTTTTATGCCCTATAAAACAACATTTTAACATCACTAAAAATATTTTCTGTTAATAGGAATTTATACTCTTAAAAAGTGTATATTCTTATTTCCTTTCCATCGGTGAATCGGTAATTACTCACATAAATATGCATATCCGAACAGCGTCACGTAAAACATTACATATTCAAACATTTCACTTTTCAATTGTAAACGATCGGTTGTATTGTAACAGCTGCCATTATTATTACTGTATACTCAAATAAATTAAAACAATTTTACGTGAATTACCAAGCTGAAAATTATTGAAATAGGGGTCAAAATTGTTTCTTGAACCGATGACATGTATAACTTAAGGACCATGTTGTATCCCTTAAGGATCTTTTCTCTACACACTTCCCATTGAGAACGGAAAAATACAATTGCACCCATAATCATGTAATATCCGAAGCGGTCATCTCCCCATCTTGCTTATCATCATAAAGATAAATAGCTATTAGGGTACTATATCAGAAGTAAGGTAACCTATATGTACTTTAAATGCGTATATATATAGTAACTGTATATGTAACAAACAATATATATACTTTGTTTGTCGCTGCATGTATAATTAGAATTTTGTTTATTCATAATTTAGAATTGTACATATATATGCAAAATAGAGATATGGGTTATTTGAGTTCGAGAATGTAAACAGAATGCACAAACATGTAAATGGCATTTTCCAGAATAAATTAATAATGCTGAATAATGACAAATCAGGATTACATGTAAATTACTTATCGGCCACAATATTCTTATACAACCATAATAAAAGACAATAAAAATCACTAAGAATGCATACGGATGAAGAATATCTCTATACATTTAGACATTGCAACGATTTCTATAATGTGAAAGCCGAAATGAATTATTAAAAATTACCTACTTAATGTACAGTTGCTCGCAAAAGTATCTGGCCGGCTTGCAATTTGTTGAAGCAAGAATAAGAATAATTTCAAACGCAAATATTTCGTGATTATTAAACAATAAAGAACAAATGAGCATTTATTTATTTATTTATTAATATTCTAATTAAAATAATACAAATATGCATTTTCTGTTGGCGGAAATCCCGCCCTCGCGCGCATCTTACGTCGCTCGCTCGAAGCATATTAACGTGACGAAAAGAAGAAATTACATATTGAAAGAAAATACATTTTTGAGCAGATTTGCAAACACTAACACGAAAGCCACTCAGTGTGGAAACCGAGGCGGAAACTATCCGTGGATTTATACGAAACAGTGTAGCTAAAAAAGAGCCTAGGCTAGTAAAATTAATAAAAAGCAAAGATTGGAGTTTGCTACTACTTGTGTGAATCAGTCTAACGAATTTTGATTTTAACTGTTTGATATCTTCGGAAGAAAATTTGTGTGGCGAACAGCGGGTACAGCGTTTAATCACGAATATCTACAATCAACTGTGAAATACGGCGGTGGTTCAATTATGCTGTGGAAATCCAAGATGGCGGTTGGTGTTGGAAAATTAGAGTTTATTGAAGACAACACAATCCTAAGCACTGCGTTCAAAAACCTAAAGAATGTAAGAGAAGTTGACTAACCCCCCGCTCCCATTCAGGGCCCTATCTGGGGAGGCGTTTTGGGTGTGGAAACCCCTCCCGAAATAAATTGCAAATATACATAATAATTAGTGTTCACCATTTTTCTGCGCATCAGGAATTGCTCTCAGATAAATCGCACCTGGTCAAACCGCCCCGAAATTTTTGTCCAGATACGGCCCTGCCCCCATGACGTTAACCCCATCGAACATTTATGGACAATATTAAAAACTAATCAAAAGTAATTTTGAATAGAGAATGTTGTCTAATAAAGTTGGAAGAATGGGAACCGACAAGCCCTAGTGTAACAACCAAATTAGTCAAATCAATTTCATATGTTACAATTTTGATGTTTATATTTATGTGGCCGGATACTTTTGTTTGCTTGCTGTAATGCAAATTTGTATGTTACATGTTTTATTTTGTAATATTTGTCATTTTGATATTAAATCTTTGTTAAACTTAAAGAATATTAATAAATGAATAAATAATGTGTTTTTGTTGTTTTGTTATTGTTTAATAATTACGGGATATTGCGTTTGCTTCAACAGATTGAAAACGCAGGCAGGTATCTTTGTGAGCAAATGTATATTCTCATCGGTTAAAAAAAAAAAATATGTTTCATTTCGAATATTGGCAACCATTCAAACATGTCGTTCTATGATGTACGGTTAAAAAACTAAATCTAACGATCCGGTTCCTCTCACAAGTTACAACTAACTATTCTATTTACGTCCAAATAAATCCCATTTTTTACGCAATAGCTTACATGTCTGCGTTACTGTCTATTAGGGATCACATTATGTTATTCTAGGTCGGCATAGATACATCTAAGATCTAAAACTATCTCAAAAAAAGAAAGATGATGCGTTAAACTTGCATGTTTACGTGCCTCTGTTGTAATACAATAATTATTGATCCACGAGGTCAATTTAATAATTACAGTTTGCGTAAAATTGTCATAGGCATGCAGGAGTTTTCTATGCATGTTGAGTAATAATTTACATCTTGATATATTTATGTTTAAATTAGAATTTATTTCCTATACATATCTCATATAATATCAAAGTTAAAATTGTAGTTTACCGTCGCTATGCCACTGTAGAAAATCTAAATAAGGATGAGTGGGAGGGAAATGTCCGTCCTGAAGTTAAACAGCTCCCTTTTTTAGGAATAAAAACAAAATAAACTATGCTTGAGGTAGCGATAAACGAAAATTAATCCAGATATTAAATAAATCAAGCAGTTTCATTCTGAACCTCAAGTTGGGGGTTAATCGCTTTAATGCCATTGCCAATTTTAAAATTTAAAAATTCTTCCAAATAATCTTATTTCTAAAAAATTTCGCCTTAAAATATCCGAATATCGTCGTCGTTGGCCACTTGAAACTCGCTAGAAATAAGTTACATAAGCTTTGTAATAGTATTGGCGGCATACGTGATTCTGTTAGGCAATTTTCTCGAAATCTTTTGCAATTCATCGACTTTTTTTAACCCCACTCACTGACAAAATTAACTTCGTTTATTTTTTCGAAAAAGAAAAATTTAACGTCGGAATCTTAATTTATTTACAGTGATTTGTTTCATCCATATCAATTTTAAATCTGCATGTTTACATTAGGTACTCGTACAAACTGAAATGATCAGCTTTAGAGGTTATGTTTATATGTCAAATTTAAACGAAGATTTCACGTAAGACACAAACTTGAAATCGTACATAAACACACACACTGTGAAGAAAGTAAAAGTTTACCTTCATATAATCCCATATCATCAAATAGACGGACAAGGAAAACACAATAGTATAATAGTTCGTGTAGATATTTATATTGTCACGTGACTGTTGAAAAATATTTTTCGTAGGTACGGGACAAACGACACTTCGCGTACGGTGTAAAACGTAAAAATTACGAAGTTATTAATAGCACTTCACATTGCAGTACATGTTCCTGCCATATCGTTTATCGTTAATTACACATACACACAAGAATTACTGCTGTTTTACAAAGTTGCGGTCGACGATCAAGAAGGCGTATCTATTTTGACAATTCCTCACCGTTTCCGCATTTCTTTCGTCCCGATTGCCAAACGCACTAGGATCAAAGCAGACACCACGCGGTTTGACCGTCGAATTCGCGCAAATCGTGGCCGAGAACTCACTTATTTATGACAGCAAACTGTCGAGTCATGTTAATAACCTGCTCGGCAACGAACGCAGTCACATAATGAGCAAAAGCCTTAAAAACACCTACTGGTAGTAATTATTGATAGCGGCGGTGACGTGTCGTGCACATAGCGCGTCGGTACTTAAGTATCAAAATCGCTTACCGGTCATTCGGGACGTCACACAGTTACTTAACCAATGAGAAGTAGGGTGCCGCTACTTTAAAAGTTGCTGTCATTTGTGTGCGCATGTGGTATAAGCACGTATAAGCATACATACTACATACATACAATGTTTTTACGTACTTGTACATGCGACATTATGGAGTTACGACGATGCAAATAAATAAATATTCTATTTATTACTTTGTTCGATGGTAAAATCGATTCAAACGCGATAATGCGATTAGAGAATATATAAAGTGGCTTTGTTATCTCAGATGACGAATTCTTGTTAGTGTTAACACGATTGAAATTGAAATGAACATGCAGAATAATTTCCAAAAAGTAAATTAGCTGGAATTACTGGAAAGGTTGCCTTTATAAACTTTCCCAGACTTGATTTTAATTCATTCTAAATTGTTAAAATCAAAGAAAATAACAATACCTCATTTAAAAAGTTATGTATTTAACTTACACTATCGTCCAGGGAAATTTGGCCAAGTAAAAACTGTTGACCACCAATTTTTTTGACGCTTTCAGTTCTTTAACGATAATTACGATGTTGACATTAATTTGAGTCATCTATACCAATCACAAAACATATCTCTATCTTTCGAATGACTAATCCAATATACTTACTACTAAAATTCTTGGTTTTATCAGAGGAGAAATTCACCTTGAGGTATATATGGCTCAATAAAAATAACATTAAGGTACCTTATAAATTGTATTAAGAGCTTAACGATATCTTAAGCGCTCTATCAATTAATACTGACGGAAAGTTTTGATTCGAGGAATTGGGTAATTATGAAAAAACGGGAGTATTAAATAAAACTTAACTGATCGCTGAGCATTAGATATTAAAAGTAAATATGCAAGTCTAAAACAACAGATGTGATCTAGGATCATGTATTTTTGATCTATTTCTGTTGAGTAATTATTCTCAAATTCAATTTCGTAAGTCGAAGTATTAAATATGATGAATTTAGTGGCTTATTACGGATGAGTAAAAATAAATAAATTATATAGAGGCGGATAATACGGTATAAAAGTGATGAAAACTATGTTGTAGTTTTTCTGTTTTAAAGATGAGATCCTAATCTCAAATATGCATTAAGAAAAAATTGAAATAATCACAGTTCTTAAAGTCGTTTACACCCTCAAAAAATTAGATTAAATTTTGTTGGTTTTTCGCATAAACATGCGCACTTCGTGTGCTTATAGGTCTTGCTGTTTCTGTTGTAATATTAAATTTACGTGTCCAGCCGTGGTGTGTACAAAACTTTTTCAGCTACCACATGATTACCGCTTAATAAAATCAATTTACTTGCATTTGTAGTGTTCAAAATACCGTCCATGGATGGTAAAATAACGGAAGCGATGTGTTGACCGTTCAATTCAATAAAGTTGCGCTTTCTATCTTCGAATGAGTGTGATAACGTTGTACTTTCGGATGTGGTAAATGAAAAAACATCTTTCCATGATTCAAGGTATAGGCTGTAAAGTATACACAGTAAAAAATTTCTGCGTGTAAAACTAACTCAAAAAGTAAGTGGTAAAAAGTTTGCGTGTTAAAACTAACACCTAATTTGGTTAAAGTTAGTGATGGGGCAATCAGATCCAAAAGGTATCCGATAAGCTTAAACGGATATGTAGTCACTACGCTAAGTAAAATCGGAACTTTCTCTTAACGATTCGGATTCTTTTACTAAACGAATCAAGTATCGGTTCATACAGGTACCGAATATTTTTAGTCGAAAAGGAAACAGATTCGTTAAGCAAAATATAGTCGATAAGGAAAAAGATTCGTTAAGCAAAATGTAGTCGATAAGGAAAAAGATTCGTTAAGCAAAATATAGACGAACCGATCCACATCCTTGAAAATAGTACTTGCATACATACGTATGTATGTATGTATATGTTTGTAGATAGAGGGGCGGGATTCGGCGTCTTTCTTTTTTCTTGTTTTTTTGCGTTCTCTTTTAATAACAGCTGTACAGTATTTGTATATAATTGTATTAATACACCAACTCATTATTTAATGTAACTAGAATAGCAATATTAGCGTCGGTTTAATATAATTTAGATAAATTTTAGTGGTGGTGCATTTACGTGATAAATACTATTTTTTTAGTTACAAAATACATAATAAAATAATTGAAACGATATTATAGTACCCTAACTACAAGGTAACATGAAAATGAAAAAACAGAAAATCAGATGTGACAATTTTAGTTTTCTGCAAATATAAAGATAGCTCCGTTATAGCAATAGGTACCCAACATCTTTTTTTCTTTTAAATGAATTTGTTTAATTAGGCTGATGAACTACACATTTGTTATAAAAAAGCAAATATTGGAGTTCTCTATTGGTAAATCCAGTTCTTTGTAAGATAGTTGATTTTTTATGGAAGTGGTATCTGCTTCGATAATATTCAATCGTGTTCAAGCAATTGTATTATATATTAGAAATAGTGGAATGGAATAATGTTGAAAAATAATTTAAAATGAATATTATGCATTGAATAAATATCTCATACTGACATAACCTTTTATTTAAATTTATATAAACAGTAGTAAATACAAAACTAAGTGGTAGGTATATCTAAGGAAAAAACTTAAAGACGACGACTTAATAAATAAAGTCTGCAAAATAATTTGCAGACGTCCAAGATGGTATTTAAAAATATTATATCAACACTTTTCGCTGATAGTCGATTCCTCCTTCCTTGGCAATTTGACCAGCTCTTGAAAAAATCCTCTCTGAAGGCACTGACGTCGCTGGTATTGCCAAATATTGTTCATATAGTGCATGCAATTCCGGTATGAATAATGCATGCTCCTTCGAGAAATGTAGAATTACTTTTCGATAATTCTAATGCCATAATTTTTTATTGCACAACAAGCATATTACGTTTTCGTCGTGCTTTTCACAATATTCCCACACGGTAGATCGTCTTTTTCGGGTGCTCATTATTACCACTAATTACCACTTTGTTTGACTATTTCAATCCCACTACAGAAACATACATGAGTATGTATGTAGGTACTATTTTCAAGGATGCGGATCGACTCGCCTATATTTTGCTTAACGAATCTTTTTCCTTATCGACTAAAAATTGTCGGTACCTGTATGAACCGATACTTGATTCGTTTAGTAAAAGAATCCGAATCGTTAAGAAAAAGTTCCGATTTTACTTAGCGTAGTGACTACATATCCGTTTAAGCTTATCGGATACTTTTTGGATCTGATTGCCCCATCACTAGTTAAAGTTGCATTTTGTGAGAGGGGCGTACATACGTACTCCTGCGCATGAACAATTTCTATCACGTACATGTAATAAAGAGAGATAAACTTACAGACTACTAACGGACAATTGACACGTGATCGGATTCGTATTGAAACATGAATCCTGTGCTTTTAAGATGTTTATAGTTTATACGTACATATTTTACGTTTTTTGCAACCATGATGTTAATATGAATTAAATGCAAAAGTATGATTAAATGGCTGAGTATTAGTGATTCGCCTATCCGGTCGGCATATAAACATTGCATATCAAACTGTAAGTAACCAATTACACCATTTTGAACAATAGTTAGATATGTAGGTAGGTACATAATACGTATCGTTTACAACCTATATTCTTTGTTGCTGTATTTCGTAAAATATTTGTCAGTTCTAAAAGATTTTTATGACATATTGTAGGTTATGTATATATGACTAATCGTGTAGAACATAATTCCTTGTTTAGTCTATTCCCTCCATTCCGGTGGTTAACTCCATATTCCTTAACCTAACTGGTAGCGAGAAGTTTGAAATTTAAAATATATATATATTTTTGTTAATATTAACTGTACGTACGATATACATTTAGAGCTAAGCACCTTAATTACACTTACGTTATTCAGTGTAAAAGCTACACCCATGTAGTGTACCTCTAAGTGGCGGAGCTTATTATGGTTTCGCCCCCCGCAATTTGAAATTTTGCGCCCTTTTTCCATACCGCAACGCTAATTTAACTTTTATTGCTGCCACCTGTTATCGTTTAGAAACTTTACTAATTTATTTTATTCACTGTTTTATTTACTAGGTACATAAATAATAAAATAGTTCCATGTTATATAAATACATACTAAATTTCCATTGTTAAGAAGTCTTTAATATTATAAAGGCATTTGTTGTTTTTTTAAGTAAATACTTTTTTGATTTTAGGCTTAAATTCACTTAATTACAAAATTAAACATACATACACATATAGATTCAATACAAACCAATAAAATACATAACTCAAAACATACCTTGCATAACATACTACAGTATTACATAATAAATAAAAAAAAATCTAGAACATTTTTCGAAAATCCCAAAATAATCTAGAACTTCTTTCTGCGAGATTTTGAGGTAGCAAAAGTATCGATAATTGAATCAAAATTAATTTTTCGAGCTGTTTCATTTTCGATACTTAAAATAGAAAGTCCACTCAGTCTTCCTTGAGACATTGTACTTCTAAGGTAGTTTTTAATCAGCTTCAATTTTGAAAATGACCTTTCAGCGCTGGCAGTTGTCACAGGCAAAGTCAGGAATAGCAGATAAGCTGTACACACGTCAGGAAAACTGGCAGATAACGTAGAATGTTCGCAAAGAATGACTTTAGCCAGTTGTCTAATACTTTCAACGTTTTTAATTTGGTGCTTCATAGCCATCCGAAAAGTAACCATTTGTTGCGAAAACGAATCCATTAAGTCTGAATTGTATTCGTCACTTAAGCATTTTGATAAGCGGTAAAGCTCGTCATCATTAACACTATTTAATGTTTTAGGATTCAAAACCTCAAATTTTTGTAGTACTTTCTGAAAAGAATGAAATCGGTCGCCAATTTTGGAAATTAGGATATCCAATACTTTAAAATAAACTTCTATTTTGAATCTCTTTTGATGAAATTAAAATTTTCAAGTTGGCTTTTGAGTCCCCGCGCTTCCGCCTTTTCCTCATGACGCGTTGATTTTAAAATAATTTCTGTTAGCGCCTTTATAACATCTTTGTATCTGAAGCGAAGCGCCGTTAAAGCTTCATCTCTTGAAGCCCATCTCGTTGGGCATAATCGTTTAAGTTTCCGTGATGGAATTTCACTTTCATTAAGTGATTCCCATCTTTTAACACTGGCATTGAAAAATGTGTGCAAACCATTCAAAGTATGAAAAAAATTAGTGACTTCCGGAACACCTTTACAGCATCATTAATGACCAGATTGATATTGTGAGCTGCACAATGCACAAATTGAGCGTTTTTTTGTAGTCGTAAATTTGAGTTTGCAGTCCATTGTAAGCGCCAGCCATAACACTTGCTCCATCGTAGGCTTGTCCTCTGCACTTGTTTATGTTTATACCATATTTCTTCAAAAAATTAACGACAATATCTCTCAAACCAGTTGCTGAATGGTCGTGTACTGGCAAGAAATCAATAATGATTCTTTTACCTTCAAATCTATATCAATATACATTACGTTTACAATGGTTCCACATTGAAAGTGATGATCGATGTAAACTATATTGGAAGTTTGTTATGTGTATGAGTATAATATAACATATAGGTACTCATTCGGCATATTTTTTGCATATAAATTGTAGTATATCTACCAATAGACATGCGTACTTATTTTAAACTACACTTCTCGTTTTCAAATTTTACATATATTTGTCACAAATTCTCTTGATAGTGCGCCCCAAGACGTCTGCGCCCCCCCGCAGTCGCGGACCCTGCGGGTCCTAATCTCCGCCACTAACACCCAAAGGTGTACATCATCTCTTAGTAGTTTACACTGGCAAGTATCTTACACGTTTTAAAGTGTAGGATTTACCAAATCGTTTTGGTAAATTTTACCAAATTTCACAGTGTAAAATTTACCAAAAATAGTGTGGACTTATATAGACCACTTTTAGTGTTAATTTCTACACGCCATTTTTTACTGTGTATACTTTTTAATAAACCTTAGTGAAGAAAAGGAAAGTAGAATTCGTTCACAAAAGGAATAATGATGCTACTGTGAAAAATCCAAACCCATGGAGGCTGTATATCATCAAACACGAATATTTATTATTCAAATATATCTTCTACGGCTTGGTATAAGCGTATAATATCAATTTTCAGTGATTGAGGTCAGTGTCATTTGATTTTGATTTGGAATTTCAAAATTACATGGTATTATATCATGTTCTATAATAAGTGCCTTGCATTTGCATGATTGCACACCACCATACGACTTATATTTGTATGTGTTTGCTATCTATACGTCTACATACAAGTAGGTATCAATTATGTAATATCCAACAGTTATCAAAATTTTAACTAAATTGCGAAATACATCACAAGTGCTTCATGTTGTCTAATTTAAGACTGTTATTCGAATATTTTTTTTCATATTGATGTCCTTACAGTAAATAACAGGTTGTGGACTAAATTTATACATACCCGTGTCCTTATATAGTAACAACATGCACTTACTGATGTAAAACACGTTCAGTATTAAAACAGGCAATTCTCATAATTATCACCTTCTGCTAAGGGCAAGGAAGATAAATAACCATGTAAGTCAAAAACTTGGTGGTTCCAGAAGTACCTAATTATTTTACGAGCTCATTTTCACGATAAAGCAATTTTTGTTTATTTTCAAACATCTTAGAATGGAAAATCACGAGGTCCAGCACCAACTTCGTTTTCAGTGACGTTCTTCGATTCACCAACATTACGTGGTTTATTCATTTAAATACGGGTTTTATTAACATATCACCACAAAACAAAAGTCACAAGGGAAGAAAACTGGCGAGTTTGAGCGCTAATTAACATAATTTGGAGATGATTTTACCAAGGAACTATAATTATTGCTATTGACTTGTTTGAAATGTGAACTGTAGCTCCATCTTGTAAATAACCATGTTTTTCATTTTTTATCGAAACATGAGACAAGGAATTCACGAATCGTACTAAATGAAAAATGGTTAGTTTGTAGTTTAAGATGTTGTATATCAAAGTGGTTTAGTGGTAACCAGTGCTAACCCAGAATATTTATACTTTCCATTGATGAAAATTTTTTGAATGGCATGTTATACCTACAAAGTGCGAAGATAGAACTTGAAGGGAGTAGAAACTGAGGGTATTGAAGAGGGACCCAAGATACACATTGTATGCTCAAAAACGATGGGTCGAAAATCTAGGGGGAGGGGAGGCGGGACAACATAGTGGGAAATCGTGTTATCAAGTTTTTTCTTTATTTTTTCACGGAGATTATTGCTTTTATACAGGAACAAACGGAGCTTTATGTTCGGCAGGATAAACTGCCAATCGTTTAGCTTATGTAAAGAAGGACTTCGTCAGCTTCTTGGCTTACTCCTAATTAGCGGCTATCACAATTTACCTTCTGAAAATGATTACTAGTCAATGGCAGAAGATATGGAAGCATCAATATTTGCTAAAACCATGAGCAGAGAAAAATTGAGAGTGTTCAAACGGTATCTCCATGTAGCCGACAATAGCAATCTAAGCAAGTCCAAGGTCGCAAAAGTACACTGAGAGAAATCATTGTAGTAAAAACTTACATGGCGCAGTACTAACGATTTTGTAGAAATAAATAATACAAACAAGTGGGCTCTAACGTACACGTTTATCATTTAATACTAGCCGTTGTAGGAAAGGTTCACAGCTGTTTGTAGGATCAATTTTGTTTGAAATAGTAACACAATACCTTCCGATATTTAGGTACTCTTGAATCTTGATTATAAATTACCCAAAATCTATTATTTCTAAATCTATCAGTAGATATTAGATATTTTCGAAAGGCCCCCTAAAAGTTTCGCGGGGGGCCCAAATTTCTTATCTACGCCACTGCAATTACACCGATAAAAATTAGCTTTAAATAGCATGGATACCGTGATTGATTTATAGTGCCGCCACATATTTTTGAGCTTCTAGGTTTATTTCTTAAAAAAAAATACAATAAATCAAATTTTATCTACTCCTTTATGTAAATATTATTTATTTAAAAGGACAGCATGTTTGTAATGTCAAGTAAATCCTGATATCACATTGTTCAGGGTATAAACTAATCAATTTATTATTACCGATTCGCCAGAGAAGCACGGAGTGGATCAATTAACTGCTAAATTGCTGAATATTCATTGTAAATAGATAAAATTCCCTTTTTATATTTATTATTACGACTTAATGGCACGTTAAACCCCCAATAAAAGTGTTTGACGTATAAACTTAACCCAGTACCACCCACACACGCTCAACAGAACACGGTAGAATCTAAATTTAAATTAATAAAGCTTTAGATAACGAGATACCTACATATTATGTATTTTGATGATAAGTGCGATAATATTGTATAAAGGTATTTTTTATTACAGGAGACTATAAAAATGTATAATAATGTTGGGCAAACAATACTTTAAGATTTAAAATCCCAGTTGGCTATTTTTATAGGTCCTTACACATGTGGGCTTACAGTATGTTATACAATGAAATAATATTTACTGTTGAATTATTCTACTTCAAATAATAAATAACAATTCAATATAGCTTCATTAGAGAAAAGTGTTCAGGTGAAAATTGATCATCCCAAAATGTTGACAATTGTAAATATGCCAAATAGAGAATTTTAGTGAAAATTGTATTGGAACAAAATATAAGATTCATCGAGGTAAAAAACATCGTTACATTTAAAAAAAGAAAGTTGTAAACCCTATAAATGACAATAATATGCTATTAAAAACACTAATCATTGTACTGAATTACTGAATATAAAAAATATAAATTTTCAATCCTGGGCATTTTAAAATATCATAAAACATAGGTGAGTTATTATTAGATAGTTCATTAAATTGTTGACAGCTGAATAATTGTCATTGTGTTCGTTGTATTCTTAAAGATGGCGCTATATTCAATTCAAGAAAGAAATTGTGTATACGAAAATGCCAGACAGGAATATCAGCTGATTTCCCTTAAAGATAACCCTCATCTCAAACAAAATTTGAGTATGTGTAGTAATTGTGTCATATAAGGCAAATTTGGTAAAATTATTACCGATTAACATAAATTATAATAAAATCAACTGTAAAGTGGTGCTACTACAGTGTTAAAAGTGAGCATTATCATTCCGAAAAGGTACATATACTCAATTTGCAACGTTTAGAAGCAATTTCACATTACTTCATGATAGAGTTAATACAGCGCACAAGGTAAACACAAAACATAACCTAAAAGAAGAATTGGCAGTATTACCTTTATGGTGCTTTTAGTATTGCTTACTTTTGCACAAAAAATACTTAAAATTAATTGATCATTTCAAATAAACCACCAATAGTTACTTTCAATAACAAATTAGGTATAAATATCTCCTAAACTTTGTTCTTACAATGCGTAATAAATAAATTAACACGTAGCAACTATTAAAATCAGAGATGTCCCAAAGGCGAATGACAAACAAAATTTATTTAATAGTTTCTCCGATATAGCATTACATAATTCTGATTAAATTTGATTGTTAGTAAAAACTGCTGAATCAAATTCACGTGCAAATATCAGAAGGTCAGCTGACTGGCATGTAAGTATAGATATATGTATGCATGTATGTTTTTAGTAATAATTAATGTGTCATTTGAGAAATTGCGGATGAACAACAGTGAATCATCCATCCTCTTTGTGTGTCCCGGCAACTTATGTACTATTAAGCATAATCGTGTATAACTGCCACGATGCTATTGCATCCTATATATAACATATCAGCACAATATGACAAAGGATTTGGGCTGCTCAGTATCAAGGGGTACGGATTTTCCTTCAACTGCATATTTACAAAAGATTTCATAAATGCGCTTGTGGACTTTTTTATTTTATTTTATAGTCTTATCACGGAACTAGAGAACTGCAAACACTAGCACATAATCCAGATTGACCTTCTTTGTTAATTTTGGGGACTATAGAAAGAGCTTCTTTAAAATGTGATGCTAATTCTGCAGAATAAGCCATAAATGCTCGTTATTTCTCGTTTATTAAAACAAATTGATTCGCTTGAGCATGTTTGACAAGTCTGACGTTTGTTTTTAGGTTATGTTTCCAAGTTTTCGTGTAATTTTCGCGCATGCTGTTCAATTTAGTTTCTCCTACTCGAATATAATAACAAGCAATATTTTTTTAATCGGGGCATTATTTAGATTTACTAACTAATTATAAGTATTCAAAATTCAGTTGGTAACCGTTATCACTGATTCCTACATTGTATGGATTATCATATTTTGATCGATATCAGTATTGTAAAAATGTTTTAGACGTCGCTATTTGTTAAAATCTAAACTTGGATGGCCCAAATTAAAAAATAAATATATAAATACATTTACATAACGCAATCAACGACATTATCAGCGTTAGGATTATTATCTTATTTATCTTGATTTATCATGATTCATTTCTAATTATTCTGATTGACTAATTGTAAGTCGTTAAACTAATGAAGTTCATAGTTGAAGTGAAAATATAATGCAAAGATTATTTTCGTATGAGCTTAAACTAAACGTAATATTATTATTAGGGCCATAAAATAAACTTAATAAACAGTGTATTATGTATTTTTCCGATTTTCTATAAAAAAAAAAACGTCATCATGTAGCGTATGAAATAATTTGAGGCATACTTAGAAACCTCTCATCGATCAATCTGAGAAACGTCAAAGCTCAAAGTGAATGTCGTTATTCATTCAGTTTATTTAACTAAACAACTAAATAACAACATTGTCCAACAACGCTGGATTAGCAGAACAATTTTTGTTTAATTCTTTGCTGCAACATCTATATTTCAGTCTATGGAAGTTCTTTTTCAATTTTTAAAACAT
Source organism: Cetonia aurata (assembly GCA_949128085.1). Classification (NCBI taxonomy): domain Eukaryota; kingdom Metazoa; phylum Arthropoda; class Insecta; order Coleoptera; family Scarabaeidae; genus Cetonia; species Cetonia aurata. The sequence continues at coordinate 64,575,461 of OX421883.1, read as the reverse complement.
GGCATTTTCGTGGTTTCTTCTATTTTTACTGTTGTTGATGTCGCCATCTTATTAAGAATGGTCCTAACTTACCTTTCAATGGATTATGGTTATTGAAAACTCTCCATAAAACATCAAAGGTGTAGACATAATTATTTATACTGCAACTACAACTGCAAGGATCTTATCCTATCTATGATTTTTAATGAACACCCATTATAAACCAATTCATAATAAAAAGTAATATCCTGACACCTGCTCCTATAGCAGTGATGCATCTCATAAAATCCTCTCGAGGTAAATTGAAGCAGTTGCCTGCAACTTTTTCGACAAAGTAAAACACCAAAATGACAAAATCAATCTGTACAGTAGTTGTAGAACAGATTTGTGAAACACTCTAAAAGTAATATTGATAAGTTTGTCTACCTAGTTCAAAAGTAAAAAAGAAATCAACAATGTCTCTCCAGCTGACGCATTTATACTTAACAAACCAAATAATGGAAATTACAAAACTATTCTTTATATTTCTTATCCCTAATTTCGAGTAGCTACTGAAGAACAACTACAAAGATATAAATCAATAGAAATGTTACAAAAATACTGACGTATGAAAGCTAATCCATCAAATTTTGTAATTAAGGTCCCAGTACTTACGTGCTTGTCGATATGCATGATGCTAATGATAATAATTGCAGATTGTGTATTAAAAATAGTACGCGCTTGTTTAAATAAGTATGGAAATATTTACTATAGGTAATGTACCATGTTTCTCCAGTGCAATTTTGATATTATAAGATCGACCAATCTTTTTAATATAACCGAGCCGCATGTAGTTTTTTTATATGAATGTAGGTACATACTGTGGTAATGTAAACAGATAATACTAGATAAGTACCTGATACTTCGAGATTATACCAAAAATGTTGTTTTAGTCCTCTAGATTCTAGATAGCAAGTGCTGTATGTATATGCAGTATTTACTGCCTGTAGCATATTAAGTAACATTATTTTTCAACATAATCACCGTGCACTTGAAAACGCTTAATTACATATAACTACGTCTCAAGATATTTACACGTTTTTCAAAACTTATAATTCTGATAAGAATGCCAACATCTTTTGCACAAGTTGTCTGTTGACATCATTAGGAGCGTATGCATATGATGGTCAGCAGCAATCCTAACTATTTTAGGAAAATCACTAGAAAGCCCACGTTCCAGCTTGGAACGCCACCTATTGAAAAAGGTGGTACACCGTATCCGCGACCCACCCCTAAAGTTGAAAATCCTTTGGGTAGCTGCTCGCTCTTTAATCGCGTAGAATTTAAATGGAAATCAAAGATGGAGTTCATTTATCACATGTATTTTTTTTTTATTTTTTAATATTTTCAAGCTTTCTGTTTTAAAATTTTTTAATTTTCAACTTTTTTAAGCGGATCCTTTTTTGGAAAACTCGAAAACTCTCGCTGTAGAAAACTCGATGCGTCTCGTTGAAAAAATTGTAATTTCATAATTTTTGAATTTCGCTCAATTTTTCTTTTTCTTTTAACGAGATTTGTCTTAGGAAAGCTCCTCGCTAGAAATATATTTAATTTTTTCATTTTATTTCTTTTTTTTTTCAAATGCCTTTCACTTCAAAAAAGACTCGACTAGCGCGTCTCGCTATAGTGTAAACTCGACGCTAAAAATTGTAATTTCTCAATTTTTCAATGGTGCGTCTTTGAATAACTCCTCGCTGAAAATACATATATTTAATTTTTTATTTTTTTTTAATTTGATTCCTTTTTCTTCAAATGCCTTTCACTTCAAAAAAGATTCGACGTTCCGCGTCTCGCTGTCATAAAAACTCTCCTTGAAGAAATATGTAATTTCTTAAACTCTTAATTGTTGATTATTTTGTGTCTTTTTCTTTAAACGCGGTGTGCGTTTGGAAAACTTCTCGCTGAAAATTTTTTCATTTGTCTTAATTTTTTAATTTCGTTTTTCTCAAACACCTCTCACTTTAAAAAAGATTCGACGCCCCGCGTCTCGCTGTAGTCAAAACTCAATGCTACACGTCTTGGAAAAAAAATGTGTAATTTCTTAATTTTTAAATTTTTCTTTATTTTTCGTTTTTTTTTATTTTTAACGCGGTTTGATTTTGGAAACCTCGCTGGAATTTTATTTAATTTTTTCATCTGTCCTGGTGTTTTAATTTTTGTTTACAAAGGCCTCTCACTTTTATAAAGACTCGACGCTGCGCGTCTCGCTGTCGTTAAACTCGCCGCTACGCATCTCGTTGAAAAAATTGTGATTTCTTCTTAATTTTTGATTTTTTTTTTATTTTTCGATTTTTTTTTAAAACGCGGTTTGACTTTGGAAACCTCGCTGCAATTTTATTTAATTTTCCCATTTGTCCTAGTGTTTTAATTTTTGTTTACAAAGACCTCTCATTTATATAAAGACTCGACGCTGCGCGTCTCGCTGTCGTTAAACTCGCATCTCGTTGAATAAAATTGTGATTTCTTAATTTTTTAATTTTTCTTTATTTTTCGATTTTTAAAACATGGCATTTTCGTGGTTTCTTCTATCTTTACTGTTGTTGATGTCGCCATCTTATTAAGAATGGTCCTAACTTACCTTTCAATGGATTATGGTTATTGAAAACTCTCCATAAAACATCAAAGGTGTAGACATAATTATTTATACTGTGCTACAACTGCAAGGATCTTATCCTATCTATGATTTTTAATGAACACCCATTATAAACCAATTCATAATAAAAAGTAATATCCTGACACCTGCTCCTATAGCAGTGAATGCATCTCATAAAATCCTCTCGAGGTAAATTGAAGCAGTTGCCTGCAACTTTTTCGACAAAGTAAAACACCAAAATGACAAAATCAATCTGTACAGTAGTTGTAGAACGTAATATTTGTGAAACACTCTAAAAGTAATATTGATAAGTTTGTCTACCTATTTCAAAAGTAAAAAAGAAATCAACAATGTCTCTCCAGCTGACGCATTTATACTTAACAAACCAAATAATGGAAATTACAAAACTATTCTTTATATTTCTTATCCCTAATTTCGAGTAGCTACTGAACAACAACTACAAAGATATAAATCAATAGAAATGTTACAAAAATACTGACGTATGAAAGCTAATCCATCAAATTTTGTAATTAAGGTCCCAGTACTTACGTGCTTGTCGATATGCATGATGCTAATGATAATAATTTCAGATTGTGTATTAAAAATAGTACGCGCTTGTTTAAATAAGTATGGAAATATTTACTATAGGTAATGTACCATGTTTCTCCAGTGCAATTTTGATATTATAAGATCGACCAATCTTTTTAATATAACCGAGCCGCATGTATTTTTTTTATATGAATGTAGGTACATACTGTGGTAATGTAAACAGATAATACTATAGATAAGTACCTGATACTTCGAGATTATACTAAAAATGTTGTTTTAGTCCTCTAGATTCTAGATAGCAAGTGCTGTATGTATATGCAGTATTTACTGCCTGTAGCATATTAAGTAACATTATTTTTCAACATAATCACCGTGCACTTGAAAACGCTTAATTACATATAACTACGTCTCAAGATATTTACACGTTTTTCAAAACTTATAATTCTGATAAGAATGCCAACATCTTTTGCACAAGTTGTCTGTTGACATCATTAGGAGCGTATGCATATGATGGTCAGCAGCAATCCTAACTATTTTAGGAAAATCACTAGAAATCCCACGTTCCAGCTTGGAACGCCACCTATTGAAAAAGGTGGTACACCGTATCCGCGACCCACCCCTAAAGTTGAAAATCCTGTGGGTAGCTGCTCGCTCTTTAATCGCGTAGAATTTACATGGAAATCTAAGATGGAGTTCTATTCATTTATCACATGTATTTTTTTTTTATTTTTTAATATTTTCAAGCTTTCTGTTTTAAATTTTTTTAATTTTCAACTTTTTTAAGCGGATCCTTTTTTTGAAAAACTCGAAAACTCTCGCTGTAGAAAACTCGATGCGTCTCGTTGAAAAAATTGTAATTTCATAATTTTTGAATTTCGCTCAATTTTTCTTTTTTTTTTAACGAGATTTGTCTTAGGAAAGCTCCTCGCTAGAAATATATTTAATTTTTTCATTTTATTTCTTTTTTTTTTTTCAAATGCCTTTCACTTCAAAAAAGACTCGACTAGCGGGTCTCGCTATAGTGTAAACTCGACGCTAAAAATTGTAATTTCTCAATTTTTCAATGGTGCGTCTTTGAATAACTCCTCGCTGGAAATACATATATTTAATTTTTTAATTTTTTTTTAATTTGATTCCTTTTTCCTCAAATGCCTTTCACTTCAAAAAAGATTCGACGTTCCGCGTCTCGCTGTCATAAAAACTCTCCTTGAAGAAATATGTAATTTCTTAAACTCTTAATTGTTGATTATTTTGTGTCTTTTTCTTTAAACGCGGTGTGCGTTTGGAAAACTTCTCGCTGAAAATTTTTTCATTTGTCTTAATTTTTTAATTTCGTTTTTCTCAAACACCTCTCACTTTAAAAAAGATTCGACGCCCCGCGTCTCGCTGTAGTCAAAACTCAATGCTACACGTCTTGGAAAAAAAATGTGTAATTTCTTAATTTTTAAATTTTTCTTTATTTTTCGTTTTTTTTTATTTTTAACGCGGTTTGATTTTGGAAACCTCGCTGGAATTTTATTTAATTTTTTCATCTGTCCTGGTGTTTTAATTTTTGTTTACAAAGGCCTCTCACTTTTATAAAGACTCGACGCTGCGCGTCTCGCTGTCGTTAAACTCGCCGCTACGCATCTCGTTGAAAAAATTGTGATTTCTTCTTAATTTTTGATTTTTTTTTTATTTTTCGATTTTTTTTTAAAACGCGGTTTGACTTTGGAAACCTCGCTGCAATTTTATTTAATTTTCCCATTTGTCCTAGTGTTTTAATTTTTGTTTACAAAGACCTCTCATTTATATAAAGACTCGACGCTGCGCGTCTCGCTGTCGTTAAACTCGCATCTCGTTGAATAAAATTGTGATTTCTTAATTTTTTAATTTTTCTTTATTTTTCGATTTTTGTTTAAACGCGGTTTGATTTTGGAAACCTCGCTGGAAATCTATTTAATTTTTTTCATTTGTCTTAGTTTAATTTTTTTTTTTTCAAAGGCCTCTTACTTTTAAAAAGACTCGACGCTGCGCGTATTGCTGTCGTTAAACTCGCGCTAGACGTCTCCTTGAAGAAAATTGTGATTTCTTAATTTTTGAATTTTTCTTTATTTTTCGGTTTTTTTTTAAACGCAGTTTGACGTTGGAAACCTCGCTGCAAATGTATTTAATTTTTTCCTTTAATTTTTGGCTTAGTTTTCTATTTTTTTATTTTTTTTCAAATGCCTCTTACTTTCAAAGAGGCTCGATGTTGCGCGTCTCGCTGTCGTTAGACTCGACGCTACATGTCTGGTTAAAAGAAATTGTAATTTCTAAATTTTTGAATTTTTGGCGCCAAAGCCCACTTCCATTTCAGTGGGTTCGTCAATAGATATAGAAGTACATCTGGGGTTACGAAAACCCAGAGAGAGAAACCTTTTCATTACCAATGAGTTGCCGTTTGGAGTTGTGTCTCGATTGGCGGAGTTATGGAACCTTACTTTTTTCGAGAATGATGATGGTGCTGCGATTACAGTCAATACGGATCGCTACCATAAAGTGGTAACTTTGATCTTTCTTTGACCTATACCGGACAATATGAACATAGACAATGTTTATTCTCAGCAGGATGGTGCTATACGAACCACACAAACCGTTGAGCACTTGCGCACAAAATTTCCTAAATGTTCAATATTGTCAAAATAGGAGTATAACACATACCATGTGTTAGAGTCGGTTTTTTCATTCAGTCGAATATTACATAAAACGTCAAGGCTGAATACTACTTCATATTGCGTGATTTATGAAGGATGGATCTCTATATACCGGGTGTCCAACCTAAGATGCAACGGTTCCTAGCCAATTTATTATTGTCTTTTTGAAAAAAGTTTTCAAATAAATGTTGCCTCGAATCATATTCTACGTATGCTAAAATTAGTTTTAGTAATGGCGGACTTCCGGTAGTACCGGAAGTAGATACTAACTTTCTTATTTTAAATGGAACACCCTGTATATTATTGCAGTTTTGGATTCCTTGTTAAATTTAAATAACAATACGTTAGGGGTACATTGGGGCTAAGTTGTACCGTTTCCGAATTACATGACGTTTTTCGAAAAAAATGACATTTGCAGTGTCTTCGGTGTTTGGAAATACCTCAGGAAATACGAAAGTTAGAAAGATGCGGTTTTCGGTTTTCGCTTAACCATGAAACAGCACACGTCTTTTATTTTAAAATTGTTGCGTTTAAATTACAGCGTTATTAAATAGGGATCTGTAATTTTCGAACTCTAAAATCATAGATAACTTGATTTTTTTAAATTGAACGGTATTGCAATTTTTACATAAATGGATGTAAAATTTAATTTTCTTTCGATTTTATACGGGCATCATTGTGTCTATCTCCAACGGTTTTGGAGATATTCGCGATTTTTCAGTTTCTCACGATAGATACGTATTGCGAAGCGCCGCCGTCGGCCACCTTCCCTTCACATTTCACCAGGCTTGGGACTGGCAGCAATATAGTACTGGCATGCTTAGAAAATGGCCAACAGAACACAATAGGACCATTTGAATCAAACAAAATTGTCTAAAAGATACTTGAGATGTTTAAAGCGGCATCTTTAAAGTCAACGTAAGCTTGAAAAACAAACTAGGTATCTAACCGTTATTAGTGTTCCAAGTGTCAGAACTGACATTCAGAGTACTGTTTGGAAACATGATAATTAAAGATGTTGCTTACTCAAGAAGAATTAGTTCGTTCTCGGTGAATGTTACAGAAACGCTTTGTTAGCGTCAAGAGTTCACGCACAGTAGTACCCATGTAGAAAGCATCCAGCTAGAAGGGCATTTCTGCCGCTACTGGGTAGATTTGTAAGTACTGGATCCGTAGCACATACACAACGGAACCGCAATAACTTTGTACCTACGGATGAAAATCAGTTACAAGGTGCGATTTCCTCTCATGGGGTTTCATTAAAAATAAGCTTTATGAGACGCCACCAACAACCCCTGATGATATGCGCCATGGTATTTTAAGAGCGTTTCAAGAAGTCACACCAAAAATACTCAGAAATGCTCAAAAGTGTTTGCAAAAGCGATTTCGATTATGTAGTGCCCAAAACGGACAGCATTTTGAACATTTAATATAATAGTGTTGTACAAATTCTCTGTACAATGACAACATTAGCGTTTAAAGTGTAGCCTGTTGCGAGCAAGACGCTCGAAGTGTACGTACGCCATATATTGGATAGAGTAATGTAGTTTGAAAAATGTGCTGATTTATTGATATTCCAGTAATGTTATGTTTTCTTTTATCTTTTCTATGTTTGCTTGTTTCTAGTGGTCCTATTGTGTTCTGTTGGCCACTTTCTAAGCATGCTAGTATTATTGCTGCCAGTCCCAAGCCTGGTGAAATGCGAGGGGAAGGTGGCCAGCGGCGGCGCTTCGCAATACGTATCTATCGTGAAAAACTGAAAAATTGCGAATATCTCCAAAACCGTTGGAGATAGACACAATGATACCCGTATAAAATCGAAAGAAAATTAAATTTTACATCCATTTATGTAAAAATTGCTATACCGTTCAATTTAAAAAAATCAAGTTATCTATGATTTTAGAGTTCGAAAATTACAGATCCCTATTTAATAACGCTGTAATTTAAACGCAACAATTTTAAAATAAAAGACGTGTGCTGTTTCATGGTTAAGCGAAAACCGAAAACCGCATCTTTCTAACTTTCGTATTTCCTGAGGTATTTCCAAACACCGAAGACACTGCAAATGTCATTTTTTTCGAAAAACGTCATGTAATTCGGAAACGGTACAACTTAGCCCCAATGTACCCCTAACGTATTGTTATTTAAATTTAACAAGGAATCCAAAACTGCAATAATATACAGGGTGTTCCATTTAAAATAAGAAAGTTAGTATCTACTTCCGGTACTACTGGAAGTCCGCCATTACTAAAACTAATTTTAACATACATAGAATATGGTTCGAGGCAACATTTATTTGAAATATTTTTTCAAAAAGACAATAATAAATCGGCTAGGGACCGTTGCATCTTAGGCTGGACACCCGGTATAGCAGGAATCGTGTTAAATTTTCAAAAGTAATCTTCTCTTATCATCGTTTACGCGAGGTACAACTTTTACTCAATAGTATGCAACAATATAAATGCAACTTTATTTCAGATAATTTAAATCACACAGCCTATCAGGACGTTTTGTCAAACTATCTCCAAATCTGTTTGCATCCGCTGCAACTATTATCTGTAGAAGAAAGAGCCGCCTGATGATAGAAGCTGTAAAAATATATATTTTAGATACTCCTACATATTTATGTATTAACTAAATAGAATAAAAGAGTAATTCATTGTGAAATTTCGCAAATACCATTCATCATTATTTTTGTTATAATACGAAATACATACATATATTTCAGACACTATATAAAATGATATTTTGAAATATATCGGCCCGCATCTCGTTAACGGCTACAAGTTAGATATTTCAAAATTGACCCTGGTAACCTTGAGAGTTGAATAATGCCGATAAAAGAAAATATCTTTTAAACAAAACTCCATGCACACACACTTAAATTTATATGTATATCTTTTTGTTAACAATAATAAAAACTGATGATATATATATATATATTAGTAATAAATGGTTTATTTAACTTTATACTTAATATTTATGTAAAGACTTCTTTATCTTCCACTGTTAAAATAACCATAAATTTCGAGTCGAGGATGTCGTTATCCATGTGATCAGTAAACCAGGTACGGTACGATACCCTCTTCAGATAATCTGGTGACAGTAACTCTGGATACATCTGCATTTTATACGGCAATATGTTCAAGTCATGTTTAAGAATGGTTTGAGACCTACTGCTGTAACTTAAATTGGTTTCCTGTGCCAATCTACGTATGGGGATAAGGTAGGTTCTTCCTACATACATACGTTGCTTAACCTGATTAATCGTCTTCTTCCAGATCGCTTATGTTACCAGTTTCTTTTATATGATTCAATAATAAGTACGTTATGTTCTGTTTAAAACATTTTGAGTGACTAATCTGCTGACTTGAAAGTTGTCAAGTAAATGTCAAAAAACATTGAAATAAATAATATGTCCATAGCTTGTCAAATCAATGCCCTACCCTAATCCAAAGAGTTTTTGATCTATGTGCAAACTAGCTGACAATCACTATGTGGATATTTTTCACAACCTGTTGTAATTTCATGTAGGTATACTATCTGCTGTTTATTATACATTAAATATTCCACTTCATTAAGTGAGGTTCATTCCACTACTTTTTATTGTCCTGTTATTGGTACATACATTGGTACATTTGAGCAATAAACAGATATTATTCTTTATCTTTCTGATAGTATTTTGTCACTAACCTGTTTTCCTTAAAAATATTTCTTTGTTGTTCACAAGCTTTGATTTTTCCTTTTCATTATTACGTCAATTTCAATATTAGAAAAGGTTGCTTCAAAATCTTACCTACTTAAACAAGTCTGTGATTATGTAAAATAAAATATTTTCTAAATGATAACTTATCCCTACGTTGCACATAAATAAACGCATAACACGGATCTAAGTTTTGAAATCCAATTCCATCCGAAAGAATGTGTAATCAAACTCCCGGAGATTAAATATTATTAAACAAATATATTCATGTTTAATAACCGAGCACTACGTAGTACTATATATGCCTATATTTCCTCAAGATTGTTTATTGAAAATTATCCACCATATGCATCATTTCGTAAAAATTCACTCACCTAAGGCACGGAGAAAATTCTCATCTAACCTGATGGTGCTACTGAGAAGATAATCGGTTCCGTCAACTTCGTTGTCAGAACCGGAAACACCTATCGGGCTGGACGAACAACACGCTCCGGGCATTTTATTCCTCAAAACACTCAACATTTGAAAACGCACCGGAAATCTCCGACGAAACACCAAAAACACAAATCACCTAATATGTATGATTTCACTAATCGGATAAATAAAGTTTTTTTTTGCGCGAATATATATGTATGTGTGCCTGTAGTTTATATCTTACGCCATGGATAACCGCAGGTAAGTATAAGAATAATTAAGACCAGAAGATACGACAACCGCTGCCAAGACGGTGAATGCATTGAATTAGGAAAATGAAGATGTTGTTACTTCATTTACTGGTGGGGAGAGGTTTATGTTGGAGATTCCTTCTTATCAGAGAATTACAAACGATAAGAGAATGAGATATGTAATAATTATACTTTTGTAATATTTCTAAACTAGTATAGCTATAGGTTCGATATTCTACTGTTACGTCGTTAATCTGTCAAAGTTTTTTAAAATCTCTTATAGGCTAATTTTTTTTATTAAGACTAGTAATTCCTATAGCAAAATTGTACACTGAGAGAAATAGATAGTACTCTTTAACATAAATATAGTATACTTTAATATATTTTATAGCTCCTATAGGGACAATCATATTTTATATTACCGGTGACAATATCTGTATAGTAAATATCTGTGAATACTTTTTATTAGCTCGTATGGTAAAGTGTACTATATCTGTATTATTAATTTGAGCATACATGTTAGTAAATGTGAAAAAAATGTCTAGTAGCGCTGACTGTATTTGATAATAACTGTTAACAATGAAAACTATAATAAATATAGTTTAATAATTTTTAATTATAATTAATTAATATAATTTGATTAGCCGGTGACAGCCGGGCGAATTGCCGTCATATCGGGCAGGATTGCGGGAATCAGACCGGCCCGTGTACTGTAGAGTACTACCGGTATTGAAGCGCCTCGTAATTCTCGTCTGTGGGCGATTGTCCACAGTACTTTTTACACGACGTTAACCATGTATAAGCATCATATAGATATTACGCAGCCACATTTACCGATCACAATTTACATTGAGTACGAATTTCAAAGATTATGAAACAAGCGTAGCGCCATCTTTACGACAAAAGCTGTAGTATCACATATTTATGTAGCTAAACCAATTATGAGTATTATGATATTCCTACTATATAGATATAAAACTATACAGCATTCATTTCATTCCATCTCATTATTAATGCCGTTTTCAATAATCAAAGTAAGGTGACTGTTGCAAGCACCTAACCTAACCTAAATAAACACAACACAGTAAATTTGCTACACCTGTTATTATAACTGTCTTCACTACATTATATGCAATTTATTATATTCACTTGTTGTAAAATATTGTAAAACATTTCACTATATTTTGTAGAAGATTGTCACACAATATTTTTAAACAATTTTATTGCTTTTTTTGTAACCGTGATATAGGAAAATGCAACGCCGTTGTTCTAAAATTTTGCACAATAGTAGGAATTCTTACTACAATTTCCGTCAAACAGTGAAGTGTAAATATTACAACATGGATTTTTCTCTGTGCAGACACAAACATGCACCGACACGAATACGTACACCTGTATCACACGTACATAACACGTGTGAGTGGCAATACAGCTTATTGGTCGATTTCTTCGGTAAAGATCGACAATGAATAGAGCAAGGGGTGGGAAGAGCGTTACGAACATTTATGTTAGAAATTGAATATGCATCGAATACCTGGTAACATCCAGATTTTACCTCTTACTATAAGCATGGTAACATCTGGTTATTTTACTCTTAATACCCCACATATTGTCGTTTTGACAATAATTATGTTACTAATTAACATAAAGAGATTTAGTATCTAATTTCTACAATCCATTTTTCTCAGTGTAGAGAATCGCTTAACTTAGAAAAATCCACAAATAACTTTACTGCAGTGCTGCCAGATATCCCGGTTGTTATTAAACAGGTGTTTTTGTAAATCGTAACACTGTATTTTTTAACATAATTTTCAAAATCTCAAAATTATCAATAATTGTTTACCTTAAGTAAATTTGTCTTGGAGCAAATAAATCTACGTTTCGAATATCCGCAGAGACAAAAACTTTGCAAGAAAAAATTGTCTTAACAGCATAATTTTGACGTATGAGGTTAGCAGTCTTGGATGAAACTACTTTTAAATCCATTCCACTTAAGAATATCGTTTACTTGCATTAAAGGCATTAGTTGTGCGAACGAAGGTAAAAAACGATCACACAATTGACCGACAACGTAGATACAGCGTCTTATATAATAACTTGTTGAATTTTGTAACCTAGAATTTATTGTTGCATGTAATATGATTGTTCATGAATGTGATGATGAATGATTGTTCATGAATAAGTTGACGATACTAAATTCCCTACACTTGCCAGTGTAAACTACTAAGAGATGATGTACACCTTTGGGTGTTAGTTATCTTTTTGTATAAAACAGAGTTTAAACATTTGCTTTCTCGCAAAACGCACAATGTACAGAACAACGTTTAAACGACATGCACTATAATATATATAAACGAATACGAACACTAATGATTAAACAAAAATATGCCTTGGCACAATATATCAATAATATTACTAATAATAATTAAGGTTAAATAAACAAGTTATGCAATAAAAGAAAACCCATTGTACAGCACGGCAATATTATAGTACAGTTAATGTTAACAAAAATATATAATATATATATTAAATTTCAAACTTCTCGCTACCAGTTAGGTTAAGGAATATGGAGTTAACCACCGGAATGGAGAGAATAGACTAAACAAGGAATTATGTTCTACACGATTAGTCATATATACATAACCTACAATATGTCATAAAAATCTTTTAGAACTGACAAATATTTTACGAAATACAGCAACAAAGAATATAGGTTGTAAACGATACGTATTATGTACCTCTTACATATCTAACTATTGTTAAAAATGATGTAATTGGTTACTTACCGTTTGATATGCAATGTTTATATGCCGACGGGATAGGCGAATCACTAATACTCAGCCACTTAACCATACTTTTGCATTTAATTCATATCAACATCATGGTTGCAAAAAACATAAAATATGTCCGTATGAACTATAAACATCTTAAAAGCAGAGGCACAGGATTCAAGTTTCAATACGATGCGATCACGTGTCAATTGTCCGTTAGTAGTTTGTAAGTTTATCTCTCTTTATTACATGTACCTGATAGAAATTGTTCATCAACTTCTTACACCCCCAGGTGTAGATATTTCAAATATTGGGCAAAGGTGTCTTTACCAAATTCATTTTGGTAACAAAATGCAACTTTAACCAAATTAGGTGTTAATTTTAACACGCAAACTTTTTACCACTTACTTTTTTAGCTTTACACGCAGAAATTTTTTACTGTGTAGGTAAAATATGATTCATCATACAATTGCACAAAATTATAGTTTCCAATAATTATACACAGTCAATTATATTACCTACTAGGATTTATGTTATAAAACAAGTTTTAAACAAACTTTTACACGTGTTTCTAATAACTAAAAACCTATGCGCAGGTGCATGTGGTTGTAATTTTGGCACATTATTTGCTCGTAATAATATTGATCTAAAATTAATAAATATTCCTTGAACAAAAAATATTTTAACCGCAGCCAGGTAAGTAAAGTACAGTAAAAAGTGCCCATGAACATCATTCCTTTTTTCTTTGACGTTATAAGCTACATAGTTAGAATTTCTACTTGTTTTCTTTTTTTTTTTGATATATTTGAAGTTTACAAGAAGATATGCAACTGGAAATATACATAGATTTCGAGAAAATTGTATAGCAACCTTGAAAGACCCAATTATCATTTGAAGAAATGCTTTTAATGCAAATTCTGAAACTTTGGATGGAATTTTTGGGAAACTCTTAAACCAGAGAAATATTCGTGAATCCATCAAATAAGTTATAATTTATGATTACTCCTTAAGGTAGACTTCCGAGACACGCGGCAGACGGCAGACTGCAGCGGCAGACGGCAACTGCACATGTCTGGGCGGCAGACGACAATACTTTGCAGCATTGTTTTATATCGGCGCAGTTCCGACCTTTGCCGCGCGACAAGTTGTAACTCGTCATGACGCTGAGCGGCAGACAGCATACTTGTACAGGCACAGTATAGTCGCGTGCAGTTGGGCATTATGGACCGTTGCGCAGAGGAGGAGAGTGAAAAATTAATTAATTTAGTACGCCAGCACCCCCCATTGTTCGATTTAAAGACGTCAGGGTACAAAGATTACCAAGTAAGAGAAAATATTTGGCAAGAAATAGCTGGAGAATTAAATAAAATAAGTGAGCGTTTGTTTATTTAGAACTATTTTTTATTTAAATTTAGTGCGAAATTAGTTTATTGTTAACTTGTATATCAATTACTTCGTGCGTTGCACAACATTTTCTTGCCACGATAGCGCACCTTGTTGGGAACAAAAATAGTCTTTGAGCTTTTCTCGAACCCATAAGCCACCACTATTTGCAAAACCACTTGTACTCGCCATTCTCACCAAATTGATATTCGCCCTCTCTTCTTCATTCAAGGAATAGAACGTCCTTTCATTGCTTTCGAGATACGCGTCGCGCAAAATATTATGCAAGCAACATGCACTAACTATTAGATTATCACAAGTTTCTGGTGAAATTGCTATGGGTGTATAAAATACCCTGAAAACCTGGGATAACAACCCGAATGCGTTTTCTGCAACACGCCGAGCACGACATAATCTGTAGTTAAAAATCTCCTTTTGATGGTCTAATGCTGCCACTTTTCGAGAATATGGCTTCATCATGTATGTATCAAGAGCGAAAGCTTCGTCTCCAATCAAAAAGTGTGGTAAAATATCATCTGTACCAGGTAAATTTTTCGAATTAGGTAAATTGAAATTGTTGCTAGATATTTTTTTTCCCATTGCAGATTTTTTGAATATATTGCTATCGCCTTCTTTTCCATAAGATCCTACGTCGATTGCAATAAATTTGTAATTAGCATCTACTATTGCCAGCAATACGATGGAGAAATAATCTTTGTAATTAAAAAATAGTGATCCACTGTGGTGTGGTGATTTTATACGTACGTGCTTGCCATCAATACTACCAACACAATTAGGTATATTCCATTTTTCCCAGAAATCTTTTTCAATTATTTTAAAGTTATCTTTGCTTGGAGGAGGCATAGCAACCGGCACAAGTTTCTCTCGTATTAATTTCAATACTTGCTTTACGATTCTCGAAATATAACAGCTGGATATGCGATATGAAAATGCTAATGATGCAAAACTTTCCCCTGTAGCTATAAATCTAAAAGAAAACACAATAAATATTAAAAGAAGTATTGCATATTATTTAGCGTAACAATATTAGCAGTAACATATTTAAATTATAAGCGAGAGTTGTAAGAAGCAGTGGAAGAGTATACGAGACGGCTACGTTCGTTTTAAACGAAAAAATAAACTTCCCACCGGATCTGCGGCTCCAAAGAATAACCGTATTAAATGGGAAACCTATAAACTGTTGTCCTTCTTAGATTCTGTGGCACAAGAAAGATCAGGAATTAGTAATGTCGATGATTCCTCCCTAGACAAAGAATATACGCAAGATGTAAGTATTGAGGCTCCTGTATCAGAAGCGGAAACCCAGAGTACCCCCAATGCTCCAAAAGAAGAGGAAATTTTAGCAGAACCCGGAGGAAGAAAACACAAGTATAGTATCAGTAGAAACGATGACGGCCTACTTGCCTATCTGCGGGCAAGGGATGAATCACGGCAATGCCTTTTACAAGCTGTTGCCAAAAATAATTTCGACGACGAGCTAGGGATATTTGCCAACCATATTAAACAAGTATTGGACAGATTGCCATCTATATTGCGGATTAGGGCAAAACAAGAACTTTTCCAAGTTCTTAGTAGCTATGAGATTATGGCTGCCGACATTTCGCCATCAAGTACTTACGACTATCATACACTAACGCCTACCGTCTCAACGAATACCACTGGCACTTCAAATCAATATAGAGATTCATCACCAGATCAAGCAAATACACAGGAAACAGAAACCTTATCTTTACTGTCTTTAGTGTATTCATAATATCTATTTGCACCATTTGGGATAATTATCCCAAACACACAGATAAGTCATATTTTTATAGTAACTCTGATAATATATGCATTGCCTTACCTCAATGTCAGAAATAATTTTTCTTCAGGCGTTATAACATTTCTTGTAGTTTTAGGTTTGAGATCTTCATAAATAAAAGATAATAGAAAACTAAACTGCTTTTTATTCAACCGACAATATCCTCTGAATATTTTTTCATCCCCATTTAAGTGCCTTTTGATTAATGTTTCGTAAGAGCCTTCTTTGATTCTGCATTTATATATTGGCTGTACTGGTTTTCTTTTTTTCAAATATATGTGATGCATGAGGAGATCATCGTCTTCTTCTTCTTCTAATAAAACTTGTACTATATTCATGATTGGAACAAAATAACCGAAAATATGTGCGAAAAAGGTGCTTGCTGCAATGCAACTGCAGCTACGCTCGGAATGTGGGACAACGACGCGTGCCGCTCGGCGACAGTTGTCGCTATCGCGTGCCGTTGACGTTTGCCGTCTGCCGCGTGTCTCGGAAGTCTACCTTTATACTCCAATATGTGCATCCTGTTCGGATAAGAAAGTAGAATAACAGAATTTCGCTGATAAATCTGCTACATATGAAATATTGAGAATATCAATGTCGGTTTAGCGAAGATTTATGGATTCGTGATCGCTAAAAGAATCAAGCCGAAGAATTTGCAGTTATTTACGGAACCTAATTGAAAACAGTCTGCACATGTATGGCCATTTTTACATGTAAATGTATGAAAAAAAAGACGTATCGAGTCGAGGTTAAATGTCAACTGTCTGAAAACAAATTAATTGTGAAATAATAGTCAGTACTAAGCATTTGTATTGAATTATTATATGTGTATATATGCAATAATTATGATTCTGTTAGAACCTGACAAAAGAAATATCCAACCTAAATATATGAATAATAGGGAGATATATTTCGGAATTCTGGGTGCGGTGGCACTAGAGTTTTGTGCTTCTTTATTATTAGCTAATTTCACGTTATATGTTTTTGTACATACCTATAGTTTTCTCACTTATTGGTGACGGAAATAAAAGAATAAAGTTTTTGCTGGAGTATTGTTGGAAAAAAAAAACCTTTTTATAGGTTGTATCTTTCTGTTTATCTTTTTCAAGTGGTTCAGTCAACCCATTGCTTATTTATAGGTTATGCGCATAAGTCATGCGTGCGCAAACGAAGTTATGGATGATTCAAAAATTATTTCAAGTATTTTTAATCATTATAAAAATATGGGAGTTTTTATTTCTACTAAAACCTGTAGAAAGTCTTCAGGGGAAACATATTTAACAACTATGAGTACCTACTTCATGATCATATAGTTCAAGAATTTTCCTCTAATCAAAGCTATGAGTTTATTTTTACAAAGATGTACATAAATATCTTAGAGTATGATCGGAATAAGTGCCGTTAATGATTATGTTTAAAACGTTGTTTAATATGTCAGAGGCAATAAAAAATAAATATTGTAGAGCCCTCGTACAACAAAATATATATTATTTGGGCTTATCTAAAACTGTTGAGATGCATAGATGACCTTCATTTCAGGCAAGCCATCATTATACGCATTACTAAAAAAATATTTAAAGAATCTAAAAATCTTTCCTTAATGTATTAGCTAAGTTTTCTAGATTAAATGTGGCAATGAAACTAATTCGAAAATAAGGTTAAATTTTATTGAAATGAAATACTGCCATTGAAATAAATAGTTTTCCGTAGCTTAAATTATTTTATAAACATTTGATTTTGTTTTTAATATTTATAGGCATTTTATTCTGAAATCGCAATTTTTTTTGTAAAAAAAATGATTCCTTCTTTACTTAAAAATATAACTCAAAATAAAAAAAAAAAAAACAATTTAGCTTAATGCGAAAGAGCTAAAAATAATGAATATTAATAAATATTTGCCTTTGTAAAAGCTACACCATTTAACCAAATTCTACAATTCTAAAATTGCCAAGGTAAATATTTAAATATCATCTAATTGTAATATTTTTGTTTGAATTCTTACAGTTATCTATGCGTATGTATAGAAATACGATATCTTATCTTATTTGGAACATGAAATAATTATATTCTGAAAACATAATTGTAATTTTTGGTCCATATCTGTCTGTTAATGTACAATAAAATATATCATATCTACAGCTTAAGGACTAATTCAGTATACATATTGTAGTATCGCGACCGTCACCTACTACTTCTTGTATGGGTAATAATAATACAATTTCTTTTAACAATATATTCTCTAAATATTGGATGGAACATGTATAACTCTGACATTACTTACGTTCGTAGCGCCATCTATCTTATCTAAATATACTACACATATTATATGCAGATGGTCGAACGACTTCAACAAACTAAATTACAAGGTTTTTGGTAGGTTATGGTAGTTCTGCTGGAATAAAAAATATATCGTACCTAGTTGGAAGATTTTCATTTGGGTGTCGAGAAAAATCAATGCATCTCATTAAATATAGTAAGGTTATGGTAGTTCTGCTGGAATAAAAAATATATCGTACCTACTGGCAAGATTTTCATTTGGGTGTCGAGAAAAATGAATGCATCTCATTAAATATAAGTTGCCACGTATTTCGAACAAACAGGTACCAAAAAATCTTATTTTATAGAAAACATTAATTTTAAATAAATACGCTAAAACACTGTTGTGTTTTATTGATTTAAATTTTTGATTTTTTAACAAATAAATCTAAGATTTACTACTTTGAACATATTATCTAAAGAATCTGTAGTAATATTTTCAATTGACGTCAATAAATAATTTAATAAATACTTGGATACCTTAAACAATAAACTGAAGTGTCATCCCGCGTTTTTCGTACCGTCAAGATGGCGTTAGCTAATTTCACAGATATTTTAAGGTCTTTCTTATCAGTCACGCAATCTTGTCGCTTTTGTTTATTCTTAGGTTATGTTTTATATCCAATATCGATGAGTAAAGGCACCACAGTGCAGTTGGCGCATCAGAATGTTTTGTTTTATTGGTTATGTTTAATGTTTACACGTGTATTAGACGTGCATCAAACAGTACAGTACGAATGACAAATGGACGACAAAAGTTCATAAATATGAATATATTACATATATAATTTATAACTAATCTGAGGTCTTTCTTGATAGATACCAACTTCAACACTTTATCAGGATGGTTACATCGTCAACACGTTGTACAACTGTACACCTAGTTAGTCAGTGATCATCGAGCTCTCGCAAACGGTGAGAAAACGGCAACAATATCATATCGACCGCAAGTAAATCCGTAACCTCATAGTTATCAGCAAACTTACTGACGTTAAACAATTAATAATATTCTTAAAATACTCTGAAATTCCTCTCCATCATCCCTTTATCTGAAATATGAGCACGTTGTGGTAATGTGGTATAAAATGTGTAATCAAGATAAATTTTGACAACTCATTAATTGTTATTCGGACTACTATTGCAGAAGACCGGTGCAGCAAATGATTCGAAATTAAACTTGAGAGTAGATAACATATTAATACGGCTTGAGCAAAGGTTTATACAGATGACACATTTTGAACAGACTCTTTACGTCACCCAAGAAACTACCGGTAATCTACCGCGTGCGGTTTACAGATTTCTTTTATCACGGCGTAGCAGCACTAGCCACAAGGATGCTATGTTTGTGGAGGTTAGTTCTGTTGGGTGCTAAAAGTGGCATAAGTAGGTAGTATTATCTATGCATAAAACTTCTATCGGGCTAAGAGGAATCAGAGGTTTCCTAAAATGACAATAAAACAAACATTGACATTCTTCTAGATAATAAATCGGCATCGTTTTATAAACAACGTTCAGCTAGCAACTGAATATGGTAGTAAACACGTGCTGATAAGCAGTTTATTATTTGGTAATCGGTAATATTCAAGATTAATGAGTAGCTATTTATTTTAAGCACAAATAAATTCTTATTTTTTTTTGTAAAAAAAAACAGCTATTACTGGAGCAGTCTCTATTGATTATACAAAACTGAAGCATTTTTACTTTTTAAAGTAACACCTACGTTATTATCTTTATGTATTTGTATTGCACGAACAAAATCTTAATTATGTGTGTATGTAAACAGCCAAGTATTTAAACTTGCATATTTACAACACCATTGGGTTTTAAACGGTCGATCTAGTAATAGAACAAACAAGAAATGCCAAAATATTTATTATTCGGTAAAATCAATACCAATTAATAATAAAGTAAACATTTCTCTGTTGATTAGCGTTTTATAATTTTAAGGTTTCTATGAACTTGCACAGATAACCTATACGGAATCCTCTGGCTTTTCGAAATAATCACAGTCCCTCTTAAAGGCTATCGAGATGACCTTTCATTGAGATTAATAAGTATAAAAAGAAAATTTTCTGACTCAATCATCGAAACGCTGTTGAAATTTAACGATGAAATTTGAATGTAACTATAATTACGCGTTTTAATGGTGCCGTTTGCCCCATCAGTATATTGTCTGTAAATGTGTGGTATGCCGTAGCCAGCATGGGTGGCACCCCCAAAATTAATAAAAAAAATTGATAAACGTCATTAATAAATTAAGTTCAATTCAATACTGAATCGGTCAAGACATTCCAATCCTTTTGAAGTTCAGCGCTCATGGTGAGTCCTGCATCAGTGGCCAACTCACCGGTCATTCGTTTTTTTTTTTTTATAAATTTGTCTTTCTCGTGGAATGTTGTAGTCCTCCGATGTTTTCGCAGCAAGATCTACTGCCTCTTCTACAGTATGACTCTGTTTTTCTTCAATATAAAGACAAAGTGCTTCAATCTTTATAGCTAATTGATCAACAGTTAAACCTTTACTTTGCAATGCAGTCTAAACACAATTTATTTCCCTTCCTTTAAAACTCGCTTTTCTATAAAACACGAAACAAACAAGATTGTTGAGTCTTTTCTTTGCTGTGTGTAAGAACCACTTACCAGAGGTTATTGGACGCAGGAAAAAAAATGTCAAAATTGTCTACTAATCTGAAAAATGTCACACAAAATACATTTTGTGCAAATAAGTGTTGGCCACATAAATTAATTGAATAACTTATACAACCAGCAACAATTGCTGTGTTGTGTTTTGCTTTAATAATAGCTACGAAAATAAAAACAATAGACACAGTGTAAATAATGTTTGTTTGCCCAATTTCACTCTGCATCTTTTAAAACTTTTCTTTTCTGATCAAATAAATAAGGAAGAGTTGTTCTTCCATCCCAATAACTTTCATGTCTCCACTAATTCCTTGGTAGGTGCCCATACATTATTATCACTTGTTAGCAGCACTTATTATGTCATTCAGATTTGTGCGTACTCGCTTCTGCGAAGTCCCATCTACAGAAATGCTGATATGTCGTTGACTTACATTATTTTCTGAAGCATTTTCGATGGTAGCATATATATATTCACATTCCTCTACCGTTGTGGCTTTTATTACCACTTGTTTGTATTTGAAATACATCGAATTTATTAAAATACGTCGTTTTGGGGACGATCCAAGATTTTACATCAGGTGGTGGGGATATTAATAATTCACGCTCCGAATTTTCCGTTTTGTGAACTTTATTGTTTTATATACTTATCTGTGATTTTATTAACTCGTTGAAAACGGGGTATGTGATAGTACAAGCACTGTTACCGATTTTTTTGAAAATATAGATAAATTATAATTAAAATTTTGATAAATTATAACGAAATGAATAAGAAATATCAAAAAATTTACAATAGTGTGTACAATAAGTGTACATACACTCCCACAATTAGTAATTAATAGTAACAATAACTTAAAAATATCCATTATGTAGAATTTGAATGAATTTCGATTCATTAGATGAGGTACGATTAACAGTTATCCACTGCTGTTAAGTGTGTTGCCGATATACACTTTTGAGACGTAAGTACATTTCCATGATGAATAAATCTGTGACATTTATCAATAAATTAAATATTTTGCTGGGATAATTTTAATTATCTTAAATGCAAAATAAACAGCTATAAAATAGAAATTTAAGTATAAAGGAAAAGAAATAAATTCATTTAATTTTTGCCTGGTTTTCTTGTGGCACCAAAACTACATATTTAAGGTTAGAATACAAATTTTAATACTACTTCTAATAACAGCAACGAAAACAATAATATATAAGTACGTACTTAATTTAGAAATTAATAATAATTTTATTTAATTATACAAGCGATTTTGTGACAATAAAGGGCATTTGTTGTATTAATAAAAAAAAAACTACACGTGTGAAACAGAGTTTCTTATTTCTTGCTGGTTAACTAATCCCAACATATTTTAATAATAAAATAAATCCTAAATATCAAAGTTGGATAAATTTAAAAACAACAAATCAATATGAATCTGCAATCATGTTAACAATTATATATAATGTAGATTAAGAAAACAAAAAAAGAGTAGCATCCTACCAGTATCATTCTGTTCCGCTACTGAAGCATTAACGATTACGGACGCCTCGCTGGTATTCAATACCACCAACACCTGTTCCTCACCCATAATCCTGTGATTCAGTTGAGCAAAGGTCACGGAAGCATCGACGTCAGGAGAGAGACTTTTTTTGATCGCAAACCGAACTTAACTTCTTTGCGCATATCACAACCGTCCGCGTACGGTACCCATTTTAATTGACCCCGTTGGATTCTCGTATGTTGCGACGCAAACCAATTTAATTCGATGTCACACACTGCTCGTCGCGTTTTGCTGCTGGAGTTAAAAGAAATGACCTTAAAAATTATTGTCGTTGATTAGAACTGTAGAAGTGGCGTTATTTACCCGGATAGAGTAACTGCGCACGCATTTCCAACTTTACATAAAAAAAAAAATTCTTGACAACACACACATTACTTTTATCTGCATATGATATCGAATGCTATCGGGTCAGAGAAGTCGAAACTTCTATTGGTTCTTTATTGAAGAAATATCAACTGAAATGATATTTACACTATTCTGGCGGTCAGATTTTACTTCAAACAAGGAAATGTTGAAGTATTTAAAGAACAAGGCTTTTACTAATATGATTAAAATTCATACACATTTCTGAAAGAAGATTTTAAATCAAAAGGGTGATTTTTAAAGGAATATAGTGAAATATCGCAAACATTAATAGAAACACTATTTTATATTATTTGAATTTGTTTTATCTGCAATGTTCACGTTGGATATGTATTTATAAGGATAGCAATTTCAATTTTTAATAAAAATTATTGTACCAGGCACCAGGCATGCTACTAGCGCCATCTCTATTGGTAATTACAGCCCGCGACATTATGCTATTATAGTTGCCTATATTGGTGTGATTGTGACAGCGCCTTATTCCAGTAACTGGCGCGGCATATGATCAATATATAAAATTACCAGAAACTTGTGTTTACTCCGTTACTGATGTGGTTATTTTGTTGGTTTCGTTCGTGTGTCGAAGGTCGTGGATAAAAACGACGAATTCGGCGTGTTAATAAATATGTTATTCCGTTTAACGAGTGAACGTGCTAATACAACTTTTTAAGTGTTTCGTTATTCTCGGTAAAAATCATAAATGTTATTTTTCGAATCGAGGAATTACAAAATCAACAATTTCATTTAATATTCGCTTTACTGCACGCCTGCACCGACTGACGTTTGACAAAATTGGTTAGGTTCGTAGCCACTTTGCACCTCATTAAAAGTCAAAAGATTATAATATGCCGGTGGTTTTCTTGGACCGTATCCCATTGCCGACTCTAAAGGCATATACCTGTGTCAGTGTCGTCGCTCTAAGTGCGTGTGTTTATGTGGCTGTGCAAACGATCAAAGATCCGAATTGGAACGGTGTCCAGGATGATCAGGCTCAAAAGTATGATACCTTGTCTCTGGGTCAGCTGGTGTATCAAATCTTTTCTGTTATGATAAGGGAACCAATATCAGTATGGGTACGTATGGTTTTCCTTTTAACAAATTGTCTAAAAAAGTTAGGTTAGAATGTACCATTAATTTGTTGAACATGAGAATTTTACTAAGGTATAGGTTGTACATTTTAAAGCTATTTGACTGTATTAGGTAAATTAGTATATATCTCCGAATGGAAAAGAAATTACAATAAATGTTTGATAAAACGCATTTAATAATACTTTTTAATATCGTATTATGGTGAATGAGAAGGGTGGAGAATGGAATATTTTTTACTACTACGTATATGATTGAGTAACGTGCTCATTATTTGTAACTAAAAGCATGTGACAGGGGTAAATCTTACAGTTGAATGGGCTTTTCTACATTTTACTTATAACTTCATTTTCATACGTGGATCTTCTTACAAATTAATATACCTTCTTATTTGCTCCTTTCTATTATTTGAACAATTCCTAAATCAGGTTTTAAATCTTTATTAAGTAAAATTGTCTTTTCTTACTTTTGAGATAAACATGATGATTGTTTCGGGTAATGTGCCTAAGATAGGTAGGGTGATTTTTACCTGGAATTATATTTTTTGTCTGGTATTTTAGTTTAAGTAGGTATGTACTTTCAAGAAACGGCGTCTGTTTTATAATTTGTGTTAAAGATTCGTTGGTTATTGTGATTGTATACCCACATACAAAAACAGTATATGTCATTATGATAACGTTCTTTTAGTAAACGATTTAGGCTATTTTAACGTCTTTCTATGAGAATTATCTTAAAGTTGAGCAATTATATTATTAGAATCTCAGTATAAAGCACTATTAAAAAGTAATTATTTTTATTAATTAATGAAGAGGGAATGTTTGCCTCAAAAAATATGTTGATTTATATGTTTTGACATGCCTCGTTATCATGAGCAGGTGCACAATTTTTATCTTTTAACATATTCAGAAATTATATTCTGTGAGAAAAACAAATTTTATAAAACATCATGTAATAAGTAGTAAAATATATAAAAATTCAAATTTGCATTATGTATTACGAAAATTCCGCCATTTATTTAATTTTGTTTTATGTCCCACTGCACAATAATAAGTACAAGCGGATTGCAAATTCGTTGTTGCGATTGTGTAAGTCAAGGTCAAATATTTTTAACATTTTATAGATAGTGTCCCGTGGCCTAAGCCAATTTTTAATAATATTTTTGTGTACTTAACGCTTATTAAGTAAATACCGGGTGAGAATGCGAAGTGGATAAACTCCGTAACTTCGTTATTATTTCAGATAAAAATTTAAATTTTGGAGGGCTTATAGTAGATCACGTTGTGAGTTGTTGCAATAACTTTGTAGTTACCTCCGGTTTGACCGGAAGCGTTCCCAACATTTGATTTTTATATAAGACGGAGATTTTTCTTTTAATTTAAAAAAGGCATTTATAATTTTTTAAAATTGTTTATTAACCAAACGCTCCTTAACCCAATTGCTTCTTTCCCGGGGAAATGAAATTCAATTTCCTGGAGGTTCTTAAAATAAGTTTAGTATGTCTGTTCAACCCATAGGAAAATATCCTAAATCAGTGCCTGTCAGCACATGATTTTTGAGAAATTGGTGACACTGGCGTAACGACTCTTTAAGAAATAATGAAAATATTCATTTATATGTATGTATATGTAAATGTTTATGTACAAAACATGTCCGAGGCCTACGTGGCCTGTTCAACGTTTAAACAAATACAGCTTTATACACGATCAGATTGTTTATTTCCTTGAATATTGTAACAATCTAACTGATTAATGTTGTACCTGCATGTAAACAAATTAAATAACATGTTAGATTCAATGAAGTCCGTTTTAATTTATTTATATAATTTAAACTGGTCAGTTCTTGAACTTTAAAAGTCTAGGTCATTCTTGTCTACAAATTACATATTAACTATGTCGAAAAAACGCGAATCTTTCATCCTTTATATTCATATTATTTTTAATTCAAGTTACAGAAATTTATTCAAAGTTTAAATTCGATAAAATGAAAAAAAAGTAATCTATTATAGTTTTTCTAGGAATCGTATTTTTTTATAAAAAAAATTCTATTACGAATAAATTGAACACCCAGGATTGATAATAAACGTTTGTTAAAATTCTTACACTTGTATAAATTAGTACTTTTTTCTGTAATGTTACAATTACTTTTCATATAAACGCCGTCAAATATTACCGAGTGCTACAAGTAAATGATATACATATGTATGTCAATACCGTCAATACCTACACAAAAAAACGAGACAGCTTTGTTTTGGCAGTGTAAAACAAACGAAAATCAGCAGCTAAATGTCAGTTATTTATTTGAAGCTGTCATCAGTCATTAATCTTTGCTTTTGTTAATTGTATTTTCTGACGTTAAAAATTAAAATATTAAATTGTATAACCTCATATTACTTTGTGTGTCAGAAGTGCCAAAAGCCTGAATGTAATTAATGGCTATTTGATATAATTTTTGTCCTGGTTTTTTATGTTAGCGATGGTGTGTATATTTTTCCCAAATTAAAATAACTTAAATTGTATAAGATACCTAGAAATTGCGCAAGAAGTTTGTTAATATGAAATCTCTAACAATAAAGAAACGAATGTTGAATAATCCGCCGAAGTTTTTAGAAATTAATTGATTGCTATCGAAAATGAAGCTGGAAAAAAGGTACAAGACTGAACTAGACGATTTTACTACGCAATTTATAATATCTATTTATATAATTCAGTTAATAAATGGATATGAAATTTGTTTTTACTTTTAATATAATTGATTTAGTAAAATACAATTTGCTTGATAATAAATAATATCAACTACATATAGGAACAGTGGTCGAAATATTTTCATCGATAAAGTTTTTAAGGAATCCCTGTAATGCCGCAGTTGGTGCATAGCATATAAAACTAGGACACGTAACTGCAGAGAGAAGATTATTTGCAACTGCAAAGGCTTAACATTCATACGTATAAAGACGGGCTTTGGCTAGGCTTCACCGATATCCTTACATGTTATTCCTTTTTTTTTACATCGCGTTAAAAATTCGGTTACATACATTACATATTCGAGGAAAGTGTAATGACTAAATCTAAAATAAACTCCTGACGTATTTTTGTTTTTTTATGTGTTAGTCGATTGGACTGCTCTACATTTATGCGTAAATATTTGAATTTAAAATGAACATATACACATTAGAACAGTTGCCACTAAATTATTTTTATCTGGCATAGAATGTGTACATGACTACATCAAATATTTCATTAAAATATCTATTAAAATCGAAGCTATAGTTAGCTTATATTGCAGATATATATACCCATAATTTCTTTAACGTTATTAGATTAGTTTGTTTTATAGGTTTCATACTTATAACAGTCAGAAACCTGCAACTTTTATTTCTCATCGTGTTGATAAAGTGTGGAATTATTCAGATGATGATGTGTATATCTGACGTGGTTAATGTAAATTAGGTCAAGTGGGTAGAAAAAATATATTCATTATTGAAGGAATTGCGTGGTATGAAACATGTATCGATTTACATCGATGCCATGACGTTCAAACCGCCACTATTTTATATTATTTATATTTAATGCATTAACAGTTGAAATGTTTGTTTTCCCAAAATATCGCCAGAAAAAATTTGTTTTCAAGCAATTGTTTCTTACAGGCGTCCCTTAATGCAAATCTTTTAATCAGCTATTGTACCTACATGTATTTTGCCGTAGAATCTTTGAGGAATAAATATACGATTTAGGAAAAACCATTCGAGGAAACGAAAATTCGTATCTGCCTGTGGGAAATAATGCGGTATCATGATAGCAAATTATAAAGTATGGCTAGTTACTTTACTAAATTTCTATTTCATTCTTACGTATTATCATATCAACTATACTTATTATATTTTGGAATACATAATATTTGATGTGGAAAACAGTTTGTATTGTATAGAATAATGTGTAAATTTTTATCTGGTAATTTAGATTAAGATATTTATTAATTAACACTATTCCAGAAAAGGTTGGTATGTATATCAAAGCTAGTCTAGCACTAAAAATAATCTGCATAGCAATGGTGCAATATCTTCCATTGCTTGTTGTAGTTCAACTGGGGGAATCTTATTCGAACCATGAGATTGGTAGAGATTAAAAAAGGCGATAGTCCAAACTCTGTCGTATGTATTCCATTTTTAGCCAACGCCCTCTAGAGAGGGACCTCTGGATATTTGCAGTTTCAAGATTAACTTTTTTTGGATCTGAATACGTCTTTCCAGTATTTGTGCAATCTGTTGCTAGAAATTTGTGCAGTCTTGCTCTTTCAGTCTCTACGTCTTCACTTCACACCATTTCCTCAGTTATTCCTTCTTAGTTATATTCAGAGACTGTTTAACCACCTTAATAGCCTTACCTGAGGGCACTATGCATGACACGAGTTTATTATAGCTTCTTGTAAGTGTTCCGAAGGTATTTCAATATCAAGTGGTTTCTTAATATCTGGTTTGACTGACTGGTTCGAAATTATTTCCCAGCTCCTGTCTGTATTTATGCCAAGAAGGCATTTGCTTCATCAACGAATGTGATTTTCAGTAAAAGGGGACTTCGGATACATACCACTTCATATCTTCTGAACAAAAATTGCGTCAAAAAAAAGCTTGAAAAAGCTTGGCGGTATTGGCTGAGGACAAAGATATGTTTTTAAAAATGGTAACGGCTAATAAGACTTGGGCGTATCGATGGGAACCAACGATGAAACAGGAACCTATGAAATGGTTTATAAGGGTTCTCCGCTATAAAAAGAGCAATAAACACTGTTTTCTTTATAAAACCCGATGGCTCCTGGTATCTATCCTGCCAACTTCAATCTCAATGGTAGTCCATTGACATAATACTTATGCTTGAGCTGTTCCAGCCCAATAAACTTCTTATTATTTTATTTATATAACCATATATAATTGATATGACCATTGACACGTTTCGGAATTTTTCATAGCAGGTAGAGAGTTTATTGAGTTATTATTTGTTTCAATTTAAATGCCCTGTATATAGACTTTTATAATGTCGACATTTTAATAAAATCTAATTTTATGTTCGTCTCATTACTAATATAAAACTATTCTGATCTTTGTTTCAGACGATGATAAACATGGCCTTTTGTTGGCTGATTCTGTTGGGACGCTGTATCCAGAGGTTCGTTTTCGGCGAACTGAGGGTGTCCGAACAACAGCACCTAAAAGACAAATTTTGGAACTTCGTCTTCTACAAGTTTATTTTCGTCTTTGGCGTCATTAACGTCCAATATATCGACGAAGTACTGCTCTGGTGCTCCTGGTTCGCCCTACTCGGCTTTTTACACCTCCTGTCGCAATTGAGTAAAGATAGATTTGAATACGTAAGTACAAATCAGTTTGGGGTAGGACAACTTAAAAATGTTTAAAAGATGTGATGTTTTATTAACGTAAATATGAAAATGAAGGGTAGTGACATATATCTAGCCGGTTTAAGGAGAATTCATAGTTAAACGTTGCATCTTTACTGTATAAAATATTCATAGTCCATTCGTGGTTCAATTAATTTTTTTTTTAGTTATCATTTTCACCTACCACGCCAATATGGAGTCACGTGAAACTTCTGGGATTATTGGCGTGTATATTTGCATTGTCTGGTTTCCTATTCCTGGTATCTGCTTTCGTGGGATTCTTTGGAGGATTCAACACGTACGCCTTCATGACGGCAGAGGTAAAAAAAATAATAATCACATTAAAAAAGCATTTTTAAGCAATGACTTAGGAATGTAGGCAGTTTTAAAAAGATAATTAGAAATATTTCATTCACTCACACATTTTCTTTGATAATTCTAGGTGGTCTTACTCAGCATACGGACACTGCAAATCATTTTAAAATACAGCCTGCATTTATACGATATGCGTCAAGAAGGTACCGGTGCGGTAACCCCACACGACGCCACCAAGATATGGGAAAAACGCGGACCAGTAATTTATTATATTGAACTCGGATACGAACTCACAGCTCTAGTCATCGATTTTATACACCACCTCCACATGTTACTGTGGAGCAACATATTCTTGTCGA
Source organism: Cetonia aurata (assembly GCA_949128085.1). Taxonomy (NCBI): domain Eukaryota; kingdom Metazoa; phylum Arthropoda; class Insecta; order Coleoptera; family Scarabaeidae; genus Cetonia; species Cetonia aurata. The sequence goes on along the minus strand of OX421883.1, from coordinate 64,545,260 downwards.
TGGCGAGCTTAGTGATATGCATGCAGCTTAGGTATCTGTTCCAAGAGATCCAGGAGAGATACAAGAAGCACAGAAATTACGTGCTAGTTAGGAATCATCTCGAACAGAAGTACGACAAAAAAATAATCATTCCTCCGATGGCCAGTCGCCAATTTTCTTTTTTTGCAGTTATCCCATGGCTTCCCCTGAAGAGTTGGCGGAGAATTCTGATAATTGCGCCATCTGTTGGGAGAAAATGGAATCGGCGAGGAAATTGCCGTGTGCGCACTTGTTCCATAAGTGAGAAGCTATAATTTGGTTGTACAATCGAGTTTTTTTTTTTAAATCCGTGTTATTGCAGTGCTTGTCTGCAATCGTGGTTGGAACAGCACACCTCGTGTCCGACTTGTCGGACAACGTTGAGCATTCATTCGTCTATGACATCTCCAACGAACACTTCGGATATACCGGAAGCTATTCAACCGGCTAGGAGACAACTGAATCATTTCTTTCACTTCGATGGTATGTTGAAGCTCTCTATATAATTTCGCAAAACGAAATTTGGCCACTTCCCGAAATTAATCGGTTTTGTGTCGCAAAAACAAAATCTGCTGATAATATTAATCGCTTCAGTTTAAAAAATAGTATTAATCCGGTTTTATCTGTAAAATGCTGATAATATTTATGTGATTGATGTCAAGGACACTAGAAGGTGCAATTTCTTCAAATAGAATCTTAAAGAGGATTTGGCACAAATCGAAAAAAGTTGCTATAGAATTTCAAGTTTTATTGCATTTAAACCAGAGGCTCCCAAACTTTTTTTTCTCATAGACCACTTTGAAAGTTTTGCTGGTTCAGGTGGACCCCCTGCAGCTACATTTCTAAAAAAACTCCCCATTCGGAGTGGTAAAAATAAAAAGAAAAATAGTATATTTCCTTGTGTTGTATTTATTCAAATATGTAATTATTATTGTTATCATATTACATTGTAATAAGATAACAGTCGTAATATAATTAAAATTAAATATTAATAACGTAACGTAACTTCTACAATGACAATCACAAAATAGTCATAATTTTAGTGGGAGCGATGTACTTGATGGATTGGCAGCAAATTATCAATATTTGGCTTCAGTTTTGTTAGGAATAACCGCAAATCTCCCCGTTCTGTGATATTTAATCGGCTCCTTTTTTTTTGTTAAAAGGTTTGTAACGACACTAAAACTTTTCTCGACAAGATATGATGAGGGAAACGCTATCAAAAGCTTTCTCGCAATTCCCCACAGCCCAGGATATTTTTCGGGTATTTCTGCCTGTAGCCAAAATGTTTGATACCCTCTTTTAAATTTCACCTTCAGTTCCTCATTAATGCTAAGCTCGAGTAGCTCCTCTTGTAATATCACATTCTCCACTTCTGTTTCATCAAGTGGATTTATGATCCATGGTGGTATTTCCGTCGTCAGAAAATCTTCAAATCTGATTTTAAAGTCATCATGCGGGGCAATTAAATGTTGAAGGTATGTGTGAATATCCTCATCAAGGCATTCTACCTGTGACAAGTTTGGAAACTGGGAAAATTCGCGCCGACTAATATTTTGCTTCATAAATTTGAATTTTCCAAGAAAAACTGAAATTACACCCTTTGTTTTTATTAAATTGAGGCTGTCCCCTTGTAAGTTAATATCACTAAATTTTTTGAACAAATCTGTCAAATACGCGAAGTCTGCTTTCAAATTGATCAGGTTTTCTTTTAAATCTGAATCTTTACTTTCCAGAAACTCGACACGTTGTACTGAATATGGAATATGCAAGTTTTTACAAGTAACAGTCGCTGAGCTTCTTAAAATATTATCTGCCTACATTGATAGGTGAACTCAAGCCAACATTTTAGTTCTTCACTATCGGAACCAGATAAATGTTCGTGGACCCCCGCTTACGAATTGTGAACCCTCATTTTTTTGTCACGCTAACGTAGACCCCCGTCGAGTCTCCCGTGGACCCCTGGGGGTCCACCTGGACCACTTTGGGAATCACTGGTTTAAACAAGCACATGCTAGTAAAAATTCTTTTAAGCAAAAAACTAAAGTGAAAATGTTTTTAAATGTAAATCAAGTAGAAAAAGTAAGCCGTATTAACTAGCTCCCTCGATAAACTTCATGAAATGCATTAGTTTTTTTTGGGCCAAAACGAAAATTGACCAGCACGCAATGGTTTTCCAACTAAACCGTCACTATATTGCATTTTTTTTTGTATGATATTAATATATATCGTTGCACTATCTTTTAAGGATCAAGATATGTTTCCTGGCTTCCGAGCTTCTCCGTGGAAGTAACGCACGCCCAACTGTTGAGGTCGGACGCAACCGCGACGAATTCTCAATTGGACGCGAACGCAAGACAGGTAAAGTAACGGCCGAAATTACTATCGCCGAAAAAAATACAATCCGCTGTGTTTAGGTGCAGCAGTTGTTTCCGCACATACCCCTCTCGATTATCTTGGAAGATCTACGAATCACCAGATCTGTCGAGTTAACGGTTGAGAGTATCATCGAAGGCCGGTTACAAGCGCCGCCTATGTACAGAGAGCCAGAACCGCTCCCCCAGCCGAATATAAGCAGCAACGCGTTGCTGCAAACGTTATCCGAGCCCGGTACGTCGTCTCCGCAGCAATTGAAAAATTGGGAAGATATGAATTCGGAGAGCATGGATACGTAAGTTTATTTTATTTAGTAATAATACTAGAAATTCCGGACTGTTCACCCAGCCAGTTAATCTGTTGTTGGATGACGGATTACGCCCCATTCAGCAGAGCGGCTAAACCGCACCAGTCTCCACTAATCCCCGTCTACAGCTGTGAGCGGTTTGGGATCGTCGATACACCCTGTAGATTCATTTTTCTTAATTCTTTTTTTTTTTCAAATGCGTCTCACTTTAAAAAAGGCGTCTCGCTGTCGCTACACTTAACTTTACGCGTCAAGTTAAAAAATAATTGCAATTTCTGAATATTTCTTTTCATTTTTTCAAACGCGCCTCTTTTTAAAGCAGACTCGACGCTGCGTGTCTCGCTGTCGTTACACTCGACGTTACGCGTTAAGTTAAAAAAAAAAGAAATTGCAATTTCTTAATTTTTAAGTTTTTCTTAATTCCTGTGTTTCAATTTTTCTTCTTTTTTTTTCAAACGCGCCTTTCTAAAAAACACTCGACGTTACGCGTCACGTTAAAAAATTTGTAATTTCTTAATTTTTAAATTTTTCTTCATTTTTGTTTGTCTTCAATTTTTCTTTTTTTTTCAAACGCGCCTCTCTTTAAAAAAGACTCGACGCTGCGCGTCTCGCTATCGTTACACTGGACGTTACGCTTCAAGTTAAAAAAAAATTGCAATTTCTTAATTTTTAAGTTTTTCTTAAATTTTGTGTTTTATTTCTTTTTTTTTTTCAAACGCGCCTCTCTAAAAAAGACTCGGGCGCTGCGCGTCTCGCTGTCGTTACACTCGACGTTACGCGTCACGTTAAAAAGATTTGTGATTTCTTAATTTTTAAATTTTTCCTTAATTTTTGTTTGTTTTCAACTTTTCCTTTTTTTTCAAACGCGCCTCTCTAAAAAAGACTCGACGCTGGGCGTCTCGCTGTTAACATTAAAAAAAATTGCAATTTCTTAATTTGTAAATTTTTCTTAATTTTTGTTTTTCCTTTTTCAATTTCTTTTTTTTTTATTCAAACGTGCCTCTTTAAAAAAAGACTCGACTCTTTTACACCTGTGTGTAAAACTTTTTGGGTACCGTTATTTGCTGGTATGTACTGCAATTGCATAACAAGCATTGTAGGAAAATAACTTTCCCAAGAAGAATTTCCGAATGTAACTCGCCTGAAAAGAATTATTTGCATTCCTAGGTCATTTTTCATAAAACTCTCCGATAATGTGAACAATAATTTCATTGCATAAGTGGTTACCACACTCTCTAGTTTTCTCACTCTCAAGTTTTCCTATTTCTGATATTAAATGAATACCTTTATATCTTCAGAGAGGAGACTAGCAGTTTCGCTGGACGTTTTTCGAAGTCGCCAGTTGAAAGAGAACGAATGCTACATAGACGTAAAGAGCATATGATACAGCTCGCAAGGAAAAAATACATAGAGAAGCAAAAAAGTGCCATTTCACAACAAGAGGAATTCGTAAGTTGAAGTAACAAGGAAGATTGATTTTATCAAATTGATGATGCTGTTTTTTTTTTCAAACAAAAAGAAAACAAAACAGAACTGTATGCAAAAGCGTCAAATAAAATTACGTTGTAACATCCAATCCTATAATAACATTGCATAATCTTATTTTGGAATGATTCAGCCTATTTTCACGGAACGTTCAATAGAGATTTATATTTAGAGAACGTGATATTTTTGCATAAGAAATAAAAATGATCACATGTTGCATTATTTACTTAACGAAACCTTTAATTGTGGTTCCTCCTGTATATATATTTTGTATTTTTAAAATAGCGGTCATCCAACGATTGTTTTATTTCGATAGTTTATTAATGCTTGTTGTTATAATGTTGTATTGTTAATTAATGTTTATTATCATTTTTTGTTATTTAGTATATTGAAGTTATCGGTATCTTTATAAACACATCTTCAATGCAAGCTTTCGTCGCATTTCCTATTGGTACAATATTTGTATTGTTGCAAATTCGCTATTAGTTTCGATAATATAATCAGATGTAGTGGAGTATTCGAAGCACTAATTTCAGACACACCCCAAGTCATAACTAACCACTTTAGGTGTATTAAAAAAAAATAATGATTTCTTAAATCCGGTGAATACCAAATTTGTCAAAAAAGGACAAAAAATATCATATGGTCATCAAATAATAATGTAATTCCCCGATTTGTTTTTTGTCCTTTTATAGGGCATTCTAAGATTCTCCAAAAGTTATAAAGTTCTTTATTTCTTTTCACAAAATATAATACTCCATTTTCTTCCCTAAAACTTTAACATTAATATTCAGTTAATGGCAGGATTTACTGGCAAATCAGTAATGGTCACCTGTGGTGATCTTAATAGGAAAATATTAAGTAGGTCTTCATCAATAGCGTGAATGAACAAATCATAATTATAATCAAAGAACAACCAATCAGAAACACGCGACTACCAATGGTATTCCAGTATTTCGTACAGCATTTTCACACTGTTTATTCAACAATGTAAATTCTTCTTCTCATATTATATTTAGTGGTTTTTATCGTACGTTGCGTCTAACGTTTTCAATTTCGCTTTTTTGCGCTTTTGAAAACTTAGCTTTAGTTAAAAATCCTTGAATATATTTCTTGGCCACCAGAACACCTTTGCTATACTTTCAGCAATGAGTAACAGATGGTTTGAAATATTGAACGTTATTTTGAAGAAACTTAAGTTATGAATTAATTTTACTTAGTATTGAGAAATTTTATTTAAAATATGAATTAATTTTGGTTCTACAGTAAATGGCTGCTAAGAAGATTTGTGTTTTTATTGCATTATCCATTGCGCAAGTTAAACATGCCAAAAAATTGGTTAGTTAGGGTGTTTCCGAAAAGCGATTCACTTAGAAAATCCTCTTGTACAACTTCAATATCGTGTCTAGCAGAATTTTATTCGCGAAGCAAAAGACTGAGTTTTTGGCGAATTGCAATTATTTATTGTCACATTAACGTAGTCATGAAATTGTGTTCTTGCAAAACTGTTATATTTGATTTTATTACGTCTATACAGTGTGAGTCGTTAAGAATGGGAAATCTAGGAATAGGAGGGCATAAAACATGAGGATTTAGCGCAACATGCCTTATACAAATATTGTTGGTTTAAGACATACAGGATGTTCAAGTTAATAATTTCATTTCTTATTCTAAATTTCTCAATAATTCAGCAAGTTTTCATAGAATCAACGTGAAAATTGGTATGACTACGTTTTTCAGCATGTTGAATAGGATCTTGTCCTCGCTTTTACCGTTGCTGATAGAGGGCGCTAGTTACACCTTGCTGAATAGGTAAATCAAAGCTTATCCTTTTTGGGTATGCAGAATCATATAGACCGAATAGAAAATTTGAAAATTTCCCCATTCTTAACGACTCGCACTGTATATACAGCCGATATATTTTTTCTAAACTTCGCTTCCGCTTATATTAAAAGATAGTTATCGTGGAAATTCCGAAATATATTTCGAGTTGTATGTGAAAAAATATTACTTTATTAAGACACAACCTAAGTCTAATATTGTGTCCCATGTTATAACACACAATAGATACTATTCGTCCAATGGTTCTTTACCCATGACATCATAAATTTTGTACATCTGAATCAAGTCATTACTTTATACTCAAGTACTACACTACAGTATTATATGGGTGATATTTCTAACCTATTGACAATTTTAAATGTCAAAAGATTCTGTTTACCTGAATTTTATAAAATTATAATCGGCCCACAACAAGCACATATTCTTACCGAGTTCAATTTAGAGATATTTGTTCGAGAGCAAGAATGAATACTGTAAAAATCTGTAAAAAAAACCGAACTGTGAGTGGAAATAATGTTTCGATTTAAGGCCTCGCACCTTATTAGAAAAGTGATTTAATTACTAGTGCTTACTATATTATTTAACTATCATCTTATATACAAATACAATTAGACACATACTTATAGAACAATCTCTATTTTATTTTCAACACAATTGCTTGTGTGCTCTAAGAAAAGCATAAAATAGAAAATTCAAAAATCTAAAATATATATTTACAAATGTAAGCGACTTATTTTAAGAATTTAATCAGATTCTTCTGTTCCCGAATCAGAATCTTCACCAACATTGATAATGACAGACGCAACATCTACTTCTGCTAGAAAGTGTTATCTGGCGTACAATTTCTGAATTAGCTCATTTATGTGTTGTACGCAATTGCTCCACACATTACCATCCCAACACTATATCCATATCTGCCGATATATGTATTATAATATGTTTTAGCCCTTGTCCAAATCAGTTCAGTAGCATTAACGTCATTAATAACCTCAAAAAGCTTAATGACAGATCCATAGACAAAACTTCGACAGAACAATGCAAGATGGTGTACTGATTTTGATTAGCGCCGTACAAGTTAAGTTTAAGAATAGATTATTTGGCTGTATTCTATCTCTTTTCTATTTGAATGACGTGCAATATTAGTACTTCGATTGCTTGAACCAACGACTAGAAGACGAACGTTTCAATTTGAATTTGCTTTCTCTCTCTTGTATTAAACGGAAATTGTACGAAATGCATTGAATAACATATGAGTATTATTGCTATATAAATCAATTACGCGTGGGTAAAGATCCGTTGGAGTAATAGTATATTATATTCCATAATAACTATGTGTAAATATGTATGTATTATTTTTTGTATATTAGTTAAAAAATTATTGATAATTATTTTTAAGTTAAGAACTTATATTATAGCGTTTACTGCAGTGCATCCGTCTTTATATAACTTCATTATTTCATGTGATTAAATTTTGTAATATTTTACTTAGATGCTCAGAAAGTGGAGTACGGAATTCTTGATTTGATGACAAAAGAAAAACATCAATAGCAAGTTCTTACATATTTTGTTTGAATTAAACCATATATTTTTATGATTTACTTTTTAATGAATGCGACATGTTATAAAAAAATTATATATATATTATAAAACGCTCATGTGTTGAATAGAAAATATATATATATATATATAAATACAGAGATTCCTCAGGCATGAAGTATTATATTGAATAACAGCTATAAAAATTAATTTCACTTCCTATTGACTAAAATCTCGATGAAAATAAAAAAAAAATCGAAACCAAACTGCGTAGATATATATATATATTTCGATATAGGAAATATGTAATTGCCATGCAATTAATGTACTCCGTGTGCCACAGAAAAACGAGCTCAGGCAAGTAATAATTTAATGTGGTGGTACTTAGGTCTGTACTTTTAACAATTACCCCTGAACCCAAGATACATGTTGTGCTTAGAAATGCTGATAATAAATAAATCAATATTCTTAAATGATGGATTTGTTTTATTTTCTTCTGCCGATCTCCAATATCAAAACCATTTTAGATGCCGTGATCATCATGTGCAGTAATCTGGACTTTGTTGAAAAACCCAGCGGCATGAACTATCTTTAGGTTTATCTTCGTTTTTTTTTTTCTAACAAATTTTCGGATAGGAAGTGCTGAGATCAAGTTGCGTGAAAAGATGATGAAAGGAAACATCAAATTATTACTACAACATTTTATTATGAAATATTTTATATAACAAAGAAATAATAAAGAGACTAGAATTGAATTTCTTAAAGTAAGTATAAAAAGATATTTACACAAAACAGAAACTAACATCAGAATATAGTCATCATGCAGTATTGACACTTTAAGCATATCTTTCGCCGTGGTCAGATTTTAGAAGCATAATTGATTGTATAGGTAGCGTTGTTCGATGTTTGATACAACAGTGATGTTTATCTATGTAATATTGATATTCCCCGATCGAAATCACTGCGAATTCTGCCTCTTTACCAGGTCATTGGAAACAGAGATGGCAAATAAGATCATCTCGGTTAGTACAATCATGCCCGGTTGCACCGACAGCGGTTCGAATCCACCGTTCGTCAATCTCAGATTTTTTCGTGAAACCAAGATTTTTCTCTAACCGTTGCACCGACCTAAACAACCGAGGATTGACAAACCTTGGAATGTTCGACTATAGTCGATAAAATCTGTTTGCTGATTGGTGAAATCATTTTGGGCGCCAAATCTGTCAAAAGTAGATACTAACGTACTAATCTTAACCTGATCTTAACGTTTGCTATCACATGAGTAAAAGTGAAGTTACATCACATTCAAATCACGTTATATATAATTTCATTAAAAAAAATTAAATATCCCACGCGATATTTTTTTGTTTATTGGAAATGCCATCCGTTTTTTTATTTTCAATAATATTCTTGTACTTGATGCAGATATTTATTAGGGCATCCTTTTCGGCTTCAGTATAACGAATACTTTTAACAAAATCCATTTTCTCTCTTATATCTGAATTACACAAAGCACAACTAGAAACTGAAGTAAATGTATACTCGTGACTCTGCATTGGAAATCTCACAAACAGTTGTACCATGCATAATAATTTAGGGGCTCAATTAAAAACAGATGTTTTACTGGACTTTTAAAATCACACCTAACATCGCAAAAGGATTGACCGCATGCTTGGATTATACTTGTTTTTCTGCTCACTGGCAAAATATATTTATGCATAATCACGAAAATAGATTTCTATCCCTATGCGAAAGGTTCGAACTTATTTTGCAATTTAGACAATATGGGAATATACATTTATGTATAAGTACGAAAAATACATTCCTATGGGGTTAAATTGATTCCAATTTGGTTATATATATATATTTATACGGAGACGATTTCGTCTCCTAACTATTTATCGGTCGATAAATACATCCCAGTTCCATATATATTTATATATATATTATGTCACATGCTGTCACAGCAATAACTTAACATACACGACGTTCGTTAGATAAATATTATGAAGATAGTCGCTATGAAAAAATCTAAGATTATTCACATAAACGATGGATTTCCTAGGGTTGGATTTTGACACCTCATAAACTAAGATTGTTAGGGTCCGGCGGTCGGTGCAACGCTCTCGGGAACCACTACCTGTTACAACCCAAGATTATTCGTCGGTGCAACCGGGCATCAGATGTAACTCCTAAGCGATTTGACTGATCTGCAGATATACTCAAATGTATTAGACACCTATATTTTTTGCGAATAATCACAGTAAAGTGAGTTCAAAATAAAACTCTTAATTAGTACAATTTAAATGCGTTATAAATAGTATTTTAATGAAGAATCTTAATAATTTGTCGCATTTCTAAGATTTTAATACAGTTGCAATACTTTTTTCAGTGCGTAAAAAACTGACGTGTCAGAAACGTGAACATGCATAAAAATTTAATAGATCTAGAAAAAGTATCTATAAAAACTGTTGTAAAATCATAAAAACGAACGCCTAAACACTTAAATCAACTGCCACAGATGTAATGCCAAAACACGAAATTAATGGTAAATCATAGAGAGTTTCGTATTAAAACAAAACAATAATGATTTTATCATTTATCAAAGGACAAAATTTATTTACAATAATTCAATGTCAATTTATACAACATGTTATATGTTAGTTACATGTAACTCGAAAAGCTCGGTTTGTAAATAAATCGAAATGCCGTTAAGTTTTATCTTTATTATTATTGTGACCAAAAAAAACTAAGCAAAACATCTATCAAAATGAATTATTTTTAATTGTGCTTATTCTCTCATTCAAATTTGAATTTAGCCCAGAAAAGCATTTATCTCCGACAGCGCTCGGACCGAGTCGTACAATTTAAACGTAAAATTGCCACTCTCAATTCTCGGGGTGCATTGCGCGAAGAAAACTTGCGAACACAAACTTCAAAGATGCCGACAGTTGTTGCGACTACTGTATAATACTACACTGTGATATTGCCCTCACTCAACGTGATGAAGATCAGACGAACAACTTCATTCATAAATATGGAAAGTATCAATACTGCATTATTTATACACTGTGATTTCACATCATATTCAATGTGTATAGGTACACAAGGTATAGTTGTATGCATACAGCGCGTCCGAAAAGTTTGTAAACGCTGGAATTCGGTGTTTTAAATCGTTGTTGTGAGGTTTAGCAACATAGACATTATTTTTTAAGCAACCCTACCAGAAGTAATTAACTGGCGTTAAATAATGAAGCTTTGCTTGCCATTCGGTGGACCATCAATGTCGTGAACGTGTCATCAAGATATCAACTGACACCGCTTATAGGCCTTATACGCCACACGTAAACCAAACATATTTTGTATGGATGATACACGTTTCTGCCTTGACTGGGGTGTATGCATAAGTGTTTTCCGGTTTTTTGTGGTAAAATAAACACAAAAATTTTGAGTTTATTCGAAATATTAGCCTTCGGCTTCTACACACTTAGCCCATCTTTCAGGTAAATTATGAATACCTTGCCAGAAAAATGGTTTGTCTTTTGCGGCAAACCATTCGTCAAGCCACTTTCCAACATCCTCGAAATCGCTGAAGTGCTGCTCTGCGAGCGCGTGCCCCATTGATGCGAAGAGGTGATAGTCTGATGGCGCCAGGTCAGGGGAGTACGGCGGATGCGAAAGGATGTCCCATCCAAGCGATTTCGAACTGTCTTTTACTAGTTTTGCTGTGTGAGACGGCGCATTGTCGTGTAACAAAATCACTTTGCCATGTCTCCTGGCCCATTCCGATCGTTTTTCGATCAATGCGTGATTTAAATTAATCATTTGTTGGCGATAGCGTTGTGCGTTAACGGTTTCTCCGGGCTTCAAGAGTTCATAATAAATAATACCGATCTGGTCCCACCAGACACAAAGCATGGTCTTCTTGCCGCAGCGATTTGGCCTTGGTGTTGAAGGGCCAGGTGCTAGCCACGATTTTCTTCGCTTCGCGTTTTCAAAATGCTTCTGCCAATTGCTGTTGAGTTTGAGTAGGGTGATCGTCCGGTAACGCCTGCAATTGCTCGTCTTCGCACTTTTGTGGTCTACCAGAGCGCGCACCGTCTTTCACATTAAAATCGCCACTTTTAAATTGTCGAAACCATGTCTCACATGTCCTAATCGATGGAGCGTGTTCACCACAAGTTTCTACCAGCAAACGATGACTTTCCACTGCCTTTTTCTTTTGATGAAATAGAAAAAGCAAAGCGTGCCGCAAATGTTCTTTTTCAGGCACAAACAAAACAACTATACAACAGAGATGCTATCAATTGGCAGACTCAACTTGTATGTGTTTTTGTAGGTTATTGTCATGCAAATAAACTGACGTGGTGTCGAATTTATGCGTGGCGTATTGTTCGGTGGTGCCATGTTAATTGAGTTTAGTATCTCCATAAAGGACGATCACTCTGAACTATTTTACAGCTAAATCGAGAGAGAGAGAGACGTGTGCTAAAGTGATTCACTTCAGTGACAAGAGAAGCAGGTAGGATGGGGCAGGTAAAGGGTAAACCAATCACGTTGCTTCCTACTATCGCATTAACATTGTTTCTCTGTATGTACCCACCTCAATTGAATATATCTTTTTTGTTATTATATATTATTTTTATTAATTTATACTCTTATTCTTATCAGATGTTCCAAGTAACATAAGCTAATACTAAATGTAACTCATTATTTAAATTATATCAAAAATTAAGTACACAATAAGCTTCTATATGTACTGCAATAATGTATTAAGCGTTTTTTTTTAATGTTTTTATACAAGGCAAAATTTTTTTATTTATTAAGTAGGTATATAGAAATTAAAATATCAATTTGTAAATAAAAAACAAATTCATGTTAGAGGGATGTTATTGAAAAAATAAAACCAGTTTCATTAAAATTAACTTGATTTTCTCTTTCAGTGTTTCGAAACTTTTTGTTCGCCCTGTATGTAATACGTACAATTGCCTAGACTGCATGCAACTGTTTACATTTTTTGTTATTGTTCTCTAAGAAAATTTTATGGCTTAGAATAGTCTGTTTTTATTACTTTTAGAAGATGTAAAAAAATTTATATTATCAATAAAATTTTCTAAGAAATCAGTAATAAAAAAGTTTTTTTTTACTGCATACTATCTTTGGCACACATTGTATATTTTATAGTACTTCAATGGAAATGTATTTTTAAATGGGATGTATTGGCTATAACTAACACCGTTCGCTCTTTATACCTAAATTTAAATCACTGAAGTATGCATGAGACATAGCATCATCTGCAGACATCCTCTGTGTGGGATTACAAACCAGTAATTTTTGCAACAGATCTCGACCTCTGTTTCCCAACTTTGGTACTACCTAGGGATGAATAACAGATTGCTTTAAAATTAATTAAATTTTAAAGTAACATTAAAAAAGTCATTTAGTTCAAAACAATCTTTTGTATGTAGAATGAAAATTTTTGAAAAAGGTCCTAACATAAAACCGAAACATAAAAAATCAAGAAACTCGATGAATAAATAAAATATTTATCCAAAATATTGATCGAGTTTTTATTTATTTCTTCATTCTTTAAAATTAATAAAGTTGTTTTAATTTTTTACCTGTGATAAGCTCATATTTGGCTGATATAACGGGAAAGGCTTATAATCTGGTAAAGTTGACATTCCGCTCCATGTTTCCTCTGTCGGTGTACCTAATAATTTAAATATCCTCCTTAATTGGTCATCGACATCTGAACCAGGGAAGAGAGGCCGACCTAAAGATTTCTTTTCTATACACTGTAAAATTAAGCGCACTTAAAGCACAAACTGTACTACCTGCATTTGCTAATTCAGCAAATATACACCCAGCTGACCACATATCGATAGATGTCGTATAAAGTTTTGCTCCAAATAACACATCCGGCGGTCTATACCATAAAGTCACGACTTCCGCCGAATAACATTTAACTGGAATTCCGAAAGCCCTGGCCAATCCAAAATCCGCCAACTTTAATTCACCGTTCTTATTAATCAATAAATTTTGAGGTTTCAAGTCTCTATGTAGTACATTGTGAGAGTGACAGAATGCGAGACCGCGTAATAATTGATACATAAAAGATTTTACGACATCGAGATCAATATCGCCACTTAGACTATCGAAATATTTCTTCAGATCCTGATCGCAATGCTCGAATACCAGCGTTAATTTCTTATCACTGTGTAGTACATCGTATAAGCGCACGATGTTTTTGTGTTTTAGCTCTTTTAATAAGCAGATTTCTCGTAAAGCCGAGGATGGGACTCCTTCATCGTCGTCATCGAGTCTCACACGTTTTAAAGCGACGATTTCGTGGCTTTCTCTGTTTTTAGCTTTAAATACTGTGCCATATGTGCCTTCACCGATTTTCTCTAATTTTTCATATTTTTGCATAATGGAATACTGTTTCTTTTGAATATACTAATTTTTATGTAATTGAAGTAAAATGCACAATATATAAAAGCTACTTACATTAGGTGTTACTATACAGATGATAAAATATCACACAATTACTGTATCTCAGAATATTGAACGTTAATTGCCAAGAATTATTAAGAAATTCAATATTTATCTTTTTATTTATGTACTTAGGTTATGTCTGAAACAAATATGCAAAAATGTATTTCGAGAAAACAGATACTCTATATGTGGTTTGAAAATAAAAGTAAATCAACCGCAAATTCTATGAAACGAGTATAAAAGTATAAATAGTTTTAATTTAAATTACTTGCCAGCACTTTGTGATAATCAAATCTGCAAATTAATATATTTGAAGATACCGAAAATTAAATCTTTTCTTAACTTTTTATTATTTATAGGTGATACTTTTGCTTTAGTATTTATATTTACGCTACCGCTTCTACTTCGAATTGATTTGACGTATCAAAAAATAACCAAGACACAAGACATTTCACGTATGCATGTCAAAATCATATGGTGGGTTTATTATTGCAAATTATTCAACTTAATCTTTTTAATTATTTATAATACATACACGATTTCCCCAAATTTTATTTTGCTAATATGCTATAGATCTTTAATAAGTTTTTGTGTAAGTATTTCAAATAATCACACGCTCCATCTATACGTCACTTTAGATATTAACTAATCCAATAGTTTCTTCTTCTTCTAAAAGATGTCAGCATCTAATACTCAATTTATATATTTTTATTTTTGTGTATTGATTATTTATTAATAGATTGTTTAGAACAGTAGTGAAAAGTATACAAATTAAAATTCATACATATATTTTTACGACATTATTTTAATGTAGTTTAAATGCAGAAATTTTAAATATAGTCTAAAACGGTTGTAGCTGGGGCTTCTTCACCCATCTGATTTTCATTTGGGTTAATTTTAGCTGAATTGATAGAAGCTGACATTTCGGCATTACTTGAATTGTGGTCATCAGTCATCACAGTTGGCTCGACTCTATTTTTCATATTCATTCTTTAAAACCATGAATTTTTCCAAGATTAAATATAATCTTGATAACGTCAGTACAAGAATTGGGAAAATATATAATCTGGCTTAAGGGAAGTGCGTATTAGTTCCTAAACTTTATTTGTCGTTTTCAGAAACGAAGAGAATATTTTATATAGATTTTTGAAATTTCTATTACTTTATATCTCTTGGTATCACATGTCTGAATAACACTTTTTTTGTATTAAGATATTTGAAAATATTACCACTGTCTTTAGTTGGTTGGATGTAGGGTGCTCGGGAAATTTTATGAGGTACTTACATAAATTGATATTGCATACACCCTCAATCTTTTCAAAAAAGGGAAACGGAAGCTATGTCCTAATATAGATACAAGTAAAATTAGCCGATACTATGCCCGCGTGATCTATAATATAATTCAACACAAATCGTGTTGTCCAGTTCGAGGAGAAAGAGCTATGCAAGTCCCGTTAGCGTGCGATCGACAACTACTTTTCTGGGTTCTGGGGTAGCCAAAAGAAGTACACAACTTATAATGTTGTATGTTCTTAGATAGGTGGTATTCCACTCCGGTGAATTCAAATAGTCTACGGATCGTTGCCTTCGAATCCGACCGTCTTGGCTTACATATTTTGTACCGTAATGTTCGGAACCTAACGCAACAAACTATAGCTATACTTTTATTCGTGTTATTCGTAAGAGTTGATTGTTTTCGAAAGTGTAGAAAAATAGAGTTGTGTTCTTTATCGAAATTTCATTTGATAAGTGCTGCAGTTTATTGGGTAAATTTCATTTATATAATATGAAGATGAAGTGGCTTCCGATAATCGTTTATGTAAGTATACATATAACGGAAATAATCTTTTAAATTTTCAAATATTAAATATAATGAATTGTATTTGGATGTTATTTTTATGATATAATTAAACTATAATAGCAGCTACTAACAAAAACAGCAGCTTGTTATGGTAGGTTAATGAACAAGTGTTTTTTTTTTCTTAAATATGAGCACACAAACTCTTGAAATAGCTTCATTTCACAAACTGGTACAAATGGTACATCTTAATTGAGTTAATTATCTAATCTTTCTATCTTGTAACCACTGAATACTGTTCGAAAATGAGCAAATAAAATTAAATAAGGATAAAAACTCATATTCTCTAAGTGAAATTAGAATTTTCGGCAAATCCTTTTTGGTAACATAAAAATTAAAGTATGAAATTTCCCATTTTGGATTCTCCAATACTCAAATTTAAATTGCCCGCATTTGTTGTTAGTAACTTAAATAATATTAATATTAAAGGTGTTGAACAGAACTATGAATTTAATATAATGACTCCACAATTCAACGATGCAGTTATTAAAAAAATTGCAAAAAATTTAAATATTGTTAAATTAAATTAATGAATTTACTAAAAAAATAATTACCAATTTTTCTAGTCAGTTCTTTTGCTCAAATCGCTTTATTGCATCTATGTAGTCCACTTTTTGCTTAGATTTAAATAGGTTTGTTGTAAAAGAATATCTGGAGATTGTATAGTGTTGATATATGAGTATAATCATCTCCCATAAGCTTTGCACGTTAAACTTGGAAATAGCTTTATTATAAAAAAGCTAAATGAATATAAAAAATACACATATATATGTATGTACATTTAGTAAACAAATTAACTACAACAAGTGACTATTACTGCTAAATAAAGACTTAGATTTTAATAGCACTAATTGTAAGTTTGTATTCTCATACACTTACTAACATAATATTCATCAAACTAATATAACCTCAGCTAAGCAGTATATGTATATAGTTAAATAGCTATTTTCTTTTTTATATTATCATACTCTTGTGTTTCAATTTTTCAATTCGTCCTTGTTTATGCTAAGTTTTTTTTTTTATATAAAGAGCTCTCTGTTTTTTGGTATTGAGTAAACTTTTAATTGGATTAATTTGAAATTAATGGAATTGGTCGCATGTCACAAGCGGCCTAGTAAAATATCACATATTATTAAGTTCAATGTAATCCGTTTGGTATATAAGTATGTGTTCAATATGTCACTTTATATGCATATCATGTTTTTAGTCAGCAATTACGCTTTATATATGTACGATGCAATTCAATATAGTCATAAACCTTCACTTTAATTATTTTGGACATACGAAGATTACACTTTGGAATATATATCAGAAAGAAGAATTTTTGTTCATATTAGTCGGGATAGTTTGAATCTGCCGCCGTAAGTTTTAGGGAAGTTTACATGTTTAAAGCGGGTGTAGGATCATGGCTGGTGACTCGTTATCATTGGGTGCAATCAGCGCTGCTCAGCGGCTTGACCAAGCACCTATAAGCTGAATGTCAGCAAAGCGCAAATCCCTGAACGGCCCGATGTTTTCAACTTTAGCCAGAGATATTTATAGATAAAACGATAAAACTACAGGTTAACATATAGTATATGAAGTAATCCTGGACTCATTCAAAGTCGGTTTACTCTGTTTGGTATAGACACGTCTTGACAACAATGCATGTCTTTCCTTGTCTAGAAGCTGAAAATGATCGTATTGGTAGAAATCTTACCGCCAAACAGCAGTTTAAAAATGTATCAGTTCAATACGAGGAAGTATAAAGAGAACAACAGGCATATCTTGAAAATAAATGCATAGCTGAATAATGTGCAATAAATAATAATTTTGCATTGTTTAGTTAATTGATATATTAATATCTATCACATTTGGTAGGATAGTTTACTAATTTAGTAATGAAACAAATATGTAATTATACATCATAATATCGCTATTTTATTACGCGTTTACAGGCCTGTAGCCAGAGACTGAGTAGAGTCAGGGCAAATCCAAATTTGTATTAATGCATACTTATATATTTTGAGTAGAAATTGACTTTTTAACACCGTTTGACACTTTATTTGGTTAACCAGTCAGGGCAAAAAAGTTCCAGTCAGGGCAATGCCCGGACCAGCCCTGTGCTGGCTACGGGCCTGCGCGTTTACGTTGTCTCTTTTAGGTTAGAAGTTAGTGGAGCATTGGAAGCAACTCGCACAAGAAACAACACTTGGCACAGACATACGTTTGTTTTTGTTATATTATTTTAATAATATTCTTTAGAGAAGAGAAACATATACTTTCAATATTGTGTTGAACTAACTAAAAGAGATGTAATTATAAACGTATTTCTAACATGTGTTGCAGAACGTATCCAAATTTATATACAATCAATTAATCTAGTCATAAATATCTTCGTTTACTACATTTGAAAAGAACAAAGTTTAGGAGATATTTATAATTTGGTATTTAGACTAACTATCTTGTTTATTTCAAATTATCAATTAATTTTAAGAACATTTTGTGCAAAAGTAAGCAATATCAATATCTGACTAGCATCTGCCGTTGACAGTTGAAACTTGAAACACGTCTTATAAATATAGAAAGTAGGTTATATTTTTGTACAAAATGGCAAGATAAGAAAAATTTTAGTTTTAGATTTTATAAGAAATAATAGCGATATGTAATACACAGGTAGTTTTCAGACTGTTAAATTTATTGAATAACGACATATCTTGTTCTAAATGCCGCCTATATGACAGTTAAAAATCTTTGATTATTTATTATGTAGTTACAGAATACAGAACAACCTAAGTTTCTATATTAAATATTTTTCCCTCATGTGACTTAATAAAAAGTACAGAAAGGACAGAGAACGTTTTATATGAAACATTTTTTAAACTATTTCTTAAATGTTGTACAGCGGGAAATTCAAACGGTTATTTAGATTAGAGTAGCAATGTATACATTACATTACCTATGTAAATTATGTTTATTATTAGTTAAATTATTCTTAATTATTTAACATGCTTAATTTAATGCTTCATTGTATATTCCGTGAACTATTTAATAGTATTTGTCTTTCAATTGTGTAATATATACATGCGTATAGTTATTGCCGACAAAACAAGAAGTGTTATAAATATTTTATTGTGGGATTAGCGCGAAAAATCTAAATTGATACATTTGCTGTGTAATATTATTATTATAGCATTTTGAAAGATCTGTATGTATAATTGAGTGTTGCTATTTTTGTTGTTCCCTAATTGGCACATTTTTAAAGCGTTATTAACGCAACTTAATAGATGCTGACAGACATATGCACATTATTGAAATCACACACTTTCTAAGGTGCGAAGTAGACGTGTATACATAAGTAAAGTATATGAATTAAGTTGCGCAAACAGGCGTGTTGCTAATATTTAGATGATATGCACAATTTAAAAGTCTAGCGCTATATATTGATGATTAATTTTCGACATTAGTAATTAAAGTTGCCAGTCTGATGCGATCTATTCAATAAATCGTATCTTAAGAAAGCTCTCTCAATGAAATATGGTACTCAAGCATATACTTAAATGTTGAATAATGTTATATAACATATAATATCATTTGAATAAATGCTTTTAATAACCCAATAAATTTCAACGCTGAAGCATGAAGTTATCTACGATTTTCTATTACATTTAATAGTTATTATAATACTTTTATGTTGAAGTTATGAATAATGGGAAAATTAAATTCGTTTGTTAGAGTAGGTAATCAAAACACCAATATGACAAATAAATTAAGTCTGAAAAAAAAAATCGTTTCAATATAAAAATTGTCGAACTGCTCATATATTCTCTTTCATTACTGTAATTAGAAATAGGAGAAAAGTACATAAAGTGCAACAATTTGAAACTAACGAATATAATTTGTAACAAGATGACGAAATAAATAGCAATTTACATACATTTTATGTTTTCCAGTCAAGCTTATTTGCACACATGTGCGCTCACTGTTTATATTATATTTTATTTGATTTTTGATGCTTCTTTTAATTATGTCATAAATTATCATTGTTATTATTATGATGCTAATTGTCATTGCTTATTGCTTTTATACAACATGAAGGATTGTAAACAATCAAGATTGCTTTTCCAAATTAATTATCTAACCTCAGCTGCATTTATTACGTCTATTATCCCATCTTTGTTTATGCATCTACGTCTGATAAACTGGCTACTGGAAAATTATGTTAATTACAATCTGAATTAATTGCTAACCGCAAAATCCGCAATCTATTGAGAACCCTTTCTGGGTAGATTACTGTAACAGGCATATAGAGCGTGAAGGAAGCATTATACCAATACAAATAAATCATTGCCCAATTAGTGTCTTCAAGCGCAGATTTAAACTATATACATTTCCGTATTGGAATTACCGGTTAATGTTTCTATTGAATGTTATCAATAAACGCCAAAATCAAAGCCAACGTCTACAAATGTTACCAAAGTTAGATCTTTGCTTCCACCTCTATTTGTTGTTTTTTTATTACATAAAAATATTTTGCATGCTACAGAGTGGCCCAAAAGTAGGAATAAAGCATATTACACGATTATTTTAAATGGAACAGCCCTGTATCTTATGAATTTTCTGTTAATTTCTCGCCTTGACATATCAAAGTCAAACAGATGAAGAAAGACACAAATCAGTAAAAATAAAATACTTTTGGTTGCACAGTCTCTTTATTCGCACACAGAATTACCTTCTGGTTATGGTGGTTGAGTTTTTGCAAGTTGAATATTTTTCGCAATACTTTCCATTAATAAAATTTTTATTTGGCTATATAGTGTACATATAGATATTCGAAATTCTATAAAATTGTAGTGCGATTAAATTTTAATTTTGCGCCATTATTTTTAGTGGTATAAATAATTTCTACCTAATATCTTCCATGCAGCATATATACAAATTTCCTTTCACATATATTTCCAGTTCAAAGCCACAATTATCATTTACGTCATTTAATACTCTTGACACTAAATAATAAATGTTATTTCTTCAAACTAGGTGAAGCGGTACAGGAACCGTTTTATTCAATAAATATAACTGTTATGCAGACAGTCTGTTGGCACCACTTGGTGGTTATGAAACGGTTTTATGCAGTAGTATGGTTATAAGCAGTTAATGAAGTAAATTATACGATTATAAGATGCATTCAAATCCCAAGTACCTAGTAGGTATGTGTTTAGATTGATACAAGTGGAGTTTGAAAAGGTAAATGCAATGAAATTTCATTATACTTCCGTATTTCGTGAACCGGAAAATTATGTTTACGTAACGAACTAACGGCAATGAATAATGAGAATAAAACTAAAGGGGAAGTAGGAAATTGTATATAAAAGCAGAGAAATCACCTGAGTTGCCATTAGGTGGGAATATTTTTATTGTAATGTTATGTTGCCGAAGAAGCCAGTCGAAATTACTTTGGGAAGGTAACCTATAAAATGCAAAATTAAAGTGAAACATCATGTAAATTTCTAGTCGTGTTTAACGTTGTTGGGTTGCAATACTGTCTAGATTTACAAATAAAAGCAAATGCCTAAAATATAAATACTTGTCTTGTGAATCAATAATCTGCAATTTATCTTACGACTAATATTTCGAGAAAAGACCGTGAAATTCAAACTTGGTACATAAGTAATCATCAACAATAAATTTATACAACATATATTTGTACCTAGAATTCGCAATGGTTATAGAATTAAATTTATTAACTCGTCTAAATGTTAGTGTAAATGTCACTAATGTGTATTAGCGCACAAAACATGCTTTGTCTAGATCTGTATATATGGAATCGGATGAAATGCATCAACTGTTACAAACACTCTGTTCCAAAAGCTAATTTGATAAAATGCAAAAGTCATTAGAGTTCGGTGAAAGTGAATGTGCCAAGACTGTTATTTCGTCTTCAAGAGGAAATGACGCACTTAGCAGTAAAAAAAAAAAACTCGCGGTGCTATTCAAATGGTAAGGTAATTGCACTATAAAAAATTGTAGGTAAATTTGGTGCCCAATTAAGCTCACATTCATTCTGTGGAATGACTATTAGAGGTTTGTCCGTTGGACTGCACTTATTAGTGTTAATATTTCGTTTTTTATAATGAACAAATCTTAGGAATGGTCTGATGCAGCCTAGCACCGACTTTATTTTAGTGATAAAATGAAAGTACATTTTGAAACAAATTTGACCACTTTTAACGTTGCATTGACATATCTGAATTTCTTACTTTATTGGTTATGTTTACTGTCAAAAATAATACTAAATACGAATGAGAAACCAGAGGGCGATGACAGATTATAAACCACGGAATGAAATACGAACTAGTTTTTAACTAATCTAGGAACTTTTTGATAATTATTTCGGATTGATCGATTGATAAGAGTATAAAAAGTTCTCAGCTCATAACAACTTTTACAAATCCAAGAAGGACAGCTACTTCACACGAATTATATCTAATAGAAAGGTTAATCAAAGAAATTGCACAAGAAAAGAATAGTTGCATCTTTTCAAATTTAAAATACGGATGTTTAGTACTTCAATACCTAACTGCTACAGAAAGAATCTGTAATAATGAAATCTCATAAGTGTTACAAACTTAATTTAACTATAAGATATTTATCATGTTTTATTCTTTTTTAAGTAACAATAAAATAGCAGAGTCAAATTATAAATTCTCCTATAGCATGGCCTTAACTATACTTACACAACACAAAGGTTGAACGTATGGTCAGTGTTGTGAATAATGTGATCATTTCCTACGCAAGGAACACTAACCTATAAAACGAACTTCCTTATACTTGTAAGTTATAACATAACATAATGCCTTGCTGCCACACAAACCAATGTTTCTATGTCTGAGCTCATTTAACACAGAATAATTTGCTATGCAGATGAGTTTACACCAACAAAATTTCTACGAATGTTAACAAAATACATATTGCTTTCTACGACACAGTTATGTTGTGGTTATGTCGCACAAGCACTGACTCATTTATTTTTGTGTAGACCAACTAGTTTTATGAAGTTAATTATTCTAATAATTATAACTAATTTCATTTTTTATATCATAAGTAAATACCAAATTTCATGCTTCGTTTAAATATAATGAATTTTGTATGTTTTGCCTTTTACGAAAAAACATACTAGGTAGGTATATTATAATAAATACATTTCAATTACAACGTAATAACAGCATATTTATTTCACTTATTCTACAAAACTTAATGGTTTGATCTTGACATCCTGTCTTATATGGAACAATGACTAAATAAAAACGCGTTCGCCGTAAAAATCAGGTTTATATACACACTGTCATGGGGAATTATTTCCTGGAAGTTCACTAGTTTAATGTCGTGTTACATGATCTAAGATCACACGTCTAGAAAATAGGAATCAGGTTAATGGAATTTAAACATCACCTCGCTCGAGTCTACCAGATCTTTTTAGTTCTAGATAATTTGCTTGAAATTATTGTGTAATGTCTTATAGGGGAAAGTCGCTCATTTTTTTTTACCTTTTCTCTTATAGCAACCTATAATAGAACGATACCACGTAGTTATGTGTATTACAACACTGTTATTATTATCATATTATGTA
This sequence comes from Cetonia aurata, assembly GCA_949128085.1. Lineage (NCBI taxonomy): Eukaryota > Metazoa > Arthropoda > Insecta > Coleoptera > Scarabaeidae > Cetonia > Cetonia aurata. The sequence continues at coordinate 64,521,734 of OX421883.1, read as the reverse complement.
TTTCTGAGTTTATTTTTCGATTTTCGAAGCGGCGATTCTTAAAATATATACTTCTGCTAATTCTCGGTGGTTTATTTTGAAGGCGCATGTGACACTGTATACTTATGCAAATCGGTGTCAACATTGAAGAATTTTCGTACCGTTAGCTTCAACATAACTGTGCACGGATATCACTTATTTTATCAGATAGTTTGGATATAGTTAAGTTACCTGAATTTATTATTATATATATATTATTATTTTATATTATATAGCGTACGTGATAATCGTGCTTTTCTGCCTATAACATAAGTTATTGTGTTGCCTCTCAATTGTCAAAACGGGATCTAGGTTGTGCCACTGGACCTATTCCTCTTATTAACGGCTAATTAACTGTCAACAAAAAAGGCATAAAACAGTTATAAAAAAAGTAGGAAAAATTAGTTACCTATACGGTTTTCTCATGACAAAACAAAACTACGTACTTTGTTAATAAAATACGTACGACAGACGCTGTAACTATTCGTTTCTTAATCTTTCATACTCTCTTCAGGGCTGCCAACCCCTACCGAACACAAGAATTAACCTATACCTAACATTGCTAATTTAACACTATGTTAGGTATCATTCATATGTTGTGCCATACTCGATAATTTGAGTTTCCCACAGCAATAATATACTATGTGTTTCTTAAACATATAAGTTCCGATCATAGTTTCTGACAACTTGTGTGCTTATTCCTACTCTGCAATCCATGCTAGATGTGTATATAATATGGTTATTTAAAACTTCATTGTCAATGATATACAACTAGAAGTAGGAAGAAACTACATAGAATTATCATTACGTAATCTAATTGCACAATCGAATTCTAAGAGTACAGAATGCTTTAAAAAATAAATTACTCGATTGTTTTGTTGCAATCAAGAGTTCCTGTTAATAGCCTCAACCAGAAAAATGTGTATACAATAGGTGTTAGTGTATTTAGGAACTTTCTCCTTCGTCTGATACAGATTGGAACCTATCCATTCGATCAATGTATTCTTGACTATCTAAATGGTGACGCTACGTTGAATTATAGTAAGAATAATTTTATTAATTACTAATTTAAAACCAATAATAAATAAAATAAAATTAAGTAACTTATTACTTAGAATTTTCCATTACGTGATCGAATAGATTGCTTCCATTCTGTATAGCATCTAGTGAACTATTGAATTTTAATAAGCTTTTCTAGATTTGCACTCACTACAATCAAATTATATTGAAAGTAAAAGAAATGGTATTAAAACTTTTGGAGAGGTAATTTACTACATTTTTTGTTTGCCTAAATTTATAAGAATAAATTCTTATGACGTATTTGATTGTTATAGACGTTAGGAGCCAGGCTACAAACTCTAAACGCCAATGAAAAGAACACCATTAACGACACTAATGGAGATGAACCGCCAGAAGGTTACTATGCCTTTGTTGAAGCTCCAAATGCTGAACCGCCACGCGTGCGGCCTCCACCGTATACTTTTGCGGGTTTCGAATGCAAGGAAGACGGTGTAAAATCACCTCATGGATCTCCATTCAACTTGTGCGGCGATTTAAATAAGGGAGTCATTCCGAGAAATCCTATGGGACAAAACGTTATGGGATCATCATATCCTTTGTAAGTTTTCTTTGAATGCTGTGCTCAAAATCGCTTTTTTCTTGATACATTTTATTATGAGGTTAGTTTGTCTAACTGTGTAGTTATGAATATCATGAAAAATACATTTAATATAATAGACAAATTAAAAATTTTCCGCAATTACTATTAAAATAATTATTATTAACGTAATATAAAATTTCATTGTTCAATGTTGAAGTTACTAATTGCGGGAAATTCAAATTTATCTATTAGGGTAATTGTCTAACAAGAGAAATTCCGTTTGCAATGTGCTGTAATTGTTGCAATTAGCTGCAGTAAAGATTCTGGTGACAGTAACTTTCATATATCTAGCTTGAATATAAACAAAACAAGTCATTAATTTTGGTTATGTAAATAGGAAGTTAAATTTCCAATATATTTCTTCCAGGAAGGCCTTTTCTTACTTTTTCAACGCTTGCCGTCCTTTGTGCTTATTTATTAAATTACTTTCTAAAAGAACAACAAAATACGATTATATTAAAACTCATTAGGTATTAACAATAAACGCAGAAATATGGTTTAGAATTAATTAACCTCATATTTCTTTCATAAGCTTTATAGTTTTGCGTAATGTTTGCAATTTCAAAAAGGAGTTTTCAGGCAATTTCCTTCATCAAATTTATTCTTCATAATCCTTACTCGTCTTAAATCATCGAAATATATCTTTTTAAAATTTAAAATATTTACTACCTCCATTGCATGTAAATTTTAAATCCATAATTTAAATATCTTGGCCTTGACTCTTATTTGGGTCACCGTAATTTTTATTGTCGCATTGTTACAGTGAAATGATACGCAACATGACCTTAAAATACCTAAGCAGGACGTTGCCCATCCTAAAAGCGGATGAAACAATGCCTAAAGTTGCACAACTGCAAGATGATTCTTTGTCCCAAAATACGTAAGTAGTATAACCATCAGAGTTTAACAAAATGGTATTAATAGGTAGCAGGGGTTTAGCAATAAATATTAAAGCTCTAGAAATATTTGCTAATATTGTGTTCGAAGACCTTGAATTAATTTATGTATACATATTTGTATACCCACGGTATAGAACGCAAATATTTTGAATTTGTATCAAGCCAAAACTTACTTTAATTTCTGATATTTACTATAGATCAATTCAAATCACGTGACCTAAGATGGCCGTTGTCGGCAAATAGATCGCATATAGTCGTTTATGTATGTTTTTCTATGGATTATGTCATTATGACAATTTTGATGTCAAACTTACATCATGCTTACTTTGCTTTGACCAAAAGCAAGCAAATATTGACGTCAAAACTGCGGAAAGTATCGCGACGTTTGCCCTCAACGGCCATATTGAATTTCAATTTGACAGGTCGCTGGATTGATCTCACATCAACATTTTTTTTTTGACCTCCTACGTTTTAACATTCACCACTTATTTCTTTCACATCTGAAATTTATGTGACGTTTGTCTTGTCAATTTATGTCAATCTGTCACATCTGACATTTACCGTATTGACAATTGCGAGTGAACCACAATAATTATGTGACGTTTGTCTCGTCAATTTATGTCAATCTGTCACATCTGACATTTACCGTATTGACAATTGCGAGTGAACCACAATAATTATATGACGTTTGTCTTGTCAATTTATGTCAATCTGTCACATCTGACATTTACCGTATTGACAATTGCGGGTGAACCACAATAATTATATGACGTTTGTCTTGTCAATTTATGTCAATCTGTCACATCTGACATTTACCGTATTGACAATTGCGGGTGAACCACAATAATTATATGACGTTTGTCTTGTCAATTTATGTCAATCTGTCACATCTGACATTTACCGTATTGACAATTGCGAGTGAACCACAATAATTATGTGACGTTTGTCTTGTCAATGTATGTCAATCTGTCACATCTGACATTTACCGTATTGACAATTGCGGGTGAACCACAATAATTATGTGACGTTTGTCTTGTCAATTTATGTCAATCTGTCACATCTGACATTTACCGTATTGACAATTGCGAGTGAACCACAATAATTATGTGACGTTTGTCTTGTTAATTTATGTCAATCTGTCACATCTGACATTTACCGTATTGACAATTGCGGGTGAACCACAATAATTATATGACGTTTGTCTTGTCAATTTATGTCAATCTGTCACATCTGACATTTACCGTATTGACAATTGCGGGTGAACCACAATAATTATGTGAAGTTTGTCAATTTTTAAAAAAAATTTAGGGTTTCATAACCACAAAATTTGTTTGGCGTCTCTCATGTCAAGTTTTTATAAACTTCCCGAAATTTCTGACGTTTACTATACATACAAGAGTTTGTATTTTATTAATAACATACATTATTTGATCAATTATTCGCCAATTTATTTACTTAGGTTGAATGCAAATTTCTTGCTTCTAGCATAACATCTTACGAAGCAAATGATCGAGTTAAAAGATCTATAGCAGCGAATACAACTAGAGCATCTGATAAAGAAGGAACTCGCGAGGATATAAACAAAACCGCGCCGCTATCAACTCGTCAAAGTAAGAAATTTTGCGATCAAGGTGGCGTTTTCTGCATGCTATATAAAGCAATAAATGGCGATTCGACAAATGCCTCGCCACAATCCACGATACAATTGCCTTTGGAGAGGAGAGATGAAACTCCTGCAAGATATGAAGGACCGCCCACACCGTGCCCTGCAGAAGTGGAGTACGCAACACCAGTGTTTGCAAAGAATTACCAAGGAATTTGGCGATACGTGGTTCAGATCCCGTATGAAGGGTATTTTACTCAAACTGTGGAAGTTACACGGTAAATCAATGAATTAGTAGATTATATTTTATTTTTATGTTACCAATTTAATATTTTTTTTTGTTTCCTAAATAAATCGGGGAGTTCATCATTTTTTTTTTATGTAGGTGCTTACATCCTAGATGTCACTACCTAGATGGAGGTTGTTTGTCCTCACCGCGATGGTCAAGCCTTTTGGTTGCTGAAATCTTCTACCCAGACACAGTTTTATCGAATTCCGATATCGGCAATCCACAAAGGAGTCCTGTTAGCGCATCGCAACCGCCGTCAGTTCAAGATTTCCAGGTAATCAAACAAACTTAAAACCTTATCGAATAAATAAACGAATATTTTCCGTTTCCCAGAACTACCAACAGTACTTACATAAACGTGCAGGCCTTCAAGCCGCCCCGATCGATTCATCTTCCACGCAGAAACCGCCACACTGTGACGGGATTGATAATCTAGGGTGTTTTCAAGTTCGACTGTATTACGATTGGTTTTTGATTCCGGGATCTTGCAAATGTTGGAGGCCAAATTACTTTAATAAATACGTTCGTAGGAAAAACACTACGCCAGATCTTTAATGCGACATTATCCCAGTAAACATAGTTGTTTTTGTTTATTTCTCTCAAACTAGGAAGACTGTTTTATTTTTACCAATATTAGTCATGAACAATTGTTAGATTTATTACTGCCGAGTAAGTTAATTGTAAATATTGAATCGCACTTTCGATTACAACCTTATTTAATGGGATTTTCATAATTAGCGTAATACACTTATAAAATGACTCATATGATCGTGTTTATAATCTTTATCGCACGGAACATTTACCAGACTGCATATTAGGCAGGTATAGGAACATATATCGAGTATTTATAAGAACATTTGAAGCCAAAAGATGAAATAGAAGTATACTTCTCTGTCTAACGTTGTACCGAAGATCCCGTGCGCATGCATGGAAAGTTAGGATGGGTTACATTTATTTAAACAGATAAATTTGTGTTTAGCTGCTGGTAGCCCTAAGTTGTTCTCCGCTAACCTCTGTTTGTCATGTTATTAGCATTTTTTTGACAGTTTGCGGCTTACACGAGATAATTTTTTTGTATTTTTGAATATTAAAATTGCATTTTATTATATGAAATTTTATAGAAATTTACATTAATTGGATGTTAGACCTCGACACCATTTTTGTTGTTTTATTTAGCTATTTCTGTGTGTTTGTATTTTTAAGTTTTGATAAAAAATGTCTACGTGTTTCGCCATATTTACTTCTTGATATGTAGTAAATTTTCGCATTAAAATAAAAGGTTATTATTATTATTATTAAAGGTATTGAATCGTTTCACAAATATTTTATTTATCACGTTCTACGTATTTAAATATTGTGTTAGCTTTGTAATTTCTTATTTGACGCACGCATATTTAACAGCAAGATCCCTGTTAGACAGAGATAGCGATATACAGCGCAGTCGTTTTATGGTTTCACAATGTGTAAGATAGGGAATAGTCGATTTATGTTTCTACAATACAGTGAGAATAAAAAATAAGGAATAAAAACGCAAATATTGATTGTTTGGAAAATTTTAAAAACAAGTCAGACGTTTTCTGATGTAGCACCTGAATATACAGGCTGATTTAAGTAAGTGTTAGTTTTTTTTTTCTCAAATGGCCACTTATTTTTTTTCGATATGTTGGTGCTCCATCTAGTTGTTGAAGGGTTAGGTTTAGTTGACAGTGGTATAAATATTTGACAGCTTACATAAAGAAACTTTTATGAAAAATAATATTAAGAATGGGCTAAAACCAGATAAAAGATATGTGTATAATACAATAGGGAATAAAAATATAGCCGAATAACGTACAAATAATAATTTTGCATTGTTTTTTTTTTTTAATTGTTTAAAAGTGATATATGAATATCTATCACGTTTGATATGATAGTTCACTAATTTAGTAATGAAACAAACAATTGTATATCATAATATCCTATTTCACTACGTGTTTACGTTGTTTCTTTTAGGTTAGAAGTTAGGGTTAGGAGCACTGGAAACAACTCGCACAAGAAACAGCAAATGACACAGACATACGTTTGTGTCATGTTATTTTAGTAATATTCGAATGCGCCCGTTTTTAGAGAAGGAAGAAATAATATACTTTCAATGTTATATTAAACTAATTAAAAGAGCTGGAATTATGAACGTATTTCTAAGATGTTTTTCCGAAATTGATATAAAATCCCTTTATCTAATATATCTTTGTCTGGCGCAATGAGGTAATGCTGCATTTTGTTGAAACCATAAATCCAGTATTGCCGCGAACCATTTTAGAAATATGTACTGAAATTCGAACGAAAAATATACTGAAACGTTGCAAAATGTACTGAATTCGGAGGTTAACACTTGTTTTATTTCTATGTACGCTGATGAATTGAACTGAGTAGTAAAATAAATGTAACCAGCTAAGAAAAGGTATTCCAATACTTAAAGCATCACCAAACCCGAAACAATGTTCATTGCACTCCTCTTTGCTACAACTAAAAACAGGTCGAAACATGATATATGAAATCTAAAAAAACGGTACAAGTTTGTGTGAAATTTACGCGGCAGAAGACTTTCTGAATTTTATAATGGAATTCGTCTTTTTTGTAAAAGGTACTCCTGCCTACTGAATTCAGTACAATTATACCGAAACGGCAACACTGCATAAATCATTTTTAGGAATAGAATAATCGTATTGAGATTTGGAAAAAGATTGATTTCAATTTTCCAAAAAATCAATATTTATTCCTTTTGTTCACCTGTGCCAGCCTGTGCATACATAATATGAGTCAACCATGAGTCAACACAGCAAGTTGAGGTTATGGTTAAATTGATTGTCAACGAAACGTCATGCACACTTATATCTCTGCTTTAAAAAACTAAGAAGAGGGTTATTAATACAAGTTTTTTTATATGGTTTAATTTATTTATTTAAATCATTGTTTATTTAGAACAACAAATTTTTACAAGTAAAATATAAATTACAAAAAATTAAGAATGATGAATAATGCATACACAAATTGAATAATACAAGGCATTATTATTTATCATTCATATGTTTTGATGTTCTGCTTATCGAAACCTCACACTCTTCGGCGAAAATTTTCTCTGGTTTATTTGAGACTCAAAAGTAGCGATATTTGTCGTGCTGATATTTCTGTGTATTTTAAAACTTATAGACGTTACCAACAGTCATCTAATTTTCCTACGTTGTCAAGGTTCTTTTTATTTTGTTAAAAAAAAAACATCACCAATATTGCAAAAAAAAACGCCGGAAGTTTCATAAGACTTTAAGGTACTTATTCATTCAGTTTTTGAGTTCGTGCTTTAAAACCCGCCTAATGATACTAGTTTTTTAATACATCATAATAGCTGTAAGTACTTAAATTTTAGTATATTATATTTAGGATTGCGATTATCAATTCACCCATTAATTACATTTTATTTATGACAGATTTTCATTTGCCCACAATAATAATATAATAAACACTGGTTATAAGATTTATTATTCATAATTGTTGAACATTGTATATATATATATATACTTAATAAAATTAATATTTTTTTAAATACAATTTGCCTTTTAATCTTAAAAAATGTGCAAATTTTATTGGATAAAGATTACAGACATTACAACAAAATATCATTAAAGATTCATAGCGTTCTATCGGGAATGTTTCAATATTACATAAATATTACATTGTATATCTTACATCAAGCTGTTGTCCACTGTTTTCTGAAAAATATAAAGTAATTTTACATATTAGAACAAAATAATATATAGTGCTAATATATAAATACAACAGAATACGAAATTATTAAATATTATACATATATCATTTTTAATTATTATTATTATAAGACATTACCATTATTTTTAAATATTAATTTGCCAATCAATCATGTTTAATTAATATTTGCCCAAAATTAAAAAAAATATAAAAGTTAAAATATAAACTTTACCACATACCTTAAGCTCGGCTATCTCCTCCTGCCAATCTTTCTTTGAAATTGCATCTACAACAGCGATTATAAGCTTTGTAACTTTTTCAATGTTATTTTTGAAAGTCTGTTGTACAAAAGCATGGGAAACATGTTCATAGTCTTCTTTCCAGCAATCATAATCTGTAGCCATTGCTATTGCGGCATATAGCAGTCCAGCTTCTTTGGCTAATATTACCTGACAAAATTCTCAGTAAATATTATGAAATTATGATTAATAAACATAATTACTTCAGGCACAGTCGTCATATTAACAAGAGCACAATCGAACAGTTGAAACATTTTGGATTCTGCTCTAGAAGAGAACCGAGGGCCTTCGATTGTCACGACAGTACCATTTTTATGACAATGGATGTCTAATTTTTGGGCAGTCTCGATAATCATTTGGCGCAACGGCTCGGAATAAGGTGGATGCACCGGTAAATGAAATACTCCCGGCAAAGAGTCCCCATCACCATCGTAAAAGGTTTGTTGCCTTTTATATGTGCTGTAAGTGAAATGAAGATAACAGTGCATTAAATAATCTTACCTAACAATTATGTAACATTTTTATGTATGAGCACAGAAAAGAATTACAGAAAGGGACAACTAAGTAATCGAACCAACTTACTCATATTTCAATAATTTCCAATCTACTTTTTCTAGCGATTAAGCGAATTTTATAAGAAATTAAATAAAATATAACAACAAAAAACATCCCATAACCTCAATAATATATTAACATGACAAACGACAACCGCATTCAAGCATCACCAACCTTAAATATTAATTATTTCCTAACAAACATAAATAAAATAAAGACCGCCAACTCTAAAACATCAATTATTCTGTCAAAATTTCCTAACCTATAAATTACAAAGAAAAATAGTTATTACTCAAAATCCAATATCGATTACATAAATTCTCTTTCAATTTAGTTCTCCAGTATATGAAATACATCATTTTTAATACTACTTACCAAAGCTTATCGCAATAATTAATTACACTCACCGATCAATAAAATCATCTGGTATAACTAGATCTCCAGGTTTGATTTCTTCCTTTAAGGATCCTGTAGCAGTAGTAGCAATTATGTGGGTGCATCCCAATTCCTTTAGAGCCCATATATTCGCTCTAAAATTAACTTTCGATGGTGGAAACTGATGTTGTCTTCCATGCCTCGAGAGTAAAACACAAGGAACATCGTGAATTGTACCTGTTATAATAGCCTCGTCTGATGGTTTGCCAAAACGGGTGTTCACTTCCAGTGTTTGCCGATCTTTAAGAAAGTCTGGATCGTCCAACCCTGTACCACCAATTATCCCTACCTGTACAGCAAATTTACTAGTAAATGAGGTTAAAAAATACTTTTATGTTCACGTATTAAATGAAAAAGTATTAGGTACTAAATTACCTTAATATTTTTGGGTTCCATTATTTTGTTTGAATGGATGTTTTCAAATAAGTTGATTTAAGCGTACGTACCTAAGGAACGCAATTTTTTTTACTTATCATGCGGTAAAATAATTTCCTGACTAAATAAGAAGTAAAACCACAAATGGATTTGCCACTATTCTATTTTACTACTCACTATGTACTCGTAACTTCTTGTAATGACCGGAACAGAATACACGTCTGTCGTTTGTTAGAATAATGTTCTGTCAAGTTTTTTACATATATAATTATTCGAAAAGCAATTTTTAGAATTACCACTTAACTAGAATTATAGTTTTGTGTTTACATTGAAGTTATTAAATGCTGTAATGGCGAATTTTAAAACTTGAATGTTTTTAAATTTTTCTTCAACTGATAAGGTTCAAAAGCAATTCAGAACTAAAAATAGGTATTTTTATCAATGTTTAAACATAACAATCAATAAGATCACAGACAAAAATGTTGAAAAGCAATTAAGTTTTTGTAATCTACGCTATAACACCGAAATGACCGAATTTTGTTTGTATTTTTATAAGGATTATTGCAAAGTAAAATTATGTGTTATACAAAAAATCGAATGCCAGTTATTGAAGTGATTTTATTTTGATATCTTTAAAAAAAAAACAAATAGGTACCATGAAGAATTTCGTTTTATACATGTAAGAGGTATCCCAAATGCTTTTCATTTTTGAAGATGTAAACTTATATAGTATATTTAACACCAGATGGCGCAGCATTTCCTATTTCAGTCATTATGAAATTTGAATAAAGCTGAGAGGTCTTTAAATTTTGAAATATATGTATGAATTTCTAAATCTCGTTCTTTATTTATTATATTACGTTACTTACTTATTGTGAGTTTAATAATTTAAAATTTTCGCCATTATTTTTAGCAATTTCAACATAAATGTGTTAGAATAACTATTAATGGAATAATGTAATATAAAAATGGTTGGCAACTTTTTACTTTAATGTTGAAGTTCCTGAAATTATTGGGTACGTACAAACTAAACTGCGCTTCGTGTTGGCACCTTTTATCTTTTGGAATTGAACGGTAATTCGCGCATTAAACTGCACTTCATTCCTTTAGGACATGTTTACAGGGCCTAATTGACAGTATTATTGCAATTGCAAAAGGAACACCGAAAATAGCGGTATAATAGTTTACATTGTTAATATGAGTAATATTTACTGTGGAAAATACAAGGTTATTATTGTATTAATAGATTAATGCGTCTTCTATGCAACTATTAGTAAATGATTTTCATTTCACTGTTTATTAATTTCAAAGAAATTAAAGGATCACCGCAGCATTGTGTAGGTAAACGCATATTTCTAATTATATTTACTAATCATCTTGTATTTTCCGCAGTAAATTTTAGTCATATCGACAATGTACACTATTATATTCATATGTGCTGATTTATATTCAATTTCACGCAATCCTTTTCACAATTGCAATAATATTGTGTCAATTCGGCTCTGCAAACATGTCCTGAATCCTACTTGCGCTGTTCAATGCGCGAATGATGAATTTATTGGTTAGAATTCAATACATATTTCGAAGTAGTGAAACTAGCGTATAAGGCGTGCCTATACTTGATCTCTTAGTTTTAATACTTGCAATCCTGAATATAGTAAGTCTTACCTTGACTAATACAGGCCCAGTGTGTTTACGACTGCTTAAGGAAGCTGCAGGCGCAGGCGGCGGACAAGTTTGTGGACAGTGTAGGCCTACTGTATTTGGCGTAAGCGCCATGAATAGGATGGAGATAATAAAATTCTTATATCATTATTATATGATGTAGTATATGTATATGTACGTGGTATATATATGTTTGACAGTTCACTCTGTGAGTTCAGTCAAAATACATTTTTTATACTTTATACTGTAATAATAAAATAATTGAAAGCATGATAATAATTGATTCATTTGAGCACGCCTGTTTACCTTGTATTGTATCTTGTAGGCACGGTTTAGTACTTGCTGACTAACACTTCGGCGCTAGTATCGATTTTATGAAGACCAAGCCGTATGAAGCGTTAGAAAACATGAGAAATCCGTATCAAATTTGATCCATTGTCAATTACGGAATGTATACCATACACAATGTGACAGGTGATTTACAAATTTCATCACATGATCTTAATTTAATTAAACTACAATGATTACTATTTATTATTATGATAATTATTCCTTATTATTACTTATATATTTAGTTAAGTAGTATTAAGTAAGCGATTTATTTTAATTTGTGGTTATGTATTGCAAATATTTGTACTGTATAGTAATGTATTTATGTGCGCACAATAAACGATTTCGTTCTAATTTTTATTTTATTTTCTATGCCCATTCATTTAAGTGCAACAAAAATTTAAACAAATTTCTTAATTGTAAATAATATCAAATCTCCCGCGTATTGGAAATAGTTCTTGCTGACTAACGCTACGCGCCACCAGTCTTAAAAGGTTTGAAACTTTGCCCGTGCCGCGTGAAATTACATATATCCATAAAACCTACTCTTATTCATAACCAAACTGTAATGAAAAGTAATTCTTAGAATATATTTTGATAGCTAGTTATTTTGAAGCTATAGCCTTGCTGTTGTAACATCATACGTCACTGCAGATTTTTTTGTTGCATCATTGCTATTTGCTGAATCCTTCTGGATTATTCGAGCAGGTACATATTTAAAACCGAGAATTTTGCGATAAAAAATCAGTCCGGGAATAAAAACTCTCCACATGTACACAGCGCTAAACGACAGTTAACTCTGAATATCCGAAACACGGTTTTTATCAAAGTGCCGTTGCTTTTATTGCTAACACTTTTAATTAAATTCTTTTACGTACGACTAGCACATATCTTTTTTGTTTTCCATGTATGTGCTCGTGTATTTATTTTTGCATTTCGTACTGGCTCCTCAAAAGGATTTTCAAAGAACGAGCTCTTATCTCTTACCTCGTGTGGACATTTAAAAATTTATTACGGTCGGTTCGTCCTGATATAATCTATTATTTCTGAAACTATAGGAGGATTGAATCTTATTTGCGTCGATCACGATAACCGGGACTACGAAATTGTGATTCTGATCGCAGATAATACAATGATTTACTCGAGCCGACGAGCAGATTAAGTCAAAGTTATTAACGCTCCCTTAAGAACAAAAATAAACGAATAATTACGCGTGAAACAATTAAGGAACGATAATTGCAAAATTTTGTAGCACAGATCGCAAGAACAAACGCAGACAATTAAAGTGGAAGTTTGTATATAGATAAACGATAAGACCTAAAAACAAACTGTGCCATACTTAATTTTAATTAGTATTCGGATTTTTCGTCGTGGTAATGTTTCGGTTTACTTATCTATAATCACGTAATAGCTATTCTCTTTATATTCTTTCCAACGAACAAGTTTAATCTTGGATTTCTCATCCGATTGCTTTCCGAAGTAGGAGTAGAGACTTCAAAAGGTAATGTGATATTTTTAGCAGTAAAAGAAATAGGAGTTGAGTCGCAAACTCACAGAGAACATTTCTTTAAATCAAAAAGGAGAGATCTGTTTTTATCATACAACTCTATTAGATATGGAAGTTCGGGCAGGATAGATACATAGACGTACGTTAAAATTAAGTCACGGAGTAAAAGAAACGCCAATCTAAATGGCCAATGCAATCTTGGTTGCATAGATAATACGTTGGCATCCTTTAATTTGAAATGTTTTATATCATATACCAAATGAACACACGCGAGCTTAGATTGCCGATGGGTGAAATGAAAAGCAAACGAAATGCTATAGGATGATGATAACGGTCAACTTAAAAATAGATTATTGTACGCCGGCGCAAAAATTTAGAATTAAATTTACAGATTTAGTCATTGACAATAATCGGGATTTTTTTTATTTAATTATAATACCCCTTGGAATTCCAATACTTGTACAAATACTTAATTATCCTTGGAGACGATAATAGCCGACACCTATGATCCAATAAATGTTTATTGTGGACATTTTTAAATATCTTAAATGGATGCGTTAAGAGTTTAAAGTCAACCTTTATTCTAATTGTGAGGTCGATCGCGTTCACACTATATGTACTAGGCGAGCGCAGTGGATTGGGGATAACAGCTAACACATTATGTGTCGTTATATTAAAACAGCATATTTTTGAAGAGTTGTCTATATTTGTCCGTAATTATTTTTTGCATATACATTTACTGGCTCCTGAGGAAACTTCTCGCTGAAAGAAAAAATAAATTACAAAAGCAGTTGTTTACACTTATATCTCATTAACATTTATGACTTATTATAACAAAAACCTACCTTTAGGTCTTCAATTTCCTTATCCCAGTCTTTCTCTCCAACAGATCTAACACAGACTGCCAGTAATTTTTCAATGTTTTCTCTGTTGGCTAGTTTTTGTTTCTTGATCGCTTTTTGACTCACTTTAGTACCATCTTTCCAATTATCATATCCTCCTATGACGATAATGCAAGCATATAGCATCGCTGCTTCTTTAGAAAGAATGGCCTGAAATATTGAAGCATGTTTATTTTGGGGGTGTCGTATTAAATATGTAATTGTTCCTTTACGTCTGAAGACGAAACCATATTAATCATTTCACCGCCTAGTTTTTGGTACATCATACTCTCAGTTTTCGTGGAGAATCTTGGCCCGTTTATGGTAACAACGACACCACCGTCTGCGCATTTAACCCCGCTCTGTCCGGACGCTTTTAGGAGATGCTTGCGCAAAGGTTCGCTGAACGGCGGGTTCATGGGACAATACAAACTGCCTGGTAAAGACCCTGGTTTGCCGTCGTAAAATGTGTGGTTTCTACCGTGGGTACTAGAATTGTAAAAGTTGTAGAAAATTGGTGTTAAAGATGGTTTCTCACAGCATATATTACAAATCTATAAAACTATCCGGCAATACGAAGTCGCCAGGTTTCAATTCTTCCTTTAGAGATCCCGCCGTGGAGATGTCTATGACGTGACTGCATCCGGCTTCCTTCAAACTCCAAACGTTCGCTCTGTGATTGACAACGTTGGGCGGCAAACTGGGGGCGGGTGTTTCCCTCGACATCAAGGCGCAGTCCATTCCTTCAATTGTGCATTCTATCAGTACGTTTGATGGATCGCCGAAGATTGTGGTGACCGGTCGCTCGACTCTGTTCTTTATGATTTGCATGCTGTCTAGACCGTGCCCCACGATGATTCCCACCTAAGGAGGAACAAGAAAATACGCAGTTAATCATATGAATGAATTATTTAATTGTAGTTTTTGGTAATATAGTTTAGCATATAGCTTTGAGAAGTGGATAAGCAGATACCTTGTATTTTGAAGGCATGATTGACTGAGAGGAAGTCCAGTAGTAATTCACTAAAAATTTGGGTAATATTGAAGTTCCAAAGTTGATTGTCAAAAGAGATTAGTGATGACAAGATTTGTTACGATAATGACAGCGAATGTCACTTTGAGATAAATTAGTTGACATACTTTCCTGTACAGTGCGTCCAAATTTTGATGCTCACCAAGACATAGACCTTCGATTAAATTGGAAATGATTTGTGCATATCCAAAAACCGCAAGAAATTTTATTTCAAATTTATTCTAACTTTAGTAAATTTTAAGATATTTTGAAGTAAAAACAAAATTTCTATTAATTCCTATTATTAATGAGGTTATTAGGATATTTCAATTGCCGATGTTCGAAGTTCATTATTCGTATAATTCGAAGAACTAAAGGGAAAGGAGGTCAACAAAACGAAGTAAGCTTCATTCAAGTTTCTAAATGTGTTTCTAAAAGTAGTCTCAGCGCACGTTTATTTGCACGAGTTCTCCCTTGTGTTTCCTTTCATTCACAAATGAAGTTTGTGTTTTACTATTGATCCAATCAAGCAAAGGCATTAACTGAATAGTTAAATGTAAATTATTACAAAAGTTTTGGAATGAACTCGTTCAATAAGTTTAAAAGTGAACGATATCAGCTGATGAAATCTAAAGCCTAACATCTTTATTTCAGTATACAGACTGATTCATTTTCGATCCTCACAATTGAGATCTCGCTTATTATTGACGATAGACGATAGGTTTAAATTTGGCAAAGTTGCTAAATTTTGTGGTTATTATGATCCTGCAAAGAAAGTAGACTTAGAACAAATGACGTTTGAGATTTTTTTAAAAAACGAAAAAATCTCATTTTTAGCTTCTAGCACCTTTATTTGGCCTTGCAGAGAACAACTAAAGACACGTTCTCAAGCCCACTTTTAATGTTCTATGTAATGTTGTGCTTGAAATTTTTATAGGACGTTTCGTTTTCTTCTGGTCATCATCAACTTTCTTATTTCTTATGGGCGCCATATTGAATTTTGACACCGCTAGAAAGAGTTTTTTTTCTGATTTCAAATGATGACAAAAGTTTTAGATATTATGCTTTAACTGACGAAGAATTCAATTTAAGATTAAATAAGGTAGCCATGAAAAAAGTCTTAACAGCATAATCTTGACGTAAGATGAAACTACTTTTAGTCCCCACTTAAGAATATCGTATACTTGCATTAAAAGCATTCGTCTTAAAGCAAATGGTTAGAATTCTTGAATTAAATCACTTTTCATATCTTTTTAAGGATAGTAATACCACGTAATACTTTGAGATTAATTCCACTAACAATAGGTAAGAACACTCGGGCCAAACTACATTAAAAAAAGGTTTTCGTGCTGCCAATTTTTTGCTTAATTTGAAAAGGTAGAACAGAGAAAGCAACGCAACTGTGTTATTTACAAAAAATTAATCGAATGGGAGGATACGTGTTTAAACTCCATCTTCAAATTAACTAACAAATATTGTTAGTTAATTTCATCCACCTGATGAAGCCACTGTGTGGTGAAACAATATTCTAGTGGACTACTATTTCAATATATTTTTTACTCCTTAACATTCTTGTGTTTTTTTACGTTTTGTGTTATTTACGAATGAAAACTAATTCTTTTAATGAATTTGGGAATCTAATAGCTGAATAACCATCAACATGTTTTGTTTATTGAGAAAGTCAACTCAAGCAGTAATTTTAATATTTAACAACTCGAACAAATCGAAGATGCACCATCAGAAAAATGTATTCGTTAAAGAAAGCGAAAGATTAATTTGAGTCAATAGGTTAACGGAGGTAAACAGGAACTTTTGGTTAAATTAGATAAGCACAGATACCTATGTAAGTTTCCAAGTATTTGTTTTTTAATTGCAAACTCTTTTTTATAATTACACCAAATTCTGTTTATGCGATATGGTTTTTCCGTTTCTGCAGTCAGCCAAGAGGAAGGATTCATCATTAAAAGAAGGATTTGTTGCCTGCAAGGCTATTTTTTCTGTATTTATGTCGTCTTTTGTTAGATGCGGTCATTGGGAAGAATAGGAGGAGACCAGACTGAAAACTCTATAGGCTTTGTCAGTTGTAATTGCGTGAAAGCTTGGGGTCGAATATAAGAAGTGAAAGTTGTCCCAAACAGAACCGTTATAAATCAGCGAAGCGTATTGATTCTTTAGTAAGTTCGGATGATGTAGGTATAGGTATTTAGAATATAAAGAACTTTAAGTCTAAATAACGTCTTCTCGCAATAAAGTGTAAACTACGTGCTTGTGTACTTTGTTTGAAAAAACGCGCCAGTGTCCTGGGAGACATTGACGTTTACAGATGAAACTTGACGTCTTTTCTGACCTTTCCGCCTACTATATTAACAAAATCCAGGAAAGTTAAAAAGGAAACAGACAAAAAAAACTGAATGGTACAGCAATTAATTAGGCGTAACAGTGGCTAACTCTCCGTGGACGACTTGTTAAATTTCTTTTTGTGAAATGAATCCTTAAATTACAACATTTTGAGATTATATCATTCATTTGAAGACGTCATTAAGTCGTAGTGTATGAAATTTTTAAAATAATTTGAGGTATGTTTTAGACCTTTTATCGATCAAAATCGATCGTTCTGTTTATTTAAAAGGGGGTTTTAAAGAGCGTTTGCGAAAACGATCTACGAGGACACTGTAATCGCTTAGAATTAATGTTATGTCACTTTTAATTTTTAAATTGTACAATAGCTGCCAGTGTTCGAACTGCGCAACAGAAACAAAGAGGTCGCTAGAAGGAAAAAAATGTTTTAAATAATATTTATTTCTTGCACATATCCGATTCCATATACGATGCAAACAATATCTAATCGAACTGCTAGAACTGACACATGTCTTGGAAACATAACCAAGAAAACATCAGCTTGAATTAAAGAATTTACTACAAAGCTGTCTCAAAACTAACAATAGTATACACTTTATTTAATAGTAGGTTCTAAGGAAACGATATCACCTTCAAATATATTTCAGTCATCGCAATTTCATTTAATATTTGTCTTTGATCTCAAAATTCTGATGTCAGATAACGATAGATCCATAACATATAGTCCGTAGGTATTAAATATGCCATTATAAATAATGAAACGAACAAATTTATTATCCATTTGTAGCTTAACGCAACATTTACAAAACACCATTTTGCACGAAACACAAAACCAGAATAACAATTTCTACGCCTTGATGCCTTTCAAGGTGACTAATTATAAACGTGCACAGGAAGAGCAGCAAGGATAAAGATAAAAGCACAGGAGAACAAAGGGACAAATTAAATTTAAAGTTAAAGCAACCTGGATTTATGTTTATGTATATTGTATTTCAATTATTTCTGGCAAAGTATACACAAACAGGCCAGTGTAAAACATAAATCCGAGAAAAAAAAACAAAGAAAACAGGTTCACAGGACGAAAGATATCAAACAAATTTACGCAAATAAAAAAAACAAATAAACAAAATAAAAAAATTATTACCACCAAAAACCATAAAACGCAAACACAACATGCGGCGTATGATACGACAATATTATACATTTTATAATAAATTCTTTTCATTTTCACGTTAAAATTAAAACAGGAAGTAAGCCATTGGAACCGCAACTGCGACTAACTGCTCTTTGACATGAAAAAAATTTGAAATGGAATTTTGGAATGTCCAATAATCGCTCGTTGATTTGAAAAGCTCTGGTTTATAAAGTGAATGCGTAATGATCTAAAGGGTGTCGAAATTAATTTTATTCATTTCAATCTGAATGGCTTAACATCCAACTTCTCGCATTTATTAAGGGTGGATGGAATATTTCAATTCTTTATTATATTGATCATGAAGAAAAGAATCTGTTTTTTTTTTAATTTAAAGTATCTGATGGGATTAATTTGGATGACGGTAAATAGAAAATGATGAAAATTGAAGAAGGATATAAATTCTATTAATAACTAATAAAAGATAATTTGTCTTCATTAATGATTTTATCTCGCTCATATTGAAACATTTTCATTGCTACGTGAAGTGTAACTTGGGACACCCGTGGGGAATCAGAAAGTTAAATAAAAAACAAATTTAAAGTAATATTTAATCCATTTAAGATATTGAATTATGTTATTTTGGATTGCAAGCTTTATTTTATTATATGTATGCAACCTAATATACACTACCGTCAACTTGGTGGTGCACTAAAATTACAAGTAAGGTATGCCTGGAAATAACTGGGGTTAATGTTCCCGAGTAAAGCATTTTTTAAATAAATAAAAATATTGTTTTTGAACACTAATTTATGTTGCATAAGGACAAGAACTCGCAAGAAAAACCAGTACGTTTGAATTTAGGGTCTAATTTGCAATTATTTCAGTGACTACTTCATTTCCACACTCATTGCTAATCGTCAGAAACGTCAACGTGGATAGATAATCCATCGACATGTGAAAATGAAATTCTATGTGCGTCAATTTCATGTTGTTGATCTCAATATTTGCTTCATTTTGCCAAAATTAAGTAAGTTGACATAAAAATTGTCATAAATGACATAAATGCATAAAAAACGCGATTTATTTGCTCATAACGGCTATCCTAGGTCACATGATTTGGATTCATCTATACCATCTATACTGTCTTCATAACCTACAAATAACTTCCAATTTGATAGGTCGTCTCGATTAATATGTCGGAGGAAAGTTTCGTTTCATTTAATTTGTGTGCTACGCAATGGTTCTGTGTACCTTTTATTAATTGTATCGGGTAAGTTACATCTTAATTATTCTAGATGTAATACCAGACGGGTTGTTTACAGACTGCAAATGTATTAATCTCAATTTCTATAACCTTTAAAGAAAACAGACACCGTTCATTTCCATTAGTGCCCTACAAATATTAGCATTAAGGCAACCGAATAACTATTGAGACATTAACGTTCTTATGATGATAATTTCTTTGTCGCTGCGTTTATTTGCATGATTCGATTGTTTGCGAAGTGTTTGACAATCAATAAAGTGTAAACAATTCTAACAGGGGAACTTAGATCAGCATTGAATAAAACATCTTTTCCCGAGGAATTAAGCCAGTTTGATGTGATCTGATTGCATTTAATATAAAATGGGGATAAGCGATCGCTGTGGTCGTATCCTAAAGCAATAAGTCGTTTTTGACGTCCACAAAAAGAGAATGTCTTTCCGCTGTAAGGTTTCGTCTGACGATAAACCCCTTTTAGGCGGTGAGTTCTTGGCCACATTCACATTTATATTCTTACAAACGTGTTTCTCGTGCGCCCTGGATATATTTGATTGAATAAGCACATTTGCTTAGGGAATAAAGTAAACTTGAAGATAAATTCTGTAAATACTTACGTCATTCACATAAAAATTTGTGAGTGGATGCACTTTATGCATTTTATCTCTTGTGATATTTTCTTTTTAATTTAGGATTTAAGACGACTGGGATAAGTCTGATTGTGGGTCAAATATGACACGAAGATGTTGTATATGAGGCAAAATTATCGAACAGGGGCGGAGGTTAGTTTCCTTACGTTCTTTTTTTAAATTTTTCTTTAACTTTCAGCGTTTTTATTTTATTGTCTCGTGCAAGTAACCTTGCGATTGGCATTTGTATGCCACCTTTTTTTCCGCTTTTTATAATAAAGCCTGTTTACCTACTTTAAATTTCTTGAGTTTTCTTTCCTTCTGGAGCATTTAATTTTGTCCATTCAGGTCCTGGTACTACGTCGAAGCGAATTTATCTGGGGTCCCACGACCCAGAGGGAGTATAAGGTGTCTGTACTGTAGTGGGTGGCGCCCTCCAGTCAGTCTGCAATCACTTGCCGCGAGTGGTAAGCTCGATTTTAAGTTACTTGAGCTGAATGATCGTCTCTGACTGAGCATATTGGCCACGGTCATCCTTTATCTACCACAGGAGGTAACAATAGGTACAGTTTTGGTACTAGATAGTCTTTTATAATATTTCTAAATTAAAAAGGATTTATTTTTATATATATAATTTAACAAGAACAGAAAGGGTATACTAGGAGGGTTAAAAGATAATTCAAATGATAATTCAAACTATATTTTGAAATATCAAGTTCGAATGAGATCTGCCCATCGCTAACTACGGACTCGCACAAACGTTTCATTTAATCAAAATTTACGGCCGTGTCTACCTTCCTTTGCGAGTACGTAAATAACGTAACTTTTAGTCAGGTTTACCGTAAATTATGTGATATATGTATATACTGAAATTGCGTCGGTGGTAAACACGGTTTCAAATGTCGAATTAGGTTTGCTCTTTTTGCCGCATTGCTAAACTGCTGTCGGATCTTCACCGCGTTGTAGCACGAGTACAAACTGCTATCAACCTTAATTAAGCAAACAACGATACTTCGATCATGCGGGTAACTACAAGTACATCAACTGGAATGTCCCACATAAAATACTTGTTGCGCTGAAGTGCCGTATTTATAAAAAAAAGTCTGGTTATATCTACAGTAATTGCAAGTAAAAAATCCGTGTAAAAAATTATTACTGGACGTAGAAAGTAACTTATACTGGGATCGCCTACGTCAAAATTGTTTTGTTGTGACTGTTCTAATGACTCTACAACTGTTACAGCAAACGAAAATAATTAATTTCCCAAATACCGCCAGGGAGCACGTATTTCCCTCACGTCTGTCCTTCTAGATTTATATCCATCCTCTACGGCTGTTGTTTCAAAATTTGCCAGCAACCGTCCATAATTAAAGCGGAAATGCAAATATCTCTTCGATTAAAAGAAACCTGCGTTCCGTATTATTCGCTTTTATAGGTAATTTAAATTGGGATGTCATAAATATTTATGTTTCTTTGTTTGTTTATAGGTTCTTTGTATCAATAACATTATAACATAGTTGGGAGCAGTGTTATTCCTAGGTTGACCTGGTATGACACAAAGGCAAATAAAACAAAACAACGTTAGGGGTATGACGAAAAGAAACACGAAAGGAAATCAAAGAAACCAGATTAGGGCAGTCAATACAGTTATTAAAAGTCTTCACTTCACTTTTGAAGAAGATCACGACAAGATGATGGAAACGTCAAGCAATTCAAACTTTCTACACGGCAGAGAATCCGAGAACCGAAGAGCAGCCAGCAACGACGGCCGTGAAAGCCTAAAGGAAGACAAATTTCTGGATGTTCTTATAATAAAACCAAGCAATTTGGTACATTTACTAACAATGTCTTTCACGTGGTCACAATATGCCAGTCTCGCATCCATCAGCATGACACCCAGATCTTTAATCTTAGAAACTTCAGTTAGTATACATCCATTTAAGGCATACGAAAATTGAAATTTAGAAATCTTTTTGGTCAGATACACACATGTCAAACTTTTTGACTTAGCTTTTGCTTTTGGAAGAAAAAAAATTTTTATACGAATCTTTATTGCTGTTTGCACCAAAATAAAAATAACCTAAGCAACGAAACAATAAAATAAAGTCAGTAGAAAAACGGATGATGCAAGTTCCTGTCACTTTGACAGAAGTATTCTCTTTTCGAAGTAAACTTTTTACACCCCCAGGTATAGATATTCCAAATATTGGGCAAAGATGTCTTTACCTAATCGATTTTGGTAAGAAAATGCAACTTTAACAAAATTAGGTGTTAATTTTAACACGCAAACTTTTTACCATTTACCTTTTGAGCTTTACACGCAGAAATTTTTTACTGTGTATATACCTCGAAAAATTAAAATATGTTTGCATAAATCTATCTCCTACAATTAGGAACTCAACCTTAACCAAATTAAATTATTAAAATCCTAAGTATATACATTACATTTCAAGTTCAGTTTCGTTTACCCATACCATTTTAAATATTCCATATTAACATGAAATGATGCGTAAACATTTCTCAGTCTGATATTGATATAACACAAACGAATGTTGTCCACCTGATACAAACATTTGTTTTCCCTTCTTTTTCTATTTCCGATATTCATACCGGAACATATGAAATGGCACCATTATAGCATACACATCAAATATCCGATGTATGGTCGCAGAGTGGAATCCAATAAGACTACCTTTGGAAATACCCCTCCAGGACGGAAGCGACTTTCATATCTCCCTTAAGATACAAGACTATTTCCGCCAAGAAGTATTTTTCCTCGATTTTTCTTCGCGATTGAATTGGCTATTAATATATACAATGTGGAAGAAAAGTCTAAGAACGCTTTTCCCTTAAACGGGTAGTCAGACATATACGTGCTCTAGGTTACGGAGATTCCAGATTTGATGTGTAATGTTGCTAGATTGGCCGTTTTTCTAATATTATCATTCACTTCGATTTTTTCTTTTCTTTTCTTCTCTTTGGCGCCTATGCGATCGAAGCCCATGCGCCTTCACTTCGATTTTTCGAATGCATATCAAATATATATTGCTACGAAACTTGTAGATAAATCTTTTAAATTTCCAATTATATTTTATTAAGTAAACAACTGTTTTAATTTTACTAAACACCACCCAGAGTCATCTGTAATGCTCTCAATACTTCTCAGATAAGCCAGATCTCAAATGATAGATGGCAATGAACTGTAAAGGGTTATCTTTCGCTAATTGTCAATTGTGACAGAATTTTATACAATTGTCACATCTGTCATTCTACATAGTGTACATGGTTATTGAAAAAATACTTTCGCGTTACTGAATAGCTTAACTATTCATTCACAGTTAAAATTCAATACCTTCGTCAGAAGCTAAACAGCAAAAGATAAGTTAAGTAACAGCAAAAGATAAGTATTTTTACAGAAATGCAGTTACTTACAATATACATAGGTTACACAGCAAAGTGATCATTACTTGAAGATATAGTTCCGTGCAACTTTTAATGGAAGTATTGCTCTTATGAAGATCGCACCCATGAAATTCGATAGAATAATATTTATTGTATTATTTATACCACATCGAAATACACAACGCAAACAAATTGTTTTGACGTATAAATTATGCGAGGAAAATATACATGGATAGTTCTTTTTTTGTTGTGATACAATTTCAAGCAAATCACGTTTCAAAAACCCTTCGTCGACAAACATATTTTTCTGTTATGTCAACTACAGTATAATCTAGTCTTTTTTCTAACTTGTGGTGGGTATTTTTTCTAACTTGCGGCTTTGATACGATGTATTCTCAAAAATTATAACGCAATGAACAGGTAAATTAGACAATCGATGATTAGAATAAAACAAAGCCTTTTTTATTGCCATCATAACATTAGCCACATCTTCTAGTCCAGTTAGACCAGTATACTTACTTCGAATGTCGACTAAGAACAACAATCGTGCGAAAATAGTTTGCGAAACTTCCTCAAAAGGAATACCAATTGCAGAGAGCGAGTTGTGCATTTACTGGATATCATTTTTCACAAATAATCGCAGAGTTTGTACTTTGAATTTAAATAAATATTTTTTGTACTATTTAAGAATAAATAAATTTCTTTTAAAATTAAAATGGGATTTCTTATTGCAATATCTTTTATAAACGGATGTCTCCTATAAATTTTATTGCATCTGCGTCTAGTAAATTTACAAAAGATACTGTGTCGTGATATATAGTGGGATTTGCTTAGATCACGTGTAGTAGTGTAAGGGTGACGGGTGACAAGGGTGTCCTATGTTAAACAAAACGGGCCTGTTGTAGTCGCCAGTATCTGAGACAGGTTATCGAGGTTGAAGCATTGCCGAATTCACAATCTTGGTAACTTCTCTCATTTCAACATTTGGCTACTTCACGAGGGAATTTGAACCCATTTAAATTGTAGAGTTTAATATCGAGTAAGTTAACTTGATTTAATACGCAATTTTTCCTTTTTTAGCAACTGCTTTTATTGACTCTACACAAAGCAACGTTTTATATAGATAGTTAATTTTATTCCTTTCAATTTGTTTCAAGCCCAATGATAGGTGGTGAAACATAATTTGCAATTGACATCTCCGATCAAAAGTATCAAAATCCTTTTTCCCCTTACATCGCTATCTATAGGTATATACTTATTTGGACAAGGAGTCTTTGCCGTTGGGGTAAATGATATATTATGATATATATTATATATATACTAAAGCATTTAATTAGAAAGAAATATATTTGTTGACTAGTCTGTTGAAATCATATTCTTATTAAAGACCACCTGCAATCGAGGAAAATAAATAAAAGGAAGTGACTTCTATAGAGAGGCATCTGGGAAGATGAAAGCGCTGTTATCACAAGAAAAAGGGGAAATTAATTGGTTTCCAAGATTTAATTAACACTTCTGTGCGACCTTCAGACAGGAATAATTTTAAATTTTTCAGTTCGTTTTTAATTCACCCTTATTAAATTATGAATATTTTAATATGGGCGCGTTCCCTTCTTGTTTTAATTAATTATACAGTGACCACCATGACGTTCCAGGTAGTTGCTTATATTTTCTAATATAACACTCAATTTTCTTTTATTATGTGTTTTATATAAAGTAAGTTGAAAGTGGCTGCGCCGACATAAATACATTGTTGGCTCACGAACAATTTAAATGTGAACTATTTCATTAAAATAATAATTTAGCTATCATTGAGTTTAAACTCGCGTTTGCCTGTTTGGTAAGTTAAAAGTTAATTAAAGTCGATTCTACAAATCCCGAAACGTGAAACAATGTCCATGTTTCTCCCAAGATTATAGGAGGTCTTAATTTAAATATAATTAATATCAGCTAATGCGAACTAATCCCAAAAAAGTGGGTTACCACAGATAAAGCGGGGTTGTCAAAATGCACCAGAGCTATTTCTAAGTTAGAAGAAGGTTGGTCACTACGACGTGTCGCAGTAGATATATTATATTATATACTACACTTAGGTCAGTTTTTTGGCGACATAACCTCAAAGGCATCGACGGTAAACCTCATATCTCATCTTGTCCCCGCCTGTTTACTTGGATTGAATTTTCTAGGCATAGTTTAGTACTTGCTGACTAGCAATTTGGCGCTAGTATCGATTTTTTCACCAACCAGATTGAAGTATTATGAGCTATCATCAATGACATCGAGTCGTCAGTTCCTGAGGTTACTAAACATATCCGCCGTTTTTGAATTTGTGCCCTTTGTAATTCGCGAGTGCTAAATAATTAAGGCTGTAATTATTGTCAGATCCGTATTTGCAATAATGGGCGGGTCAAGAAAAAGCTGCGTTCCAGGTGAGACAAAAAGTATTCGAAGGAAATTTCCAATTTACGATGAAGCGGTGAGACCTGTTGATAATATTCACAAATAAAATGGGTGCCAAAGCAGCTATCGAACGCATTGCTACTTATTTTATAATAAATATAACAAATTATGGGTATATAATGGTAAAGTAATATTTTTCAAGATTTCGGCGTGTTTTATGTGGTGACATAACCTGAAAAGCGCATATTTTGTGGTTAGAAAGCATAGAACATGCAGTTTCCGCTAAAAAAGAGGTGTACTATCGTGATTTTGGAGTAATTCGACACCATAAATAATACGAAAAAGCAGTTATATATACAATAAAATTAACACAAAATTAAAGTATTAGTTCTGATAACTACAATCACCTCTCTTCTCTTCTTATTTGCTTTTAGTTAGCAGAATAAAACTGTTGTTATTTAAATTTTAGGTGTATAATATATGGTTGGCACGAATTGGCAGACTACAGTTGGGGTTAATAGACCAGCTGAAATTATACAAGACGTGAGTCATCTGCGATAGTCATTTCTCCCTGTATATTTGTACTGTATAGTTATGTATTTATGTGCACACAATAAATGATTTCGTTCTTATTTTCATTTTATTTTAGGTTCATATTCATTTAAATGCATAAAATTTTGAGAAAATATATTTTTTAGTTGGAAATAATTTCAAATTTCCCGCGTATTGGAAATAGTTCTTGCTGACCTATGCACCAGCATTCTTAAAAGGTTTGTAACTTTGCTTGTGCCGCGTCAAATTATACAGAAGGTACAGATCCAGTATACCTATATATATTATTTTTGAAAAAGAAAAAAATTTGATTCTTTTTCTTCGATTTATTTTACCGTGTTATATCTTAAATAAAAACTTCATTTGTTTGGGCATACGGTATATATTTATTATCTATGATTTTGTTTCTTCTCTGTTTTAAAATCTGATAATTAAGTATAAGCACTTCCGTCCCAATACATTTGCTCCATCTTACCTATATTTTCTTTTTTAACTAATTGGCGTTATTGATCTGACTCGCACAACTTGGATTTAGGTAATGGAATAGGTATAATATAACGAAAATGAAATTGGTTTATTGGCATACTGGAGTAGTTTCCAAGTTTCACGGTATGTGTTAATACTTAAATGGATTTTAGAATGTATTTAACCAGTGTTCTGCCCTCATCCTCTGAATTAATCATACTCAAATATCAAGGGGAACTTTGCTTACCCTTGGTATTAAAATTAAACGATCTATTTCCGGATTTCTCTCGTCCTCCAACTTAACCCTACTCTTTAATTTAACACCATATCATTTACCGACGGAATTTAACGTGCCTTGGGAGCGCAACAAACTGCCTTAATTTGGTTTATACGGCCCTTTATATAAAATAAAATTCTAACCATTTGAAGCGCCTATGGTATCAGCAGTGCAATGTGAACATTCGACTAGTACGGTTCGAAAACAAAACGTTAATCGGAGAAAATCAGTAGCAGATCGTCGGAAGAGGTAGCGAGATTGAATAATAGGTCGAAGAAAATAGGAGGTTTTGGGGGTGGGGGGATGATAAATGTTCCCATTTAATTGTGAAAATGACAGCTTAAGAAGCGAGGTTGAATGCAAGAAGGGAGATTTACATTTTCGGGAAGCTTAAATTTAATAAAGGGGAAACGCTGCGGAAAATTTGTTTTGATATCTTAAAATGTATATCATCTTAAGAAGGTATTAGCAGGTGTCAAGTTTCCTGAGAGGAATTGATTGCTTAGTGTAACATTTGTACTTACTGGACGTGTTTTTCTTTCTTATTTTATTGAATAGCTTTTATAAGTTACATAAAGTTTATGTTTGAAATATTTTCTTTTATTCTAAGAACTTTGAAGAACTTTCAAAGAACCTTTTTAACAGCACGCGTATTCAAAGTACAATAAGATATGGATCCTTCAAATTAACTTAACAGTTAAGTTCTTACTTGTATGTGTCTTTTATAAGCTTTGCGCTACTAACCACTTAAAGTGATCGAATTATGAGAACGGGTAGAGTCCTCTCACAATAAACAATAAATGATCACACATGTAATTCTGATGTGAATGAAGATTCTATATCTACTAAAGAGCATCCAAATGCGGTGCGTCATAAGATGCGTAGGCGCCTCTTGAAAAAGTTGCTGCACGAAAGGATCTAGTAAGGCGACTCTGTTAAAAGGAGATTTATTTTTAGGGGACGCGGAGCGATCATCCTACCTGAATAGCCGTGGTGGCATTCGTCGTTGAAAGCGAAAAAACGCGTAAACCTTTTCCGCAATTTCGATTTTTCACGATTTTCGGTAACGGACCGACAATGCCCAAGGCCGATCCCCGCGCGCCGGCGAGAAGGGTCGGATTATATAACATCGCCGGTGGTCAGGTAGTCGTGCACCGAACATCAAAACATGAAAACCTTGAATGACGAGAAATTCGGTGTGAAATACATAAGCACAAAGGGAATCGAAGAAATGGTAAAACATTAATTGTTTTAGTGTTACAACGGAAAATAATGATGATACAGTATGTGCAATTTCTAATTAAGAAAAATGAATATACAGGGTGACAATTTCACGTTTTACAATATATACAGTATGTGTAATTTTTAATTAAGAAAAATTAATATCCAGAGTGTACCGACGATCCCAAACCACAGGTGTGTACGAGGGTTAGTGGAGAATGGTGCGGTTTAGCCGGTCCGCGGTTTTCTACATAATTCGTCATCAAACGACTATTTAATTGGCTGGGTGAATGGTCTGGAGTTTACTACATTTAAAACTAATGTAATTGCTAATGCAATTGCGAATTTAAATTTCATATCAAACCTGTTACGTTAAACGAAAAATAAACTATATTCTAAAGCAGCTTAACCCATATCATAATAAATTACAGTTTAGCAGTAGAAGAAAATTTATTAATTTTTTTAGATGTTTCCCTAATAATAATAAAAAGAATCAACAACACAATAGAAAATTGCTGCTAATATGTTAACAAAATCATCAAACAAAGACTACGCAAACAAAATTTACAAGAAATCATGGATGAATCGATAGTTCACTTTTATGGACAAGTCCCATACCATATCGATTTGTTTTGTACCGCCCCTTTTCTGCATACGAACATATTTTGGCTAATAAAATTTAAGTAAAATAGTGAAGTCCTCTTTATGTGTTTAAAGATAAAAAATCCTTTGAGTAACTAAAGTAATATTATTTATTTTGGCAGTTGAAAATTCAATATGCCAATTACACTTACTATTATCTAATGTATTTCGTCTTTTTATCAATTGACTTGAACATTTCTGTAATTATTGGTTTATGGTTTTTTAATATTATTTTTATTATTATTTCAATTTACTGTTACAAATAAGATACAAAATTTACATAAACTTTGCGAAAACGCACATTTAATTTACCATTTGTAAAATATCTCCTTGATTTTTATTGTTGCATTTCGATTCGATAAATAAAAAATACATAACATATCTCGTTTCTCTTCGTTGGTATACGACATTTTTCTATTACTAATGGCAACGATAAGTGATTGACACTTAGCATTATTTAATCTTAAATTGGATTCTCCGTCAGTTAAAGCATAATATCAAAAGCTTTTGTCAACATGTTACACATGGTTGAATCAGCAAAAAAAAACCTTTCTAGCCGTGTCAAAATCCAATATAATGGGCTGTCAATTACACTATTAATAATTTTCTGTAGAAAATTCAAGCTGATCGTGATTCTCCGATGGATTAGTGACGCTATGTCGAAACTTGACAAAAGTGCCACATAGTCAAAGTTGCGAATACACCGAATCACCTTGGAACCATAGACATTTTACAAATCTCCTTTGAACGACTTCCAATTGTCTTTTCTGCATTTGATAAATAGGGGAACATACAAGGCAGGCATACTCAAGTCGAGTTCTTACAAGAGAGAAGTAAAGTGCTTTTAAAGCGGCGGTATTTGAAAAGGACCGACAATTCCTAGTGAGAAATCTAAGCACGGGACGCCACGTTCGATACATGATCCCTAAGCGATAATTTACAGTTGAAGAGCACTCCTAAATCCTTAACCAGGTCCACTCTTGTTACTTCGAAGTTATTCCAGGAGTAGTTTAATATATTAGTTTGAAGTTTCATTGTGTAACTAATGACTTTGCACTTGTCTAAATTCAGAGGTAGGTTGTTTTGCTGGCACCATTCATAAATAGTTTTGAAATCTGACGGAGCTGGTAATGTGCGGTATAGTTTGAGATCATCGGCGAATATTAACTTTTCTGAGGAGATGCTATAGGTTATGTCGTTGATAAAAATCATGAATATAAGTGGTCCTAAATTAGAGCCTTGAGGGACCCCAGAGGATGCTACGTATGCTTGAGACTTGAAGCTATTATAAAAAACGTACTGCTGTGTACTGAATGTACCAACAAAAATGCCAAATGAAATTAAAAATTAAATTAGCTAGCTCAAATGATAACAATTTTTTATAAGGCGCAAAAGAACAATTAAACTCAGGGTTACTATCATGAAAAGTAAAATGTGGGTGAAAGAAATCTGACTTTCTTTTATATTCCAAAAAAAATTTAAAAAGGTTTAATTAAAAATAAAAGAACAGTATTTTGAATGACATAAAAATTCAATAAACCTATTATTTAAAAAAAAAAAGAAAAAAAAATTAATTACAAACTTTGCAGAAAAAAAAAACCTTGGACAAACAGGTCCTGGTCTAAATCAAAACTGCATTTGACTTTAAATTACAAAAGGACAATTCAAAATCCTTTTACAAAGCAACAGAAAACTGAACAGGAACTGAACTTACAACGTTAAACAATCGTATAAGTATAAAAATCACAGATGCGTGCGATGCAACGCACGCAGACCTGTCCGCAAACGGACGAACTCGCAAAACAAAACAATATATATACAATACCAGTGAACGCAAAATGTACACCTGACTGAAATTAAAATAAACAACTGAACAATAAAATAAACAAATTAAACAATCCAAAACATTAACTAAATCTTATTTGAAAATAAATCAATTTGACATTTCTCGCAACATTGACAAACGCTTAACTGGAATGAACAAAAAAAAAACTTAATTTCCAAAAACCCGGGGTGCCAGACCACAGCAGTACGTATGACCAGATTCGACACCGTAGACCTTTTCTCCATGAAGCCGTGTTGACACGGCGATATAGATGGCTTCACCAAAGGATATATTTTTGAGTATAATACTAATTCAAATATCTTTGAAAAGTTTGATAGTACTAGAATAGGACGATAGTTTGCCATGTCGGAAGGGTCACCAATCTTCAGGATAGGTATTATTTTTGCCGTTTTCTAGGCTTGTGGAAATACTCCGATATGGCACCCATATGAAATAAGAAAATTTATGATGACCAGAAGAAAACGAAACGTTGTATAAGCATTTAAAGTACACCATTGGATAGAAGATTAAAAGTGGCATCTTTAGTTTTTCCCGGCAACGCCAAATAAAAATGCTAGGGGAAAATAAAAAAATGAGGTTTTTCCGTTTTTTACAAAAAATCTCAAACGTCATTTGTTCTAGGTTTACTTTCTTTTCGGGATCATAATAACCACAAAATTTAGCAACTTTTCCAAATTTAAACCTATCGTCTATTGTTCAATAATAAGCGAGATTCCAATGGTGATGTGATCAAAAATGCATCAGCCCGTATATTTACCATTATTTTACAATTCATTCACGGGGGAGATTTATTCACGAATCAAGAATAAATTTCGCTTATCGAACCATTATTTTTATCCTTCGTCCTACGCTGCTCTAAAACTGATGCTGCATTTCAAACGTTTGGTTCGGTTGCCATTTTCGTTCAATAAAAGATAAACTAATAATACGTTTGAATAAAAGAAATACCTCGAACAGTTCTATATTGAATATTGTACCATAAGCGATCATATAAAATAGCTTAACTCGTGGCAATTTAAAAATTTATGTTATTTTCGGGAAAATTAAATAAATCTTGGACTATCAATCTTCCAAATCGAGATTTATAGCGTTCCCGTATCGTTTACCTCGCCCCAAATTTAATGTGCGTTTCGCTGTAGACTACTAAACAGATTCTTTCTATATATGGGAATATACAAGCAAGCGTGCAACTGACTTTTTATTTGGTTGACTGAGATCGATGTAAATTTCTTACGTTTTAACCAAACTTATATGAAAACCGTTTGATGAATTTAACGTGAGTGATTTTTATATTTCGTACTAGTAGATATATAGCATTTAGTTTCAATTACTCATCATAAATATAAATGACTCTTACCACAAATCAGTAAACAGATAGCTCACTGAAGCAGAATTGGCCAAATTAGGCGGGCTGCATAAATCAAAGGTTGCAATAATTCGATTTTATGAAACATAGCGGAGAGCAAAGTGTACGATCGGAGACCAGAAGTCTGAGTGTTATTTACACTTATTTACAGCTGTTATTTACCTAGAATAGAAACTTGTAAGTTTATACCTCATTGAATGTGGATTGCTTACGCTTTTACTTAAAATATAAATATTTTCTATATACTGTTCTGATTGACTTACACTGGGCGTAATCTATTTATTCGTATGTGTCTCATAAGAATATTTGAAGCCAAATTATTATCCCCAAGTAACATCAAATCTTTTTAAAATATGTATCATATATGCAAACACACCTAATGTTTGCAGCATCCAATAAGAAGTTATGTTGACAGATACTCCGATATGGAAACTGTATTACCAGCACACTTCTGCAGCCACATACTATGAGATTCAAAATGATTGTCGTAAGAAAAAAACTGTTTTCCGGAAAAATTTATCTATACTTATTACCAATTTAATGAGTGAAGTAAGCTACATACAAATTTCATACATTAAATCAATTTTCTTGACATTTAGCGACATTGGTGTACGTGTTGTAGTATCCTTCGTTTATTTATCTTATAATTTTTTCAAACCGTTTATATTTATATCTAATATCACCAACAATAGTATTTTTGAATACTGTAAGAAAATAAGGGAATTTATCTGTGGTAAGGCAGCAAATTATTTCATAACATAGACCTAATCTATAGAACGTTTATCTGTTTAAGTGTACAATGCTCTAATAACAATTTAAGGGACGATGACTTGCTGAACAAATCATTTTTCTCAGATGAAGCCTGGTTTCATCTAACGGGCTATATTCATTCACAAAACTATCGTATCTGGTCTGCAGAAAATCCACACGAATTTCGAGAAACGCAATTGCATCCCGTCAAAGTTGGAGTTTGGTTAGCTATGTCCAGGCAACGAATAATAGGGCCAATTTTCTTCAAGGAAACTGTAACAGCCCAACGTTACCAACAGATGTTGGAATTGTTTATTGCAGAGTTGCAAGAAAATGAGCTGGAAGCAGGTTATTTTCAGCACGATAATGCTCCAGCGCATACTGCTCGACAAACCTGCCAATATCTTCAACAGTTTTTTGCTGACAGGGTCGTTGGAGCACAAAGATGGCCACCAAGATCGCCTGATCTAACCCCATTAGATTACTTCATGTTTGGCTATCTAAAAAATAGGATCTATAGAAACCGCATGCATACCATAGAAGAACTGAGAGATGCCATTATCAATGCAGTACAGAGTATAACTGCACAGCAACTAATCAATGTCTTCGACAGCATGAAACGAAGAGTTGACACTTGCATTAATGCTCATGGTGGACATTTTGAACACGCTCTTTAAACAATTTTTAAGTTTTGTCACTTAATAATTATACTAATTGTATGTTATAATTTAAAGTAATAAATAAATTTAGTTGAACACCAGTTAGTACTGAATTGTAATATCATAATTTCCTAAGGAGTTAAATTAATTACATTTCATTTTTACAAGCAGAAACACCAATCCATAGTCGTTTATATAATGCGAGTTCAAATATAGGTTACGTTTTCCTTATTTATGACAGATCCGTTTACTTTCTTATGTTCCAACACTGACTTAGTTCAAACCTTCATTACAAACACGCGGCATATACCTACACCCTGCTACTATCTATAGGAGCGGATTTCACAATCTTTTTGAATCTCATAGTATGTATATATCCATTCATTACACCTTTTAAAAATAGCAGAAACATGACAACAATAATATATATCAATATATCGATTGCTATTTTACTTTAGATGAAACTTGGTTACACGAAGGACATGCAAAACAGGAAGTACTGCGTTTCATCTTACACCAGTTATTGGTTAATGTTCAAATGTATATATCAACAGGGTATTTTACACCATTATGTTATAGCGCAAATTTACTTACGGCAAAATATTAATTTTAGTGTGCAAATTTCCATATCTGTAAATCAAGTTATCTCAGCGCCATAGAGCAATATGTCTCGACTTTTTCGGCAACCTTTCTTACAAGGTCTATCTCCTCCGTAAATCTCAACATTTTTCGGGACTGTACGCTCTTACCGTCATAAACCTTCACGATACTGCGTTGAATTTATTTTAAACGAGTTTATGAAGTCATTTCCCTGTACTTTGCCGTATCTTGTAACAATATTATGCACCCATATTAAACAGAACTGCCGCCTTTACAATGAACATGATGAGATTGTAAGTGGCGGAGATAGGTTCTTTATGATTTTATTTTAAATTGAGGAGCATCGTCTTCATTTTCCCATATTCCAAATAGATTTACATCGGGCGCACTAATTAAACTTCTGGGAAATCAAATGACGTCCATAAACGTTGTCTACTTAATGAAATTTCAGTGTAATATGCATAAAAGTCGAATGTTGGTGTTTAAAAATTTATTTTGAGTCTTATCAAGGGATGAAGTATTGACCTACACCAAATTATATTCACTGCGTTTATAATTTCTTGGGTTGTTTTGAATTTATGCACAATTTCGTCGGTGGGTGTAAAAACAGGCAGGGAAAACGCGTGGGAACAACACCTGTTAACTCGAGGTAGATATTATTAGATGCCTTCGGCATGTGAGGAACGATAAAGGAGGGATATGTATGAAGTTTATCGCTTTACAGCAGTGCTCGCTTCCGGCTGCAAGCTGTTGCGAAACGAGTTTTGGCAGTATAGTAAAACTGCTATACATATCTTATGGATAAGTTAGAAAAGATGCAAATAATATTGAACTTATTACGTTTATTTTTATTGTACAATAAATTTGATATATGATGAATGTGCAACCTGGTTGTTATGATGTTTTCTTTCCTGGTGGTAAGATACGACCCGAATTTAAGAAAAAAATGGTACAAATTGAATAAAAAATGGTAAATGGTACAAATGATGTGAGGATCACTTTGAAGTAACTAGCCACTTTTCCTAAGTGTAATTGAGTATTATAGTTTTGTATTTTGTAGTTAAAAGAAGACATGGAAAATTATATTTAATGTCAACTTATGAAAGTAAAAAAAAATGTTGTACCGCACAAATTTGACTGTCAAAAACCTGAAACCTTGCCACTTGGGGAAAGAAAGTACGCAGCTAAGAAAAGGAGACTGGAACTAATTGAAGAGGCTGAAGTTGAAGCGTAAGCCATAAACTACTCGTCAGAATGTCAAGCTAGTACTTCGCTATGTAGTGCTGCTACATTCCAAGAAGCAATAGAAATTACATTGTCAGAGTTAGTTTTAATGGATAAAACCACACTATAGAAGTAAGGGTGTTATGGCAAATTATTAGCCGACAAGCAAAAGCATCGCGGTATCTCCTCTGAAACAGGAATTAGTGAATGCATCCACATCGCCAATAAAGATATCATCAAATTTACAATTGATGGATTTAATAAAGACATTCGTAAATGTACAATCATTGCCATTGAGCGAAACCTTCGCACATTTTTGGGCTTGCCAACTAATAGTTATTTAATCATTAAAATATTAAACGAGAAAGTATTTTTGCCAATATTAGATATTCTTCTATTACTGAAGAAAATACGCCTCAATGATTCCTTTGCTGTATTAGGAATCCACTTCGGTATGTCTGCGAGCAATGCTAGCGGAATTTTTAAGAAAGTATTACCTGTCATGGGATAGAATATGAGGCAATTGATTTACTGGCCAAATCAAAATCAGGTTCGATATCATTTATCAATATCTTTCAGAGCCAGGTATAGTAAAATTATATACAGAAATAGAAATAGAGAAACCTAGAGATGCTACTACTCAAGCCCTGACCTGGTCCCAATATAAAAATTGCAATACATTGAAATATTTATAGTGTCTTGTACGCCTGATAAAAAATACATATTTATTTTTAAACAAAATTACCGTACAACACAACACAATACTAATCGCTCGTAAATATAAACATATACACACCATGTTTTACGGTTTTTTTACGGACGGGTGACGTCATACCAATCACTGGCGTGTTTCATCTCACGTGATATAAAATTAAATTTTATAAGATTTTGAGAGGATATTACTCTTAAGAAAGATGTATTATAACATTATTTTTACATAGTACAGATTAATTTCTCTCAATATTTCGTAAAACCAGTTTTTACTACAAAATAAAAACCATGCAACTTTTTTTTTATGTATTATTAATAGCATTTTCGACTTACTGCACTTTTATCCACTGATTGTATTTCCATCTTATTTTAATGCATAATATTAGTAAGGGAGATAGATATACTTCCACGCGTAAAGTGCAATAAATCGAACACGCTATAAGATTCAAATATTATTACAGCAAAATTTTATTACCGCATATGGGTAGATGTGGCAATAAATACATTCAATTGAAGATGACGCTTCTCTTATTTCACACTAGCAATAATTTATATTCTGCGTAAATTAAATGAATGACAGATACGGTTATCAATTATCTATATCGAGCATTTATTTCACTAGATACACATCTTATACAAGGTGTTATTAAATCTGGTTAGAATTTAACATTGTTTTACGTAAGTGCCATAACAATGTACAAAATGTAAAAAATTGGAAAACAATTCCGCTTTTGATTCAACACAAAACATAATTGAAATAACAAATAACACTTTCTCCATTCGAGAGCGTATCTTGAAATGTTATTTCATTCGGAAATCGGAAACAAGAAATTGTTAGCTCAAGCTAATTAATACAAGTGAAACAATATTTGTTAAATTGTATAGTAAGAATAACAAGATATATTTTTTAATATTTAATGCTAATTTTCGGATTACTTTTAATTAAGACAGTAATAAATCTGTCGGTCGAAAATCCCCTCTTTCCTATATTAGGTAACACCGGAAACCCTGAAATTTGTGTGTTATCCGCCTTTAGAAAAGGGTTCTCGCTGCATTAGTTCCGATAGACTATAAAGGGAAAGGGACAAGGGTACCCAATTTATGTGTAGGTGTGAGCGTCTGATCGTATCTATACGTAACGTACCTAAGTAAAAGCAGTAAAGATTGCACGTGTGGCATTATTAGATAGTGCGGCATATGCTACCTACATTTAATAAAGACGATATATGAGTGTATCGAGTGTTCTAAGCGCTAGGAGTATTGACCCATAAGTTTCGTATTTACTGATATATTTCCTTATAATGGAAAATGTGACACTTTTAATCTGGTGTAACGTTTTCGAAGTTGAAAAGAAAATTCAAAGGCGATATATTCAATGATTTTTATTCACGCACTTAAAGTTTAAGAATAAAATAATGCAGAAATAAACACCATTACGCTAAATAAGTAAACTAAAGAACTATTGTTTTTGTTATTAACGAATGTAACATCTGCCACAACGAAACTGGTAAACTACTTATTGTAAGTTAGTAAGTTATTGTAAGCGAATACTTTCCTTGTTCCAATGAAATAAAATATTTGGTTTTAACATACAGTTTTGCCATGACACACATGTGCACTCAGAAAACGACAGTGTCCAAGCAAATTTGCAGTGCAATGTTTAATGTAAGTATTGTAATTACTTTTAAATTTGCAACTTGAAATCTGTAGAAAAGCTGATGGAATTTAAATCAAAAAACAGTAGAGCAGTAAACTAGGTCTAAAAGCGCTAGATCTACACTTAAAAGATAGACCTGGCAACACTGCATGCGGGCTTGATTAAACAAAATGAACAAATAGAAAACGACGAATTGATGGGAAGACTATTTCAGCAATTTATTAAAAAGTATTCATTGTAAGTTAGAATTCGACATTACAACAAAACTCTGCGCTATACAATACACATAAATGCGACACTTTTTATCATGATTCTTCGTTCAGTAAACAAGGGCACGAACTTTTTTGGTTACCTAATATATCTAATATACATAAGAAGCGTAGAGACGTATTTATTTTGCCTAGAAAATTTGATTCTTTACAAATATCCTCTTTGAACATTTTCTTTAAACCTGGCGCCAAAACAGCAAAACGAGGGGTAAAGGATATTTCCTACACTCGAAATACCTAAAGTGTATCCCTCCCTGAATTCACATTTAAAATGCTTAATCGGTTTTTAAGATTTTTTTTCTTTATTTTATTAATTACAGTAAATATTACGTAAATACACATAGGGATGTATACGAAAAACTAAAACCATTTAAATGTATGTGATACAAATGAAGCTGACCTCTGTTTGAGCGAGGACTGAGATCGTATCCATTCTGCAAGTTTAATTTAGATATTTGTACTATAGACGCCAAAAGTCTTGACTCAAACTTAAACAGAGAACCATTGAAACACTTAAAATAATACAATGATTCTGTCTCTATTGTTTTAAATTTATTTAAATTCATAACAAACTTGAGTCAATACTTCGATGGTTATACTAGGAATACATTTGGTACAAATACGAAATAATATTGGGAATTTCCGTCAGTACATCAAAGAGAAATTGTTCGGCAGATATCGTTGAGTAAATTAGTATGAAGACAATTTGGTCTTGTTCTTATAAGGCTAGCCGTAAATAACGGGTATTCGTCTGTGGAGATTTCTTTATATAGTCGGTTCGGAGAACTTCAAAGCTGTCCGTTAACTCAGTGACCGCTTTAGATAGATGGCCGTTAACATGGGTTTTACTGTATATATATAAATTTATTGCTTCCTCCACTGGGCATCCAAAATTATCAGCGCACAGTCAACACACATTTTTCGATGTTAATACCATCAATAAATTTCCTGGTGGTGCATATATAATATGCATAGGCATTAATTCACATTTGTTATCCGTGGCTATAAATATTAATGGCCCAATCCCATTATAATCGAAATTTCGACAGATCGCTTCAAAACGCTGTCATTATGTGGCGTAATTTGTTCAATATGCGTGTTATATTCCAGAGGTTATTTAGGCAATATATCTTTCTATGCGACAAAGCGCAAGCCTCAAAGAAAGAGGCAACCAGAAGTATTTGGTTATATTTTATCTTTTCGCAATCAAAAAATTATAATAGGTTGGAGTTTATTAAAAATATGTAACACCGTTTTATGGTATTCTCATAAAACTGTGAGAATCAGCAAAAAGAAGTGCGGTATACAACAATTGGTCAAAAAATATTCAGTTAACACAAAAACTGTTTGGAATAAAATTAAAAGTTTGCGATCATACTTTCACACAGAAAATAATTGTACCGATCTTTTGTAGTAAAAATTGGTTATTCGACATTCTAGTAAAATTAAAAAGTTAATAGTATCATCATGCAGAATGACAAAAGTTTCATAATTTAGTAATTTATAATTTCTTTGTGTACTTAGTTCGATTAACTATTCTGAGAAACACAATTAGGTAAATGAAAACCTCTACACAGTTTAGATTCTAGTTTTTAAACAAACCCAGATAAAACGACACTTGTCACAGCTAGATCAGGCAATTTCACGGTTCAATGAATATCAAACGGAGATTTTCTAGCGTTGGCAGTCTTTGCAATGAACCCCTCTCATTGTTCTTCATACAGCTGCTGGTGGCGTGGATGATTTGTAGTCTATTTAAAAAAATGTTGTGTTTTTGCCTTTCTTGAACTACGTCAACGCGATTAGTGGTATTAGCACGGCGATATTTCCCTCCAAATGAGATTAAATTGGAATTTTGCCGCATTTAATATTGTTTTCTGTTTAAAACATTTTTTTCTTTTAACACGTTATTCTAGGCTTTTGAGAGTTATACTTTTGTTTCGTTAAATACTTCTACTGCGTTTTTGCAAGTTATAGTTTTATTTTATTCTACATAGACCTACATTTATATACCGGGTGTCCCAAGGTGGATGGCCTATTAGAAATACTTATTTTTTTATTTATTATTATTATTATTATTACTTGGTTTGAATACTAAATACATTGTAATTAAAAGTTTAAATGTGGAAATTAAATTCCCACGTATCCAATAGGAATAAATATGTAGTTTGTTCATTTATTAGAATATACTTACATAGAGCTCGTATCTTCTAGATGCTTCGAAATTTTAGCAAGTGACATCTGCTATATATCTATATACATAGACATATCTATTCCTTTGTTCCCCGTCAATTGGATTAGACGAGTAATATGTCGTAAGTGTCGGCACAGATGCTCTTAAGCTAGAAAAAATACATTGGCAATATGCGGGCTTTCTCAAAGCCGATGATATATAATGAAAAGATTTATTATTTACCATAAAGAATGTCACGCGGTGTTAGTGTGATAATGGGGAATCATTTGTTGCTTGTTGTTGTCGTCTTTTTCTATTCCTATATCCGCATTATTCGCAACTATTAGGGCACGGAGTTTTAGACACGAAAGAATAAGAAAAATAGGCAAAAATAAATAAATAGGAATTTTGATTGAATGAAAGTATTTTTCAAAGTTTCCCGGAGATTTTTTTATGTTTTATTATTCTTATACTTTTGACAGTCCCCTCGTTTCACCAATGTGTGATGGATAAACAAAAAAGAAATTGGGACACATGCTTAAGAACATGTATAACCCAATGTCTTAAAGATTTAAGATTTTACGTAAATTCAAATTTGAAGAGGCTTATCGTATCAAACAGAATAAACTTCTCTATATTTATTAAGTGAAGTTATAAATATAGATATAAATAGAAACACAGAAAAAGGATAAACATTTTATTAAGGAAAGGGTCACACGATAAATTGGACAATTGTCTTTTCCAGCGAGGCTTTACGTTCCCTTGACCAGATCCTTATAACAGAGAAAGAAAACTTGACAAGCCCCTAATACATTCTACTTATATGAAGTAGGGAGACAGCTTGCACAGAAATCCGTGCATTTCATTTTCAAGGATATCACGAGCAGAGATTGTTCCTACAATTTTCTTCCATGAATGCATGCGACTGATATGTGCTAGGAGACAAAAGTAAATTTGAACGGTTGGCAAGCGACGAGATATGTATAGCCACGACATAACGAAAGTTACCGATCGGCATCAAGCGTTTTACTACGATGCTTTGGTATTGATACCCACTGCTGTAAAGTTTAAGTGGAAACAGATTTTATCAAGTATAGTTTGAATAGCAGAACCATATAAAACCAGTTATTTGGATAGTTTTGAGTTTTCTCTGCGTTCATCCTGGTGTTCTATCTATCTAACGTTTGAGGCAATTTAGCTGATAATCGTCTGGCA
The DNA here is from genome assembly GCA_949128085.1 of Cetonia aurata. Taxonomy (NCBI): domain Eukaryota; kingdom Metazoa; phylum Arthropoda; class Insecta; order Coleoptera; family Scarabaeidae; genus Cetonia; species Cetonia aurata. The sequence goes on along the minus strand of OX421883.1, from coordinate 64,479,656 downwards.
ACTGTCGGACACTTCACGAGAGCCGATATAACTCCAGGAATTCGGAGTGTATATTGGAGGTGTTATGTGAACCTGTTGTAACAAAAACTATCATGTCTTTTTTTAACTATTTAAATCAAAATACGTACAAGGTGTTTCAAGGTTAAATATTTATTAGCCATCTGTCAAAATCGTGTAGTGAATTTCATAGTGAGATTTGTATATTTATGATTGGTAGCAATTCTTTGGAATAATTCATGTATGTTTTCCCTATCATTATATTTCATTTTCATACGTTGGTCATTGAGTTATGAAAGATCGCTCGTTAGGATTTTGGTGGGAAATTTAAATTACTTAATATAATTTGAAACGACTGAAGTGAGTTCTTAGTCGGAATAAAGATAAAAGAAGTATATGCAATAGTGTATTTATACCGTATATGAACCTACTCACCTGAAATCATATGCTAAAAGAGATATTTCTTTGTCACATTTTTGTTGGTATTATACTAGCACAAATAAATTTAGAAATTGTATGTTCATTTGTTTTTTATATGATAAAAAGTTTAGAAATACATCACTTAACGATAACAAAATGATCCTAGTACAAGTTTTGTAGGAAGCAGAATTCACTGCGATACATGTCACCCTACATCCTCTGCGTAATTAAATAAAAATATATATAACAGCATTTTCGTTTGTATCAATCGAGAGGGGGGAAAATTTACAGCCAGGGCCACCTGCAAATTGAGGTCTGGTTTATTAGTGAATTTCTTAGAGAGTATCACAGATGACTCTGGGTGATGTCGTTCTCTCTTTGTTCTAATAAGAAACAACAAGACCACATAGCTCTTTTTAATATCTCTTGAAATGTTTTTTGCTGATCTGTTAGGCCGGTAAATATTATTATGATTTCTTTTATCCAGCATCTTTGGGTCTATTGATACACCAACGCATACTTGTAAATTGAAGAAATAAACGCTTGGTATTTTATAGTTTTATTCTAAAAATGAATTTAAAATCCGAGTTCATATACCGCAAAATTACAAAATTTGTTTTAACACTTTGTGCAAAAACCACTGATTAATATCTGACATTACTCACATAAACGCAAATAATAACTGAATTTTAGAACTGCTCAAATTTATGCAACCAATCGTACGTCCCTAGGCTTCTTAATAAGCTTGAATATTGACTTTGTAATAATGTTGTATGCATTAAATGTAGCTGAAAATAATTAATTTTTGGCGGAAATCCCTTAACACCGCTCATTATAAATTCAAACAATTAGTATAAGAACCAGCAATCTCTGCTTTAAATTCTACGGAGACCAGTGTTAACTATTCAGTTCACGAATTCATATAGTAGGTACACGAGGAAGCATAATCTTCGTAAAGTTAACTCCCTTCACACAACTTGCATACATCTCGCGGGCACGAGCCGTGAATTTTTAATGAAACTCTGCCACTTCTTGCAATTACGTTACTCTCGATAATGCATCGAGAGTTAACGCTTTTAAAATACTTACCTCTGTGAAATATTAATTTTAAATGGAGTTGGTAAAGTTGATAAAGAGAAAATTGATTCAAGCGTGCAGAACAGGGGTGAATCCAGGTTTTCAAGCACGGGTCCAAAGATTCAGTAATAGCTGCAATATTGAGACCGTGCTAAATGAACCTACCTGATATTTATGTCAAGACAGAGATATCTCCAAGCATGTCAGAATAATAGCTTTAATCACAAACCCTATTTTTGAAATGGGCAGTGATACATTGATCCTAAATTTTGAGAAACCCACTGTTGTCTCGGATTGGAAAAACAGACACGTTAAAAGAGCGGATCTAAGTTTCTTGGTATTGTCATTAAATTAGAAGCAGACTGTACAAACATAAAATTTATAAGAAGTAAAACATGAAACTAAACGCAATTTTCTTTCATTTCCTAACAATCGTGACACAACTCATAACTTTCACAATTCCCATGGCTTCCATGGTATTTGATGTTTGCTGCAGTTACTATGTTTTGATTATTGTGCGTTATTGTGTTATATTATTTTCGTTATAATTTTTATCTAGGGCTTCTGTGACTTTTCTTTTTATTATAGGGTGAAAAGTGTAAAGTGACTAATAGATCAGAAACTACCTGATGAAATGATTGATGAATTTAACAGAGATAATATAATTATGAAGAAGAGGTTGAATATCTTATCTACCTGAATATCTTTCCGGTTCTGTAAGTATACTATCATACATATGCATACTAGTATACCGATAATACTATAATCTAATAAAGAAAAATACTTGCGTTGAAATATCTTTCTGAGATCCTCCAACAAAACCCCAATTCGTGCAACAGCTTACTTACCTACTTCATCATTAATATTATTAGGTGGATTTATCGCTACATATCGCTAAGCAACCTTTTTGTCATGTAATTAGACATAAGTACATTGTATATGTAAAAGTAATAAGATTCCGTTAAACAACTTCCCTAAAAGAAATTCATACAATGAACTACTCTATAAGATAAAAAACAAAAAGTGTTCTTGAATTAAAACTTTAAATTAGAAGAAGAATACGCTTTGCATAAAGTTATATTTTAGCTATTTTTTTATAACCAGAGTTTGCTTATATCACTAATGGATTTAAAATTAAATATGTATTTTAACCAACCGTATATTTTATTTATCGTAATTTTTACTAGAATATCCACCATAACCAACATTTCTAACGATTTCATTAAAATAAGGTTTTTGTTATGGTATTATCGAAATCCGAACGATATACGTAACAGAAATGAATCTACAACCAAACTATCACCTAAAGTGAAAGGAAGGAAGGCGCAGTGTACTACTACATTTCTGGTTAGTTTAGGATCATGAAATACGTTTATTATTTTCAATAGAGCCTTTTATGACATGCATATGTTCAACGTGTACCTGTTACAAAAATTAATCAAACATCAAATCATAACGCAGACACATTTTTAAAACCCAATTTTCTTTTTCTTTCATTGATTGAACTTATTTTTACATAGCTATACTGCCTGTACTTTTAGAGTTGCGTACAAACGTACAACATATGAATTCTCTAACATCGTAGCTTGTTGTAATCAAATTTTTGTCAGGTTTCTTTTTTACGAATATTCATTTGAAGTAGAAAACACAAATTCCCTGAGGGCATACTTCTACAAAAAGTATACCTACTTCGTATATCACATGTTTGATCTTTTTTTCTCCAAAGAGGAAAATGTGGTAAAAATAGTAGGTGGCAAATTGAGACAAGTTCGGACAAGCCCTTACAGTACTTCGTATATTTGAATAAAGTGACTTTTATTTTTTAAACTTTATATACTTATACGACCACGATATACATTTAATTATATTGTACGTTTCAGTAAAATTTCTTAATTAAAGGAATTTAAAAGGTTTAAATGAAAAAGCATCTCTTTAAACAGACATACGACCTGTTAAATTGGTAAAATCTCTGCTTATTCAAACAAATTATCTAATTATCATTTACATTTACAGTATAGTATCGTGGTAAGGCATAATCGCTTAACCCAAAGTTATTAAACTATTCTAGGGACAATACATCATTTAGATGGAGCCGATAGTAATCAGAATATCTCGGAAAATAGCCGCCGACATAAAGTGAGGGTATGTCTGCCCATTATTTAGCTGCGGTCACAATACAGGCGACCTAGGCTATCTTGAATTGTCATTGTTGGGACATTTACATTACGAATCTTAAATATGCTTAAGTGCTTTTAGAAGCTACTGTAGATCCAACAAACGTGGAATTAAATTGAATAAAGCAGTGGAATGGTATTCATAAAGACAAAACGATTCTTAGAGTGTGTTTTATAATATACTGTGATTGGTGTATGAAGATACTCACCACTTAGAGGCAAAAGTGTGCTTATTCTTGTCCATACTTGGCTCATTCTACATTTTTGAGGGTTAGTTTTATTTACGTTAAATCATTTTTCTGCACTTTCGCGATTTTATATAAATCTACTATCTACAGTTGTCTTGTTGGGGTTTTCTTGCTACGTGTCGCTTTCGTTTTAGCTAGAACATGCCAACATTCTTAAACAATTTATGTCAGGGATGCACAGACTTAGTGGATTAAGGGCTATTCAATCAGATTACGAGCTAATCGCGGACCACCACTGTAATTGATAGATACTAACAATTTTAATAGTTATTTATTCAAACCTTACACCACTTATACGTAAAAATAATACAGCACGTAAGATGACGTTTTACTACCTAATATACAACTGACTAATATATATTCGTATGCGCGCGCCGTGCATTTATGTGTACTACAACCACAATTAAAAACAACCAAAGAAGTTGAAAATTAAACCGTGCAACTCACTGATTAATTTGGTAAAATGATGTGTTTCATACACAGTATCTTGTTTTTACGTTGTATTGCTTTGAAATGGCAACAGAATTCTTGCAAATTAAACAAACGATATTAGTTATAGCAATAGTTATGTACATTAGAGTAGATGTCATTTATAGTGCGAGAACTCAGTTCGAGCGCTGTAAATGACCCAACGCATGACATTTGGTGGTGGATTGTTATTTGACAGCTCTACTTTATGTAAAAGTGAATGTTCGTTATGATGATTTTTCAGTAATAACTAATAAAACAGCAATAAATTAACCAGTAAATGTGTGTTTTTTTAACTAAATTAAAGGAAATTATACATATTTGACATTGGAAGTAACTGTGAAATAAGAAAAAATGTTACTACAGGACGGTAAAATGAACTTAATGTTTCGTTGGTTGAGATGCCAAAAAAATATTTTCAGTCAAAATATTTTTATTATTATTTCCCTTTATTACCTTTTGTCTTTTACTCAGTCCTGACTTATCCACAGTGAAATTGATATTTTCTTGGTTACCACGGAAGTATTATTGTTAAAATGTTGCAGTATTTCATACAAACGCACACAAGAGTTTTACTGGCGGGCCGCGCGTATATTGACGAAGGGTCTGTTGACATGCTGTTGACTATCAAATAGTTCAATGCATAATAAATACCTTACCCTACGCCGCCGCAACTTCCGTTACACGCATGTTTTAAAGGTGGTGTGGTATATATCTAGAACCAGTCAGATGCCAAGGTATAAAGTTAGATTTACAATGGGTAAAATGCAGATATTCATTCACTGTTAAACCGGTGGTATCGGTACAAAACTGTACGTTACTACGAGAAAATGACTTCCATTTATGCATTTGCACCTAATTGCGTCGTATGCCGAACTTTAGTAATCACTAGAATTTCCGTGATTGGAGTTAATAATTCTATTTAGGGTTGGATGATAATTTGAGGTTAAAGCATGGTCGCAACAAATATTTTACTACATTAAATATTGCAAACATTGATTCATTTTCAAATGGATTGGGAATCAATAACATTAGTACATTTATTAACTACAAAATATAGCATACATAGGTACATAACATATACTGTTTGTCGACTATATACATATATTAGGCAAAAAATATTAAAATCAAATTTATAATATACATTACAGCAGAGCAGTAGTTTTAAGGTGGTGATAAATTTGAAATACATATAGTTTCTACTATAGTTGGAGGTGTAAATTATACGTTTGATTGAACTTTTGGTGAAGTAAATTAAAAAGAAACTCACGAATATATCGTATGTAATTTTTCTAAAAAATGTAGGTAGGTATTTGCACACACTACTATATGTATAGATACTCTGTGGTATTTGTGTACATCTACCAATATACACTGTCCTCATAGGAAACAGTTTATTACGCTTGACTAGTCTCATTAAGGAGCTTAGTTACTGTCAAACTCACATAACCTGCTTTAATTCCGGTTGAAATATTAACCCTTTGCCATTTGTAAGCCTTCAATACACCCTCGTTTAATAACGTGATCCTTATCAAAGCAAAATTAATTCCGATCTGCATAATATGGTCCTCGTTTCGGCCTTTATAATACAGATAATAGTAGGATCTTTAGAACTAAGGTTAAGACCTCATATTTGTTATTGTCTCGTCTGTTGCCTTTAATAATACATTTTTTCTTCCGTTCTAATGAATTTGTAATTTTAATACTTATAAGAATGTAGATAAAGAACATCAAGAGACGTAACCCAAGTAGTGCTATTGACTGCTCTGGATTATCAAGGCAATTAAGTTAACCTGTAACGACCTTTGTTTCTTTTCGGGTATTTATTTTTTAATGCTTTGCTTATTGACTTGCGATTACTTACTTGCTTTAACATGCTCATTACTTATGTGTTGCTCATCGTAAGTCGAAAGAGTAGGTTTGTGCCAAGTTCACTTAGTGGCGCTGATCGTCAGTTGTCAAACCGGTAAATTTCAACCTCGTGGCGGTTTGAACGGTGTTGCGTTTTATTTACGCCGTTACAATAAAGTGTTAACCCCAAAGTGGTAGCAATGAGTAGAAGAAAGGTCAGGGTTCGGATTACGCAACGTAACAGTGAAAGTGTATCATAAATCAAACGTTTATCTCTATATAACAAGTTTAAAAGACATGCAATATGTACATCAAAAAAAGGTGAGTAAACAACTGCATGTACAATAGTATGCATATAAAAATATCTACAGTGGTGAACATTCAAACATTCACGGGGCTTCGGTAATATTTTTGAAGTCTTAACGCGGAACCCAATGGCTTTGTTTCGATTAACAACATAAAACGACAATCTGTATACGGGGGTCGGTCGAAAAATACGCGGACGGTTTTCACGGGCTATGTCGGGATAGATATCGGTAACGGTGTTAAACTCAGCGGTACGGGGATGATTGTAAATAAAACCTTGGGAGCGGTAGAAGTTGTGCCAACGCAACGGTCAGAGCGGAGAAAACCGGTAAAATGACTGTGTTACACCAGAAAGCTTTGTCGGCGCTGCAATCAGACCGAGAATAAGAAGCTCGGCGTGTATCAGAAGCTTCGCCGACACATCGGCCAGAGTGGACAGGGAAAATGTCTGTGTTACGGCAGTGAGCTTTGTCAGCGCCGCAATCAGACCGGGATTTAGAAGCTCGACGCGTATCAGAGGCTATGCCAACACGACAGTCAGACAAAAATACAAAAACTGCATGTCAGATGTTGACACAAATTTAGTAACATTCTAATTGCTAGTTGGTTAGTCTAATTAACGTTCTGCATATATGTTCGGATCATTTATCAAGTGACAAGGATTGAATTATATTACATGAAATGTTTCTATAATATTTTGTTTTACGTTTCTTCGGAAATATTTTCCTCTTTCTTGTGCTTTTTACATAACAGCATGCAGAAACAGACATAGGAGCTTACCAAAATGGTTTTTGACAAGAACCTTCAACAGTAGATGGGATATACGTAGTGATACAGAAAACACACACAGAAGCTTTAGATAACTTGAAGGAAAGAGAACTGATTAAAGGCGTGAGAAGAATAGGAGTACCAGAGAAACTAGTGCAATTAATTGAAGTTACTTACTATATGACCGGTACAAAAGCAATGGTACAAACACAGCAAGAGATGTTTAACTCCAAAGTAAAACAATATTAGGAGAAAAAAAAAACAATTATTATTTCTTGCCCACCCTAAACAATATCTTACTATGTGTCCTTTTCAAATAGAATTTCTGAGGCTTAAATAAAATGAAACATAGGGTTGTACAAGCTTTTCCCACAGTAGGCTTAATTAGTTTCTGGGAAATCCGTTACCAGTATAAACACATGAAAAGCACTGAAGTAAGTAAAATAATTTATTTAATTCGACTCGTCATGTTAATTACAATGAGGTAAAGTTTACAGTACACAGATATATTTTAAAGCAGGCGTACGTGAGCGACAATTTCTCATTTAACTAATTTAGAAAATCACAAATAATACGATATTATTTTAAACGAGATCTACTGAGGTAGCGGATGAGTCCAATTGTCGCACGTTCCCTTTGATTTTTCTAACATAGAAAAGTTCCAACAATAGAAAATATTTATCGATGTCGTCCGAAGAACAGTCTCTATACGAATTTTTTCTTATATATACCTATATATTACATCACAGTTTCCGCGTTCACATCTACAAAAATCACTTCAGAGGTAATTTCTCCAGAGGAACACCCGGATGCGGCTCCGGGATCGAAGCCGTTTCCGGGAAAGTTGTTTCATGTGGTCGTGGTGACTATCCATCTCCTGGTTGGATTGTAGTTGTTCTGTTGGCGATTATTTCTGCCGCTACATTTCACTTTGGTATTGTTACACATTGACCAGCGCGAGAACGGTTTCAATGAAGTGGTGTCCGCGCCGCCTGATGAGTTACTCGTACTGTTACCTGCCATCAAACGAAAATACCGTGTGAATTAAGCGGTCTTTTTCAAAATGGAACAATCGATGATACAATTAGGAATGATTTTCAAAGCAATTATAACGATTAAATTAAAATTTTGTTACTTATATATTTTTTAAAAGTACGGGATCTACATCTGTTTTGTATTTGAAGTTGGTATGGATTTCATATTTTTAACTATCATGTTACTATGTATGAATGTACACTCACGGACACCCAAAATGTCCGGTCTAATGCATAGGCTAAACGCAGCGAGCTGTTTGGGTGCGTGCGGAAGTTCACCAGCACTTTCCCTTGCCTAGCGACTATACGGTTCTTCTGTGAATTACCTATATTTATCTATTATATTTGCTTCGTAGCGGTTTAGAAAGATATGCGGTTGAAGCTCATTGTGCTATTTCGCATGCAACTTTAGCACAATTTATACTTTTAGCAGAAGATTCAAAGTGATTCAAAAATTGAAACGCGAAAAGTGATTGTGGGTTTGGCAAATACGGGTATGTCACAGTTAGAAATAGCTAATGAAATAAATTTATCGGTAAGTTGCATTCGTTTAAAACTTGGTTAATTGTTGTTTATTTCTGCGGTGGTATAATTCTTATAATGTTTATGAAATCCAAATATATTGTTTAAGAGTATTACATTTAAGCAATATGATTAGGGGTTGCAATACCGACCTGCTTTACTAAAACCAATAATATTAAACTAATATGAATACCGGTATTTTGGTATATTCTGTATTTAAAATATTAAGACAAAATGTTATACCCTCCCTCTTATCGGCTTTTTATTGTAATAACAAGTTTTTGTCGGCATTACCGCCAACTCCAGGTATCTGATTGTGAGTCATGAAATTTCTTGTATATTGAATAGAGGTTTCGTAATCTGTATCCGCTTTATTTTGCACAAATGTGGAAAGACATACAGTTTTTTGTTCTGACGTCTACCGTGGGCAACCTTTGTCTAATATATTATTATTATTATATTAATATTAAATCTGTTAACATTAAGAAGTAAAACATAGGTCTGTAGTTTCGGTCAAAGCCCGGAGGAGTAGGATTTAAATATGTTTGTTTTTTTGTTGATTTCAACGTTACAGGGTGAAATAACAACAAAGAATAAAACTATTAATAAAATTAAAGAGGAGAGAAGAAATCAATTATTTTCTTTATTTAATTTCAACATCAACAAAAAAAAATTCTTTCTGACATACATAAAGAGATCTTACGACGGGGATTTTTCATACATCCACATAGTTATATGTAAAACGTAAATAGTTGCTTGGTAGTAATATAATTACTGACATATGAGAAATTAGGTACGCCAAGTTCGTAAATGGATGAGACGATTTGAAGAAGGTGGTGGAAGATTTTTAAAAACAAGACCAAAAATGTGCAACGTGCAACAACTAGAGAAGAGGATGAAAATATCATCTGGCATGCCAGGGAAACACCCGTTATTTCATCTCAACGAATATTGGAAATGCATCACCTCAACTGCAGCACAAAGGCGATTCGTCGCCGGCTCAAAGATTCCCGTTTGGTGTCAAGTAGACCAGCCAAGAAACCTTTGATACACCCAGACATGCCGAAGAGCGAGTTAGATTCTGCCATATTGTTTTATTTATTGCATTTTTTATAGTTATCCTATAAATTCTTTGCATATGTCAAATATGCCCTTAACCTTTCATTAGTCGCGCATAGGCCCAGTGCGCAAATGCCTGTGCATTTCTTATTGTATGTCGGCTAATGGATAAATTTTTAATGTAAAATATACTTTATTTCATTATTAGTTTGACTTATTGTTATTCACCTTGAATTTCTTAAGAAATAAAATCCGTTAAAATCTGTAATACACCAACACGTTCCTTTTTGCCCTCTAATTAATATTTTGCAGAAAGTTTAAATATTTTTCTATGCCAAAATGCTTTACAACTGATTCAAGTTTAATTATAATATCCGTAATATTACCGAAAACAAAAATCCCAATTCAAATCAGAAACAATTATACATTTTGTATTTCAATAATAAATTTTAAAATTTGAATTATTAAAATAACCTTTATAATTCTGCTGAACTATAATGAAAAGAACGTCTGAATGCTAAACAAGATAAAAGATAAGTGACTGAACGTTTATCATCCTTAAAAACATAATCATACATCACCTTTTCACCAAGAGAATATGTAGTTCCCCTCAACACATCTACTTTCCTTCCGGGAGCCTACTAAAATTCGCATAAGTGAATAACCGGCTGCCGCGGCGTTGGGAAAGAGTGACGGCGCGGGTGTCTTGCTCACTGTGGCTTAGACCGGACATTTTGGGGGTCCGTGAGTATACATACGTATAGCGAGGCACAAAGGCAAAGAAATCCATATTTGATGTAAATTTATAAGGTTGGAGGGATAGTTGAGATCCTTTAGTTAAGCTCAAGCAAGGTAAATATAATAACAGTTTTAACGTTAATTTCTACGCACTACACATAGATAAACAAACAATATACACAGAACACTATTTATTTATTTAGCAGTTCATAAACACGTCAATACATGGATTCTTGTTTCACGGCAACTCGAATATCACGCACTGGGCAGGAAGTCCTTATATTAGCAGAACTTCACTCAGACGCCAATCTTTTTAAATTCAAATATGTCTGTTGCGCCATGAAGTTGTAAACAATATTACCTATGTAGACTTATTGTTAAATATTTAAATGTAAACGATTCCAGACTTGATAAAGTTTGCTGAGTATACTGAATGTCCCAAGGTAGATGGCGTATTATATATATTATGAAACGAATCGCCTCAAATAACTATAAATATAGGGTCAGAAAAAACAGTTTTGAACTGAATTTCAACCTAAGATTAAGCATAGTGTTTTTTACTTTTATTTTATTACTTTTTTCTGTTAGCTTCTCAATGATTATTGTATTTTTTTTTTAATTGGTGCGACAATAAAAACGGTTTATAACTTTTGTATTAATCATAATGTAATTTAGGTTATGGCAATATTGGGAATTGCAGGAGCCTGATGTTGGGACGTCATGAGTTTTGCGATATTGAAGTTGATGACATTCGTATTTGTCGTAACGGATAAATACCTAGCTGTTTAGAATTTGTTTTAAAAAACATACATCCTTAAGGCCAGCACTAATAAAAACCACAAACGACTGTTTATACGATACCTTAATTGAAAATGTATTGATCAACCCGTAGGCATCAATCAGTTTGGATAAAATTCCCTTTAAAATTGCAGAATTTCTATATCGTTTCTGAATCCTTACTCATATACGGATCACTGTTTTTTTGGCGATTATCCGCCTCTTTGCTAGTAGGCTTTGGTGCCAATATTTCCGCAATGAAACGTCATTGCCGCTGGAAATAAACTGTCGTTGCGGAAGGAACTGAACTGAAATCGAACCTCAATTTTCAAACTCGTATAATGTTACACATTTTATATTAAATACAAAAAAAAAAATTATAGTATTTATATCAACATGAATGATGGAGAAGTGGATATTTCTTATTAAATTAAAGCAAGAGTATCGCTTACAATTAGTTTATTCCCTGCGTCTGCTACAAATGTAATTAATTCTTATCTAATTTCCAGTCAAAAGCTTACATTATTGTTATTAAGCTCCACACATTTTCCATTATATTACATATGTACGTATGTGTATATTAATGTTGGGGCTTATCGAATGCTCCGTTGAAGTTTTCACATTATTTCGTTCAAAGCACTTTCTAATTATTGTAACCACATTATGGGCTGGACAGTTATCTTGTTGACAAATGAAAATGAAATTGTGGCCAGGATAATGTTTCCGGGCATTTTGCTAATTTAATATTTCCATAATGTCCTTGTAAGTAATTCCATTGAACCCTTCATTTATAGTCCAACATACTTCAAAAAGCGAACCGTCCGGATATTTCGGAAATGACATTTTCTTTAAATCTTGCTTTGGGAGCGTTTTATATAGATGTCGCACTTAGGGTGGAGCCCGGAGATATCTTGGAAACTATAATAAAAAAAAAAAATGTGATAAATAAAGTGGCAAAGGGAAACTTAATAAAAATATATATCTTTTTAAATTTATAACATGAGCACTAGAGGGCGCAATTGCTAGGATCAATAGTAATATTTAAAATTGCTGGTGACAATGTCATCCAGACGTTTGACAGTTTTTGTCTTTAAATACTGAATTAAATTAAGCAAAAAATTATTCTATAAATAGTGAATGTAATCATACACAAACTGAAATGGCTTGGAAATAATAAAAGAAATCTCTTTTAAAGTGTAATTCTTAATTTCTGTCGATCCAAATGTAGACAGAACATATTTGCTTTGCTTGTATTAAAGACAATCTTAATGCATCTATTGATGTTTGAGCAACCTCCTTAATTGCCTAACGAATTATAAGACGGAATAACGCAGGTTTTTGTCTGAAAATTTCTTACAAATTCATTGTCGTATATAATTCAGAAGATATTACATAATGGTTTGCTTAATTAGTCTAATGTGCTCGCCGGAAATCAAACGCCCAGATACTTGACGCTTTGGCAGACATTTTAATTTAAATCTGAGGTGGTATCTATCTAATTAAGGAGTTCATTATGAACGCGGTTAAACTTTCGCTTCTTATTAAGGAATTCGACTTAATTTCGTTAACTAAACAAGACGCAAATAAGTGATGATACATTTAGAATTTCCGTACTGCGTAATTTGGCAGGTAACGTTGAAGTGGCTTGATCAGACTTCTTTCTATTGTTTGGACATTTGTACTTGTGTGGGATGAAAAATTATTCGGAAAATTTGTGGCATCAACGTAGAGAAAATTTTATATTTTAAATGCAAATTATATTCTATGGAAAGCAAAAGACTTAAAATTTTATGGAACAGAGAGCAACAGCAGACAATATCGATTATGTGTATGTAGGTATTATCAAAAATAATCGAGCAAAATGTTGTTTTCGCCTACCTACGTAAATGTTCATCTGAATGCCTTCATGAATGCATCAGGATCTTAGTCCTTTACCTCATAACCGTAAATACTTTTCAATAACAGAAATGGTACAGTATAAAGTTTATGTGTAGCTTTCGTGACAATTTATACACAATATTTTATCTATTATCGTGTAAAAACAGCGTTAGATATATTTGTTGATTTACGCCCAGCTGATACAAACCTATTAATTAGAAAGTTCAGTACTTATACACGTTATTATAAAAGTCCTGATAAAATAATTTCGAGTACATAACTTTTTCTTTGTGTATAACATGTGAATAGTATAATAAATCAAGAAAACCCATAAATTTCCCAAAACCACTGACCCGCACGGTAGTAGGTAGCTAGGGGGCACGCAATAAATTGCATTGATATTGTCGGAAATTTCCTTTTTATTTTATAGGCTTTTAAATATACTCAGGGATTATAAAACGGTTATTCCAACAGTTCCGGCAGTTCTGACGATGCACCATTATTGATTTGTTCATTAAATTAATGCAAATAAACATTAAACTAAAAGTCTAGTCATTTAGTTATAGTAACTACTAAAATATGTATAAAGCTAGTATTTACACAGTAAAGTTTACATGCAGTTGAGTGATCTGCCTTTTTTTTTGGTGTCCTTCGAATTCATGAGAATGTTGAGTAATGACGTTAAATGGATTAAAAAAGAAACGTGAAAGGAAACCGTAGCCCTGATTTTTGCGTTAGATGGCTTCTCTTCTATTGTTTTTTCGACTTTTAGTGAAGTGATGGATTACAGAAATGCTTTGTGCGATTACTTTGCGGTGGTGGCAAAGTTTTTGCGTTATATAAAATATTATTTGCTAGAAAAAATCGACTGGGCTTTCTAGATAAATTAATCCCAATATTTTAGACGTAGTCACTTTTATGCTGCTCTCAGCTTAATTAATAAATTTTTAAATTAAAGTCGATAATTTGGGAAGATTTATTATAAATCTTATTGTAAACTATTGATTGATATAAATTACAAGGATAATAATAAAAAACAGGAGAGATCGTATTAAACTTATATATCGAAAACTATGATGAATTTTTATATTTGTTTATAACGTGCGTAAAAGCAAGATTAAACAAAATGGCAGAACTAACTATAAGCGAGTGAAAGATAGATTGTGTTTTATTTTTAGTTGACTTATATATATGCATGCATATACTTACACACTGTAGCTTCTAGTAATAGTGTAACAAGAAATACAGTTTTACATAAAATTATTCTTCAGTTTTTGAGCTTTTGCAAATCAATTTATTTCCTCATAAGTAAGGTTCGGTATACGACGCAATAAGGTGCAAAATAAATCGAAGTCATTTTCACGTAGTTATCATAAATCAGTTTGTATTGACAGCACCAGTTTGACGGTGAATGCATATTTGCCTTTTATTTAATTTAATCAATTTTCGAAATTGAATATCCGCCAATAAAAAAAATAACAACAAAAAAATTTTACTTTTGATTTGAACAGTGGAATATTTATTTACCTAAAAAATTAGAAACGGGAGATTCTCGGGCTTTACAAGAAAGAGCTTTCATAAAAAAGAAAATAAAAGAGTTTTATAATATTTTAGATAGCGGGAAATGTATATACTTATATCTTCTACTTTATTCATAAAAGTGTGCCAGCATGCTTTTATGCGATTAATATCTTCGTAATAATAGGCAATACATCGTTAAATATTCTTAGTGCTAATAGCTTTTTTATTTTACTGAATATTTAATAAAGTAGAGACACTTACACGGATATTTTGTGTTAATCCCCCCAAATGGTACGTAAATTTATGCAACATTCAGGACAATAATCACAATAATTCAAATACAAATGTGTGCGAAATAAATTTCTCTGCTCTGAATACGTATTAAATAAAAGTATTCATGAATAGAATGTAAAGAAAGAAAACTTTGATTCAGGTATGATGCCCAGAATTAATAAAAAAAATTTCTTATACCTAACGTAATGTAAATTGCATATGTTTAAGTTTTCGCATCGTGTTTAAAGTAGGAGGAAAAAAATAGAAGCAAAAATAATCACCCACGAGAAGGACCGTTTGATTGAAATTTTATAACTCACTACAGTTTTTATACCACATATAACGATCGGTTCAATATCAGCAATTAAAAATGTTTGTTGTAAATACCTTGATACTTATAATTGGTTTAGATACATAAATATGTAATAGTACAGAAATTGCCGTAAAGATGGCGCTACGCGTGTTCCATAAACGTTGGAATACTTACTCAGGGTAAATTGTGTTCGGTAAAGGCGGCTATGTAATATTTATTTGATGTACTGTATTCACATGGTAAATATCACTGTGATTGACAATCGCTCGGTACACGAGTACGCGTTGGTTCCACATCGGTAATTTGCAGTTAACGTTTGGTCTGATCTGCGCAATCACCCCTAATGCGACGGCAATTCGCGTGCAGTCACGGGATAATAAAATTATATGCGACTATATTTGCAAAAAGAGTTTATAGTGTTTTAGTAGATTGGTTGCAATTTTTACCACTGTGGTAAACGTACTATTTGCAAGAAGTGACCTGAATGTTATAATATATAAGTGATGTCAACGAATTTGCGCATTTTGTTGCAATAAACACAATAATTTTCGTCAACAATTTTGTAGGAAATTTTAATAGAAATTGTTAATTGAAATATATGTTCTACAATTTATTGTACTAAAATTTACAATGATTTTTTCAATTTTACAACATTTTCTTTCTGTGTAGGGTTGTGCTCTTGGGCGGCCTGGCATATCCATTGTCTGAATTTAAGCCTTTGTATCGAACGATGAAGGAGGAGTATAAGCAGATGTTAAGGACTACTAAAACTGAATAGTATAACCGTCGAATTTTGGAGTCAGATAATAAAACTAAAAATCTTTGTGCTCTGCGGTTAGTGAGATAGTTGGGGGTAATGTAAAAAAAAATATAATCATGTATCTGTTGTAGAGGATGGAGTCAGCTTCAGTGATGGTCAGAATTTAACAAGCATTTTGTTTCAATGCGTGAAGTGCTGGAGTGATTTGATAGTAACGTAAGAGACTTTGAATTTATTGAGAATAACATCCCAAATAATAACATGTTTCTTTTTTTGGAGCCTGCAACAGTGAATGTTTTTGGTAAACTAAATGCTTCGGCGACTAGTGAATGGGATGAAGTTCCTGGTTGGAATTTTTCCGGACAATATGAATCTTTCGTATGTCAAACCATTATGCAAAAAAGATGATCCAAATTTCGATAATTCTTTTGTATACTTCTTCTAATCTCTTTGAATATAATATCAACAATAGATCATTAAATTTCTTAACGTCTAGGAACCCTTTTCGACAAGTTTTCATGAAAAACAGATATACAGCGCTTCTGTGATTGGAGCGGTGGACAAGAGATTCTTAATAGCTGGACTTTTTATGGCGTTGACGAAAGCTTTTGACTGTGCAAATAATGCCATACTTTTAAGTAACCAAATCATCAATCAACCATCAAATTTGTTTAAATCCTATCTAAAAGGCCGTACACGAAAAGTTATTCTGAATGGGAGGAATTTCAAAGTCTTTGACAATACTGCCAGGTGTTTCGCAAGGCGCGATTCTTGGACCAACACTTTTTATTTTATTTCTTAACGGTCTTAAGGCTTGCTGTTTAACAGATCAAAAATTTCACGAAATTTCAAACTTCATGGAAAACCTTTTATGTATATATAATTTTGATGGCGTCTTTGTTGTATTATTATCAATTTTATGGATTGGATGACCAGGTATATAAAGGGGATATAAAATAAATGATCTTGTTCAATACGGTCGCCTTTCAGTTTTTAAGTAGGTATCAATTAAATATTTAGGGGAAAGAAACAAAATCTCTTCTGTTATATAGCTTATTACATCTTAAAACCTTTAAAATTAGTGGAAATACTAGCTAATTGTAAGTATATCGAAGGCGGTAGTAAAAAAATCAATAGAAGGCACGAACTTTACCAAATACAACTAATCTTTCATTCAGTACAAGAAGGGTCAAATGTTTCCAAGCATTGATTTGCAGTTACGAAACTGTTAAGGCAAGAGATTAGTTCCTCCCGCGAGCGGTTCTTTTAAATGCCACAGTAAAGGTCTCAAGTCGGCTTAAGCCTATAAAGGGATTATTTCAGTGCCCCACAGAGGGAAATTAAACAATAGAAACAACGTTGGGAGAGGAATAAAAGGGAAATTAAAATTTCGATGCGGCTATGTGTATATGTTTGTATTCGAATGTTGTAGAGTTAATATCGGCGTGTTATATTGAGAATATATACCGAGATTCTGCGAGTGTAAGTATATTTTAATGGAGGAAAAGGTAAGAACAACAAAAATAAACGGAATGTCGGAGGCGGTATTTATACATTACAAACAGCTTTCGACAGAAAATGGAAACGGATCCAAATTTCAGCAGGGATAAACAGAGAAAGAGACATTAATCAACGAGCTGTTAAACAAACCAAAAAACAATAAATTTCCCATTTTCCAAGTGTCCCTACAGAATTAATTAAGCATGCTGTCTTGGAACGTCTCGAAATGCTTCAAGATATATTGAATAAGCTATTAAATTGAAATATCTCGACGGATATATAAGACAGACAATAAAAGATATTGCGGGAATAACGGAAGCGTTGCTAATCTTTGTCAGAAGATCGTCTAAACAAGTTAAAAGAGAAAGAATTTGAAATTAAAACGTTTGACAATTATAATCAATAAGAGTGAGATGATCTGTTTTCTCTTATTTAAAAATAATAATAATATTAGTATGTATATCACACCATACCATCCCAATCGCAAGGCGGGGCTCTGAAAATACTGCTTTACAGTCAAATCTTGTATAAATTAAAAAAAAATAATACAATGATATTGTCTATTTCAATCTGAAATGTACAGACAACTGTTACTTATAAATAATGAAGATGTAGTCACTACTTAATAAGGATTAACAGGAATCAACACCCCTGCGAGAATATATATGATCGAAGTTTGCTGCTAGTGAGATTCCACGGCATGAAAGCACCAGGAAGACTATTTAGGGTATAATAAACATGATGTAAAAATGAGCGTGGCTCAGTGGTTACTTATTATCGGATAATGTTTAACTGGTACAAGAAAATTAATTGTTTGTAACAGATAATCGGATCATAAAAAATTGCCTTAAGTAGAGGATTAAGTTTAGTTCTACACAACCCTACACAGTAATTACTTCATTTATGCGTAAAAAAGGAAAAACATTTTGTATTGGCTTGAACACATGTTTTTTTTTCAAGATATTTTCAATATTGGAAATCGTCCAATAGAACATCTAGTGTTTTTATGAAAAACCATAATGTTTGGCTAGAAGAAGAAATTATTTTTCCTGAATCTGTTCGAGGTCGTCCTTCAAAGAGTTTTGCTGAAAGTTCTGATGTTATAAAAAGACGGAAAACCGAGGAGCTCAGAAAAAGTACTTCCGTGGAAGAACTTGTGCTTGCTACTGCAATGAAAGTACGAGAAAGTCGAGATAAAAGTACTGCCGATTTGATAATTGAAAGTACTTCAATCACACCAACTAGAGGCAAACATATAATGGAAAAATGGAGGAGCCCGAACAAGAATAAAATGCCATGACACCTGAAGAGGCTTTATCATTTATTATCTCGCGTGGTTTTACGAAGCAGCAATATATGCTTATTAGAGCAACAGCTTTAAAACGTGGTTGCAAATTATATCCAAGTTACCACGATATTCTAAAAGCAAAAGACGTTTTATTAACCAAGTACAAACTACTAAACATGTCAAATTCAATGCATTAAGGGTTGGTTTTGACAAAAAAATACTTCGAATTTGCAAACTAACATGTAAAATTTGTATAAAAAATATTCTTCGTACTTGTATTAAGTGCTATCAATTTTTTGCATTTAAGGGTAGGTTTTACAAATATGGGTTTTTTATTCATAATTTCAGATTCAACATACCCAAAAACATGGACTTACTCAACTTTTAATGTAAAATTTGTTAAAACTAAAGAGTAAACAATTTCGATCGCGTTTTTCGCGTTCTGAACCACTGTGCGTCGGTAGCACGCGCCGCCGCATATGACCACGGTAGTGGTGATATTTTTTTCTGAAAGTGAGTGGTCAAGTTATCTACATCTGTACGATTTTTGATTTTATTGTATAAATAAGGTAGAGACTTATACGATGCTATTCGAGCGTACAGGTTCAAACATCGTTGTTCCCGTTTGTAATGCGCATTCAACCACGGTGCAGCAAATAATTTGTGTGATATGTGTTCAAACTTGCGGATGCTGTATATGTATCCAAGGCTTGAATTTTGTGTCTTTTGTATGCGATTACGGGGCATAGCATCTAGATTAAATTAGATTACTATTGGGTTTGCTTTTTGACCCATTTCGCCGTGACATTTCCAGAGTTATTGTGATCTTTTTTTTTGTCCTAGAAGGCACCCTCTAACTTTGCCTTCTTAATTAAGCATATCATCTTTGAGATACAGATTCGGTACTGGAAACCGTGTCCTCGCCAGGCCTTCGCAATGGCACAGCACGTGACCTGGGATTTTTTTTTTTATAGCACCTAACGAATCATAGTATATTGGCACCATTGAACTGTATCGAAAACTCTGAGAGAGAACGAACCCTTCACAAAGAATTTTCTAATGGATTTATTGAATATGTATACATAATGTATGCATTACGAATATACAGTGTCACACATAAAGTTCGTATCATATGGGATTTCTTTTTATTTTTTTTTATAACTTTGCCTGTTTGTGCGTAAAAAGGTGACACATGACATGCATACGAGCAATTACGTTACTTTCTTTAACTTAAATTTCGGGAAATGTTAAAATATCCCAGTTTTTTTTTACTTTCTTGCAAATTGTCACAGGCAAAAGTTGGTCATTTTTTAATTTTTTTACCAATCTGCCAATTGTCAGCACTCTAGTACAAATTTCTTTTTTCTTCAATTTTTGTTTAGTTTTTAGTTGTTGCATAAATTTAATTATTTGTATCAAAGTTACCGCTCTAACTGTTTTTTATTACTAAATTTTGTTGGAGAAGAAGTACGTGACCGCACAACGTTGAGGTTAAGCACAAATATTGGGTAAACCGGCCAAAAATTTCATTGGCATTTTTGACAGGTTTACCCAATATTTGTGTCGACCTTATTAAATTTTGTTTTAGATATGCTTTCTTGTTATCTAAACGAAAAATACACACTTGAAGAGGAAATTGAAATTGTTTTGATGTGTGGCGAAACAACAAGTCACCGACAAGTGGCAGATATGTATCTTTAATGCTATACACCTTGATAGATATGTGCAACAATTGACGATTAGCAGAATAATCGCTAAATCAACTTATTCTATAAATAATAATTTCAAGAAACTACATAAACCTTTCAAAAATACTGAAGATGTCGAACTGAATGTCTGTTTGGATATTGTAGAGCATAAGAGAACAAGTATTCGAGTTGTTGCAGTGAAAAGATTTCTTAATAGTAAGTTTTTTTCAAATTCCCCTTTTTAAAAAATATCCCGCAAGATGAGCATATTGATGGCTATAGTCACTTTAATCGACTCTTAGCTGCAGCAGATAAAACAGAAACTCCCGATGTTCTTTATAGAACGTGGAGGGCAACTAAAAACATTTATCTAAATGTTGCAAAAGCGGCAATTCAAAGTTTATGAAGTCCTGTAAATAGTGTTGATGCAAAGCAATTTTTCAGCAGTTACAACATTGTCTTCACGGACAGAAGGACCAGGCTGTTGGAAGAAAATTGGCTTTCAACTAAGAATAAGACTGTCATATGCTACATATATTATACTTATATTAAATTTAGAAATTTTGTGCCAATATTTTTTATAGAGTGAGGATTTCTTTTATTTTATATTTTTATTATTCTATTACTGACTTAAAAATTAAAAAAGTTTTTTTTTAGTGAATAAATGAAAATTTCGCATTTATTCACTAAAAAAAAAAAACTAATTTTTAAGTCAGTAATAGAATAATAAAAATGTAAAATAAAAGAAATCTTTACTTGTTTTTGTTTTTGCGATATTTGATTTTTTTTTGCGAAGTACTTATTATATTAAGTACTTATCACTAATTATGATACAAAAGATCTACTGTGAATTATGGTGAAAGCTTCGTTCTCAAAACGTTATTGACTTTATTCTATTTCTGTAGTCGTAAAACCTTTCTACGAAAGGGGAAAACAAGTATTGAAAGGAATTAGAAACACTCGCATTTATTTTTCTATTTTTGTATCTGGTGTTGTCGCAGCTTGCAGTTTGTCAGCATTTAACGCCATCTAGAACGCGTAATGCATACCTACATCGCGTTGTCCGTGACAAGCAGAAACATCGACAGATTGAATAAAAGTGTTTCATTTCCCTGTTCGCACAAATGGTGTGGTTGTTTTTTCGTTCTGAGGTGATTGAACGTAACAGCGACACATTGTTTGCAAAATATATTCAATGAATGAAATATAGAATACAGGAAAAGAATTTTAACAGTACAATTTATCCAAACTGACAATTCCCAGATGGGATATAAATATCAATGTAGGGTGTGGAATAACAACTTTTTCAAAAAGAAAGAAGACAAAAAAAATGGAAAACGGTAGAGGGAAACAAGACAGATATTTTTAGTTAACGAAAGATACATAGGTCAAATATATGTATATTAGGGTCACTTGGGGTCAATGTAAACGCACTTTAAAAAATGGAAAAACGTGCATTATTCTTGAAAAAATCGTGCCAAATCGACGATACGATGCGTCTAAAATTTTTCCCCACCGTTTTGTAACGCTGCATTTGTCTATGCAGTACGATTTAAGATTGTAACGAAATTTTTTCCTGCATAAAGCATTTTTCTTGCAGTGTGTATTCAATAAATTGCAGTATGAATGATATTACCTGAAGTAACGGCTTTAAGAGCAAGTATGAATAAAATAGCACATGGACCTAGAATGTAATACAGATGTTTACATTTACCCCCATGTTTCACATTTCTGGGAGAAAAGTAAATAGGGTTTCTAAACGACTGTTAGAAGTTGATTTGAACATAAAACTAAATTTGTTATGTGGTTCCGGATAGTTTACTGTCCGGGTCTCCGAATTTAGATACATATCTGTTATACTGTGACCCGGATAGTAGATGTAGTAGTTTGAATATTCGAATAGTTTTGGTCCAAAGCATTTTCTTTGATATAAAATAGCAGGCATGCATTTAACGCACGGGGATGCAATATTATAAAATTATAAATACTATGAGATGATGATAGATTATAACTTGCACGAACGTTCAAAAAATTGCATATCTGCAACGCCGATCGTTGGTTTTTTTAATAAATGTAAGGTTAATTTAAACACTGAAAGTTATTAGATGAATTTGAATGTATACAGTCTTGCAAGTCACAAAAATACGAGTCAATGATGTAAAATATTTAAGTGTTACCTGCTGCTGTTCTGTAGTTGTTGCTCGTTGCTGTATAATGTCTGAGCAGGAGCCGTGGCAATTCTCTATTGAATGCCAAATATATCCATGGATTGACGCAACTGTTCAGACTATATAGCAGGGTCAGAATCGTAAATTCTGGACCTGTAAATACAGAGAAACTATTGAAGGATAGAATTATAAAAAAGAGTTTTTGTGTTAAGAGAATTTGGCACGTTTACGTAGTTGCGTAAGTTGAAATGATAGTAAACTCCGTTTTACGTAACCGACATCGAATATTAATGAATGCTTTTCGCACGAAACTTCGTAAAAAAAATATAGGTAATTTTGGATTTATTTTTCTCAACAAAATATCATTAACCGTTTTAATGTAATTGGGCTTCTTACCAACATGTAGACATAAATTCTATATCATTTTGTAAAGAAAAATAAAATACTTTCTTAAGGTAAATATACAAAAAAGCGTTTATGTCTATTTAAATTTATTTAATCCAATTAAAAAAAAGACATGACATTTTATATATAAGAATATTAAGAGCGATTGATAAGCAGAGGCGATGGACTGTAAATGTTTGGGGTAGTATTGTGGATAATTTTATAATTGGACAATATCTCTTTAATTGACATCTGAATGGTGCACAATATTTGAATTTCTTGCAATATGACTTGCCTCAGCTTCTGCAAAACCTTCCTCCAGTTCTAAAGGAAAATATGTGGTTCCAGCGCGACGGTGCTCCAGCACATTTTGCACTAGATGTCCGACACCATTTGAATCAAGTATTCGAAGATAGATGGATCGGCCGCGGTGGTCCTATTAGTTGGCCACCTAGATCGCCAGATTTAACGAAACTTGATTTTTTTTTCTATGGGGATACATAAAAGATATTGTATACCAGACACCTCCAACTACAGCAGACGATATGAGGCAACGTATAATACATGCTTTTGAAACAGTTTCCATTGAGATGTTACAACACGTAAATAGATCCTTTCTGTCAAGGTTGCCAATGTGTTCTAATCAAAATGGAGGTCACTTTGAGAATTTATTGTAAATGTTACCTTTAACGAAATTACAGTTTGATACCTTTTGTCGTTTATTTCTTTTTGTTTGTCAAAGCGTACATGCTCGGTACATGATCGAATCGAAAACAAATAATTAGCGGTTTGTAATGAAAAATTGAAAATAACTCTGAAATTATTGGGTTTGGGTATAGGACATTATTAATAAAAATTAAGCGCAATTAACGGGCCATTCCAAAAATTTAATAATATGCGGGGTGTTCCATTTGAAATAATTCAGGAAACGCTCTTTGACAATCGCCAAATTGACTGCATCGTAACAAATAGCCTGTATAACAAAATTAATGTTTACTCATTTTGTACGTTCAACACATCCCTTGGCCGCATACTTACTAAATACTTTTGTCTTAGCTAATCGTCGCTGTTTTCGTTTAAAACAAAAATTGAAGATCACCAAGTATTTGCGAAGATAGAAGATAAATGCGAATGAAAATATTTTTTACCATATTACATCTTCCTATTTTAGTACCTATAAAAAAAACTCAACAAAAAGATAAACTAAACCTTGATTATTACGTTTTAAGCTTAAGTGGCGCAAAAAATATGGGTCTAGCATTTTAACCGGAGTACAAGCTGTAATATCTAACAGACTCCTAAATGGTTTAATATGCTTAAAAGCTAAAAAAAGACGTTCCCACTTAGTTTAATGTGAGGTTTGGACTGAACGTGGAACGCAAGCCTTTTATCGTAAAACGTTTCCCACTGTCACCGTAATGAAATCACGACAACAAAATAGGATTTAACGAAAAGAAAAAGTGGAGCGAAAAACGCTGATAAATAGGTGCGTTTTGAAGACGTACATACTGCTGTGGTCTGGCAACCCGGTTTGCGTAAATTCAGTTTCTTTTTCTTGTTTATTCCGATAAGCTTTTGTCAATGTTGCGAGAAATTTCAAATTGTTTTATTTTTATATAAGAGAGTTAATGTTTTGGATTGTTTAATTTGTATATTTTATTGTTTAGTTGTATATAATAATTTCATTCTGTTGTACATTTTGCTTTCACTGGTATTGTATATATTGTTTTGTTTTTGCGAGTTCGTCTGGTTGCGGACAGATCTTAGTGCGTTGTTTCGCACGCAGCCGGAGAATTTTATGCATATACGATTGTTTAACCGTGTAAGGGCAGTTCCTTGATCGATACGAAAGTAAGTACAGTTCCCGCAATATATCTTGGCGAGCGGTGGGGATGCGTCGTGAACGTGTTTACAAATTGTACCGCCCATCTATTCCGCCTAGTAATTGTATACGTAAGGTACCCCTTCTACTACCTGCGCGACCTCACTCCCACCGCTCGCCAAGATATATTGCGGGAACTGTAGATATATAAAAATTTGTATTTCATTACTGACATTTTGTGGTTATTGATTTCAAGTTTTGAATTCACGTTTCTTAGTTTATTTCGTTAATCATGGAACTCATTTAATAATAATTGATATTGTATTTTTGTGTACACAATTTAGATGTAAGATCTGTTGTTATTTTTACGTGCAGGAAGATATTTTAAGTTTAAAAGAGTAAATTTTTTTAGTTCGTTGTAAATTTTTCTGATTTGTAATTATTTATTAATCACCTCGGGTTGGGTGAATAAAAGCATTGTGCTTGCTTTTATTTTTCAATCATTTAAATTACTTGAATTTTCCACGTTTAATTTAGTTGTTTTAAAATTTTGAGACCACGTGGATTGATTTGAAGAAAAAATTAATTATTATCTTCCGGAACTTTTTGTTTTCTGTTGCTTTGTAAAAGGATTTTGAATTGTCCTTTTGTAATTTAAAGTCAAAAGCAGTTTTGATTTAGACCAGGATCTTTTTGTCCAAGATTTTTTTTCTGCAAAGTTTGTAATTAACATTTTTTTTTCTTTTTTTTATATATAATAAAATTATTGAATTTTTATGTCATTCAAAAATACTGTTCTTTTATTAAAAATATTGTTATCATTTAAGCTAGCTAATTTAATTTTTCATTTTAAATTTCATTTGACATTTTTGTTGGTACCTTCAGTACACAGCAATACGTACAAAACGTACTTTTTTTTATACTTATGTGTGTTATTTTTTTAACCGTTTTTAAACCTGGTTTATAAAGTGGGCTGACACTTACAGAAGGTAAAAGGGATGCTAGATTTTTGGGTCCTTGTTGATAAGGAGAAATCTATCAGATTTAATTAATTTCTTATTTTTTTTTTGTAATGGCAATGTTTAGTATAAGTGTTAAAAAAAAAGAACATAGTTATGAATTGTTCAAAGATAAAACAACAACAAATTGGACATTTTAAATGACCCTAACATAATCTTCACCACAATTGGAACAAGACTTAACAAGACCTGCCCGAAAAGTGCCAAACTCTTGGCTCTCAAAAATTATCGCAATTTCTATGAAATCGCAAGAAAGAAAAACCCAACTTGTAAATCATCATTAAATTCAGAGAAAAAATCTATATAGGAAACATTTAAAAAAATATATCTAGAATCCAAAAAGAAATTGACTATATGTCGAAACTTTTTGTTACTAATGTTTTGATTACACCAGTTGATAGTATTTATTAAACGACTTTATATATTTTGGTTTTTTAAAAGGGGCTTCATTATATACTAATAATACTGACAGTATGAAGATAATTTCGTGGAAGTGGACTCCTTTTTTTCTGAGTGAGAAAACTCAAGCGGAGTACAGAACAAAGCAGAACCAAACAATTTCCTTCAATTGTATTTATTACGCTTCTTGCCTTTGAAAAGTAGTTTAGAACCGGGTCTGTCTGAGCGAGTCGTTGTTTACGATTGCATGAAAACAAACTCCAAGATCGCACTGCTGGGATTATGTTCTTACGTCTGTGTTGTGCGATGTATGTATATTGAACAAATGGGGAGCCCTTTTTAATATCTCGACTTTTAAATACGGACTGCAGACTGCAATAGTTTAAAATAAATATTATCATTGCTATCAAAAGATACTTATGTGAACGTTGGCAATTTAAAATGTAAGCGCAGGATATGTAAGTACATATGTACCTAAAGCATTAAGGGAATACACTTGCCTTCTGGTTATCTCAATTTTACCTGCACGTAATGAAAACGTTATCTATTTAATTACATTGTGTTTGTCTTTCCTCACATTGCATTAACTGCGGCGTCCCAGGGACATTCTTTAGAGCGTGTCCCGGGGGGAAATTGATGATCTAAACTTGTGCGGATTTAGGCAATACCGTCCGTTTCATTGTGCTTGAGGATGAAAAACACTTCCGGGTTCGTAATTCCATTTACTTTTTGTGCGGAAATATGCTTATACAAGTGTATATAATATATACATGCTGGATCATCAAACTAATCTGCGTTTAATTGGTGGTGTGTTAACGTTGCGTTGTGTACTGGTACACAGTTTTGACGCTGAAAGATAATTATATTAAATGGAAAATGTTTTTTTAGGAAGTATTTTTTTTTGCGTCATTGAACGTCTGTTTGCGATAAGAAAATTCAAATACGCTGCTTGTTTTTGAAGTTCTACACCGATACATTGAGCAAAATACTGCTCGTTACGGTGAATTAAAACGTTCATTAGATTAATAACAAAAGTATTTGGTGTGTGCAATGATATATTTGAAACATAATGCATGTGTGCCTCTATTACCCGGCATTTAGAAAATCGCTATTGTTTAGTGGCATTTTTCGGTTCCAATTGTATTTAGGCATTTTTTATTTGATGTTTATGAATTGTGCGAGCTAGATCTGTGACTGTATTACCGGCTCAGCTGCAATCGTCTTGTGGGTTCAGAATTTGGTTTGTGTTTCCTAGGGAGCGCGGATCTAAAGTCTTGATTAACTAACAAGGGCGGTGGATAATGTTGTTAAAACGAAATTGGTGTTCTTTACAATAATACCATATTTCGCTGTGCCAATCCAGTCATTATGTCATCTTCAATGATTTTGATTTCATTAATACAATGAATAGTTTATTACCCAATAAATTCCTTTGTCATTTCATAAAATATTGTTCACTGATTTATTGATAAACTCGTTCTTAAGATCAATTTTAATGCACTATTTCGTGTGAATAATGAATTTGTTCATTGTTTTAGGACCCATTCTTGGTTCAGTTTATAGTTATTTATTAGAATTTATTACTGTATACAAATAATCGTCATAGACATTATAAAACATATAGTCTACTAATGTAAAAAGAAAAGACATAATTAAATAACAAAGGACATTGTATAAAAGTGGATGACGAGTGTTTAAATTAATTCAAGGAACTCCTCAATAGAGTATGCACTGTAGTATAAATGAGTTTTCAAAGTTTCAACAAATTTATTGCTAGAAAGCATTGCCTTAAGCTCAATCCGACGAAATCATCGGTATTGCTGATCGGTAAAAGAAAGAATTGTGAAAATTTAAAAAATGTCTTTCGGATCAGGGTCGACCAGTCGGAGATACCTGTTAGGGATCGCGTTAAGAATTTAGGCCTATATCTCGACAACTCGTTTAGATATAAAGATCAAATAAACCAATATACAAAAAATGCATTCATACATCTCAAGCAAATTTATCCTCATCGACACTTCTTGTCCGTTCAGCTAAAGAAACAGTTATGTGAGCAACTCGTATTGGCGCAATTCAATTATTGTGTTCCAGTTTATCACTCGGCCTTGGACGTCGTCACCTCCGGTCGGATACAGCGAGTACAGAATTGTTGCATTAGACTGATATATGGTATAAGGAAGTTTGATTCTGTAACTCATAAGTTGGAGGAGCTTCACTGGTTATCTATGAAAAATCGGAGAAAAGTGCAATCTCTGGTGTTTTTCCATAAAATAATTAAAAGCAGAACACCGCATTATCTTTACAATAAAATAACATTTCGGAAAGATTTGCATAGTTTAAATACGCGTCACAGATTATTAATCTCTGCACCAAAACATAGAACTTCTTTTTATGAGAGGAGCTTCTCCTACCATATATTTAAGTCGTACAATGGGCTCCCTCAGGAGTACTTTTCCCTGGAAACTTCAGCTTTTAAAAGAAAACTAGCTCAGTATACTTTTCAAAACCAGTGCTATGAACATCGTACACGATACATGTAGTTTAGATAACAGTATCGCCATGCTCAGGTAGTAATTTTCATTTATACTTTGTGTTGGGGCGCATCGCAGTAATCTAGATTAAGGTAGTTAAGCTTTAGAATGTAGGCACGAAATTGAATTCTTTTTTTTTTTCTTTTTTACAAGCAAGGTTGGGTGGCAGAGCAGGGACCTGCTTCACGCTGGTTACCTGAACCCCGCCTTGAGATTGTTGTAGAGGGATAGATCATTTCAATGTAATGTATATGCATTGTTATTTTGTGTTGTAGATCTTCTCTTAACATGCAATAAAGACATTTATTATTATTATTATTATTATTATTACAAATTTTTGTTCTGCAGATTTTTCGGGATCACCCAGTCTGTGGTATGGAAATTTTAGGAATTCCTTGCTTTACGTTATTGTTTGATTACCGGCACTCCATAACACTTTTCTAACCTGTACGCATTCCTATCGGTCAGGGTCTCCAATTCCTAAGCCTTGATAGCCCTCTAGGCGTCTCCTTTTTCTATACTTTGTAATTGCTACATTTTTACATCCTTATTGAACAAATGGCAGACGTCAGCGAAATTTTAACCAAATTAACCGATGTTTGACGGCTATACAAACAACAAAACAGTCATTAGTACAACGGTCGGAAAGTACAGCATACATTTCTAAAGATCATTTACAAGCTTATGAGGAAGGGAACGAATCATTTGATTGTTATTTGCAACGGTTAGATAATCATTTAAAATTAAAAAGAGTAGACGATTCAACACCAGCTAGCGATAAAATTTGCGTGCAAATATTGATAGGTTGCCTAAGCCCTAAGATTTACCAAACACTCACGAAACTGACAGCACCGGAGCTACCAAGCACAAAGTCATATAAACAACTCAAGTGAGCCCAGCGGAACTGATGTTCAACCGTTCCGTTAGAGTCCGGGTTGACCTAGTAAGAAGAAACGTTGGCGCAGAGCTACGAGAAAAGCCTACTTTGCTGCGAGGAACTGTTTTAAAGTAAACGATAAGGTTCAAGCCAGAGTTTATAATAATCCAGCAAAGAAATGGGTATTTTGAACCGTAGTTGCGAAGACGGGACAAATGCATTACGACATCTTAATAAATGGAAGTATTCATAGTAGGCACGTCGACCAACTGCTACCGTACTCAGGAGTACTACCCATGGAGGGACGTCATCTTCCAGATTGGAAAAATATACGACAACTTGGAACCGACAGTACAAGAAATAATTTTGAAGATGAGTTAAAAGTTTTGTTGGAAGAATTTAAGGACCTATTCGAAAGTTTAGGGGAAATTTCGAACTACAATTACCATTTCCGCCTTAAGGATGAAAACACAATACACAACACATTCTTTCGTGTTAAATGCTTCTTTGCACGACTCATTCCATCTTAAGAAGAAATATGCGTCTCGCCTCAGATGCTATTCTCCAGAACTGTATACCGTAGACAACTATATTATACAGGTTGGCAATATATGTCATTTTAGTAGCCTGGTGGATGGACGCTACTTCACTCTGCGCACACTATAGACAGTGGCAGACAGCCTCGCAGCCAACCAACCGATCTATGTGGATGGGCCAAAATATATTCCAAGATTGTCAATTACTTACGCCACAGGTACCGAGAAATTATGTAAATTAAAGAGAAGTAATTATGTTTCGTTTAATATAATCCACTGTTTGAAAACTGCATTTAAACTTTATTATTCTATTAGTATGATAACCTTTGTGAATGAACCACCGGTGCCCAAAAGGGATTATACGAGTTCCGTAATATTTCTTTCCTGAAGATCGAGTACTATTTAAATAGTAAAATCCTTATATTTGTGGACAGACTGTAACATTGTTACTTTATTATCCGTCATAAAGTGAATCGCTATTACGGATGCAAGATTAACTCTATAAGAAAGAGCTGGGTTTAAGGCAAGGCACGCAGAAAAAAAAGGTGCTATTAGTTTTCAAACCGTTTCAAGAATTTTAACGCAGTGTACAAAAGTTTCCGATAAATTGGGATTTTACAACAAAAAAAAAGAACGGGTAAAACGTGTGCGGAATTTTGAAAATTCGTTAAAAATGTTGTATACCAGCTGATTGAGTCGATAGTCGCCGTTCCAATACATACAAGAAACATACACGTCTGCATGGCCTGTACTCATCTTTAAGATTCCCTATGCTCATAGGATCGCATATTGCTCACATTAATGTTCACATTTGTAACATCCTTAGAAGAGCATCTTAAGTTAAGGTTATAAGAATTTATTTAGATTTGATATTTCTAACATTTGGTGGTAACTGCGTCGTCCTTTCGTATACTATAAGAATAGATTGTTGCTTTTGAAAATAGGCCTGTGCTTGCAATACTATTAATGATGACTAATGACTATTGTTCACAAGTTTCAAGCTATTGGATGTGTGTAAAATTGTCGATAATGTACAAAAAAGAACGTAAAATACGGATACTGAATTTAGAAAAAGAAATTAATGTGTTTATTTTGGAATTTATTGTTTAGAAGAATATGTTTATTTTTTTTCTTATAAACGCAATTTTTATTAACTTTAGAGATTTACTATTTCTCGAGCTAGAGCTTGTACTTATTGATTATTTGCGTAAAAGATTCTGATATTATTTCTTTCTGATTAGTTAAAAAACAAAACGTACAGGTGCAATACTTGTATAGCTTTCGCTCTTTGTATGTGTTTTATATTCTATAACATTTTTTCTTTTTTTCCGAATGCAATACCAACTTTTATTTTTCTTAAACCGAATGTGTCCTGCACAGTAGACAAACCCATCTAATAATTGCAGCATCTAATAAGTAAGAGTTATGTTGACAGCTCCTCCGGTATGGAAATTTTATCCTTGAATTATTCCTATTCAGAGCACACAGATGATAAAATTCAACCGCATATGTGTATATTCATTTATTACACCTTGTGAAAACGGCACTTAGCTGAGTTTATTCTTTTAGGTTTAAGTTCTTTATAATGTTGCATATGTAATATACTGTATACGTTGCGATCATGTATTTTGAAAAGTATTAAATATAATTGCAATTACATCATCTATTGTTTCATTGGAGAATATTGAATAAAAAATGTGTATTACACACTTACTGTGTTCTGTATACCCCCACAATTTGTATAATTGCTTGAATTTTCGAGTATTCTTTGTAAAAATTGATCTGCTTTATGTGTATTTAACGAAAACAAAACATCGTATTGGGAGAAGAAAATATATTTTGCCGGTAGGTATATATTCCTGTTTTTTTTAATGTCGTGTGTTTATTTAAGTAACTGCATACATGTGCTGGTTCAAATCCTTTGTAAATACGCAGATGTTTGTATAAAATATGAACACCAATAAAAAATGTTTTCTGCTATATACTATAGGAAGGTATTTTGATTTTACCGATCCATGGATTACAGAAGCAACAATTCCATATTATAATAAATCACTTTTATGGCCGTAATTTCCCTGTCAGAATACGTGACTGATTATTATTGCAAATCCATAACTCACATTGTCTCGACATTAATAACAATAATGAATTTTGTACAAAAATAATTTCATTCTTTATTCATTCATGGTCAAATACGTAAAGCTTTTATGGTAATGCAAAGTTTTAGTTGGGCAGCTTGTCCTGACAAACTAGTTCGTGTTATTACCTAAACATGTAATTGTATATTATATAATTAAAGAACATATCTTATACAGTTTTGTTACTTGTATTTTCAATAGACTTATAAAAGAGAACAAAGCAATAAATACGTTACCATTTATAACTTAACCTAACATTTAGTAATTTTAAGTTGGTCAACTTGTGTATGTTGATATTAAAAAATGTGACATTTTGAGGTTATATTTACACATAATATGTAGATGTTACTAATCATTACAAGTGCATTCTCTATATTACTAAATTCTTTCCCTTTTATTAACAAATCTTGTCAATAAAATAACAGAAATTTGGCCCTGGAGTTTTTAATAGGCTTACGAAAACACTAAAACAGGTGAGTTTATAACTGCACGAAATATTTAGTGGTTTTAAGGAGGTTACTACCGTCTTTCGTCCGGAAAACGGATTATTTTCCTTCAACTTTAATACCTCCAGCACATCAATGGGTTTCCTTTCGGTTACGCTTATTTTATTCAGAAATATTTGGGTAATATATATCCTGTAAAGTTGCTTTTTCTAGCGAATCAGTTACATTTTAATAGGCAGTAGCGGTCTTGTTGACACTGTCAAAAAGTTGTTGCTATCTTTAATTGTCGTTTCCACGAATAGATTGTATATAAATCGTTAGCCCGTCATTAAAAGGTGTTCCCTTTCATATAGCAATTGACAGGTTTCCGAAGTTTTTATGTCATACACTGAATAACAAACGATTGTGTTGTTAGTGTAGAGCCCATGTACTCCCCTCCAACTCTCATGGGTCCTCCTTTTTTTGTAAATCTTTCTAACTTCGTACATGTTTCACATTAGTCGTCTGTTATTTCTCAAACTTACAACGTCTAATGCGAAATTCTTTATTAAATAACGGTTTATTTCAGGCAATTTTGGTGCTTCAAAATTCATGAAACCAATCCCGTTATTAGTGAGTGTCTTGTCTTTTAATTGAAGCACTAGTTATGTCTTGAAATGATTTATTTACTATATAAAGTTTATGACTGGCGTCATGTGCGACATCTTGACACAACACTGTGGTGTCTAAAGCACATACATGTCTATCTTTATAATGTGTCTAAGGTACATATACATATATAACAGTAAGAAAGGTTAATACAATGTGTTTCAAAAAGATCTTCATCTCAGTAGGTGCTGAGTAACTAATACTTCCAAATTATTATAAGCCACTTACCTTTTATTTATATAAAAACTATTTATCTAGTGTCGTTTTGACAGTTGTCATTGTGTGACAGCAATATAATTTTTTCCTGACAAATAAGGTTTTTTCTTAAACAATACAATAATGTACACATTGCAAGAAAATATTTTTATTATAGAAGCATATTTTCGAAGTGCACAATTTCTTAATGGGGAATGGCAATATTCTTACGGAGAATGTAAGCGACAGTTTTACTTGCAGTTTCCTAATAGAGTTGTGGATAATATCGCTTTACATCATCACATTCGTCTAGTCGTGGAGAAATTTTGGGCTAGGGGATCTGTATTAAAAGGCAAAAGTTCTGGTAGACCACGGACACAGCAAAATATTGTTGAAAACGTAGAAAACCTTGTTGAAGAAAACCCACAGACTTCAGTTTTTCATTTATCAGCTCAAACAAACGTATCTTCTAGTACCGTTCATAGAATTTTAAAGCGTCGTTTGCATATGCATGCATACAAAGTATCGGTTGTTCAACAGATCTTACCTAGAGATCACGTTACTAGAGTTAATTATTGCAACTTCTTTCAAGAAAATTTAAATAACGACGAAATTCTTGATCTCAGTTTTTTTACTGACGAAGCATGGTTTCATTTAAGCGGGTATGTAAATAAACAAAATTACAGAACATGGTCTGTAAACAATCGCACCGAAGTTCCTTTACATCCTGTTAAAGTTGGAGTATGGTTAGCTGTATCTCGTCGTAGAATCGTCGGACCAATATTTTTTCACAATACCATTAATGGCCAACGATACCGAGAGCAGTTATTAACACTATTTTTAAATCAATTGCAACAGGACGAACTCAATGGGGGTTACTTCCAGCAAGATGGGGCTACTGCACATACAACTCGCGAAAATTTAGAGTTTTTAGAACATTACTTCCCTCATCCAATTATAAGCAGAGGTGTTTGGCCAGCAAGATCACCAGACCTTACTCCGTTAGATTTTTCTATTTTCGGAATGCTAAAAAATGAAGTATATAAAACCAGAATTAATAACTTAAATGACCTGATGAATACAATTGCAATTAAATGTAATGAAATCACACCAAATGTATTGCAGAATATTTTTAACAACATGAAACGTCGTATTGCATTATGCATTCAACAGAATGGTGACCACTTTGAACATCTGTTATAAATTATAATTAATTAAAATTTTTACAAAGTTATTTACCTTAGTTGTTTGATTATCTTATTAAGTAAATTAATAATCTAATTGTACTAGTTTTCCGTTCATTACCATATCGCTCGATGATAAATTTTGACAGTGACACTTGGATAACCTTTATCCCATTGAATGTATATCCGCATTTCAAGAAAGCGGCAAACCATAATTTATAGGCTACATTCATAGGCAACTAGATGAAGTTCTTTTTGATACACATTGTAGTATTTTAAAACACAAGTGTCACAATGACGTTTATGTAATGCGAGTACAGAGAATCTCGAGCCGCGTAGCGGCGAGAGATTCAAAGTACGAGCATTACATATCATCGTGGCACACATTTTTACAGTATTTTTTTTAATTTGCACATTAATCGCCTATATTACGTTCCGGCAAGAGTCCCCCCCCACGACGTTAATATCTCATTACAGCACAGTATGCTGTAATAGCCATATCAGCACTGCGTCGTCTTTTGTTTTAGCTTTATTACAACATCCAATTAGAAAAATAACTTTTTAAAATTGCAAAAACAGAACTGTTTTTTGCCTGAAAAATAGTAATAAATTGCTTACATTAGGCCATAAACATTAATTGCAAACAATTGCATACAAGACAGCACATTCAACAAGAGTTTCACACTTGAATTCGTGCTTTGATACGCGGTTTATGAAATTAGTTTTCTGATATATAATTAATTAGGTACTCGTGCTTTAAATTACATTGAAAGGGAGTAATGTAATTATCTCTGCTTTGAAGTACTTAGTTTGCATTCATATCTCTCTATATGCAAGCTTATTGTTAGACTAATTAATTCACCATACAAATAATTTGCCTGTTTATTTTGTAGGTATTAGCGTATCTATAAGTATGGCTTACTTGAGGTTAGCGGCAGGCTAATATAATTTGACCCGTGAAACTTCCGTATGAATAAATATGTACGAGTATAATTATAAACTTCATAAGTTACACAATACAGTTTCTGAAATTCATATCCACACGTCCCTGTATGAATGTTAATAATTCGTTCCTGTCCATGTCATAGTCATAACCTATTAATCTAACTGCTGACAACCCATAAAATCGGATCCCTTTTATAATGCAATTATGAGAATAAAAGAGAAATGATAATGCGTTCTTCGCATTTGCTGTCGTTACATACATGAAAAACAGATTACATCTCTTTCAGACCGAATGCAATTAGTTTATGTTCGGTTCTTGTTTGATAACACAGTTCACGTACACAACACACTCTTTTTACTTTTATTAAACTTTGGTGAATAAAAATCGGATCTTGCACCGGATATGATACATTCAGTAAACAAACGCATCTAATGATATCAGTATTCAATAAAGGGTTGTGTTGACAGGTCCTCCGATATGGAAACTTTATCCTTATTCAGAGTACACATACGATAAAGTTCAAGAAAGCAATACGTGTGTATATTCATTTATTACACCTTTTAAAAATAGCACAAACAACAGCAATCTGCATCCGTTTATCGATTGCCTATTCTCGTAGGTTAAGTTCTTTGTAATGACGCTATAGAACGCTCTTATCAGACGAGGTTGAAATTAAACTCTGTCAGCAAGAAATGGTGTAAAAATACTCTTTCACAAAAGCAATTAATTTGTTTAGTAGGGTTATAGGTGGAAGCAGTTTTGCAAGTTTATATCAGAATAATTCCACTCTACTTGTTTATATCGTAAAATTATCGATTACTTGTTTCTGTGTGTACATCTCTTTCACATAACAGTAAACGGTTGTAGAGTGTTGAGCCAGGTGACAATATTTCATAACAGTTATTAAAAAGCACAAAGTTAACATTCTTAATCTGAAGCAACCGATAAGGGAACACATCAATTCTGCAGGAATACAGGAAATTGTTTTACGTGAAATATTAGGCTCCACTCAACCACGGTATTGATTTATTACGTTGGATGCGTACATATAATATTGAAAGTTATATTGAGATTCATCTCATGGAAGAAACGTAGATAAAATTTGAAAATTGCCGCGACGAAACATCCTATTAGGAGGGAGTTTAGTTTAATTGGAAATTTAGAATTATTTATCAAAGCAGACAGAATTATTTTTTTTATATCCTCACATCTTAGAATATTCGCCTCAATGAATAATGGAAGTAGCACAACAATTTATTGTTTTTACACTGAATTATTCTGCTTCTCAATGCTCAATGTTTGTTTAATGAATATCGAAGTAAATACGAATCCTTGAGTATTATTGGGTGTTGGTCAAGGACACTTTCTGTTGCGGCGGAACTTCCACTTTCGGGCGTGCAATTCGACTTTGAAGTTCCTCCCGAATTTTCTTATCCAAAATAACTTTTAAGCGGTAAAAGATAGAACAAAAGTTTACGGGCGGACTTGCACCGTTTAGGCAGACCTTTCGACTGGACTATTTTCGACTACTTTTTTTGGAATAGTTGTCATTCCGGTTTCATCTACATTGAAGATCTTACTTGGGACCAATTTGTGTTTATCAACTACTTCTGAAAGATAAAAAAAACACAAGAATGTTAAGGAGTAAAAAATATATTGGAATAGTAGTCCACTACAATATTGTTTCACCACACAGTGGCTTCATCAGGTGGATGAAATTAACTAAACAGAATATAAAATTACACACTATTTATACTTTTAAACCTAGGAGTGGGGAATAATTAAAATCCTTTTGTTCATTGATTTGTTAGGTTTAAAAGTATAAATAGTGTGTAATTTTATATTCCGTTTAGTTAATTTCATCCACCTGATGAAGCCACTGTGTGGTGAAACAATATTGTAGTGGACTACTATTTCAATATATTTTTTACTCCTTAACATTCTTGTGTTTTTTTTTTACGCTTTGAAGATAGAGTTTAAACACGTATCCTCCCATTCGATTAACTTCTGAAAGAAGTGCAAAAAAATTTGCAGGACCTCTTTATTGCTTCGTATAAACGCAGAGAGATCCGTACCTATGTCTTTTTTAAAAACCTGTAAGCCAGTCCGTGCCAGCTAAACATAGTTTTTGATCAAATTGGGTGAAAGATTTGAAAAAGGTCGCAATTCCATTTGTTTTAAATAGTCCGAAAGTTGAGTTTCTTGTGCAGTTGTAAATATTGTATTAGGTATACCGACCAAGTCCTGAAAAATTCTTATTTAGTTTTACCTAGCTGAATATATGTAACTATTTTCATGAAATACCTTTTCGAATATCACCGTATTCTTTTAAATTTTCTTGTTTCAAGAGTAGTTTGGGGTACAATGAATAGCGTAGCCGCTCTTGGAGAATTCATTCTTTTTTCAGCTACTACAATTACTTATAGCATTTCGCATAAACTCCTCACACCATGTCTGTCTATCAGTTTTTCTTTTATTTGTGCGGACCATATTGCCCTAGAGAAATATTATTTAAAAAATATCGGTTTTTTTTTTCTGACAGCAAAATGGCGGGAATAAGGGTATAATTGGGAGCTCCCCATTTTGCGCCAAGCGAAGTTGAAATCATCTTTACTTGTTCTATTGCATACGGTAATTGAATGCATCCACAGTTTAATCAGCACATATTCTTAAAACTATGTGCTAAGCTAATTGAATCATTAAAATGAGAAATTTGAGCCTATCTTCTTAATAAACTAATTCCTCGATTACCAAAAATTACATCAGCGGCATGTAATAACACAAATGCGGAATAAATGTCAAATTAACTGTCACAGACGACTTTAAAACTCCACATATATCCATAGCATATACTGTGAGACACACTCTAGGTTAATTTAATATGCCACATACCTATTTTGCCTCGTATTCCCATTTTGCCCCCTGTTCCCCTACTAATGTAGTATATCACTTTATAACAAAAAGCCTTATATGGCATTATGAACTGGGAAACAGCACACACGCTTACAGCGTATCTATATTACAAAAACATGCCGTAAGGATAATTGAAAAATTAAATAGAATGCAGTCATGCAGATGGGCATTTCAAAATTTGAGTTTGCTGACTGTGGCAGGTTTATATGTATATATTTGTTACCTCCTGTTATGTAAATACTGATTTAAACTAATACTTATCTGTACAGTCCAACCGTGGCTATGCTACTAGACACTGGCACTTATTACAGGCAGTGAGCCATCGTGCTACACAATGTGAGGATCTTCGATTGGGTAATGGATCCTTTTGGAAGTAGATCTCTAAGCTCAAATGAGTCGATAGTAATGCAGGAGCAGCTATTAAATTATCAACAAATGAAGAACTGCAACCGGTGTTTGAATAGGGATATGACCAATTCTGTCTGTAAAAGCAAACATTAATTCTATGTATATCCTGCATTATGAGCCACTGTATAGAAGCTGTTGGTTGCTGTCCTGTCAACTTCTTTATCTGAACATGGAGTTACGAATGTTACTCACAAATATAGAGCCGAACATAAAATGATATTGTATCAACACATCAGGCACATTCATCACATTAATAATATTTAAAAAAAAATGCTTTTGTATTTTTATTGATAATAATTACTTGAGATCAAAACATGTTAGATATTTTAGTTTTACGCGAGCATTTACTATTCAAGACATCCATCGTTTAAATTTGTTGGTTTGCTACTGTGTATAAAATAATTCAATGTTAGGGTTTTGCTGTGAAAAGGGGCCCATTGTTCTAAATCGTAGGACGATGATATCTTGTTTTCAACTGCTATTTCAAAAACATCAGATTGATCCATATATTCAAATTTTAATTCTTCCATAATTCCTACTCCGGAAGTTATTTCGCGAAAATTTGTATCGATCAGACTTCTCATCAAATAATATTTGCCGAATTGACGCGAACCATATAAGCTACCGACACTGCAAAACGCTATGAACTAAATTTACATAAAAATCGACTTCTTCATTCATTTCAAAATAAAAACATTAACATTTATACATCACCATTATATTATCCTGTATATTAGGTACACTAATCCAATTTTAATATAATTTGAATAGTTTTCAGTATTGTCTTAACGTTTAGATAAAGCGGTGAGAAAACTGTCAAAATGCACTTTCGTCTACTTTCAAAATTTTATGGGTAACGGAATTATGTACTTTCATAATTGAAATTGTATCATACTACCTAACAATTCTGAAAATTGTTTCTAGTTTTATTGCATAATTAATCTTGTACTAAAGTTTAATTGAATTGATGAAAAATGTGAATATCAAACGAGTTAATTAATTTAGATACCCAGATTTATCAATTAGGACGAGTTATCAACTATACATAAATTAGTCCAAACAACTATATAAGCTGAACGTTGTAACTCTATAGCTTTAGTCTTTAACGCGAAATCTTCGGATCTGTAATATTATAATTACACATTTCGATCCTGTCATTCTGAATGTGAAGTTGTTAATAGGAAAACTTTATGAAAGCGTAAATGGAAATGGCAATACAACTTCGATGTATTGCCGGAGAAAATTGTCTTTATGAGCTTCCAGGAAGAGGGCCAGAGAAAAGTCAAACGCAGATGTATTTAGCACTATATCATTATAGCTCCTTAGCATAGTTTTGTGTACTTTAGATTTTAAGCGAGGAAAATGCTGTTACGATATTCACTTTGAATGTACTTGATTAAAACTTTATTTACTTTCATGGAGCGGTAATGAATACAGCTTGTATTTCATACTTTTATTTGAAGCTTGTACAGAGATAGATATAGATGGTATTGCACTATACTTAATGTCACATCGATCTTTTTGCTTTTTCTGTAAATAAGGTTTAAAAAACGAAGTGAAATGCTGAAGGAGGTTTTTATAACATCTCAGGCGAAGGAAGTTGAGTGTAACAGTCTTCCATTTTCTTTTTTCTCCATGACGAATGTAATAGCTTGGTACTGTGGGTTGATGTGTTCCAAGAATCGCTATATAGAAATCTATATATCACACTATATTTTAAGTACTAACCTATATCGCTAAAAAACAACTGTATGTAGACAAAACATAACTTTATTTGCATTCATAAGGTAATTACATCTACTTAATTTTAGAAATGAAGCGAATGCATTTTCAAATAACTTGATACGTTGCCTATAACAGGAAATAAATATAAATCCACATAAAAGAAATCCAAGTAATTTTACAAAAAATTAAACTAATAATGCATGTTTCCCGTGTTATTAAGTCAAAAACTCCGAGATGTGAAATGAGTGTCCCAGTGTATCCTAGAAATACTCTCATCTTTTTATAGCATTCCTGATATATAAATGATATAGTTAATACTGTTTTGAAATATAATATATATTTGTTTGTTGCCCTCATCAAAGGCGCATAGGCTTCGATCCTGTAGGCGCCAAACAAAATAAAAAAAAAAGTCAAAAACTCTTTTTTTCATTGATTTAACCAAGTTTTGCAATTCATCTAGTTCTATGTTAGCCCAAACTTCACGAATTCTATTTTTGAGTTAATTAATTGTTGCAAATTGTTTACCATTTTGGTAAATTCGTCGGGAAATGATACCCCATAGATTTTCTACGGGGTTCAAATCAGGACTACACGCTGGCCATTCTAGAAGTTCAATATTATGTTGTGCAAATCACTGTTTTGTGGACTTAGAAGCGTGGATCGCCGCATTATCTTGTTGAAAAAGAAAGTTTTCCTCTAAGAATTCAGGCGGATTGTCGATTAATTGTGTTTCTAGTAATTCCACATATGCAGCAGAGTTCATTTTCGTGGTAATCTAAGCAATAGGAAATATACCCTGAAAGCAAAATGCACCCCAGACCATTACCGTGCCTCATCCAAAGTTCCGACTCATTGACACTTCTGTGCTTTTTCGTAAATCGTGCCAGTAGCTTTGCCAGCCATCAGGACCATCCAAGTTGAACTTTTTCTCGTCTGAGAATTCATTCATGATCCCAGGTCATATGACTTTAGGCAAACGTCAACCTAGCTTCGATGTGTTTCACAGTAAGTTTCGGTTTACTTAATCTTTTGCGCCATTCTAAATTTTCATTACTCTGCAAAATTGGGCGTACACGTCTCGTCGTAACGTCAAGTTGTAATTGAGCACGAATCTGGGAAGCAACCACGTGATTTTCTGTTGCCAGTCTAAAAATTATCCTTTTGTCGCGGCTACTAATGATCGGTTTTCGACCAGCTCTTTTAATAGATCCATACCTCTCCTCTAATTTTAAATACGAATTAACAACACAATAGCTTCTATTAATTTGCTTGGCAATCTTACTGTTAGACACACCATTTTTGTATAAAGCATCAATAACACACGTCTCTTCATGGGATAACTGTGTTCCCCTCGGCATATTCAGCTGTCTAATGATAAAAACGACCGCAAACTAATAAATGCGGTCCGTTTCATTAAATTTGGTCTTACCTGGAAGTAGCACGGCAGAAATTTAATTTAAATAACGTAAATCTCTGTCTGGATGTATAATTCTTTCCGCCAAGAAGATACCTTATACCTAAAAATCAAATAACACAGTGCATTCCTTATTGTGACTATCTGATATCTGTACAGGTGGTGTGAAACATGTCGGGACACGTATAAAAGCAGGCGGCATCATTGTTTTAATGATCGGTCATAGACTACATGATCTAATGCCAGTGGATTTATAGCGATTTCCTCTAGTGTATGTAGGCAATCCTTAAAACAATAAAAAAAACGAAATTTTTTAGACCATCGGATCTCCTATGGTTTCCTCAAGTTATTATATCAAACCCTCTATTGGTATTTTGGCTAGGACGTTAAAGTTTTTGCGAATCACATCACACGAATGAGCGAGTTTACTGTTTACATTGTTAAAAGTTCAGAGTTGGTTCCGACAAACTTCGGTAAATATTCCTTTGTATGTATATACTTAAATAAATGAATCAGCAGACTCCAAGGAATCACTTTGTACTCTATATCGGTCAAGCTAAAGATCAATTCTTCTTTTATGTATAGGCTAGGGAATATGAGGAATGTGATAAGATACAAAAAAAGTCTGGTTTTTCTTTCAGGAAGGAACACTATCAATTTCTATTTTCCTTTATTGTTAGTAATTTAGTAATACGAAATATTTTTTTTTAAACTAAAACGAAAAAATGGAATTGATATTTTTAAAATTCTTGTTTTTATATGTCGCTC
This sequence comes from Cetonia aurata, assembly GCA_949128085.1. Classification (NCBI taxonomy): domain Eukaryota; kingdom Metazoa; phylum Arthropoda; class Insecta; order Coleoptera; family Scarabaeidae; genus Cetonia; species Cetonia aurata. Next base: position 64,436,475 of record OX421883.1, on the reverse strand, counting down.
CTATGACAATACGTTGTTTAATCCTACGAGACGTGCACAAAACACATTTCCGCGTCCTGAGTATCACATTTCACGCAATATTGAAAGACTCTGGTGCGAACTCACGGAAAAACTTTTCGCCGAGATGTTTTTGCAGTTAGGCGTGTTAGACGATCTTATATTATTGATCTACATCTAATACTGTTCTTTTCTCAGCTCCTACGCGGCATACTAAGTTTACTTTCGCTGATAAAGCATTTCATTTTGCGAAGGCAAAACGGGAATATTGGAATGTTCGGTTTCTGTGTTAATATTTGCGTTAAATTTTGTAGACGTTTCATTCGAAATGTATTTAAATATAAAAAATGCATTTTTTGATCTGAAAACAAGAAAGCAACGTTGGAATTCCTAAATTCCGTGTATTAGTTGTCGGGCAATGTAGGATTTATTGCCCCCAAGGTACTGCGGTTCCGCTAAAAAAAAAATCGCATCCATCTTGACTTTTAAACCTAAACGCCAGGTAATAAATTGTCGCCTTTGACGCAAACACTGAGCATGGTTTTGTTTCGTTTCAAGCTCCCCTTTTCATGATAAGCGCCTTTAACACGACATTTAGTTTTATTAATAATACCGGGCACTCGAAAGTTACCCACACGTAATTAATCTTGCTATTAAATCACTTTATTAAGTAATTAGTCTGACAAAGTTATACAACAATAAAAGCAAAAACACAAAATTCTCTGCAAGCAGTTTACGCAGTTAACTGCGCTGTATTACTGAGTAAATTCTCATGTCGTGCGTTGCCTTATTTAGCAATGACTATCTTCCATTAGTGTTTCTTGCTACGGTTATAAGGGTTCACGTTCGCACCAGCAGACATTTACAAAATTTGTCTCAAGAAACATGAGTAATCCAAAGTTTTAATAACGATGTGTCCAAATAATTATGCTCGTTGTAAGAAAGCACCAAGAAACGGACACGAAATGATTTAAATTAAATTGAGGTTATGTTGGGTTATCTGTCAAGCTTGCTAATTATAAATCCATCAAACTGTTTTTACAATTTGTTTTAAAACTGGGTGGATTTTGGGTTGATGACGTCAATTTAGCAAATTCAACCTTATTACTGCGTTGGAAATAAAAACACACGTTACAGTATAGTATTTCAGATACTTGGATGAAGAAAATTATTATTTCGTTTCAGCAATATTTCAAGAAAATAAAATATTTTATTTGAAGAAGTTTAATTACTTGAACCTACAACATTTTCTTGAACGAAGTAAATATTTACTTGTGTTAAGTGAATATTCAAGAAAATATTTTGATTTTAATCAAGAAATCGTTTTTCTATGTGTATCAAAACAAGTGTGTATGTTTGACATTTAAAATATGAATATCTAAAACAAATGTAAAAACAAACTAACAAACTACGTCGTCTGAAGAGTGTGCGAAAACATAAAAAAAATATCGTTGCTGTCAAAACAGTTTCAAAAACAAACTTTTCAAACGTAGGTAGCACTGTCTGGTCTAAAATACAAAACAAAAATATAATATATAGGAGTAAGTATGCGTTTGCCTATTTCTGGAACAGTCTATATAGTCAGAAATATTTTTAGGCATTGCAGCATTAGATTCTATCAAATTTTTGTAGATTAATCGTTTTGCCTTGAGGCACAAACGCTTTGTGAACGACTCCCCTGGTTATCGAAGAAGCAAATCAGCAAGGATTTGAACTTGAGTTGCTCATTCTAGCTTCCTTTAGCTTTGGTGAGATAGAAGTGCTTTGGCGTTTGATCCTGCAAATGGAACCATTTCACGTAGATTTTTCTCGTCCCCAATTCATTGGGCAAAATCTGATGAACGGTGGTGCGGGTCAAATCCAATTCTTCCCCAATTATATTGACTGCTAACTGACGCTCTAAACGCACAAGATGAAATTGATGTCCATTAACATGTGTTGATAAACATAACGTACTTTTAGGTAATTTTTTCGCTTGTTTATATTTTTATTACCTCTTCGTCCCTAATTCTGTCCAAAATCCAATAACATGAGATGGCAGTCGGTGAAACGCACTTTCGAGAGCTAAATAAACTTTGTGACATCTACATTGGGACGTTATCATAGTCTCTTAACGATTGTAGATGTGTTAAAGTTGATCGATTAAGATCACAATAGTCCTCGTAATCGCAACTGTACCTCTAATTGTGGAATTTAATGTAATGGAGTGCTTTCCTTGTGCCTTTCATTTACAAGAGAATGTCGCTATTATCATCCGATTTTCTTCAATGAAGGTTCGTATTCAGTAGAACGTCTATTAAGGGGAACGTTAATAACTTGCACATTCAAAATATAATAATAACAATTTTCTAGACAGTATACATTTACTAAAAAACGTATTTTATTAATATTAATAAAGGTACACACATAAAAAATATTTCTTAAGGCAAAGAAATATATTTGTTGCCGGTATATTTCCTTGACTTACAATTAATAAAGGGAATTTTTTAATACAATGCACTTTTCCTTAGAATCAAAGAAGTCATGTTTTCGAATGTAAAATTAAATATTTTTGGTAGATTTCTTTTTGTGAAATTTTTGTTTATTTGTAAATTGTAATACAATACTGTTGATTTTAAAATTTACTGTAATACCTATAGAAAAAAAAAAACATATAAGTAGCAGTGACGGGTTTTCTTCGAAAATATTGAAAATAAGCCTTACATTCTTGGTATTATTTTACAGGTGATTTTGCAAAGAATTTGCTGGTAACATCGAAAAATATAGCTTCCATTTAAAAAAATCGAAAGAAAAGCGTTTGAATATCGATAAATTTACCACGATATATTTAACACCCTGTATATATTTTTACGTTACACCACAACATATAAAGTATTAGCCCCTCAAAGTGACAACAAAAGAATAACGCGCTACACTACAGCGGTTTTTGGTATAAAACTGAAAATCTCAGAAGTCGCAACTGTCAAAATTTGGACAAAATTTGCAATATTGCCTAAACTAATTGTCGGAAGTGCACACAAGCATATATCATTGCAAAGGTGTTTTAGGTGGCTATCGAAATAAGTAAGAAATATAGCAATTCACTTAAAATAAAAAAGTTGAAAGTAGCTCTGACCATTTGTAACACCCTGTATATTTTTGAATAATTTTACAAAATGCGCATTGAAATACTAAATAGACACAGCAAATCTGACATTGCTAGCTTTAGTAGTTTTAAGTAAGTAGAAATTTATTTTAAAGAAGTTTTAAAGAAGTATAAAATATGTCATTATAAAAGATTAAACAGAAACAAGTAGTTAAGCAGAAAATACAAAGGAAAAAAGAGCAATATACTTACGTTATGAAATTACATTATGAAACTTTAATAAGATCCAGAAGAAATAGTCTTGTACGTTTCGGGACAATTATAAAATCCCTCCCACTACACATATGCCTATGATCAGGAACAATGATTTACGAACCTTAATGATAAGTTATTTTTTATATTTTCATGTCTAGTATATCTATAATGTGCGTAATCATAAATAAAGAGCGGATAGTCACAGGCACCATCGACTATTATTCATCGCATCACCGTTGCGAAGCTCGGCCATAGGCGGACGGAGCACGATACACAATGTTGATCGACTAGGCGCGCTAGATACGGAATTAGTCAAGTGAAGAGCGGTCGCACAAAATATCTCTTTATTCAGCGTCCCGTATCTGTCTCCACAATATAGTATTTAGTTAAAAATAACTTTAAAGTATTAACTAATACTATAAAATATTTAGAAACTCAAACTTTAAAACTAGAAGAAGGTATCGAAATCCTAAATACTACCTTAGATACAGTTAAAGATATTCCCGGAGATTTTGGAGGCCGTTTGGGCAAAAAAATTGACGCAGTTTTTAACCGTAATCCGGATTTAAACATCTTAAAAAATGTCTGTTCCGAAGACAATGGAATGCATAGTAATTTTAAAATATACTTTAAATATGCACCTCTCACTAGTTCTGATGTAGAAAGAAGTTTTTCTGTATTTAAAGATATACGACAAGCAAACGGACTCAGTTTACAGATCAGAATTTACAATATATTTTAATAATTAATGCAAATAAGTTTTGTTTACACGGACTTGCATAACATAGGTACATTGTTTAAGTACAATATTGTCATACTGAGAGGAAAGATTCTTTAATACAAAGAGATATTACTTCCCTACTATTTAATAAAATGATTGCCTTCAGTTAGTATGTATTACTTCTGTGGAAAAATAATATTATTTCAATGAAAAAAATATGGATTAACTGAAAGAAAGGCTGCTTTAAAAAATACCGTCAAAGAGATATTTATTTGTTTTAAAGAATCTTTTTTATCAGTGCATATAAACGAATATCAACTTCAAATTTATTAAACAAAATGTATCATATGTTAAAATTTGTATTAAAGTATATCTGCGCTACTGTCACACAACTACGTATGTATAACAACACTCGACATGTATAACGCGCCGACTCAATATGAATCGTCGCTTATAGTGCCTGTGGCTATCCGCCTTTTAATCATAAAACTCCATTATTTCCATTCGGTGTCCAATTTTTTACATTAAGCGATTATTATCCACATAACCATAAACCCGCATGTTTCTAAAAAAAGCAAATAATGATAATAAAAAGGTGATTAGCGAGTTCTGTAGAAGTTTAGTTCGGAAAACAATTTAGGACAATTTTTCATCAGTCGATAGCTATGTAGTACCTCATTAGCACCATACGTACATATATATTTTTGATGTCAACTATACAGCGAAGAATACTGCTTACTCAGAAATCCATTAACCGAAAATGTGAGATTACTTTTCAATTAGTTCGATTGTTAACGAATACCGGATACTCTTCGCTCTAGCAGAAGTGAATAAATGAGCGAAAAATATTCCCAATGCTATGCGTGTAATGACTATATCCTCGCCGGAGGGGAAAATAAACTTTTCTGAAATCTTCTCGAACGTGCTTTCCTTTAATTAGCATAAAATCCGCGTTTGCAAACCGAGATTGCTCGTTTGTACATTGAGTGTTCGAAATGGGCAAGATCAATTTTGGACTCCAGTCGACGATATCATTTAAATACAGACCGCTTGAATAACAATTAGAGTCTGTTTACTATGGATCTGTAAGTTTAAATATGTTTCTAATTTTTTTCGGTTTTTAAATGGGAGGATGGGTCTGTCCATCACAAAATAATATTTTCGTTTGCTCATAGAAAAACTGTATTATTTTTATTTTGTGACGGTAGTATTTTCGTATTTCCACGGCCGCATTAATTTCCATGTTTTTGTGATATGACTTCCAGAAAAATTGCAACACCTAGAAGCTGTTTAACGATTTTATTGAAATTTTCAGAAAACGTCTATTTCTATGAAACAAAGTTATGATTAAGTTTTAAAAACAAAAGAACAAAAGCTTTAAAAGTTCTTTCAATAATGAGTTGCTCCGCCACGATTTGTAATGCACTCATCTAGACGCCTTGGCATGCTATTAACCAAGTGATCTATAGCTGCTTGTGGTATATCGTCCCAAGCTTCTTGAATCCGTTGTTGAAGATCGTGTAAATTATCTGGAGGGTGCGGTAAATTACCTATTCGCCTACCAATCATATCCCATACATGTTCAATGGGCGACAAATCAGGCGACCGAGCAGGCCATGGGAGGACGACAATGTTAGATTCTTCCAAAAACCGTGTTGTAGCCCTTGCCGTATGAGGGCGCGCATTATCCTGCTGGAAAATGGGATTTTGCAGCCCCTGAAGATATGGAAGGCCAACTAGTTGTAGCACATTAGCAATGTAACCAGCTGCGTTAAGGTTGCCGTCAATAAAGACCAAGGGTGATCTGCTACCATAACATATTGCACTCCTTGAGTGAGGGCTGTGTTGCGTTCCACAAAAAATGTGTCCGTCTGACTCTCCTACGACCATCGTGGGCCCACAAGCAAAATCGGGACTCGTCACTAAACACAATTTGATGCCATTCCTGCGCCCAATTAACCCTTAAGTTGCTCCACTCTAGCCTGCGTAGACGGTGAAGTGGTGTAAGAGGAAGACATAAAAATGGACGATATGAACGCAATCCATAAGATCTTATCCGGCGGTAAACAGTTGACATTGACATTCTGAGTCCTGTACCTCTCATCCAATCATTTGCAATTGATCGAGTTGTTGGAAATCTATCTCTTGTGGCCAAAAGTCTTAAGCGACGTTCTTCGCGATCTGTAGTCCTTCGAGGACGTCCAGATCCACGGCGACGATGTTGAACCCCTTCCTCGGACCATTTGGACCAACACCTCAATACCGTTGAAACATTTCGGTTTACACGACGAGCAATTTCTCTTAGCGAAAGTCCGGCCTCTCTCATACCAATAATACGGCCACGTTCAAAATCACTTAATTGGACAAAATGTTGGTGCTGACGTACTCTCGGCATTGTTATCAAGTGCAGAATGAAATTGTGACGTAACAACAACAATTTGCAAACTTGACAGTTACTAAATGGTCTAATACTTCAAATTTATAGTTACTATGTGCTATGGAAACAACCTGCAAAAAAAAAACCACTGGCTAGAATTTATTCAAATTTTAATCATCAATTTGTTTAATGAAAATAAACGTTTCCTGAAAATTTCAATAAAATCATTTGACAACTTCTAGGTGTTGCAATTTTTCTGGAAGTCAGTATATGATTAGCACATTTTTAATCGTTAGAGGTCATCTTATACAATTCAGTAGGAGTGATATTGTTAAGGTTATCCTATTGTGAATAAGAACCGCGCGTTTTCCGACAAAAGAAAGCTTTGAGGTCATTAAGCGGGCACGATAAATCCCTGCAACGGATCATAAATAATATTATTTATGAAAATCTCGGAAAGAATGCCTAACAGATAAGGTGTTACCGAAATGGGGAAAGTTAACAGCTTCAACTTAGGTAAATGCTTAAAATTGAAAAGAAAAGTGATATACATAAATCATTGTCAAATGTATTATTAATATTGCCAGGGAAATTCTATTAAAGAATTGTTAAAAGTTTACGTTTTAGTACCTATTAAATTGTACCATATACAGAGGTACTTATAGCAACAGGAAAAAAAAATATCCGTCGGTGAAGAAAAGGATCACAATTTTTAGGGAATATAATGTAAATGCCCGGGCTCTATTGAATATAAGAAATGATAAAAGGAATAATATCTTTTAGGCTAGCGGGAATAAACAGGGCGGTATTTATTTATTTTTGTTTGCGGTATTAAGATAAACTCCTAAAAAAAAATTTATAGGTACGCCAACGCCGAAAAGGTTAACATATCTATTTCCTGCTACTTCGCGGGACTATTCTTATGTTTTGAATTATAAAGGGTTTTCCAATAAGAGGTGTTATTTTGATATTCAAAGAAAAATGCCGTTTTTTAATATAAATGTTCCGATGTTTATTTCATTATAAAGAGGAACGTATGCCGTTAATAGTGGAAAATAACCACACCACGACCACGCCTACAGGACCATATCTTGTTGAAAGTAAACGTTGTCCAGATCAATACCATCCAATTCCGGCCATAAAAAATCATTAATCATCTCTCGATAGCGCAATCCAGTCACCGTAACTGTTGCTCCAGCCTCATTTTCGAAAAAGTAAGGTCCAATGACTCCGCCGGACCATAAACCGCACCAAACAGTCACACGTTGAGGATAGAGAGGTTTCTCAACAATAACTCTTGGGTTTTCCGAGCCCCAGATGCGACAATTTTGCTTGTTGACGAAGCCACCGCGGTGGAAATGGGCCTCATCACTAAAGATGATTTTTCGACGGAATTCCGGATCATTTTCATGCATTTCAACGACCCAATCAGCAAAGACACGACGTTGTTGATGATCGGCCGGCTTGAGTTCTTGTGTTAACTGAACTTTATAAGCCTTAAGACCCAAATCTTTTTGCAAAATACGGTGTAATGACGTCTGTGGAATGCGTAATTCCAAAGAACGACGAGGAATGGACAAACCTGGGTTTTCTTCAACACTTTTGGCTACAGCAGCAATATTCTCGGCTGTTCTTGAGCGACGTGCACGGGTTTTATTCTTCACATCACTAAGTTGTCCAGACAGCTCGAATTTTTCCACCAATTTCTGTATTGCGGTCCGACAAGGTGCTTCACGACGACCCAAAAATGTTTGAGTTTTACGAACCGTCTCTGCCAAATTTTCACCATTTGTATAGTGAATTTTAATAATTTCAATGCGTTGTTGAAGCGTGTATCGTTCCATTTTTATTAATGGCGTAGTTTCTACTTGTCAAATGTCAAAAAATGACAGCTTCAAAAGTGACATCTACCGAAATAGCGGGCTATTCAAAATAACACCTCTTATTGGAGAACCCTTTATAATAAGGTGTCTTCTTATTTATATAATGGAACCGTTTAATGCATATGCCAACTTACAATTAATAATTTCGATTTCGTGTAACAAGCCAAACGAAGTTCTATCAAACATTTTTGTTGTAATATTTTCGCTTAAACAATTTCAAATATTTGAAGTGTTGTGTCGGGCTTCGATCCAAATGTATACTCCTACATTCTCATTTGATATGTAGAAGGTAGAAGGGATATCGACCGTACTTTGCTTAGTGATAAAAAAGGAATTTTTACAAGTGTGGGGTCGGCAGATAAATGTAATTTATTTATTTATAAGATACTCCATGCAAAGTACAATTTTTCTTACAGTGTGAAATCATTTAATGCTGCATTTAATGTCATGCTGTCGTTAATTTTTTTTTCTCTTGGCACTCATAGCATTTCTCACGTAAATATCTGCTTATCTTTTACAGTTACAATTACCCACTTAATGTAACTGATACCTACTGTTTTTTTTTTATGTTTCCACCTTTATATTACCTTTTCGCTCCTCTTGAAAAACTCAAGAAATACCGAGTCGTTATATGTATGTATTCAATTTCTTCGAAGAACTTTACGGGCATTTATTTGACAATAACAAGAAATTGTTTGCTCATATTAGTATACATCCACTAGATGCCTACTTATTACATTGGTTTCTACATTAAATTGTAGTGGAAATATAATACCTCGTAAATTTTAGGCACTACACCCTCAGTTTGCTTCAGCACGATATTACATGGGAATATATAAGATGAACTGAACTATACTAGATTGGTACTAGGTCCGGCGACTTCTAGATTCTTATCAGGAGAGGTTGGGCGGTAGATTGAGCGAAGGGTTCCTACAAAGTGTCAAAGCGTAAGTCGAAAAGGGTTTTATTTAATTTATGTTTTCCGACAAGAAAATAAATTGAATGGGTGTAACAACCGACCAAACTTTTTTTTTAATTTATAAACTTCTTTTCCATTTCATGTTTAAAAATGTATTTATAAATAAATGAATCTATGTGCATGTTTATATGGGGTAGCCTTGATTGTTTTACCAATCCGAATTAACAGGCGCGCATAAGCGTCTTCCAGCACACAATGGGGCAACGATTACAGGACCAGAGATAGCGAATGTGGTCGCGTGTATTCTTCGATTATCGTCAGAGAGTGTTAGGTACAAAAAGCGAAAGAGGATAAAATTGCTATCTTACTGACCTCAGATTTCTCCAAGGCATTCGATCTTGTGTGGAATACTTCATTATGTTGGATTGAGTGGTGATGCAATGTGGTTGTTTTAGAGACGCAAATTTCCATAGTTCGATCTAATCTTCACATTTTTTGCCGATTTTTGGGAATATGGTAGAAATGTAGCTGCAGGGGGTCCACCGGAACCAGCAAAACTTTCAAAGTGGTCTATGAGAAAAAAAATTTGGAAGCGCTTGATCTAAATGCTCTTTGGTAGACGACGAAAATGAAAGATTAAGTTTTATTGGTAGTAATAACGCTATGTGCAATGGGGTTAACTATTGATAGTAATTTACGTTTTGCTCGGCATATTAGTCGACTACTAAAATATTATATTATTATATTGTAAATTAAGGGTTTTATTCAACAATAGACGCCAGTTCAAAAAAAGGTTGAAATTACTTTTGTGTAACTCATTGGTGCTATGGGTTTTCAGTCACTGTTCTTTTGTTTATGGTCCTTGTTTAACTAATTTTGAATACAAAAATCATGTTCAAGATATATGTGTAGATCTTCTTGGTTTTTAAAGTCATACAGTTAAACAACTATTAGATTGAGGAAGACGTGTCGGATTATTTATAAAACCTTAATCATTTACATTTTTAAAAATTAATAATGTAGAAAATAAAATTTTGATGTATAAAAATATATAACATTTTTTGTTTTATTGATAAAATCAGTTTGTTTTTTGTTTTAATTTGAAAGAGTTTTGAAATGTTTTAGGGCGCTTCAAAACAATAATGCAAAAGCTTCTAAAAATACAGCTCGTTATTCTTACGTCCTTCCAGCTATAAATGAAAATAAAATCCACCAAATAAACTTTGCAAGGAGCTGTTACTTTTTTGTTTTATCTTTAAATTTCTTTAAACAATAAACATTTAAAGATTTTTTGAATCTCCACCGTCTATTTGTAAGCATTCTTCACATACTCTCTTAAGTATATTTGCAAAATCTATCCTGATGAATTGAATTAGGAGTCTAAATGGCCTTGCTGCTACCCTCACTTGTCCTACGCCTTTTGAAATATATTATAATCCTTAATAATTTTACAGCAGTATTATTTCGATAGCAGAAAACACCTTCATTACTTATTCACTACCGGATAAAATGTAACGTTGGTAACGGAGTTTGAATAGTATGTTTAAATTATGTATGTATTATCCTTCTGCCGTCGCTTTAAATACGAAGATGGTTCTACACCGGTAGATTTCGTTATTTCCAAACGTGCCACGCAAAATGCTATAAATTATGGCGAATGTGAAGGTAAGGGATAATAAAGCAGAATTCGTATAACGACATGCTAGAGATATTTAGTGAAATTTACTGTCTACATTATCTGTAATTTAAATAATTTGATTTTCCCGAAAATCTAAAAGTCACGTTTATGCGACAAAGGTTCCGCATATAAACAGTTTAGCCATGGAAATAAGTTAAGAGAAATTACTGTCTAAATTTCTCTCTCAAAAGAAAGTATGGGTAATCTATTCTCCAACTGGTTGTAATCTTATTATAAACAATTGCAAAAACATAAGAGCCATAAAATTACATAATATGTATAAATCTTACATTTTTGTGAAGCAACTCCAATAGTAAACCTTTTAGATCATTGGGGGTATCATTGAGGTAGATAAGTTAAGACTATTGTGAAATTGTATTTGCATATATGATAGAAGATCCTACTAAACAGAAAGTTAATTTTTTGGAAAATTTGTCTTTTCTCTTTAATCCGTATTCGTCCGACTCATGGTCCTCGAAAAACACTGCAGCCTGCAGGTTCATTGTGCTATGCCGTATTTCATACAACTCACTGCAAAATGGAGGTCCCCTCTACTAATTTGTATAGGTTCTTCACCGAGCGCGTACGACACATATTTGGGTCACAGAGTGCAGTTGCTGTGACCAACACTCCTCATAACTCAAAAAATACCATCTAATATCAATGTATCTTTAACGTGATTGTTCTGTTAGCATTTAGCGATGTTTTTCTATACGTTATATTAAATAAAAGCGGTTTTACAAATGGTATTTACGATTTATTTGAGTTAGTGTCAAAATTGTAACAAAGAGATAAGCCTTCTACAGATACTCTCAAGTAAGTAGGTTCATTTACTATATAAAAACTACTATTATAAAGATTTCTATTATATCAATTCAGACTAAGAATTTAAATCTGTCGATTTATAAATATAAGCAAAATTCAAATATCTCGATATGTGAAATTTCACAAGTCAATGCGCCAACTCAAGTAACATAAAAAATACTGACAAGAAATACGTATATGAAAACCCAAGGAATCATGACCAACTTCAAATATTAAAATTACCTTAATTTCACAATATAAAATGTCAACTCTCATCTCATCTAACCTTGAAATATTTTGTACGTACTTTCGAAATTAAAAGTTCAAAGGGATGATAAAATCGCTTTCACAACAAACAACTCCTCCAAAACAAAATTCCGTGTTAAATAAATCATTTCAGCTCCCATGAAGTGTACCGAAACGCCAGTTGAAAACCTACAGCCAGAATGTTGCCTCGAATCTTCAAAACTTCAGGATTAAATCAGAGACAGCTCCAAACTATCAAATAACTGGATGTATATCATCTTTGCACCAAACTACAAATTAAGTAGATTACAGCTTCTTTTAGAATTTCAAATTAAAAATAAACAAATTTCTAGATAAAATTTTTCGGAAAGATACTATACTCTCAGGAAACCGAAAAAGAAGACCCCCATTTGTTTTCAACAAACTCCACATTTCCAAGGCAAAACTCACCCGGCAACCCCAAATAGAAATTCGCTACGACAGATACGGCTGGTTTAACAATTCCCAACGTCGAACACTTATTTGAAAGATACTAACATATTGTCAAAACTATAGTAATGGTATTATTTAAATCTATACGATCAAGTAAGTTATTAGTCAGAATTTTACATTATATAAACTTATATAAACCAAATAAATTCAATTTAAACTAGACACAATTCCTTGGGTTTTATAATTTACATAAAATAACATAGCAATACATACCTATAGTTTAAGTTTCGGATTATAATTTCTTTTTAATCCGTTTGTACAAGAGTATTATGACAAAAGGTATAACCACAGTATATACCTAAGCAGTAGTTTCACTTCGTGTCGGCACCTTTGATCTCGATGTTCTAAATTTTACCTCGCGCACTGAACCGCGCATAGTAGGTTCAGGGCATATCGCCCGGCCCCGACAGAACCGGATTAACCCAATATTGGAAAAAATAAAAAGGAAATTATGAAATTGAATTAAAATGCAAACAGTGCTGGTATAATAGTTTACATTGGTAAATTAGAAAAATTTACTGAGGAAAATACAAGATTATTATTGTATTCATCAGTTAATAAATATTATATGCGATTTGTAAATGTGTTTATTAATATTTACCTACATATAATGCTGGTAATCGCTTCATTAATAATTACTTTCTATTCTACATTTAAAATAAAATCATTAAGTAAATAAATATGGTAAGTAAATAATTAACAAGTGTTTTTATATGTTTTTATAATGCTTCAAGCAGACTATGTTTGTAGTAAATGTAATTGAAAAGGCCTTTATTATAAGGGATTTATCTGCATAATAGTTGATGTCCTTAAAAGTGTAATTCTTAATTATAGAAGATCTTATCTAATTAGTGTTTGCTTTTATTTTACATTTTAACGGAAATTAGTACTCAGTTAAATCTTGGGTAAATAAAGTAAGAATGAACTGACAAGGATTTTACTAGCATCTTAATTTCAGTACAAAGAATTGGTACTGATATGATTTACAATATATAATACCATTGCAATTTCAAAAGGTATCCATGTCACTATTTTGATACTTCTGTGAAACAGTTAGTAGCCAACGATCATTAAATTATTATTGATTGTTAATGCATGTTATGGAAAGGAAACAAATCATATATAAATAAAATATTTATTACTTCACTAATGGTGATCTATTTCAAACAAATGTGTACAATTTACTGGAATATAACTTACTTATGTATAAAGGAACTAATGTTAAAATATATATAGATATGAATCGATGAACAAGAAAAAAGGTATACATCTCTACGAATAAAAAAAACTTAAAATAACAATAATAACTATCTTATAAAATAAAAATAAAATATACAGGTTGCTTTCAGTTGAAATGAATTCCCCTGGACATTAAACTATGTACTACATTATTTGCTGGTTTATACGTTTTCTATTATTTCATCCTTCGACCGATGAAAATAAAGGAAAGTCTTCAATGACATTTCATCATTACATAAAACACAATCTTTTGCTTCGTCATTCATAACACTTACTTTAGCAGATATAACTCCAAAAGCAAAGTCGTTTATTCCTGGAGCAAAATCCCATTTGCTCGTTATTCTGCACAATGTTGATTTCGATGGTAGGTTAAAAGTTTTATATAAAAAACGATATACTTTTGGACCTAAAAAGAAATATTTAAAGCAAATTGTTTAAATACATTGGAGTACCTATAGCCATGCTCCCATCGCTTGCATAATTGCAATTGCGCTTTGATCAAATTTACAGTACCTTCATTAAAATGGGTCTGACAAAACTGGAGAAACTGTTCTTTCGACGTACTTTGCTCTTTTCTTTCCATAAAAGCCTCTCTACATTCGAAAGGTGTAACTTTCCTTTTTAAATACTGTACTTCTTTTCGTAACTTCTTCTCTGGGCTATTGGTAAATAATGTGCGAGATGTCTGCACAGATGCAGCAGCTGTAAGCAATTGAAAGAAAAAGCTATACAAACAGTATAATTATTATTGTTTAACTTACCTCTTGGGTTTTCTTGCAATTCTCCATAATTCTTTTTTGTAAGGTTTACAGAATACATCTATCCATTGCTGATCGCATCGTTTTCCAATCTATTTCTAAGCCCTGTTTTAAAATCGAATTCGGTAAAATGTATATCGCACACTTTTGCATTTGGTTTTAGGACATCTTCACCAAGAGCTGCAATCCATTTATCACAGCTGTAACAATTTTTATATTTGTCTATTTCTATTTTTTATACTTATATATAATCACAGTAAATAAGCATCATAAAAAGCAAAAAGTTAAATCAAAAACAAATTGCATAAATTGATTATACTTCTACTAACCGTATTTGGTCTGTGGGTAGCCTAATGAAATAAACTTCTTCAGTGTCTACGGCATTGCTTACTGCAGATCTCCTATTACAGTTGAGAACACAGCACTTCATGTTGATATGTATAGTTATCTATGCACACTAAATTCAAACTAACAAGTAAAGTTTAATCTATGAATAAACGTACACAAAACAACACCTGTAAATATGAAAGGCAGAAATATTAACCTACAACACAAAGTTAAAACTATTATTATTAAATTAAGATTAAAGATAGTATCTATATATCACATGCTAGAAAAAATACTACTACGAAAATATTAAACTCACGTATAACTAAACTTATTACGGCGGTTAATTTTAATTATGGAACACTTGCAAATAAACAAAGCCATCGAGGTGGTTTTATAGGTTGTGTCTTTGTAAACAAGCCATTAATCCGTTCCCCAATATTAGGCCAATCCGGGCCTGTTCAAAGTTGTCCTGAGTCCCTACATGCGCGGTTCCGTGCGCGAGTTGCAACTTTGAACCACCAATTTGCGGGAGTGAAACTACTGCATAAGGTATATACTGTGGTATAACTATGCCGAGTATGCAAATAAAAAGAGACACAAACACATGAGTGTGATATTTTTTTCTAGCTGTTGATTGATTGTACCGTATCGCTTAATGTCCACCCATGTCAAATCTATTTTATTGTAGTATAATATATCTACAATGCGAATATAATTTATGTGCCAATTTTTTCAACTTTTTCGCTTTCATACGACCTGAAAAACACTGACACATAAAACATTAATTTCCGGATATGCGAGTTAGTGACCCGTCAGTTTCTTTTCGTTTCCTCTTCAGTTACAAGTCAGCAGCGGCATTTTTTACATTATATATACATCAAGACGCTCTTTATTTTCTTTTTTTTTTTTAAAGGTAAGGTCTAAATCATATTTACAGTTTGATATAGTTTGCTATACATTACTAAAAGTGCTCTAACAACGAAGCAAATATTAGGAAAGCGGTGTCGTTTGTAAATATTAGATTGCTCATTCATTCTACTCATACAAAGTGGGTAACTTTAATTTTATTAATTACATTGTGACAGCCTGCGGTAATTAGTCACTCTCTGCTTTAATGTTTTCGTGCTAATTTTAATACGTAGTGTGCGTTTAAGAATGAAATTTTATATGTTCGAGATTGAACATGTTGAACATTGGGCAAATAAAAAAGGTTTATACTTTTCAATATTTTGATTTTTTTTTGGCTGTATACACTAAATGCATTTTGTATATATATACATTTCCTATGCCCTTATTACGACCCTGGCGAAGTATATTTCACAATCCCGTCTGTTTACATTAAAAGACGTATAGTCTGTCCATCGCTATAACGATTTCAGTTTTAAGGATTATTGGGGATTATACACTACCTGGTGCCGCAGGTACCGAGTGATTATGTAAATGAGGTAATGGGCCGTATTAGGAGAAATTTTCTTAAGTAGAGAAGTAATTATCTAATTTATAATCACCATTTTCAATTTAAACTTTATTATTCTAAAGTAAACAATTCAAATTGAAGACAAGATAATTATTTGTATATTAAATTTGTGATAATCTGTCACTGCATTTTAACAGTTTATCAGTCTGTATGTAGTAATCTTTCTGAATACGTCGCTGTAAACCACCCGTGCTCGAAAAGTATTATAGCGGTTGGGTAGCATTTATTTTCTGAAAATTGGGTGCTAATAAATAAGTCAAATCGTTATATCTATGGACAGACTATACAAAGAAATTACCATCAGTGCGATCTCGGTATGACATTCATATATAGATACGTGTGAGGTGGTTGACTGTGCATTGCAGATGCGACTGAATCACACCTGTTATGGGATACGTCCTTTCCGCACAGTGTTTATTAATTACACCTTTAATATAATACAGACACAGCAAAGACATACGATGCACGTATGTCGTCATTAGTAGAGGTCGTTTTTGTTGGTCTACTTGTTGAAATGGACAGGTGAGCGGTCTGTTTCCAAGCTGTCGATGTTTTTCTGTTTGTGCATACGCGTGAAATCTTTTTTCTCTCTTTCGGGGAAATTAGCTGCAAATAAATCCCGAGTTACTTCCGCGGAATTACCACCGTAAAAGTGTTTAATCATGAAGAGTTTTTGCTCCGGCGTATAGTATCCATTTTTAAAATAACCGTTATCTACCTACCAACAACGCGTTTTATTAAATAGTACGAGCGAGTAGTTCTCCCGACGAAATATAAAATGCATCTGACAGGCACGTGTGCGAGCGACGGCGTAGAAATGTGGATTTCTTGGCAAATACGAGTGCATCATAGCAATATGCTAATGTAATCCAGTCGAATATTCCGTATACTTCTTTACCGTTCTAATGCACGGATACCTCTGTGTATCTCGCTTACACTACAGGATCGCTATAATGCGGACGCAGGCGGACAATCGGTATATGCTACACCTAATTTCAATACGCAATGGAGGTATTTGTTGAGAGGTGTTTGAACAGATCGACATACATATACGTGGGCAGTGATATGTGTACACACGTTCACCGAATATGAAATCATGAGGGACGGAATTGGTTTGTGACCTATAAATTTAAATTCATAACTCGTGGCCTTCCAAACTTTCGTCACATTTATTTCCGTTTTTCATCCAAGATTTGTACATCGGATTTTCCATTCTACACTTAAAGCACTATTGTATCAATAGCCACAATTTAGTATTACTCTTACAGGATTACAGAAGCGTCTAATCTGAGGTTCATATTTAAGGCTAACATGATTAAACAAGTTTCTCCTACAGTAGTGTTAAGCAATATATAGAATTGCTAATAAAAAACTGTTTCAGTATATAGATTCAAATTCGATGCTCCTTAGGACAAAATTAAAAATTCAAATCCTGAATTTTTGGTAATCTTCAAGCTTCGCATACCGTTAGGATTTTTTCGCGTAATAATTAGCTTGTTCGTAATGAGGGTTCCTCATTAATAACGTTGGGAAAATTCTTTTGGAAGGATCTACCTCTTTATACAATGTCGTGTTTGCCTGCCTTGTCGGTTATGTGAATGACAAATTTTTGTTTGCGATCTTGTTTTGTTTGTTCGGGTATAATTTCATCTGAATTTAGTTTAAATATGTACTGTACGAGGTTGAAAAAAGAAGCAAGTTAAATATATTTTTCCACATTTTATAAAAATAACCGTTTAAGTGTGTTTGACGTTTCGTGAAACGCTGTGAAAAGGTAGATTATTTTAATCTTCAAAGGTACTTCCGTCCTAAATGGGATTATAGGGAAACTATATTAAAGATATGATTTCAAAATTATTGTCGACTTAAATTAATACTTAACGTGGGATGTTTGCCACGATTACTACAATGCCACCAAATCCTTTTCACAAATTTTAATCTTCCTAGAAAATGTATGTATATACTGAATGTGGGTGTTTCATATTCTGATTTATCTGAGATTTGAAAGCATCTCGTAAAATGCTGACATGTGACAAGGGTTCTCTTAGCAATATAAAAATTAGCTGCTATCGTTAACGATATGTGAAATTTTCGTTATTCTTTACAGCGTCACAATTAATTTTGTTTTTCCTTCACGACTAATTAGTTATATATTCCATTAGTCCCCACAACAATGTTACCCTCGATGGTTTGCTACTTTTATTAAAAAAAACTCTTAAAAATAAAGTGCTACTAACACACAAAAATGCAAATCAAGTGGTGATCCTTTTTTTTGCACATATCAAAAGTGACAACAAAATTAGTAGTATTTAATAAGTAATTTCGTCGAAAAAGGAAAATTGCAGAAGTGGTAATTACTCGAGATTCAACATCTATGACTGACCCGAAAAAGATGAAACCAATACTCAAGGCTATAGGAAGAACACCGTTGGGTGATATAGCCTTTCTGACAAAGTATGCATATAAAAAAATGGGCTTGTACTATTGTTAATAAATGGAATTATTATCAATATTTTAAACTCGAATTTCATAAAAACTATTAAAACTGAAACATCAGTGGCTTACCGAAATTACATCTCAAACTTGGAACAAAACTTTATACAAGATCCTTTTGGCATTTCATTAAAACTAAACGTACTGTGTCTAGAATATCTGGAACAGCTTTTAATGGTGATTTGATCTTCAAGGATCCTTAAAGTATTGTAAATGCTTTTGCGTCTGCCTTTTCTGGTGTTTTTCTAGCGAGAGATGGTAGCTATGGTCTTCTCGACATCCATACTAACTTACCAAAAAATTTTAGAAAATGAGGTGTTGAAACATCTGAAGAAGATGAAGAATTGTGGTACTTCTGGGTATACTGTAAGGGTTCCTAGGGGTTAGAACCCTTAGCTGAAAGGGGGTTTACCCCCCGTCATGATAGAGAGTACGCTATCATGACTGGGTTGGTTTGTATACAAATGGAGGAATTAATTAAATACATCTTCTTTGGCTTACAAGAGTCTTTAATTTCGCATGTTTTACAGGTAATTTTTAATTTAAAAATTTCCTTGAAAAGTGAGTGACTCAAGTTTAATTTAAAGAAAGAAAACGATAATAATACAAAGGAATCCTTAAAAGCGTAGTGTGGCGGCACTTGCTTAACAACAAAAATGATAAAAAAATATGATCAAAATATCAGCGGCTTCATGCGATTAGAGCTAAAAAGAGGGACTTACCGATGTCCAAAAAATGTATTCAACACTAGCACATCCCTTACTTTTCGTACATTTTTCGGTCCAATAAAAAAAAAAAAAAAAATGGTTCATTTAGTTTTTACGTAACCTCCAACGCGTAGTCCACTTACTTTCTGTCAGTCCGTGAATCTCTTCGTACAACTCTCAAACCGCAGCATCAGCAAAACTCTCTTGTCACACTAAACTCCCTTGTCACACTAAACTCCCGTGGGAAAGAACATACATACAAGCTCTGCAGGTAAATGAACGTACATATATCGTAAGATGTAAGTACCTAACATACAAGTTTAATTAAGACATACCGTTAGGCATCCGTCGTTATCTTAGATGTTAAGTGATTATACCATTGTGATACGGAGCTCACTATATAATAAAAGCTGCCCTGGTGTCAGAAAAATTGTGTTTTTTAAAAACTCCCCAATTGTGCGTAGGAATACAATATACCGGTAGTTTTAAATAAATGCTTTTCTGCTATAACTGTAATTTTAATATGAGGAAATTTTCTATGTTAAAATTACAGTTATAGCAGAAAAGCATTTATTTAATAATTTCACAGTGTAAGAAAATGGCACTATTGCATACCGGTAGTTTACATAACCAACTACCGAGCTTTTTTATCCAAGACGGTGCTTTCTTTGTCTCTGGACCTTTGTACAACATTTTAAATCTTTCTCTGCATTCATGTGTTTTTTTCCCTCCAACTGGAAACGGGCTAATATTTGTCTAATCCATAAGGAGGGTGACGTTGCTGACATCGGTAATTACATGCCCAACAACAATTTTAAACCACATCAGACCTTTGCTGTCATCATATCAACACGATTTTCTTCGTGAGAGATCCACTATCAATTAATCTTGCAACCTTAACTCAAGACTTATTGAAAAACGGTAGATAAGTTCATGTAATTTATACAAATTTTTGTCACCATCGACGTTGATATCTTACTGAACAACATTTCTTTGGATTTAGCGAGCCGTTACTGTAACTAATGAACTCTTATCTAAGTAATGGAGGAAATGCGGTTTACTATAACAGATACACAGCGACAACATACACTTCAACACATGGTGTACCTCAGAGATCCAATCTTGGACCCTTGTTATTTGATATATTATGTACATATATAGGTATAAATGATCTGCTGAATCTCATGAATTGTGCTGCATTAGCCTATGCAGATGATTTACCAAGTGGTTCAAACCACGAGGGATTTCTATGCTACCAATACATTCCTAAAAAGCTGTTTTTTCTGTAAAATTCGTTCATGAATGCAAATATTGTACCTAATGTTATTTGCATTTCATTGTCCGTAATTCCCTCACCAATAATAAAAAGTTAAACCATGAAAAGTATGCAATCAATCGCTATTAGCAAACACGTGTTTCGTAATGATGAAAAGTACAAATGATTGTCTTGTTTTATCGCTCGTAAACGTTTGCCGTACATTAATCCAAACCACCACCCACTTGTTTTTTTGAATTGACATTTTGCAAAAATACGATTGGGATATATTTTAACTTCCAATGTAGAAAACTAAGATATTATCCTCAAGGGGGCGCTTAATCTGACTATAAGCGCTTATTCAAAAAAAGAAAGAACACAGATGCGCTAACTAAAACGATTTTAAATCGTCTGTTTTCTGTGCTTCCCTAACGTTCGTTTTACCACGTTCTATACAGTGAAAAACATTAAACTTAAAGAGTTCTTTCGTTACTGTACGAAGAGCAATACAAATTCGAAGGTGATGCCAAACTCCAAAGTTTTGTCGAAAATATAGAAAATAACTGTTGTTTTAACTTCTAATGGGACTTTTATTGCCTTCTGTTGAGCCGGTGTTCCTGGGACAAATAAAAATATGCGCTCTAAAATCGAAGATCCCGCTGTGGAACACACACGATAGAAATTCTCGGGGTTATAGTTTTATATTACTGTTTGTATTTGAATTTTGTGTCGTTTTCCCTTTACTTAGATACTCGCACACGTTTAAAGTAAAAAGTAATTTATATGAGCGGAAAAGGATTGAATTCGCGGTTTTATCGGGCGTGTATCACGTGTTTAACACATACAGGGAGCCTCAGCTTTTTGTGATAATAGAGAGTGACATGTTATAAAGTGATTGGCTTAACCTTCGTCTTCTCATCGCTCTAAGGTAATTAAGTTATCACACGTGTTCTTAGTGCAATATTGGTGTACGCTTTACATCATTCTCTTCTATAGAGCAGCGATAGTCAGGCTTAATAAACTTAATAATGAATCTGGTTTGTTATAAATTAGGAACTTAAGTTTTCTTATTTCTGCCTATAAAATTTAGGAGTTACCAGTGAATGACATTTATTTTTGAAGGTTTATGCTTTAATTAGTCATAATATTTACAGTGTTGAAAAGGATTCTTTAAACCAATTAAATAATTCTTTTAAATATATTGGCCTGTTACAAATATTTACATTCAAAGAAAAATCCATATTTCTAATGAGTTCTTTTTTCAAAGAATTGAAAGAATATATTATTAAATCAGTAAACATTTCAAATAAAGCTCATAATTTCTTTTTACCTTAAGAATTAGAACACTGCCTTTTTATGTTCTGAATAATAACCATTCAAGAAAATAGATTGAAAAAATAAATAAAGGAATACCGGAGAAATTCCGTATGCCGTACCAAGGGTTAAAGTTAAGTTCCTTTCCTTATAACATAAAATACGGAAATCGATGATAGATATATTAAATTTAAAGATTATTTTTTAAATTTTAAGAGATACTGTCGAATAAAAGAACGCATTTTATACATTACATAACAAAATTTAGAATGTATTGTAGTAATTAGCCTGAATAAACAATTTTTACTGTGAGATTACTAAGCATTGAGTTTAATTATTATTACAGATACACAGCTTCCACTAAAAATTGTACGTGTGGGTTAGGAATGAAATAATCCGACTTTTTTTTTATTGAAGGAAATTTCAATTGCAATAAGTGTTTAGAATTATTGCGAACTGATATTATTCCTGCTGTACGGGAGCGACTTGATTTTAATGAAACTTGATTCCAACAGGACGGTTGCCCGGCGCACAATACCCGTAAAGTCAGTAATTTCTTAAATATCGTTTTTTAAGATAGATGTATCGGTAATTCGGGTTCTATAAAATGGCCACAACTTTCTTTTATGGCTGTTTTTAAATAATTCAATATACTAACAAATAGTTAAATTTCTTTTCAGCATTTGTTGTTATATTTATAATTTTACATTTGTTTGCAATTATTGTTCTTAAGTTTGAATTGTTATATTAACTGAGTTTTTATTTCTTCTAATTTCAAGGAATTTGTTAAGTTTCAGTAATTTATTTACGTTTATCATTTGTATTTGATTAGAATTTTTATTCAGCTTAGAACGTTTAATATTATTTTACTTTCCATGAGGCTATGATGCATTCTATAACTGATATCTGTTATCAGTTACATTGTTGCGGTCCGCGGCCAGGAATCTCGGAAGTTACGTTCGGGTGTACCACATGGTTCCATTTTGAGACTACTGCTATTCATATTATTCGTCAACGATCTTCCACTTACATGTACTGCTGGTAAATTCGTGATGTACGCCGACGATAATAGTTATGTGGAAGCTAATGGCGATCAGGAGGGATTGCGGGGGGATGTGCAGTGCGTGCTGGATGGATTTGTACATTGGTTTGAACAAAACAACTTGCGTTTGAACATTGAAAAAACAGTAATTATTAATTTTACTCCAAGAAGAATAGATTTTGATGTCAGTAACCTATTAAGGGTTGAAGGCCGATCCATCCAGCAGGTACGAAGCATTAAATTTCTTGGATTGCATTTGGATTGTGATCTTGAATGGTCCACTCATTTGAATGATCTTTGCTCTAAACTTTCACAGTCTTGTTACGCTCTATACAGACTTTCGGGTGTTGCTAGCTCGGGGGTGGCTAAAAGCTACTACTACGCGTGTGTTGAATCGCGGCTTAGGTACGGACTTATTTTTTGGGGCTCAAGTACTCTTAGTGATCGAGCATTTCGTATGCAGAAAAGAGCAGTTCGTACCATGTTAGGGGTACCGCGGCGTCAGTCGTGTCGGAATCTTTTTCGCGAACTTGATATTTTGCCACTCCCATCGCTGTATATATATGAGGTGTTGTTGTACATAATGATTAATGATTAATAAATATTCCGAACATGAATATTTTTTCAATAATGTGCCAATTTACCCACGATTAGGTACTTCGTTTACTATTGTTAGGATTGTTAGAATCTATGTTTGTTATTTTATTTTTGATTATTGACTTTTGAAACTCGTTTTCATTCTTTTTTTTTTCTTTTGATGTTGTTTATGAGGTCTGCCACTGAAAATTATAATTCGCATTATCTGATGCTTCGATATAAAAATAAGTATGAATAAAAACAAATCAATGCTTTGCATGGCAGTTTATTGCCCTTTTCGGTTATTAAATGAGTATTGTCTTATTATTTCCCTTTTCCATCACTAGGTCAATTTTATTTTATCTAACATCTGCGGTAAAGGATATTTTGATTTTCCCTTAACAAGGAAAAAAATGCCGGAAAAGACGAGAAAGCAGCTCCGATTATACAAGCACTGCCAAAAACGAACGGTAAATTTTAGCGTCAGGTGGGTAACTTTCATCGTGTCGGAGGAATACATACCTTGCTTTGAAAGAAAGAAAAAAACTGTTCTCTATCATTTATAGAAGAAAACTGCAAGTAATCTGTTTTAGACTTGCTATACAATCTTCGTATATCTGCAGTAGTTATCTGTATACATATAAAAAATCGCGCGCCGTTGATGTATTTATAGACGAAAATAGTCCTAATATAAATTAAATTGCTAAATCCTGGAATTAATCTCGAATTCTTACAAGCACATTGTTAGCGATCATGAAGATAGATTATAATCACTTCAAAACATGCTTTTGCTGAATATATATATTTTTTTGCTGCTTAAAATAATCTGTTTTTTTTTCACGTTTCGGCGCCGGTCTCGTGGGTCCGCAGGTATTTTTTTTCACGATTTTTGTATAATACATACAACATAGCGTGCCGTCCACTCCGTACATACAGTTATTTTTTTCTTGTCGCGGCATAATAAGTAAATAATGTCAATAGAATGTATATTCTCATAATTTACTTACCGTTAAAGAAAGGCAAGTCCGCTGCGTGCGGATCCCAGGTAGCCCAGAGTTGCGCGAATATAAATGGCGTCGAACACACCGTGTACATAACTATGACCGCTATTGTTTGTTTTACCGTGTTTATTTTCGCCCGGGATATTAGCGGGACCTTTTTCTCCAGGGTCGCCTTGCCCGAAGCGACTCTCGGCCTCGTGGTCAATTCCCCGACGGCACTTTTCCATATTTCACGGCAAATGGAGGTGTAAGTCACGATCAGCACGATGAGCGGAACAATGAAGACAGATATGCTGTACCTGAAACAATAATCCTGGATAAATAGTTAGTAACCGTATAGGTGTCGACAGTATTAAATGATAAAAAGTACATCTCTAAAATTACACATCATATAACTGTTTATGTACCTACATATTATAAATACATATAATGCAGTCAAAATAATACATCCATATATGAGGTAACCAAATAAATATGTGCAGTATAACATGATCCACACACTTGTTAATCTCTTCAAACGATCTCTATCTACTGATGAGATTGGTATCTTAACCAAAGGTTGCAATTATCAACTTACACCTAAGCATATTCCCCCCGAAGACACCATCGCTGACATGGAGGCAGCGCTTGTCAGAATCCCCAACAGCTTCGCCGATCTCATTCGTTATGAAACCTCTAAGATCTTTACTAATGCCAACCCTCCTAAATCTAATATTCCTAAATCCGAGATACTAATCCTCAAGCACCTAAAATCTAAACCTCGAACTGTTGTACTCTAAGCTGATACGGGAAACACTACTACTGGTATTGGGCAGTGATGAATATGAACAAAAAATCCTGTCGCCAAATCGAAGATGGCTCATACAGACACCTAAAACGTAATCTTACCGCGCGCATTGAACGTTCCATCATCAAACTGAAAAAATCCTCGGCTATTCATCCTGAATTGCACAAATCCTTATTACCTAGAGATTTCAACACTCTTAAACTATACTATCAACCGAAAATCCACAAACCCAATGTTCCTGTACCCCCTATAGTTAGCACCATTAATAAGCCTACCTACAAAGTCTCCAAATATCTCCCCAATATCCTAAAACCCTACACTGGCAACTGGTTATTTCTTTATCCAACTCTTCAAACACTGTGTGTCGCTTACTGATTCGGTGCCACACATTACCAAAGCTTCTTTGCACCCAAGCAAGATTTTATTGTGTGTTTGATGGGCAACAAAATTGTCCATTATGAGTGTTTGGAATAGGGTGAAACCATTACTGCTAACTTGTATTGTGAATAGTTTCAGCAAGTACAAGCAGCACTCCTCCAAAGTGGTATCGTTACAGAATAAGGGAAAAAATTCTTGAACTTGGCTGAAAAGCACTACCACACTTTCCATATTCTCCTGATATTTCACCAAGTGAGCACCACTTTTTTTGCGTCTTGACAACTGTATAAAGCATAACTGTCTATGTAAAACTTGAGTTGATGTAATTGCAGATCGACAATTTTTTGATTCAAAATCCATAGAGCTCTACAATACTGACATAAAAAAAAATAGTGTTACGTTGGTAAAAGGTCACTGGGTGTGATGGTGATTACTTCGATGGATAATATGTGCGAACTGCAGTTGTTTAATGGAAACATAACTTACACGTTTGCCCAGAATAAGCAAATATACTTATAGGCACTAGAATTTTGCCCGATCTGTAGTAGGTTCTGTATAGAAAAGAAATTAGTAAAGAGTAATTATTTCTATGGGTAAATCTGGAATCAGTCATCCTACAGATTTTTTTGCGTTGTACAGACCTATAAATTTAAGAATTTGCAGGTTTTTGTTTAGAATGGTTGTTAATTCTTGAAAAGGATTCTTAAAATGAATAATAAAGCTATAATCAAAGTTCCAGTTTTCCTTGGGAGATACATGTATATGTATGTTGTAAAATATTATGTTCGATAACAAAATCAGAATACGAGAACTCTGCTACCCCAAATTCACATTTCTATACAATTGGCATTCAATTTACGTATGCAAATTACACAATCGATGCTGTTAAATCATCTTGTTGCTACGATTCGGTTCGGTGGCCTCCATTTTGATTCGTCAATAATAAGGCTTTACTGTGTGTGGGAAGCAATTTATCGGGAAGAGAATTCTTTATTGCTAAGTACCTAAATGGAGTCGAATTGTATAATAAATAGACTGAGCAAACATCCACTCGTAATCTACATAAACTCAGACTAATTGTAAGAAAAATTGTATGTATTATATTTAAATCCAAGAATAAAAACTCTTGCAAAAACTTGACTAGAATTCTTAGTTCAACTGTTGTTATTTTTAAAGCACTAAATTTTGTCTTGAATGGTCTGGTTAAAAAAAAACTCATTGCAAGATATCGTATAATAATAATAATAACAAATCTTCCCTTTAGCTCAGTTTATCAACTTGATCGACATTTAAGTCTGCAATATACTATCGTCCTATCTATGAAAAATCGCCCACATAATCGTATGATACTGACCCTATATTCTAGATATTTCAAAATATTTTATATTCATATATTAAAAGTAAACATTCTGTACCAATATCACGTCCGTCGGTCGCTAAAGTTTGACCTCTTTATGAAGTGGATAAGATTCCCCATTTGCTGATCGTCACAAATTGTATCAGCAAAATTTTTGTACTCCTTTTCTCCCTGGGAAGAAGTATAATTGTGGAGGATTAGAGAAGCATATATTACAAGTAGAAAATACAAACTTTATAGACTTGTTTTTGCTTTGGAAGTTTAATTGCTTTTAGTAATTTGATTGAATCCTTTACTTAACAAATTTTGATTACAACATAGGTTTACTTAAAACTTGTAGCTTAAATCTGTATTTAGTTTTTCAGAAGCATAATCGCAATAGTGCTTTTAATGCGTTACACTATTGTAGAATCACGTTTTCACTAATATACTAATAGAATTTTGTTTGCATTTAATTGATTTAGCGAAACAATGGTGTAAGGTTAAACTTGAAGTTTAAACTGAGTATAATCATGACACCTATGCTATTGTCAAGTCGACAAAAAGAAACATATAAATTAAAACAAAAATACTAAATAACAGATAATAAAAAAAGTCAGATAGGTTTTTTAAAAAGAAAGAAAAAGTTTCGTTCAGTAAGTGCTTTTAAGTTTTGATTTAAATAAATGACCCGATTGTTTCCTTAATATTAGTGGTACAGGATTAAGAACTTGATTACAATACCACATCACAAACTAGACCATTTTTACTCTTCCCCATCTGTTCCTGAATTATAAACGCTTTTGACAAATACAGCTGATTCCAAAATGTACAAAGGTGGAAGTATTTTGAAGTTTTTAAATAATAATTGGCTGGCATTTCTATCTTCTAATTAGAACACAATTAGTCTGTACGTTCGGAGCACCACCCCAAGAAAACAATGCCATACATGCAAGCGTGATAAACTCTCAAGGTTGTTTCAATGTTCATAGTCTGACACAGCATAGTCACTGACGACCTCCTTTAAGTCATTGACGTATACGAAGAAGAGCAACGGACCCACAACAGAACCCCGCGGCACTCCATGTATAGTTCTCCTCCAAGGTAATGAATTTTTGTACTAGTTGAATCATAGGCCGCTACACATTGTGTCCTCCCCACTAAGTATGACTCCAGCAAGTCTGGACCACAGCCATAAAACTCATTACTTCGAGCGTATGCAGAAGGACATTATGGCAAACGTTTTTGATTCATCATAGCACAAACCGTTATTTCCCTGTTACTCAGACTAGATGTTATCTCTAATATATTCCATTTTTTTATAATTTTATTATAAGATCTTTTTGCGGAGACATTTATAATTTGGGGAAAGCATAGGAAGTCTTTTTGGTTTGATTATTTTTGCACGCCAGTTCTTCTGGTATCAAACTATGTATTTACATTGCATATATAACCTAATGTTTTATAATAATCTTACTAATTTTGTCCCTCACAGCAGAAATCTAAATTATCAGCATGCTCGTATTGATGTTCGAGAAACGTAGCTGAATAAGGATCAGATTAATGCGGGTCACAAATCATATTGATTGCTTCTAATTACTTACACTCCCAGGACAGTATTTACCACAAATCAAAGCTATCTTGCCTTAACGTGTGTAATATTGTTTCTTTTTCCATACGAATCAAAAGTAGATTAGTAAATGCCAAACATGATTTTCATTCTTTTCAACGTATCAAATACAATCCAGAAGTATTGCAACTACAGTCCAAGCATTTTCGCCTGGCGGTGCTCAATGGAATGAGACACAACCAAAGAAATATGGATAAACGTTATAACTCGCATGTGAGAACATAACCATCCCTACTACCTTCGCAATTCGTACAAAATACGAAATTTAGTTTTTATTTTAATATGTATCTGCAATATTATACGTCAGCCAACTCGTGACGTAAGATGCGCGCAAGGGCAGGGTTTCCGCCCAACAGCCAGTGCATGGATTGTAGTGATAAATCAGTACGTATGTGATTTACTAAATAATTGGTAAACTGCTGGTTGATAGTCTTCTTGAATTTTCTACTTACCACGTAACATACGCTTTTTCACCCCAAGATTGAGGAAATGTTGCCCAGCAGTCCCAAGTGCCTTTCTCGACCTCTTGATATGCAAATATTGTAATCTGCAATGTAAAAAGAAATAACATAGATTAAATCCAATCATCTGAGAGACTAGCATTTATAGTTTTCCGAACAACGATTGTATAAAAAATTCATTGAATAGAAGCAATATTACTCATTGTTAGAG
The DNA here is from genome assembly GCA_949128085.1 of Cetonia aurata. Classification (NCBI taxonomy): domain Eukaryota; kingdom Metazoa; phylum Arthropoda; class Insecta; order Coleoptera; family Scarabaeidae; genus Cetonia; species Cetonia aurata. The sequence goes on along the minus strand of OX421883.1, from coordinate 64,407,023 downwards.
GTATATCTATCATCGCATTTTTAAGACTAAAGATGGATATAGATGTGATAGACGCGGACATCAATATCCTTGTCGTCCAGTGTGATATATTGGGGTTATAAGGCTCGGTAAAATATTCCTTTAGTGGTGCATAATATTTTGCGGCCACGCAGAACAGGAGACAGCAAAATAAATCGGCTTGTCCTTGTTTATCTCGGTTAGAACAAGATTTGCGTGCTATTTTTACAGGAGGCGTTTAGTTTTTCCTCTTATTAAGTTATAAAGGCAAGATTAATTAAAATTTTGACGTTCGCTCTTTTAACATGCGAGATGAAATCTTTAATCGTACAAAATCAAATTACACTTTTCGCGAAAACTTGTTTAGCGAATGCCGACATTGGTCTTTCTTTGTGGTAAATTGCGTTACGTGTATATTATTGGAATAGGTTTTGTCCGCGTTCTTTTCATTCTCGGTTGTGATTTGTGAAAACCGTGAAATTAAATTGACGGTGCAGATATCTCGGTATATTATTTGGTGGAGGCGCAGGATACAAAGGATCAATTTAGATTTAGATTTATTTAGATTTAATCATTGCCAATAAACAAATGCGTGATGTCTGGCAGTACATAACAGTATACAAAAACACAATATACAAAAATAAAAACAATAAATCGTTTACAATAAGGAGACAGATCAAAATTTATAGTTGCTAAATTCGTCAAATGAATAAAAAGGCTGTTTTAGCAATATTGTCTTCAACTTAACACAGACGAAGGCACTTTATTGAAAAAAAGAGAAGCTTATGAAGAACAGGGAATTTGATGACAACCCCTTCGACAACAGCCGAATGTGCCCGATCCATCCCAAATCGGTATCCGCAGTAACACCCAAAAATCTAACATCAGTATCCGAGAATAAAAGACAGTTATTATTAACAATGTTAAGGTTGGTTTGTTGTCTATAGAGTAACAATTTGGTTTTTCTAGTGTTAAGAGTAATTTCATTATCATTAAATCACTCACAAATCCTGGAAATGTCGGCGTTAATGAATCTTTGTGATATAGAAAATTATAAAGGGTATCACTGGTTGACACTCCTGGCCTAAAGCGGTACTGATAGCAGGAAAGCAAAGAGAGAAAGTTGAAAGAACAGAGACAGGTATGTAATCCGACAATACATATTCAATACAATCACATATTTCTTAAATTAAAATAAGCTAAATGCGATTTTGGTAGAATTTTGTACTCTAATATAGCTTTATAGAACAAAGAAAGATTAAATCAAAATTATTATAGGACACCCTGCAGTCCCACACGACCTCAAATTAGAGGTAAGATCACTAGAGATTCCAACGAACATTATGCCTGTTAAACTAAACTTCACGTCTAGGTGGGTCAAAATTTGAAAGAGGATTCCTGGTTTGGTACACAAACGCATCCAAGATGGAACAAGGAGTGAGAGTAGGAGTTTTTGGATCGAACTGCCATAGTTTTTGGGCAAACCTTAACCACCTTTGAAACAGAAATATTTGCCCTACATGTTTGAGCCCAAGAAAACATTAAGAAAGGGATGAATATGGGGGTTGATATGCACTGATAACCACTCCACACTGAGCACTCTAAAATGCTATGTGAGTGCTTAAGTATTTTAGTGCGGTTGGCTATGAGAAAAAGTCATATTAGTATAGGTGCCACGGCAGTCTCACATTAAAGATAATGAAATGGCAGATCAACTGGCCAAACCAGCAGTCATTTGTATGGTCCAGATTTCGCTCTGGGTTTTTTCGAAACTCAGATCAGAGGTGAGCTTCAACAATGGAAAAATGGCAAATTTCCGCACAACTCGTAGCTAAAAGGCTGGTTAATCCTTTGCTAAATACTAACGAAAACTTACATAGATTTGGCAAACAGGACCTAAGATTACTTACTGACTTACTTACAGGACATTGCCTCCTGAAATAAGATGAGTAAAGTCGAAATAGGTGTGTTAATTTTGCTAACGCGAAATTTAGACTGCGGAACACACATTCTGCTATTGCAAAGGTCTGGCACTGCAAAGACTGCTATATTATGAACAGGAGATAATATCTCCCGAAGTAATTAAAATGGCAGTACCAAAAAAGAAAAAAAACCTGAGATTTGCACGGGGGTTGATTGTTAAATTAAGATCAGGGTCTTTCAAAATAAACCGTTTCGCTCCAGATGACAAGAGACTTGACTGCATTAACCCTGTTACAATACAATACAATAGGCATTGTCTTGTATGCGTTGGATTTCTGTACACACTGTTTTTTATGCTCCCATTTGCCAGTTTAGACATATAATAATAGAATCGTGTCGTTATTTTGCAGTTTCATATTAAACTTGATAGAAGATTATATGTTATTCAGGTGTAATGTTTCATATTTTGTTCCAAGATATCCACTGGATGTGGCCATATTACGAAGTTGTCGTCCACATATCTAAAACCACAATTTGGCCTTCAAATGTATTGTATTTATATTGCTGTTTGCTCAAATTCTTCTATATACAAATTGCTGAGGGTTGGGGACAGAGATGCTATTTCAAATTCTTGTTGGTAAAATTTATCCTCTTTTCTGTAAGTAGGCTACTTTAATGTCCAACGTCGTTAAGATTTGCAGGATATTGCCTTACATAAATTGCAGTGTTTGTTCTTGCAATGCGAATGAGTGGTTACTAAACTATGGTATGGGGTTGAATTTAGTTTAATGATCTATGTTATCCTTAAAAACTCTCGCACAAATTATTTAGAATTCAATATCTGACAATGTCACCAATACTTAATAAAAATAAATGTTTAATATTTAATTGCATGAATGGTTTCATTACTAAACACAGTTCGATCAGTCCCGTTCTGTTAAAAGCAAAATCGTTCCAACTGAGCTCTTTCTCTTTACACTCTAAAATACAAATAAACGAAAGCATCTAATATATTCGATTATTCACGGTGTTGAATGTAATTTGGCATTCGACCACGGACCTTGTCAATGGATCCCTGCGCCGCGCCGGTAAAATTCAATTTGCGAAACGAATAGAGACTTTGGCGAATTAAGAATTCGATTCGTTCAAGAATTAAATGCAAATGATTCGTAAATTACACTATATTGGTTTTGTAAATAAATTCCTTGGGCTTCTATACCGATCCGTGCAAATTTAGGTTTTTCTTTTTTTATTCCTTATTTGGAATGTACATAGACGCTTATAAATGTCCAGTAATTTCATTTGATTACACCTCTATGCCTCTTCATTTCAGAGTGCAAAGGATCTAGAATTAGTGATGATGGGCGAATTTAAGATGACTTAAGTTTGCTGAAGAGAGAGCTGTTTTTTTTTTATTTTCGAGAAGATAGAGCACACATAATTCTGAATGCGATACAAGAACTATTAAATGAGATTTATAGAAATAGGTGCGGTCCAATTAATAGGCAGGTATCTCTCCTTCTATCCTAATTGGTCTTTTTTTGTCTCTGGAATATTTGAAGAATTCTTCGTACAGCTAAAGATATCAGAATATAAGTACTGTATATAGAACTATACAGTAGGAGAAACAATAGTAAAAAGTAATCTAGATACTAAGAAAGTGAATACAAGAAAATTTTAAACAGAAAAGGTATTACAAAAGATATGTAAGTATTACTAAATGAACTATCAGCTAGGACTGTAAATATTCTTCTATGCTTACATGTCAGCATTTCTTTCACGCGTTGTTAAAAAGTTTTTGATTTTTATATTCTCTCGGCAATTTTTTATACAGCTTTCGCCCCAAATGTTCTAAACCTCTACATGTCACAGAAAGATCAGCTTTTGGCACATGAAAATCACTCGCACGGCGGGTGTAATGCTGATGAACATTTTTTTTCTTTATATAGCTGTTTTTGTTGTTGTGAAAATAGTATAACGTTTTTCAGGATATAAAGGCAAGGCAAAGTAAAAATTTGCAAATCCACAAAAATAGGTTTACATGAGTCTGTTGCTCTTATGTCGCTAAGTGTTCTTAAAACTTATTTTTGGGCGACAAATACCTTTCTTGCTGCCGGTGAGGAGCCCCACAGAAGTATACCGTAATTTAAACGGAACTGTAATTCGGAATAATACAATGATATTAGTCTTTCCAACAGTAAACAGCTTTGTAAACTCCTGAACAGGTAAGCTTTGCTGTGAAGTAGGCCCACCAACTTATTACAGTGATCACCCCACAATAGATTGTTCTGAACTATTATTCCTAAGAATTTTGTTGCCTTTGATGGGTATGGTACAACAGAAAGTTTGTTTTTTGCTTCATTAAGCCTTAATTTGTCCGCACAGAACCACTTATGCAGGCGATTTATTGCATTATTTGCAGTTATCTCTGTTTGCTCCAAACTATTATTTGAACTTCAAATATGAACTTGCAAAATATGGACAATCGCCTACTTTTTATTGCATGAAATTCTTCATGCATTGTGAAATTTGATTGAATTTTATGAAATCTAGTAGGAATATAGAGTAGATCTATTTGAATGAAAAGAGATCAATTTGAAGGGCTGAGACATTCTTTCGAAAATTGATTGATATTTAGTTTTTTTCTGCATAATTCTCAGACGATCGGAGATAGAGGTGGTTTTTAAAGTAAAGGTTACATCGGAAGTTCCTTCATAATGAAGTACCGTAAAATATGCAGCGTGCTGCACTTAAAGGTCACTTTGTGCGATACGAATACCTGTAAAAGTGTTAAATAGAAGTTGTTTACATTTATTTAAAATCGTATACTTACAATTTTCCAGCTATACAGAGTGTTTCAGAAGTAAGTAACGCCAAAAAGCACCTCTATACAGTGTGTTTAGTACAGATTTTAAAAAAGATGATAAACGTGTGATGAGTAACTATAGGCCCATTTTAATTGTGTCATGTTTTGCTCATTTTTTTGAGAAAGTAATGAATTATAGACTAATATCATATACCTTTACTTATTTACCCGAACATATATTTTTGTCAATATAAGCAGATCAATTTTATTATTGAATTTATTACAGCAAATTGGGCATTTTTGATGATAATGAAAAACGATGATAAAATGATTAAAGCAAGAAAAGAAATTCTCACACTGAGAGTAATGAATAAAAAACAACACTCAGTGTACACCTAGGACATAAAGAAACGTTGATTTGAGAGAGCAAAGTTTATAGGATGTTCAAACTGCTCTGAATGATTCTGTACACGATGACAATTGATTATGTCTTCAAGTCTTAAAGATTACACTTCGTCGACATTATTTCGTAAATGCAGTTTTACATGTCTAAAAGTCGTCTTATAAATCCTATCTGTATTCGCAACAACATACAATCTACTACAGATATATTCCAACTAGCTTTGACACAATTTCCAATTGGACTAGAGACTGGAAAATAAAAATCAATGAAAAAAAAATCGACTCATATATATTTTACAAACAAAAGTGTAAAAAGCAGATTTAAAAAAAAGGCACTACTTTTCCTTAATATATATTCAAATATTCCCATTATATTATAAGACACACATTTTAGTGCAACACCCTATATATTCCACAGTAGTTGTTATGAAGGAACTTTCGATATAAAGTAACTTTCGCGTTGCAACCTTTATTTAACACCTATTTAACACCTTTATTTCTTACCTTTCCAGAATTCCGTACAAAATACTTATAATCAATCAAATTTCTTAGGTGTGTTGCGCCCATTCAAAGTGTTTTACCGCATATAAAAAAAGGTCCACGAATATTAGAAGACATACTACCAAGTTTCATCAAATTTTTGAATTTCACACATGAAGAGCCGTCCTTGTTTGTTTAGATTTGCTTGTACACATATTATATGCGCGAGATCCTTTATCAATTACTATGTTATAAAGCCAGCACTCGGAAAATTAACATTTTATAGTAAAAACCTCTCAAGTTTAAACGTAAATTAGGATCTACGTAATAAAGTTTTATTTTTATTGGCATCCATGTAAATTTAATAACAACACATCGCCTCTCACTCGAGGGAAATTATATGGAGCTGGTATTTCCTGAAGCGTTAATCCTTATTCTTAGATTTGCATTTCTTCACAGAATTTAATATGGTATACGAGACATTAAATCTGTTACAAATATATTTTATATTATACTAAATCTTGTGAAGAAATATAGGTAGATATAGTATACAGAGAGATCCAAATTGATTTAGTAACATATAACTATCACACTGACAAATGTCAATGCTGGGTTTTCCACTATCACCAAACAACTTGTTATTTGTTGTTTCTTGTTGTTTGGTGATAGTGGAAAACCCAGCATTGACATTTACCTATCAGTGTGATAGTTATTGTTACACCAAAGGTTCCAAAACCCAATTACTGGATTAGTAACGTATGTATGTTATGGCTTTGTCAAATTTATGAAATTTTGTTTCAAACGAAAGTAAATTTAAAATGTCATAGATAAACGTTCACGATTTTATAGTTTAGTTAACTACGAGAAATCTCTAGTTTAATCATAATTATTTTGCGTTATATTATATGCCTTTAAAATAAATATTATTATATCTGTAATAATTCGCTTTTCCATCTAGAATTGATTCTCCAATAAATACTGAGTCCCTGTCGGTTATTACGTCATATAGCAATAACTCGTCTTCTTTCTAACCCTCTACAGCGAAATCGCTTTCGTAAAATTGCAGAGAAGCACGTTCAGCTATAAATGTATGGAATTAAAATTACCCGTTGGCAATTGATTTTAAATGGAATCGACACAGTGACTTTCCGTCAGTCATTCTGTCTATATCTTGTTGGGTTCACGGGCGAAATATGAAATCGATTACTTCATTCCGAATTAATAATAATAAAAAAACGCATGAAAGTATTTGAAAATTCCCTCGCGCTGACATCTGGCTGGAAGGAATGTAACTAATTACGATGAAAGCAGGAGTGACCCTTGGAGAAATGAAGCTCTTAGCGAAAGACGGCAAATGAACACATATATATTTAAAGATTACGGACATCCTAATAAAATGAAAGGAAATACCGCAGAAAAGGAAAGCTTATTGTAATGGTGATGATAAAATTCACTTGTTTTCATTATCCTTCCTCCTGTCTGGGGATTTTAGCTGGAATAGCTGTACTTCAATCAATGAATTTATCTTGTTTTATCGGTATGTCCTCTTTTTTAAATTGTATTTATTGCCTAGATTTTGTTGTTGTTTTTGCAATATTTTCAAGTGTAATCCTTTTTGACCTGGTAACAATTGCCCTGAATTAATAAAACTGTGTAGTGCGGGATGATCCGATATCTCGTGTATTTATTACTTGTATATCTTTGTATAAAATAAGCAATCAACAATTTATAGTCGAAAGACAAATTAAAATTAAAAAAAAAATCTCTAGAATCAAGTATAATGTTATTGCCGTGTAACTAGTAACCACATGTTACATTACTATACGTTCATGTCAGACATATCTCTGCCACAAAACAAAAATACGTTTTATAGGAGCAACGATGTTAATCTTTTTTTTTTGCATAGCGATGTGTACAAAGCTTCAACTCATATGCTTATTACCCCGCTGCGAAACATTCTGTATTTACGCAAACGCACGCTGGAGATAGTAAATATACGTAGACTCTTTTTACGTTCAGTTTTACCGTCATTTCTTCCGATAGCATAGCTTTTTCACGGTTTATCGCATACACAGCAACATGTATCGAACACGGAGCGGATTATTTTGTAATATTACGGCACCTGTAAAACAGAAACATGAGGAGAAAACTTCGTTTAGAAAAAAAATGTATGTAAATTTGTGCATGTGCAGGTATAGTGTCGTCCAAAATATAACATGTACGTATTGATACACGTTGAAAGAATATGGTCTGCTTAAATCCGAAAATACCAGGATTGTTTTTTCTATCCCATAATGTTAGGATCTCTTTTTTACTAGTACTAAATAGTCTGCGCGTTTGTCCCCTATCCAGCTGAACTTTTTACTTGTGAAAATGAAATTTTTATTTATGGTTATTAAACTTTTTTCTCAGTGCACACATAGCGTTTTCATAACGACCGTTTCCGCGTTCCGATACCGGCTAGCAAGCACAACATCTGTATTTAAATAAAACTGTTAACAGTTTTGTATTGTTGTGTGAATTCACACAACGGACTGTAAATCGGATTAGTCAACTGATGACAATAATTAAATATATGTATAACTTGCTATTAAACATTTTACACTGTTCGATTTACTTTTCTTGTAATTTCTTGACCGTTAGCAACTACAAATTCAACTAAGGGCCATTTCAGTCTCCTAATTAGAGTATCTAATAACAATTTAGCTAATATGTACAGGAAAAATGTACAGCTATTTCAGATATTCAATTAATAACTTATTTGGAGATTAAAATACCGGCCCTAAATGCTAATCTGTAATGAAAAAAGAATAACAAACTTATATTCAGGTAGTAAAACTTGGCAGCATTCTCCTTGTTATTTCTTTCATTCTTATTAAGAATATTTCAAATAATTTGTTCTGTAGAAGTTTGTACAGTTCAAATATATTGTTAGGTATTCTCCAAGGGAATTGGAAACCATCAAGTGAATTATGAGGGAAAAAGACTTTATGGTGTTTAGTTTACGTTGACCCAATGTGCGATTAGTTGGAAGGTTACAAAATGTTTAGTGTCTCTAAATCCTTTGTTGCACGGGGCAGTAACCCGCTTAATGGAGTTATCCCCGAAAAGGGTTGATCAGATTATCTGCGGTGTAAATTAAGCCATTCTCTTTAATACTATAAAACAAGGACCATAATTTTATTGGATTAAGTCCAGCTTAACACCATACACGACGAGCGAATTAATATAATTTCACATATAGGTACGGTCAATATCATTTCATTGATGATTCTGCTTGTATTTTTATTATTTTCTAATGCATTTTTTTCATATTTTCCATATTTGAAATATATAAATGTAAATATTTTAATTACTTTAATATTTAATTACAATTTAGTTTGAATATTTTAGGAAAATAAGCATTTATAATTAGATGAAGGTAGTTTTTTACTAGATTAAGATCTTGTACTATAAATAGATATAACAGGATCTTTGAGGCACACATTTACCAAAACTAATGACCAGAGCATCAAACGCTAGAGAACTTCCTATTTAGGAGATTATACCTAGCTTGGATAATCAATCATTAAAGCCGCTACTGCTACTTCAAACGGAATCAATCGGAAAAGGGAAACCATGCTTCTCGTCTATACTAATAGATAGTGATGTGTCGTTTGCGATACAAAGTATTTTTGTTTCATAGTAAGTAGGTAAATGGCTTTTTATTAACGCTTCGCAATAATTTTAAAATTGTAATCGCGAATCAAAAGCAACTCCCAAAAATGTGATTTTTTCGGCATAATTTAATGAAATGTCGTTATAATAACCAAGTGATGTTAATTGCAACATGAGGCAACTAGTCTTTTTTTTATTTAAGTAGAGCCGATTACTTCAGAACCATCCATATAATTTAGAAAGCAATATATTTGCTTGCTCTTCACCTTGTGTTAGATTATCTCCGTAACCGATAGCTGTTGTATCATCAGCGTACATTATTATAAAGAATTCCGCAAGAAATAGCAATAAATCATTAAAAACAACAAAGTGAAAATAAAGTAGAGCCCAGTATTGAACCTTAGGGTACACCTAGTATCACCGGTAAAACGTGTGCCCTCCTTCTACGTTTCAACCCCCATTTTGTCACTGAAATTAATCTCTAAATACTGACTTCTATTGTTAAGATAGGATTGAAATCATGGAAAAACAGTTCCTCGAATGCCATACGAACATTTACTGTGATTCATGCAGTGAAAAACCTTTGCGAGATCACAGAAAACTCCAATTATTGGGTATTGTCTTATTTCTAAGGTATGATGAATTTTATTATAAAAATCTATCAATGCTGTAATAGCGGATTTTTCACTTTTAAAACCATGCTGAAATTGATGTAGTATTTCGAATTTCTATAAATATGTCCAATATAATCTTCATAGCATATTTTAGAATTTGTGACGTAGCCGATATTAAAGATATTGGTCTGTAATTGCTCATTAACCTTACATCTCTTTTCTTATGTAGTGGTAAAACTACTGCTATTACATTGTGTTATTACTTTTGTTAAAAAGTGTCATCATTGATTTCAGGCAATTTTTTTTTCAGAAAACACTACTCTGTATCTTGCCAAAGATGAGAAAATAATTCCAAGCGGTGAATTTGAGATTGATTATAAGCATTTCCTGAAATTCGATCAAAAAAAAAAGCACAACATATGTGGTTTCCTGCTTATTGTAAAATCTTATATATAAATAGCTATACTAGTCGAAAGACCTGTCTAAATGGTGCAGGCCCACCTGTGGAACTTTTATCTTATCTTGCACCGTTTAAAAATTATTTTTGATAAACCAAATTTTGGGCGAACGCAAACAAAGAGTGTCCTTGAGTAAAGGCCACTTTACAGTTCGCAATTTTTCTTGCGTGCAATAGAAATTGCAGTAAAAATAAAGTGACCACACTGAGAGAAATCCTTGTAGTAAAAACTTACATGGCGCAGTACTAACGATTTTGTAGAAATAAGTAATACAAACAAGTGGGCTCTAACGTACACGTTTATCATTTACTATAATACTAGCCGTTGTAGGAAAGGTTCACAGCTGTTTGTAGGATCAATTTTGTTTGAAATAGTAACACAATTTTGTTAAAATTTGTATAGGTATATTTGGAAGTAGCAAAAATTGATACTCTATTGTAGGAAAACACACATTCTGTAATTATTTCACAATGTCAGTATATATTTTTACTAGTACCTTACTGTGATATCTACCATTGCACAACAATGTGCCAACAAAGCCACAAGATCATATAATAAAAAAGACTATACGTTTAAAACCCATCCTATTTCGCACTTAAAAATATACATATTTATATCAGGCAATTATAATTCGTAATAAAAATAATCTTGTATACGCTTAATATACATACATATTAGAATGTCTGGTGAATAAATATTTGATACATTCTTTATTTTAATAAGTTCGACATTTTCTACAGTGTACGTTGAAATTAATAATTTAAATCAGGTTTTTTTTTATGTTTATATTTGGAGAGATTCTAGTTGTTTTTAATTTGGTTATATATTCACATACAATATTTTCTATCATTGTTCGACATGGAATGGGTGAAAACAAATATAACGGGGATAGCGCTGTTTGCGCATCCCCAATTACATTTACATAACGCGCCAATTTGCATTGACATGCTCATCGACGATTGGCGTTCTCGATCACGCGACACTGAAATGCGCATGTGGAGTTCACTGCAATTGTCCTTCCGTTTGGTTTTACCTCTGTCAGGTGCGGTTGTGATGTTTTAATATATATACCTCCCAATTTATTTATTACAATCTTACTATATTACTGTGGTAGTTTCAGTGAATAAACCGTCTTCAGGCACTTACCTAGTGACGTAATAGTACTAATAGTCAATTGTCAATGGAATAAAATGTGAAAATTACAAGAAGTAGAATACAATTGTCGATTGCAGCTTCGGAGAGGGTATGCTCGCGATGCGGTAGCGTAGTAGTGTAGTAAAATTATAATAAATAAGTTAGGAAGTACTACAGGAGACTGCTGTTTTGTTTTAAATATTTGTGTTATGTCAAAGTCTGTTATTTGTGAAATGTTGAAAGAAAACTAACTGTTCATTCTTGTTTTTCATACAAATTGTAAGAATTAATACTACAAACGTAGTGCTACAATTTGGTGGTAAACATTACTACAGTATAAATGCTGACAATTGTAGTAAAACTTCCTACATTTTTCTCCCTGTGCAACTGTACTAAAATTATTCTAATTTATAATTTTTTATGGCTTTAGTTTTTATTAACGTTTTGTAATAATATAATGCATCTCCAATGCAATTTATAAAGCAAAAAATAAATAACAAATAAATCATTTTCAAATGTACTTTTTACGAACTAAGTCTACGTCTTTTGTTGTTTAATAATCATGATACAGTGTGACAGTTATTTTGGTAAATTAGGAAACGTCTGGCACTAGTTGTGTATAGGTTTCACGTCATATATGGTTGTTATTGTAATATAACCCTCTATTACGGATATAATAAATGAGGTTAAGCTTCGATGTTTAGGGCGGAAACAATCGGTAACAGCAGTGGTATAATAAATTTAACGTAGATAGGGCGTTTATCATAGCCACAAAATGGTACACAATCTGACTCACGCATGGGGTATATTATTTTAACAAACATTAGCAAGGTTATTTACTAATTATAAGATCCATTTAAGTTAGAATAAACATGTTGATCTTGATTGTATTTCGGGTGCGAGAAATTTCTATGATAGCAAGCATGTACCTGGAAATAGCACAATAATGACAAGGAAATCATCTAAAGAAGTAAAATTTGGCTGAACTATAATTAATTAATTTTGGCTGGAAATGCCTACCAGCAAAATTTTCTTTTCCTTTAAAAATTAATCAGATAAAAACTCACAAAAGCTAACTATGAGAGTGTCTGCTGAAAGGATTAGAAAAACGAAGTAGGTCAGAAGTGGAGACCGGAAAAAGGCACCAAAAGGATAAATTTAAATTCTTGCAACTTATTATAGCAATTAGTGCTAATGAGCCGGTTTTAATGCAAGAAAAAGGTCATTTTTTTAAGGACCTTAAAATAATATATTCACGAAAAAAAAATGATTTCGCTTACAAAAGCAATAAGAAATCTTGGAAAAAATATTTGTCTCATTAAATTCTCCATTTGATTAATGTAAAAGTTTATAATCTTCCTAATTATTTGTCACAATGAACTTGTACCAAAATTTAATTTTTCTTTTTAAATAATAAATTAAAAGAATATTTTCATATAGTTGTTATCTAACTTTAAAGTTCTGTTACATAATAAAAATAATTTGCTGAGCAGTAGATTGAGTGTCGCTCACCCTGAGAAATAAATTGAATGAAAAAGTTCTTATGAAGAAGGGCTCACAAATTAAGCCGTGACCTAGTTTCGGTCAATTAATCTAAGAAGCCTACGTGTTGACAATTTTTATATAAAATTGTAACTTATACAGTTAACATTCATAACTGAGTTATAAGTTATTCGTTGTAGGTTTGAGTTTTGTATTAGTGGTTTATTGTTTCTTAAGGTTAAAATAAATAAATAAAATAAATTATATTCCGGTTTTTAAGTGCAGCAATTGAAAGGATGCAAAAGAACACAGAAAATACGTCACAAAAAAGGGTACAAATTAGTATTTTTATTCTAAATTTAAAAATTCTTCGACCGTGTATGGCTCTGCTTCACATACAAAACAAAATACTTTATGTTTATAAGAAGTAATAGATTTTGCCTCTCTGATTTCGTCGGATAACTTGTTGTAAATTTTTACAATGTTGTAAGTTATGTTTTTTTTTTTGTTAGTCTACAGTAGGGTATGTTGTAGTCGTTCTTAAATCTTGTAGTTATGGTTCTTTTCATTACTTTCAAATAGATGTTTATATTTATAAGCAAATAGTAGACACTCGTACATGTAGACTTCACCCACAGTCAAAAGATTGTTCTCTTTAAACTTATTTCTACAAGACTCTCGCGCACGTAAGCCTAGCAGAATCCTCACTACTCCTTTTTTAGGAGTTTCCATAGTTTCATTTGTTTTAAAAAGTATACACATTGTTTTTGTAGTATTTAGTATTAGCTTGTTTTGTTTGAACCACTCTTTTAGATTTTCTAATACCAGTGAACCTGTTTGTTTTAAGGAAATAAAATCATCATTTTTAATTAATATATTAGCATCATCCGCAAAAGTAATTACTTTTTGATTTTCACCGCTATTTACTGTGTAGATATCGTTAAGAAAAATTAAAAAGAGCAGAGAACCATGTATACTGCCTTGTGGCACACCAACGTTGTATATCACTGAATCAGAATAAGTGTGCCACTCTGTTTTAACCAATTTAACCATTAGCTGACGATCAGTTAGGTAAAATTGGTGCCAGTCATATGCAACACCCCTGATTTCATATCTATATAATTTCTCCAATAGTATTTTGTGTGATATAGTGTCGAAAAGCTTTGTGATATCTAAAAATCCATTTCGAAAAACTTTATATGATTTACTCAACGGCTACATTTACACATGCAGACTTCACAGCTATACAAAATGAAACGCTTGACTTTTTTATGATATGAAACAATTTTATTATATTATTTTAATAATCTGTTTTCAAACTTCATAATTCTCATTACTCATCGGGAGCTTCCATATATCTAATAAATTCCTCCAGTAATAAACAGACGTTTCTATTACTATCCACCTATATCTAGAAATCAATGTCATAAAATTCAATTTATAGCTGTTACAGTTGTCATTGTAAGAGCAATATTCATCTGCTCCATATGATAAATTGAACATTACAGTAAGTGGCACTTCCTTAATGACGGTATTTAATCAGTAAATGCCCGAAAGCAAGCAGCAAATCAAAACACTAAATCCATTAATCCCATTACAATGGGAAATGCGTTGGACCGTACATGTAGGGATTCAGGTTGATCAGAATAATTATATTGCTATAGTTCTAGTGTGTTTGCTATTGTTGTGCGTCAGTTCAAATTTTTTAAAAAGATCATTATAAAGAATAACGTTACCTTGTACCAGCAAATGTTCAGGACTATAGTGGACACCTGTATACAATTACATCGATTTCAATTTTAATGTTGAATCAGACTAAGTATTTATGTCTGTTATTTAAAATATGAATGTCTAAAACAAATGCAAATATAAACCACGCCGCCTTAACCGATGCTTTGCATCGGGACCACTTTTAAATACCTTTAGTAAATAACAACGTTGTTATTAAAGATAGTCATATAGTAGTTTATATGAAGTTATATCATTTTTCTGTGTAGAATTGAAAAATGAAATAATATATAGGGTATTCCATTTAAAATAAGAAAGTAAGTATGCGTTTACCTACTTCTGGGACACTCTGTATAGTCAAAAATATTTTTAGGTGAAGCAGCATTGGATTCCATAACATTCTTGCGGAAAAGATTTCTTTCTAAAATGACAAATAGAGCTGTAATCAAAGACCCAGTCTTCGGTGGGACATATATTTTTTCCGTCTCATCAAATTCAGTCATTTGTTCTTCATTTCTATTGCGTAAAGTATTTCCCGACATCATTCTTCTCATCGGCAGTTCTTGCATGTGAAGGGTCCTGTTATTTTCATCTTCTTCTTTCATATACTGTTTTTCTGGATCCCTAATCTGAGAAACTTTTTCTTTGTTCTTGTGTTGCGGCGTGTTTAGAGGTTTTGTCGGTGTCTCAGAATAACATATTTCATTGCGCCAATTAAGTCATCATTTCATTTTAAATCACTTTGATTTCATTAATACAATGAATAGGTTATTACCCAATAAATTCCTTTGTCATTTAATAAAATATTGTTAATTATTGTTGATTTGATAAACTCGTTCTTCGGACTAATTCTAATGCACTGTTTCGTGTGAACAATGAATTTTTTCATTGTTTTAGGACCCATTTTTTGTTAAATGAAGTGATTAGTGTACAATAGCTTCTTTAAAAAGGCCAAAGTTAATCAAAAATGCAGTTTTTGCAAAGAAAACGTCTTAGCTTTTAAAAATTGTCTTGACAAAGAAAACTTTTTGTGTTCAATTATATATATAATCTATCTTCATAAAATTAGATATCACAATGAACAATATGTAAAAGTTAAAAGCCCATACCTGTATAAACTAAAAATAGAAAAGCAAACAGGGCAAATAATTTTATTAAGTGATTAAATTTTTTTAGTTTTTGCAATACTGGAGAGAGAATGCGTATTAAAAATGTTTTAAACGATAAAAATATTTTGTTTTTAACACCAGAGTGGGATTTTACTTTTCTTTATTTATTTTTTATATGTTCTAGTTTAATATAGTCTCTGTTAATTTGGCGTTCATAAATCTTTCAAATTAAAAACTAAGTCGATCAATCATGTCAGTCCCAATTCTCTTTCAGGAAAATAGATATTAAAAAATCTAATATTAGGGGGAAAAAAAAATAATAAAGGACGCAAGTAAAATACCCCAAGGATTCTATTCCTTGCGTTATAAAAATCCCAACTGTTCCCCTAAAGTTTACATTCAGGAAATTGTATTATGCAAAACCAGCTGAGGAAATTAAACCATTCTATACAAAATTGAAGATTATCGTTCCTGGAACTCAGTATAAAATTGGCTACTGAATGAAAGTCTGTAATGGCGCGAGTTGTAGAGCTTTAAGGTTGTATCTTATTTTCCTCTAAGTAGTCGAGATAGGATCAGCGTTTTATTTCGTTTCTGCCACCCAATTTCCATTTTTTATGCATTACCGATGGTTTAACAATAAGAGATAGGAAAAAATTAGTTTAACTACATGGTTTCTCATCTGCAAAGTGCTAAGCTAGTAGTTGTTTTATATTATATAGATGTATTTCTTTTTTGAGAGAAGGGATCAACATTTATTATTGCTATAGTGTAATTGGTAATGCTGATTAACTCGACAGTATCGAAATCAATGACAAGTTAGGTGAAATGTAGTTATTTATTAAAAACCGTGGTTATAAAACAAATGATGCGATTCATCGTTCATAGACAGATTTAGCCTAAATTGACCTTGACGACATTGTATTAAATTATTACACAAACATTATATACACAATGTCGTTTTTACAATCTAAATTCGTACGAAAAACATACTAGCTACCCGTATTTACCAATAGAAAATAGAGTTTTTTTTTTGCATTGCACGCACTATTTACATCACGAGAACAACAAATTGTAGGCGAATTAACAATTCTAAAATTTGTGCTCTTCGCATTTTGTAGTTGCTATACACATGAAAAACAGTTGATCATAGTTGTACGAACTTTCACTTCCTTCAGACCGAATGCAATGTGTTACATTCTGCCCTTTCTTAATAGAAGTTCACATATGCATCACAAACTGCTACTTTTCTTACATCGAATATGATCTGTAAAGTAGACAAATACACCTAATGATTGCAGCATCCGACAAAGGGTTATGTTGGCAGGTCTTCCGATTATTACCTACATCTGTTGAAAATAGCACAAATATGGCAATATGTATCCCTTTATTCATCACTTATTCTGTTAGCTGTAATGTCACATATCGCACTTGATGATAATAATGATGAATCACTTTTCTCGCCATCTGGCACCAAACCTTTCCAGCCAATCCTTAACGTACCATCAAGAGACTGTAGACATACAATCAGGTCATCGGATTAAAGTCTGCAATTAATGCTATTAAGAACATTTATCATGGGTTTAACTGTATTCATATCCTGATTAGTAAGGATCGTAGGCATACATAATGGGGGAAAACTCTTCATTAATCCCAAATATTTTTATATAGAGTTTCCTCGTTTGAGTAAGTTACACTGATTTGAAATTTTCAAGCCATTAAACATATTTTGGGATGTTGCTAAACAAAATTATGTAGCGTTTTCTTCTATGTTTTACCAGAATTTTCCATTGAACGTTTAACAATGGAAAGTTATTCTGCATTAAGATTCAATTGTTGCCATTTGTGCTAGCTTGTTTCCCATTAACAAAAAAGAAATCATTTTGAAAACCCAGACAATATTAGCAAAGTGTGCGAAAACCGCAGGATAACAAAAAATATATATATATTGTCAGCACTAAGGCGCTGTATATCTGCGAAGTTCCTGAGGAGAAAGAAGGGATGTGGATGACGCAGTAGCGAGGCCTGCAGATAGTTACTATTTAGCATAGACAAAAGAAGGACGTATTTTTGTCAATAACCAGCAGTGCGAATAAGTGTAACATTAGCTTTAGTTTAATACATCCCCGAAATATATTACGTGTAACAATATATATCAAATAAAATTGGTTTTTTGCAAGGTAGATATATAAATCTACATATCTAGATTTCACCGTCAATTTTATTCAATTCAGCGATACCTTTTCGTTTCCAAATACAATTTGGGTCGCTCAAAGTCACCCATAAGCGATAAGACAAGCAGTATCTATTGACAAGTTTGTACTATCGTACAAGTACTATAAATATTATCTTTTCCTTAAAACTCTGAAGCTTAATATGACTGCCCCTTTTTTCTCTTTGTTTTTATTGAAAATTTGTTATTGTTCGTTAAACTTGCAGTAATATTAATGAAATAAGAATGAAAAAACAATAATATGAGAGATGATATTTGAAGTCAGTATACAAGCAATATTTTAAACGAATATACACGACACCCTGATTAGTAAATTCCTATCTATTAACTAAAGCTAGATTGGTACAGAATATAGTTATATCGGTTTTAGTTTAAGTACCCCGTGTGAACATCGTCAAATCCAAGCTTTACCATATTAGCATCACAATGTATGACGCTTTTCGTTTCTACAGTAAATCTAAGCAAATTATACAATACATATACATACTAAGAAATATTATGGTTTAGGCAACACAAGACTTTACTTGTCGTTACTAAAACGAGCGTATAAAGGCATTTGTGTTGTCTGCCACACTTTGTAATACCGTTAAGCTTGCACACATACACAATAAAGGAGCTATTTATTGTGGATATCATCGCAGCGAACAAGAGACTGTAAACTATGCGGTGTATGTAGGTCTTTGTCTTTTAATACTCGTCTTAAAGCTGTTTTCTATATCTCCTTTATGTCGAAAATTCTGTTGACTACTCAGATAATCCTTCACTATTAGGTGAAAATGAATTAAAAATGAAAAAGTAATACAGGATATTACTCAACTAATGAAAGATAGCCTCTATTTTAGTGTGGGGTTGAACGTCACTTTCTTTCACATGCATAGCGTGAATATTGCAGTGCGAAACTAATAAATGAAGTGAAATTATATTCAAGGTTGCTTTCATGTCGCGTCATGGGACACCTGTATACATATATTATCGTTCTTACTATCTGCTTGTTGAAAAGCGTTGGGTAATGAAAAAAAAAGACACTGTTTAAAGCCGCGTTATGATACGAACAATGTTCAATGAATGATGGTGAACGTTTTGTTCTCACACTATCTATTTCAAATAAATAGCAATAGATGAGATTTCTTTCTGTAATTTACAATTCCAGTCAAAGAAGTGGTAATGATATTTTAATAGAACTAAAAATAATTAGCTTTGCCAGTTGCTCAATTTTAATACTTAACTACTTCCAACGACTTCTAATTCTCTATTTGACTTTCCTCAATCGAATGACAGTATAATCAAAAACCTAGCCATTGTTTAATGATGTGTGAGATAAATTAAACGCACAGAAATGCTTAAGTCTTTAAAGCAGATGGGGGAGAAACGACGCGATACTAATTTGGAGAACAATCGCGCAGTTGTTTGTTTTAAATAAAAATTGCTTCCGCCTCGGGGGAAGCATGATGGAGAACAAACACAATTTTCCATGGCGATGTGACGAAAACGTTGAAATGTAAACAATAAACGCATATCAAAATATTAATTAACATTGTGGAATAATTTCTTTTGTTAGACCCTGGCTGTAATATGGAGGTTCACGCAACGAATCCTTTTAATTAAAGAGGGACAATATAATTAGGATAGTCGCTCTGTTTTATATAAAAAAAGAGCTGTGGTTTTAGGACTTTTTATCAAATAAGTGAAAAACACATGAAACACACAGAGGTAGCTCAATTAGAACTGTGTAAGACTCGTCTGTTACATTTATAGTACTTTGACGGCACATAAATGAAATTATTGGAACTACAGGAATAAAAGTTACAAGTTAATGAAGAAAGTTAACCGCCGGTAAAAGCGAAAAGATTAGAAGCTGAACCGTTAATTAACTGTAGCCAAGTAAGGGAATTTAATTGAATAATTCTCACTATAGGGTTGAGTCACCTCGTTACATGAACAGAAATAATTAAAAGCTTTGCCATTATTATGTCGTACATATAAAATCCGATTCGTCAAAAAAGACGCCTCAAATATTACTCCACAGAAAAAAAAATTCTACCAAACAACTTATCGATTTTGGGGTTAATAATGAAAGTTATCGTTTTTATGATTCAGATGTGCAGATATAGAAGGCGGAAAATACCCTAGATGGTTATTAAATAACCGCTTAGCAAATTTACATATTAATTGGGTCGTAGATAAAGCTTGAATATACTTAGGAAAGCATATATTCGCGCGATTTAAAAGCGTACTATAATATTTTACGAGTTTATAAAGTTTCGACACACATCAGCTATTAAAATGGGTCGCAGCCTATTACAGTTTTGCAGAATATGTACTCAAAAAAGGATTACAGTTTGCGAAGAAGAAAATAAGTTTAAACTTTTGCAAAAATTATTTTTTCACGAAAACTTTTCCATTTATCGACCTCATCAACTCTAAACAGTATTGCCGATAGCATTACCCATCAGCACTATGCGGAAACAACGTATCCCGTATCAGGGTCCGATTCACTCGCATCGGCAATATACAATCAATCAGCTTGCACGTCTCTGTGAATGTTTTAGCTAGATCGTATTGACGAAGGTCGTTTGTTTGTACCCCTTTTAATGTAAATAGACGGAATTGTGAAATATACCTCGTCTAGGGTATATACAGATAAACACAAAGCACTACGATATTAAGCAGCAACATGTTCGGTATTCTGCGGACAGTATAGGAATTATACTATTTTGTAATAAATCCAGAAATATGTTTAAAGTTATTTACAATATTGTTTAAAGTTTTTTGTATCTTTACAAGTCCTGGACGTCCTACTTGAGCATGACTTTCTATATTAATCTTTCTTAGTAGTACACTCCGCCAAAAAAGTATCGCATAATTTAGTTTTGAATCATAAAAGTATCGCATAATCTTTGTTTGTAGCATAAAGTTGTAAATATACTTTAATGCGCTCTAAGATATAATTTCTATGATTGTTTAAATAAAATACAGGCCAAATAAAAACAAGAACTCATACTTGAGATTTTTATTAAAACAAGAAATTATAATTTTGGAAAGCAAAATGTCATAACAGTAGCTTTTAATACTGAGTATTGCCACCTCTGGCTCTTATGACCGCTCGCATACGGTTTGGCAGAGATTCGATTAACCTCCGTATATAAGCCTGATCCAAATTCTCACACTCGTCACGGAGAGCATTTGCTAGTCCATGCAGGTCCGCTGGGGCAACATTTTGGGTTCGTATCCGTCTGTGAAGGAGGCCCACACGTGCTCGATAGGGTTCATGTCCGGACTTACCGCAGGCCAATCTAAAACTGGAATACCAACATCGTTAAGGTATTCCTGGACGATTATTGCAACATGCGGTCGTGCATTATCGTGCATTAACATGAATTCGTTTCCTATAATTGGCGCATATGGTACTACATGTTCTTCTAAAATGTCCGTTATATACCTGTGGGCAGTCAGTGTACCTCTGTCTACTGGTACTAACTCTGTACGACCTGTTAAACAGATGCCTCCCCAAATCATAATAGAGCCACCAGCGAAATTAGGTCTAGGTCTGATATTACACTGCGAATAGCGCTCACCGTCTCGTCTGTACACTGAGATACGCCTATCTGAGGTGTAAAGAGCAAATCTTGACTCATCTGTGAAGAGTATATTGGCCCAGTCATTAATGTTCCAATTTACATGTTCTCTGGCAAACCTTAAGCGAGCCATTCGGTGGTTCCTAGTGAGACGAGGGGCTGTTACAGCTACTCTAGCTCTTAATCCACTCTGTCGTAACCTATTCCGAATAGTTTGAGTACTCACACGAGTATTTCTGACTCTAGCCAAGTCGTTCTGCAATTGTCTCGCAGTTACATGTCTTCGACGTAATGCTTGTAGTAGTAAATAGCGGTCATCTTGGCGAGTAGAACATCTTGGACGACCTGGTACAGGTCTTCTACTGTAAATGCCTGTTTCCCTATATCTGGCTACGGCTCTAGAAACACTTGACTGATTGATGTTCATCAAATTAGCAACGTATGCTTGAGATCGTCCATCTTCGATTAAAGCAACTATAGCAGCCACTTGTTCTGAAGTTAAATTGCTCATTTTAGTTTTAAAAGCGTTGGTACAGAACTCTGACTTCGCACTTTAAAATTTGTCCGTATAGGAAGACTTTCAATAAACAACTGAACAAACCTTACACATATGCATTTTTCTAAATGTGTTCTTTTAGGAAAAAAAAAAGTAAAAACGCTAAGTTCCATTATTTTGTTAGTGTTTTTATAGTTCACATACACGAGGCAAACTTTTTGTGAACGTATAAAAATATCTTGGTTCATAAATGCCCTTTTTTAGTTTATGCGATACTTTTTTGGCGGAGTGTATTTACCTTTGAAAATGTAGGTAAGTAAGCATCTCTAAGTTAGTTCCAATTTCAACCAATTTCCCAGATAAAATCAACGACAATTTAGCAAATGACTTCGGCTTTGAGCTTTCCAAGAGGTAAAACGTAAACGCGATAATGAGATGAAGAGTACTAGATTTCGCTTGATTACGTGAAGTGACTGCCCTTCTTAATGCTTTCATGAGAATTTGAGGTTGTTATATTAAGCACAGGCTCCGTCATCTAACGGTCGAGCCCATTAATTTCTATGTAAAAGGGATACTAAACAGCTACGTTATTATTCAAACAGTTTCCAGTCTGTTCTGCCCTCGAAGTACTTTTGGAGCACGCTCGTTAAACGACAAAGAATTTTGCGTCTTATTTATTGCATCTAAACCTTCCTTACGACTTACTACCTTCGAGATATCATTTTTATCTCGGCTGTCAATTGAAAACACACTTAAATGCTATTTTTAGCGTCGCATCAACGTCTAGACGTCTAATTGCCATCCTATTTGTTTTCTAGTATTGGTGTGGAACTCCTGGATTGCCCTAGCTTTTCGTTTGTGTTACTAAGAACTTATGCATCACGTTATTGAACCAAGCTGAACCACTGATTTTGCTTGTAAACAGAATTACGCTAGACACTAGTAGGAGGTAAATGGATTTGAATTGCAAATGCTCTTAATTTTTTCTTAGTAGGTCAATGCGTCAGAATCATCTGCTAACTATATACTTGTTTACTTGGCCATCTTTATTCGCACTTGCTTTTTTAATTCAAGATACAAATTCTTAGAAATACGGAGCAGTCCTATCTAATCTGCCTGATTTATTTTTTAAATGTGTGAAAAAAATATTTTCAAATATTTAATTCGAAATTAGTAGTGCATCTTCCTTTGTTAATTATTTGTCTTACTTTGGTTACCCAAAGGGACATTAAGGCCGATGTCTAACGTTCTGCCCATACACTTCCATGTTCTTGAGATTAAGTTTCTCGTTTTTTTGTATTACTAAGATAGTCTTGGATAAAGATTTTTTTTCTCTATGACATCAGCATAATTTCGACAAGGTATGCCTAGGTCAGTCAAGGGATATAGGAATTCATTTACCATTATTTTACCAATCAGCTTCCACTAATCTGGTAAATAGCAGTTACGACATCCATCCATGGATCACAACGTCTACCCCTCTATTGTGTTGTTAAAAACGCCTTCTATGTCTTGAATGGCGCACAGTTTCTTCGGTTCATCAGTGCACGTTGGATTCGATCTGTTAAGTCCACTAATTCAGTCTCACTAGATGTGGCCGTTTGATTAGCGTATTGCAAGGAGAGAAAAGACCCCCGCTCTAAAATATCTACAACCTTTCCCGCTGTTTTTAAAAAGAATGATGAGATTTATGATTTATTTTTTGTTTTAAACTTTTGTATTAAGTATAAGCAGAAAGAGCACCAATACAATCACAGACAAAACAGCTCTTAAAATAACAAAGACTTGAATTCAGAAAAAGTTTACTCTAGTGAGATATAGACACATGAAAAAGAAATTCCATAAACCTAGATCTACATACACTCAATGGCCCTCTTAATATCCTCTCTAGCGAGACGATAAATGATGTTGTCGGGAATACCGCAGGCTCGGACGTTGACACCCTTGTTTTTATCTTATTTACCAATTGTTTAAAATATTAAATAATAATGCAGCTGATGACAATTAAATAGGAACAGATGCAGATAGGAAAATTAATCAATTAATAAAATTCTAGTTTCGCCATGGTGTGCACGAAATAAACTAATTTTAGATAATGATAAAATTATATTTATCGGCTTCTCTATGAAGTGTAATTTTGTGTAGATTAGCAGTGTTAGATTGTTGGGAACTGTAATGAATTCTGAGCTTAGATTCGAAGAACGGCTTGATTTGCATTTGCATTTCGCAATTCTGTAACTCAAAAATTCCAGGTTTTTCGCTTTACAGAAATTTTTAAGCAATTTTTATTGCATGCAAAATAATATTTATAATAAAAGACAGCTAAGTGCCTACGATGCAATTAAAACGTAAATACAATCAAACCGTAATGAAGAAGAATACCAATCATCACATTAAAATAAAAGCAACTTACAAATTTGCACTTCTTACAGTATGAAATCATTAAATAATGCTTTTCTGCTAATCACTGTAATTAATTTGAGCTAATTTTTATATTAAAAATTTTACTTCGTGTAGGATTTGAACCTGAGATGTCAGGATATTCATTAGATATTCAAATCGTAAAAGAACTTGTATGCTTCGTTAGCTCAACCGGCAGAGCACTCGTTCGGTGAGCGGGGGGAGGTGCCAGGTTCAAGCCCTACACGAGGTAAAGTTTTTAATATAAAAATTGGATCAAATTAATTGCAGTGATTAGCAGAAAAGAATTATTTAATGATTTCACACTGTAAGAAGTGTAAATTTGCAATTTAGCCGTCCTGCCGGCTTTATAAGATCCGTATTT
Organism: Cetonia aurata; assembly: GCA_949128085.1. Classification (NCBI taxonomy): domain Eukaryota; kingdom Metazoa; phylum Arthropoda; class Insecta; order Coleoptera; family Scarabaeidae; genus Cetonia; species Cetonia aurata. The sequence goes on along the minus strand of OX421883.1, from coordinate 64,382,144 downwards.
CAAATCGTAAAAGAACTTGTACACACGTACACACCTCGTTAGCTCAAGTGGCAAATCATACACGAGGTAAAATTTTTAATATGAAAATTACCTCAAATTAATGACAGAAAAACATTATTTAATAAAGGCAGCTTGTTCATCACTTATTATTGCTGCATCTGCACAATTAATAGAAAACAAATGTTTGAAGCAGAAGATAATAGGTGGCGCTCTGGTTGAATAGGTAAAGGGGAAATATTACTATAATAGAGTTTTTAAATGTCAATGATATGAAAACATTTGAAGCGTGCGTGAAAATGAAAAAAAAATTATTGCTTGGAACAAAAATTGCGAACTGTAAAGTGGCCTTTACATGTAAAAAGGTCGGAGTAGAAATGCTGTTAGTAGTATATCCGACAGCCTAATATGTAAAAATAAATACACGTTTTGTTTTGCTTTCGCATTCATATGAAACTCGAATATGTCACATACATGTTCCTCAACACAAAACAGGTGGTTTTGAGATGTTGTTTTTTGTATTCCTTTTATAAATCATGCGCTACGCTGCGAATGTTCATGAGGATTATAATTTATGTTAAAGAAATATTAAAATTACATGGTTTACCCTACCAGTTTCGTTTGTATTAAACACATTTTATATTCAACATTTTACTTTTCTCATTCACGAAAATAATACTATTTGATTGAACATATTTTTTAACATCCACCCTAATTTTAATTTAATTTAGCAGCTTTATCATCAGCAAATCTTTTCTACTTAATAAAAAGCGAAAACCTCTTGCATTTCTCTAACAAAACTCACAATCATCGAGTGTTTCATCTGATGCTTAGAATGAAAGAATTAGTCATTAAATAAAATTTTCTTAATATTTCTAATTTCGATTAATTTACTAATAATCTCTTTCACAACATTGGGATGAATATAAACAAGGCCTTACCTGTGGCACGCAGAACGACAAACTGACACCCCAAGCAATCCACACCATAGCTTTCGACCTCCTGGAGGTCCACGAGCAATACGTCAGCGGGTAACATATGGCTTGATGTCGATCGATTGCCGTGGCGACTAGCACGTAGGAACTTAAGTAAGGGCCCAACGTTTGTCCGTACTTAACTACTTTGCACAGTAGAAAACCCCCTTGAAAACGAAACGTCACTTCCCAAGCCAACTGCGGTAGCACACTTAAAAAAGCAGTTATCAGGTCCGCAACACTTAGATGGAGGATAAAGAAGTACATCCTCGACAACTTTTTCCTTCCTGCGTACCGCTTTCTAGTCCAGAGCGCCAATAAAACCGTACTATTGCCGACGATTGTCACTAAGAATATGACGGCAAGGGTAGCTATTTCTATTTTCGCTAAATTTTCATCCCTGTCGGGTATTAGATCCTCTCTTTCAAAGGAGGTGTGATTTGGCGTGGTCGTGTTCATTTTTGTAAAGCTATCTGAAATAGAGAGAAAAGATTAATGAAATACATGTTTGTTGCGTCACCTTAAAACAAGTTAATAATTTTTAGTGCTTAGTTTTATTGCCTTATTAAAAATTATAATTGCATAGTGAAAATCTCACCACAAGAAAATAGACTCAATCAGCCGTTTTAAACAAAACTGTAACTTGATGCAAGAAATCACAAAACCTAATCTTTCTACAGCTTTGGCGGCGTTGAAAATGTTAGGATATTTTCTTTACAACAAACATAAAAAAATCATCGATTGTGTAAATAGTTTTGGAAGTTGGAAGTTTACATGGCCTCAAAGATCCCTCAAGGCAGTGTTTTATATATATATTAAAATAAGAAAACTTCAGCATTAGTACATTAAGCACGTCTGTAAGTCGGGATTTAGAAAACAGAACAACAATAAAATTAACTCTTTCAACAAAACAATGGTAAACTTAACCTATAATTATTGTTCGAGCTCTGTTTCAAATATAAATCTAAGTAAATTTAAGTCAATTGATCGTTCTAAACAAAAACCTCTTTTCTTTTTTCCCATAGGTTACTAGGACTTATATTCCAAACAACCTTGCCCCTGGATTTCGTTCGAAACTGGGTCTATTTAACCGACTTCGTGCGGGTCCTTCGGAGAATCTTCCGGTGTAACGTAACACAATTAAACTGATGATTTCGTTCAATTATTGTTTCTTTTACATTAATAAAGTTTGATAGATCTATGAATTACAATTTTGTTTGACTGTACAGTTTACAGGTTCCTATACAACATGATAAGAGTTAACTTTTCTATATTTCTCGCTAGATGTCAGCAACTTAACAGATATGTTGTTAAACTAAATTTATATTCTTGAAACTTTCACAATTTGTTAATCTAACGTACATTCATTCAGAACTAAAAATGTAACCTACAACATGTTTCAATAAAATAATGATTCACAATTCTGTTTGATTGTGTTGACAAAATTTTGAATTATAGATAGTCTGACCACAAAAAAATCACTTTACTGGGGGTGTTCGGGCATTCGGGAAACAAAGGAAATAATAATACCGATGAGTTAACAAGAAAACAACCATCAATTTCGTACATAGAATCCGTTCTAGGAATGCCCAAAGACACAGTACGATAGCAGGTAAAGAGTAGGATCTAAAAGAAACATAAAGAACACTGGAACAATATAACCAAGCAAATTCATGGTAAGATGCTTATTAACCATCAAAGAAGATGACTGAAGAACTATCAAAGTTTAGCAGGATCATCTTGGCACTATAATCCATCTCCTAACAACATCAAAATTTCGTTCTATTAAATGCTGATAACATTTGAGACTGTAAAAAGGTTGGAATATCCTTTGCATTTCTCTCACAATCAGTGTAGGAGTTACATAATGTTTTATCAAAACAAATTTAGCGAAAAATTATTTACGATTATATGTAGAATGTTAAATTTGCAAAAAATACGTATTTATTATCGGACACACGACCAACGAATTAAACAAAACTGAAACAATATCTTCACTTATTTCGGTTTTTAACGTCTACATGCAACCACAATTTTTTTTATGTCATAAGTTCGGGAGCCAATTTCCTAACCCCAACGTTACGTGGCTCCAACACATTATTATGGCACACTGCATACTCTGTCGGTTGCATGCACATTGCACTGTGTAATTTTTCGAGGTCTGAACCGATGCCAAGAATCCCCATGTCTTGACGTAATTAGAAGTAAAACCGGCGCGTGTTTCGTGTTTATGATAGAGTTATGGCTGAAAATTCAAAATTACTTGCGCATTGTTCGAAATTTAAAACGATATAAAACATGTAAACAAAACCACGGTTTTTTTTTTTTTTGTAAACGTAAAATAGCGCTTGGAAATTAAACACGAAGCGAACATTAAAAAATATGTATCTAGAATGCCATGTTTCTAAAATTAAAAAAAAATAAAATCGTTCTTATATTTGACAGGTCCTTTTTAATGTTTTGCGAGTTGATCGCCGTTTAGTTTGTTCGATTCACTCTAATTGATCTGTGTAAGTATGGTTTCCAGAAAAAAGGGAGTATATTTAGCATCCTTAATTTTGACAATAAACACATTAAGTTAGAGCCTTTTAAGGAATTCCTTGAGTAACTAACGAAGAATAAGTACTATATTTTCCTGTTCATGCTGGTGACAGTTCCTATATATATATAGATATTGTGAGAGTACATTACACCCTTTTCAGGGAAAAAAAAATATTTTTTTTCTTCAGAGCAGGTAGTCAGTGAAGGCTAACAAATGGCGCGTGCTGTGGTGGAAAATGAAATCAACTACCCATCTCTAATCACCTAATGCGAAGCCGTGAAATCTGAAGAAAGCACTTAAGCGGTACAATGAAGTGCGAAATCGGCAAAACTGCGCCATTTTCTTGTACATTTCGTATCGATTAGTTCTAGATATCATCTATTGATAAAGTTCACGCTCTCTTATTACGTAATAGACAGGTAGTACCTAATTAATACATCTACCACTGACGAACATTCAACTATACATAACACTACATCGAGCTTCATTTCATACCTCTCTCTTTAATCAAATCAGAACTAATTTAGGAACTTGTCACGCGCTCGCGGCGAAACAGAATCGTCATTAAAGCGATTTAGTCTAGCGGTTTGTTGTATCTTTGTGAGGTGCGCAATCAAACACGGCTTGCGGTCAAGAAGGACTTTATTCAAAATGTGCATGCCTATATACAATCCCCACTACTATAGACTATATATACAATGTCGCCTACATATATAACAAATTCACATACATATATAACAATTCCTCACCCTTATTTTAAAACATCATAAAATTACAATAAGACATTACTTATACCTAGTGTGCATACTTAAATCTATCTGGTGACTTTAATTGGGATCTACGTCTCAAATCATATTCTTTGCTAGGGGTAGCTATGAAGGACTTCCCTTTATCACTTGATTCAATAACTGACTTTTGAGAAGATGAACATGAATCCTTCATACCTACCTCACTCTTTAGCTGCTCTTTATTATTACCATTATCAGATAACATCCCGTCTACTATCTCTAATTGCTCTACGATTTTTCTTAATTGATTTGCATGCCTTTTTACACTTATGGAAAATGTAGGTATTTCCACAATATATACACATCTTCCTAATCTCTTTTTAATTTTTCCCTTAATCCATCTTACTTTACTAACTTCAGAATAATCCCTAACTAATACTATTTCTCCCACCTTAAAATTATTATCAATAGTTCTATTATAATTCTTTTGTTTCTGATATGCTTTACAAGTTTGTTTGTTGCTTTTTACATGACTAAAGTTCTTATTATTATGATTAGAATTCTCGGTAAGTAAATCAAATCTAGTTTTAACATTCCTGCCAAACATCAGTGTAGACGGACTTACGCCTGTGGTACAGTGTGGAGTGGTGCGATACGAAAGTAAAAATCTACATAACTCTGTATCAATATCTGAATTTTGCTCGACTGCTTTTCTTAAAAAATTTTTCACGGTTTTAACCGCATTCTCCGCTGCTCCATTAGACTGTGGATGGTAAGGTGGAGATGTTGTGTGTTCTATATAATTCTTACTTAAAAATGTTTGAAATTCATTGGATGTAAAGCAAGTAGCATTATCTGAAATAATGTATTTTGGTATTCCAAACCTAGCAAATAAAGTGCGTAAGGTTTGAATTACTACTTTAGACGATGTTGAATTTGCTTTTTGAACCTCAATCCATCTGGAATGAGCGTCCAAAATTATTAAAAAGTATTTATTCTGAAATGGACCCAAAAAATCTATGTGCAAACGCTCCCATGGATTATCTGAACTAGGCCAACTACAATTAGTATGTTTTCTTGGCTGACTGAAAAATTTACTACATATATTACAATTTTTTGTTAAATCTGTAATTTCCTTATCTAATTTCGGCCACCAAAAATAGGATCTTGCTACTGATTTCATTTTGGATACCCCTAAATGTGTAGAATGTAGTTCTTTTAACGCTTGGGATCGCAATGTTACAGGCAACACTATTCTATGATTCCAAAATAAAGCTCCATTCTCAATTGAAAATTCAAACCTTTTTGAAAAATAGGGTTTTAAAATTAAATCATTACATTTCTCAGGCCAACCAGATTGTATATTTTTAAAAATTTTTAACAGAGTTGAATCTTTACTTGTTTCCTTTACTACCTCGCTAAACTTCAAATTAATATCCGAACTATTATCAAAAAAATAACAGTAATCATAACTTACATCTTCATTCAAACCACTACTACTGATACCCGATAATCGCGATAAACTATCAGCTCCGTTCCTATCCGAAGAAACGTAAACTATTTCATAAGTATAATTTGATAGAATAACTGCCCAACGTCTTAATCTATTTGCTGCATATTCAGGTATACCCTTCTTTTCTCCAAAAATTGTTACTAAGGGTTTATGATCCGTAACTAATCTAAACTTTCTCCCCATTAAATATTGATTGAATTTTAAAATTCCAAAAATTATCGCTAACCCTTCTTTTTCTATCTGCGAGTAACGCTTTTCGCTTTCTGATAAGGTTCTTGATGCGTAAGCAATAGGTTTTTCTTCACCAGAAGGATATTGATGACTAAGAATAGCCCCAATTCCATAAGATGATGCATCCACAGTTAAAGCAATTGGAATGACAGGGTCGTAATGTACTAATACATCTGCGGATAACAATAATTGTTTGATTTTCGTAAAAGCATTTTCGCATTCATTAGGCCAATACCATTTAACATTTTGCTTCAATAGATTATACAATGGACTCAAAACAGTAGACAAATTTTTTACGAATTTCCCATAGTAATTAACCATACCCAAAAAAGATTTTAATTGAGGTATATTTACTGGTCTTAATACTTTTTCAATGGCCTCTGTCTTACTTCTACTGGGATAAATCCCATCAGAATTTATAACATAACCTAAATATTCAACTTCGTTTTGAAAAAACTTACATTTATTCTTATTTAATTTTAACCCTGCCTCTTTTAATTTATTTAAAACTAATGCTAACCTTTCTAAATGCTCCCGCTCATCTTTACCCGTAATTAAAATGTCGTCAAAGAACACCACAACTCCATCTACACCACCCAACAACGATTCCACAATCCTTTGAAATATGGCTGGTGCTGAAGCGATTCCAAATGGTAAACGATTCTGTTTAAACAGCCCCATATGTGTTGAAATGGTTAACAATTCCTTCGATTTTTCATCTACTTCGACCTGTTGATAAGCTTGTCCCAAATCCAACTTTGTAAATTGTTTTCCTTGCTGAAGTTTACTAAATAAGTCATCAATCTTGGGAATAGGATAATGATCTATCTCCAAATTTGGATTTAACGTAGCTTTATAATCTCCACAAAGACGAATTGATCCATCCTTCTTCACAACTGGTACCACCGGCGAAGCCCACTCACCGTAGTCGACAGGACTCAAAATACCTAAAGAAACCAGCCTTTTAATCTCATTTTCCACCTGGGATCTTATAGCATAAGGTACAGGTCGTGCTTTAATAAATTTTGGGGTGACACTTTCTTTTAAACGTAAAGTAGCTATTCCCTTTTTAAAATAGCCTAATTTACCATCAAAAATATCTTTATACTTTGATAAAAGATTATCTAGTCGAGTATTTTTTGACATATTTGTGAAACCTACATCAAAACTAATTCCAAATTTATTTAAAAAATCTCGCCCTAGCAATGTGGGATTACCCTTTTCCATTACCAGAAAATTTAACACATTTTGTTTGCCTTTAAACTTGACAGACAATGTACAAATACCTAGAGGTCTAACCTTCGACCCATCATAAAAACATAAAGTATTTGAATCATTAATTTCTAATTTAACATGATTAAATTTATCCCTGTATAATTTCTCAGATATTAGTGACACACTTGACCCTGTATCTACTTGACCCTGTATATTAAATTTCTCTATTTCTATATCGATATAATAAGGAGAATCAGAATTTAATTTGTATATATTATACAAAGTTAATTCATCATCATCATCTCCATTATTTTTATTTTCAACAAAATTGTTATTTCTTCCCTTTTGTTTACATACACGAGCTAAATGACCTCTCTTTTTACAATTATTACAAACGTAGGACTTAAAAAAACACTTATCTTTTATATGTGTCCAGCTCTTCCGCATGTGCCACATCTGTCTATCCTCTTCTCACCTGCGCCTGCGACTGCCTTTCTCGGACGTTGTAGACGTTGCGCTCCTACGTCCCGTGATTTCTTCAACATGTGCACCACCGGCTCCTTCCCGGCAATATTATAGGATGATTGCGCCGCCATCTTAACTTCCGCTATCTTGACTGCTTCATCAAAACTGATCGATGCTTGTTCTTCTAATAAACGATCTAGCACTGGACCTCTACCAATACCACACACAAATCTGTCCAAGATGCATAATTCCAAATGGTTACCGAATTCGCACGTTGTAGCTAAACTTTTTACACGTGCAGCCCATTCTTTGACTGACTCAATTTCTTCTCTTCTGGCCTCGTAGAATTTGATTCTTTCCGCGAATGTCGATTTCTGTTGTTTAAAATAGTTATCCAGTAACTCAATGATTCCATCGATTTCCTTTTTTTCTGGACGAACAGGTGCACATAATGTATATACTAATCTGTACGCCTCCTCACTACAAATATTTAGAAAAACGGCTCTTTTCTTCTCATTTGTAGAGATATCATTAGCGATAAAATAGTTATTTAACTTTGCTTTATAAATTTGCCAATCCGATGATTGCGGATGAAATTCAGACAAATGGCCAACCACGTGTCCGCTCATCTTCCTTGTCCTTTTTCACTATTTTAATAACTCGCACTTTACCGCGACTACTATACTTTCCATTAATCAATCGCGCGATTAATCACCCTTTTTGATATTTTTAAAATATCTTTACTTTTAACTACCTTTATCCTCGTCGCCACTGTTGTATCTTTGTGAGGTGCGCAATCAAACACGGCTTGCGGTCAAGAAGGACTTTATTCAAAATGTGCATGCCTATATACAATCCCCACTACTATAGACTATATATACAATGTCGCCTACATATATAACAAATTCACATACATATATAACACGGTTAATTCAATTATTCGGTTGAGTGGCGTTTCTGAAACACCCACCCGTAATTATGAATGAATGCTTTAAAGGTGTTCTAAACAAAGACTTTGCATTGTATTGAGTAATAGGTGAAATACCTTGGAATTTAAAAAAAATATATATATACCAAGTGAACGCACGCGAGTCACGCGACAGGTAAAGTACAGAGTAGCTAAAAATGAATTATTAAGTAGTGTTTTAAGATATCGCAAGAGCATTGTGTGGACGTATTTATACAAAAGGTTTTTAATTTTTTATTGAATCCTAAGATGAAAAGTTACCTTTTTTATGAAACTGCTGTGGATGGTCTTTCCAAGGTTGTCGCTGAAATAGTGTTGCGAACGAAGTCTTCATCATCATTAATGGTAAATCATTCGTATCATAACACAATTCAAGTATTCTGTATATTTGTTTCAATATCTAAGTGACGAACATTCGTTGTGAGTGGTCGTGTTTATATGCAAGTGAGTGAGACACTTGTGCATTCAGATCGCCTTCATAAAGATAAATTGGTAGCATTCATTTTTCCGTACCGAACTAAACGATTTGATTTCGATATGTGTATATCCATTTATTATACCCTTCTCGAAAATAGCAGAAACATGACAATCTATAAAACAATAAGTAAAAACATTCGTTCATGTTTAAAGTTGGTTTTTTCTTAGGTTATGTCAGGGTTATATTTTATGTTTGTGTTGTGTGACCATTATTTAGTAATGTGTAATTACTTTTACAACGTTGCTAATTAAGTAGCCTCGAGGAATTCTTTGATAATGCCCACTTTTATCACTTTACGATCAACATTATTTTAAAATGTATTAATTGCTAGTATGAGATTATTTCTTGTCGTATTTTTATATATAAATATTTAAAAAGAAATCATAGTCGATTTTATCAGGAGCGTTTTTTCGTTTTATTGTCAAAATTGCTGTTTTTCGAAAAAAAGGTCCGTAAAATCCGCAAAAGGTTCTTTGGTGACAAACTATAATTTCTTTGGAAGCATTCCATTGTATTACAAAAAAAAGGTTTTTACCAATACAATAGGAAATACTAAGCAACTAGCGATACACATACTAGGCATATCCTGCCAAGGGTATACTGATGATATAGTCATATATGCAAGAGAATACGCTCTGTAAGGAGGTTTCAATATTACGAAAAGGTAGTGTCACTCAATGGGGCTTAATATGAACCCAGCTAAGACCACCTTAGTAGCATTCACGAAAAATGAAAACCCAGTCTGAAGACCACAAAAATAGATTGGTAAGACTTTATCCTGGATAATAAACTTCTGTGGAATAAGCATGAGCTTGAAGTAACCAACAAGGCAAAAAGGACCCTAATGGTTTGTAGAAACTATGCAGATAATAACTAGGGATGCAACCCAAAAATACAGCTCTAGATTTATATAGCAATAGTGAGACCAATAATCACTTATGAGGCAGTGGCTTGGAGCAAAAGCACTAATCTGGCTGCCAAAGATTAGCATGTGTATGCATAACTGGGACAATGAGAATCTGTACAACAGGAATTATTGAGGTGGTACTAAACTCCTCTCCACATTTTGGTGGAGAACATATCCAAAAGGACCACACGCAGAATGATTGGGCAAGGAATGGTTAGGTACACCCCTCAGCCTCTTGAAGGAGCAGCTTTGTGAAAGAATTTACCATAAAGCTTAGCTGTAAGAGCAAGTGGCATAAAGACATCATCTCGAGACTCAATAGAAATGCCATCAAATGGTATACGGATGGTTCCAAAACGGTATTTTGAAAGCTTGGGAATGCATCCGAGTATCTTCCAGGCGGAAACGCACGCTATTGAAAGATGCGCCCAGTTCGACATTGATAGAAACTATGAAAAGCAAGAGATTGACATAATGTCTTATAGTTAAGCAGCCATCAGTGCGCTGAGGTTAAATATAATCAGATTCAAGATGATTTGGGAATGTCTGGAAAAGGTAAACGATGTAGGCAATAGGAACAAGGTAACCCTTCTGTGGGATCCGGGACACAGAGGGGTGGAATTAAATAGCAAATAATCTTCTTAACAAATGTAGAATTTATGGGGAATAGAATGAAACATTCATCTATCTACTTTCAAATTGCGCTGCACTGTGCAACTCAAGGGTCTAAATTTGCTACACCTGTTATTATAACTGTCTTCACTACATTATATGCAATTTATTATATTCACTTGTTGTAAAATATTGTAAAACATTTCACTATATTTTGTAGAAGATTGTCACACAATATTTTTAAACAATTTTATTGCTTTTTTTGTAACCGTGATATAGGAAAATGCAACGCCGTTGTTCTAAAATTTTGCACAATAGTAGGAATTCTTACTACAATTTCCGTCAAACAGTGAAGTGTAAATATTACAACATGGATTTTTCTCTGTGCAGACACAAACATGCACCGACACGAATACGTACACCTGTATCACACGTACATAACACGTGTGAGTGGCAATACAGCTTATTGGTCGATTTCTTCGGTAAAGATCGACAATGAATAGAGCAAGGGGTGGGAAGAGCGTTACGAACATTTATGTTAGAAATTGAATATGCATCGAATACCTGGTAACATCCAGATTTTACCTCTTACTATAAGCATGGTAACATCTGGTTATTTTACTCTTAATACCCCACATATTGTCGTTTTGACAATAATTAAGTTAGTAATTAACATAAAGAGATTTACTATCTAATTTCTACAATCCATTTTTCTCAGTGTGGTAACATGCTTTTTAGTACATTTACATCATTCTACCCTTCAGAAGAGGTTTAACCCATCAAAATCGTTGTTAGGAGATTAGATTAGATACTGTACATTGCTTTGTAGTTTTATATACGCTGACATTACTCTACAATTGATCCACGATAATATATTACTGCTTGTACCCCTCAATCCACTTGTCAAACTCAAGTATTTGCTTTCTACTCTCCGACGGCAGCTCCGAAATTATCACCATAAATCCATCGGCATTACCCATTGATTTTTTTTTTTTACGTCATTAGATTAATGAATCTACAGGGATTAATAAATTTATTGGTGCACGGTCGTGTATTAATGCACCAACATTTAAAGACGATTTTATCAAAGTTTGCATAGAAGTTATATCAACGGGTTATTCAATCCGAATATTGTACTTCAAAAACATTATATGATGCAATTTACAAATTAATTTAATCACTCCTTTGTGACCTACATTAACGGTTCGCTCTCAAAGATCCCCAGAGAGTTAGAGAAGCGCCCTTTGAAACACGCGCCCGTACAATTAATTGTTCATGTCAGCGGCAGTGTTTTCCTGGATCAATTACCTTTTACCTCCAAAATTGGCCGACGATATTCCGGGTTTGTTCCGCTGTATGTCGTGATCTGTAAATGTTTCTCTTTATAGATATTTTTTTAGGACAATTCAGATAAACGCAATAACAGACAATCGCGAGGGAGTAATATATCGAAAGAAATGTTGACAATACATTTATTTTGAGTAGACAATTCGTTATTGCTTCAGAAATTATTGCATTACCCTATTATTAGCAGTGCCGGCTCGATGTGATTTTATAAAACCGGGCAGGGCACAATTTTTTCCTGTCTACCCATTGCTTTCGACTTTTTTACTGCTTAATTGCGTCCATTTAGCAACGTTGCAAAAACAATTTATAAAATATTCTTTTGAATACTGAAATCGATTTCTAATAAAGAAACCTTAATGTCTTAATACTAATTTAATACAAAGACTATTGGTTTTACGTCTTAACCGGAACAAAATAATTATAACTTTAAAAATGAGCAAAGTTTATTAAATACAAAAATTAAAATATAGGTATAATTTGGTTGTGTACCTAAATGAATGTATTGTATTTATCGTAAAACAAGTATCTACCTATTCAAACTATAAATAATTCTGACGGTAATATCTTTTCTGTTATATGAACTTATCTAGTTTTTGCGCAATCGCGTTTCCCTCCCATCAATAATAATTCAGTTGAGAATTTCCATTAAAACTTTAACTTAATGAAACCCTTTTCAGCACCCACTGTACTGTCAGTAAAGTTCTCAATACTGCCTATACGTTTTGAAACCACATTCTCCAAATTATTTATTCCTATAAAATGTAAAGTTTCGAAGGATGATTTAGGGCTTCCTGGAATAATATTACATCAAAGAATAAATCTCCGCTTTTATTAAAACTACTCCGAGGCAGTAAGAATCTTTAGTAGATTTTTGTTTTAATTTTCCCATTTCCGGTTTGTTAGTTAAATCAAGTAAAAAATGTCAAGGTAAAATGTTTCAACTACACATAAAATAACGTGCTGACGGTCTTAATACTACACTAGCTACAAACTATACTGAAATAAACACAAATGAACTGTCAAATGCACAGGTTCAAAATAAAAAGTAATAAAAAGTTTAAGAAAACAAGAGAATAAGTTTAATTTCAAATCACCGGCAGCATTGTTTTCTGCTTTAGATATAAATATTTTTTCCAATTCTTAATTATGTAGTTTCAGCCTTGGCATTTTCAAATCCTTGTGTCCGATAATCTCTATAGTAGGTATATTCTGTGCATTATTTCGATGAATATATCAGGATTTTCATATCTAAAATTATGATTTACATAAACATTCTTACAGTATTCAATGATTCTATGAAGGATATTATACCACGCTATTAAAAAAAAAAACGAAAATCACATAGGTATAGATTTTCTTTACTATTAGCGTGATTGCCTGCCGTGAAATTTGCAATATTTTCTACCTGTATTGTAACGTGTGCCGTTCATGAGAAAATCTATTTCCGTATCCAGTTTTGATTTTAGTTTGAATTAGTCGTTAATTCCTTTATTTTGATTGATTTTCCCATGGGCGGTAGCGTTGCTACCGCATGTTATTTTATTTAGTTAATTTTGTTTACAACGCAAATGTCGTCCCCGCCGACGGTGCCCGTTTCACCCAAGTCGTACTCCACCATTGCAACTGCGTGGGGGGAGCCGCAAGTATATTTAAGCCGTGCGCTTAGCGCAAGCAGTGATAGTCCAGTCCGATTCACGAGGCTCTCCCAGTCCGCTGCGACTGGCGTGTCGGCATAGTTTCTGACACCCGCCGAGCTCCGTAATCCCGGTCTGATCGTAGTGTTGGCAAAGCTTACAGACGCAACACAGACATGTTTCCAGTCCGCTTCGATTGGCGTGTCGGCTTTTAATACCCATCAAGCTTCTTATTCCCGGCCTGGTTGCAGCGTTGGCAGAGCCCACTGACGCAACGAAGGCACTTTACCGATTCTTCTCCGCTTTGGCCGTTGTGCCGGCATTGTTTCTGGCGCTCCCAGCGTGTTAATTACAGTCATTGCCGTACCGCCGTTTCTAACATATTTTTATCCATGCATTGTTGCAGCTTCTACTTAAACCTGGTAAAAACTTTTTTTAATTCAAACCTGTATTTCTTATCATAGTTGTGTGAAACTTTTAAGAAATTTAATAAGGAATTAAATTTCTTAAAAGTTTCACACTTATTTCTCTATACCTATCTCAGAGCGCAAGAGATATTGATTAATTTCAATATTTTTTTTTGAAAATCTTACCCTAGCAAAAGTTCAAGGGAATCTTGTTATTTAAATTTAGTTAGATTATATAGGGGTTCCACATGTTACCCTTGGACTGCATGTTAGAAAAATTCCCTTAAGTATATTTTTTAAATGGAACATCCTGTATATTAATCATGCATCGCAAAGTCTGTTAAATTTACTTTGCGAACATCTATATCGTTGCGATTTTGAACTACAAGGATTTATTTAAAACTAGTTTCCTTGTCATTAAGAAATTGTTAATCTTTAACAAAGTATAACATTTTTTCACTACCCAAAGTTGTTACACTAACATTTTGTTTTTGAACCTTCTGGAACGACAAAATTTGTTAAATTTATGTTAATTTAAAAAAATTTTGATTACTGTGTATCTTTGCTTTGTACCGCTTTCATCACATTCCACATTATAAATTAAATGTTGTTCTGAAAACGTATGTAGGTATCTATTATGTACTTAACTGCAATCCCCCAGTACTAAACCGTAATTTTCGTTTTTTGAAAATTGTTTGAAAGGGGGAAATTCATTGTTACAGTAAGCACGAGGTCTGCTTCTAATCCCCAAACATCGTAATGACTTTCATTGTAAGCAATGAACGCCTTTAATAAGAATTTATCGCCACCTCGTAGCGAAAACGCTGGGGTAAACAGTATAAATATTTACGTATACTGTGCCAGAAGTGATTAATATTCGTTTGCGCTTTTTCACTATGCCGGTGTGGAATGCAAAACAACACCTTTTCCCTAAAATATCGGAAAGCAATAGGATTAACAAGGAAATATTATAAATTTCTTAGGAAATTTTATTTATTTTGCTCTTCACCCCAGTCAAATGAGTTATCAGTATATTGAAACGGTAAAAGTTTTTGTATTAATATTCTTCGCCCAAGTTTCTCAATAACCGTTGGATATTCTTATATGTCGAGAATGTCCCTATATACTGCACACAAAAAAAATTAGAATGTGGAAATATGAAGAAAAAACGAAATGATGGATCGAACTGGCAAATTAGAATTTTTCGAACATCTCACTCCTAAAATGTTGCCAAGCCGTATAGGAGTACTCATTCCCGTAGCTAAATTCCAAAATACCGAAACCAAAAAAAAAAAAGTAACTTCTTGTTAATTTATTTTTCTCCAAACACTGTGGAAGCATGAAATAAAACACTACGGGCGTTGGATTATACAGGTGATACATCGCTAATAAAATACTGTCATGTGCTCACGCTTGCTACCGAATTGATGGTGTCTGTGGAAGAGATTTATTGTCACAATAAAGAATGTCATACAAGAGCTTATGTACTAATGCAATGCCATTTGTTGCTCATTCTCGGCATGTTCGGGTTTTCTTTTTTTCTGTATATGTTGTACACTTTCTAATGGACAACCAGATTGCCACATAGAAGTAACAACAAGTCGTCAGACACGTGAAACATCTAATGACGGGTTATTATTTGTACGCCCATAAATATTAAAGCTTTATAAATGAGAAACGATGAAAGTGGTGTGTTTTTAAGCAGCTTCAACTGTAAGTGTAAAAAAACAAAACACTAGCAGGTAATGTGATGCTCGCTGATTTGTTTTAAAGGTATAATAGATGTGTTGTTTTTTTTTCTTATATAAATCATGTAAAATCCGGTATTATCTGTCACTCATGTGTCAAAATTCTTAGTAATAAATATTATGTAATTTGCTCTGAAATCAAAATTGTAAAATGATAACGACTCAAGCCTCTAACACCTTATAATGACCACGAAGAGTGAAGACCAGTCGAAACACCAGGGCTACAGGAAGAACACCCATAGGTGATGCAGTCCTTTTGACAATGTAGATATTATCATAAAAGTATCGCATAATCTTTGTTTGTAGCATAAAGTTGTAAATATACTTTAATGCGCTCTAAGATATAATTTCTATGATTGTTTAAATAAAATACAGGCCAAATAAAAACAAGAACTCATACTTGAGATTTTTATTAAAACAAGAAATTATAATTTTGGAAAGAAAAATATCATAACAGTAGCTTTTAATACTGAGTATTGCCACCTCTGGCTCTTATGACCGCTCGCATACGGTTTGGCAGAGATTCGATTAACCTCCGTATATAAGCCTGATCCAAATTCTCCCACTCGTCACGGAGAGCATTTGCTAGTCCATGCAGGTCCGCTGGGGCAACATTTTGGGTTCGTATCCGTCTGTTAAGGAGGTCCCATACGTGCTCGATAGGGTTCATGTCCGGACTTACCGCAGGCCAATCTAAAACTGGAATACCAACATCGTTAAGGTATTCCTGGACGATTATTGCAACATGCGGTCGTGCATTATCGTGCATTAACATGAATTCGTTTCCTATAATTGGCGCATATGGTACTACATGTTCTTCTAAAATGTCCGTTATATACCTGTGGGCAGTCAGTGTACCTCTGTCTACTGGTACTAACTCTGTACGACCTGTTAAACAGATGCCTCCACAAACCATAATAGAGCCACCAGCGAAATTAGGTCTAGGTCTGATATTACACTGCGAATAGCGCTCACCGTCTCGTCTGTACACTGAGATACGCCTATCTGAGGTGTAAAGACCAAATCTTGACTCATCTGTGAAGAGTATATTGGCCCAGTCATTAATGTTCCAATTTACATGTTCTCTGGCAAACCTTAAGCGAGCCACTCGGTGGTTCCTAGTGAGACGAGGGGCTGTTACAGCTACTCTAGCTCTTAATCCACTCTGTCGTAACCTATTCCGAATAGTTTGAGTACTCACACGAGTATTTCTGACTCTAGCCAAGTCGTTCTGCAATTGTCTCGCAGTTACATGTCTTCGACGTAATGCTTGTAGTAGTAAATAGCGGTCATCTTGGCGAGTAGAACATCTTGGACGACCTGGTACAGGTCTTCTACTGTAAATGCCTGTTTCCCTATATCTGGCTACGGCTCTAGAAACACTTGACTGATTGATGTTCATCAAATTAGCAACGTATGCTTGAGATCGTCCATCTTCGATTAAAGCAACTATAGCAGCCACTTGTTCTGAAGTTAAATTGCTCATTTTAGTTTTAAAAGCGTTGGTACAGAACTCTGACTTCGCACTTTAAAATTTGTCCGTATAGGAAGACTTTCAATAAACAACTGAACAAACCTTACACATATGCATTTTTCTAAATGTGTTCTTTTAGAAAAAAAAAAAGTAAAAACGCTAAGTTCCATTATTTTGTTAGTGTTTTTATAGTTCACATACACGAGGCAAACTTTTTGTGAACGTATAAAAATATCTTGGTTCATAAATGCCCTTTTTTAGTTTATGCGATACTTTTTTGGCGGAGTGTAGTATAGTATAAATATTATAGTATAGTATAGTCTGTTGTTCTAATATAATCGCTACCATAATTTCATTCTCATTGAAGATATAAACAAAAACACGATATTTTATCGTTTTTTTTTTTTGGTGATAAATCTAAAAGGAAAATTTGCAAAATGATGATTTGCATTTTTGATTATTGGACGTTAAGTAATTAATGCTTTTAAAATAGCTAAAGCTTCAAACTACAAAGAACAGTTTTTCTGTTTCTCTCATTTTTACACTGTACAAATACATTGAGGCACCAAAAATTTAACCTTTGTGAAGTTAGCCCCACATATATACTTTAGTGCTCGATCTTCGATGTATCCACTTTTATACCATGCGTATTTAAGACAAGAAGAGTTCTAGAGATTGCAAAAAAGTATTAGAGTTTCAGTTGCCCCTAGAAGGGTTCTACACTTCGAAAAAAATATTAAAATTTCAGTTGCTCCCAGAAGAATTCCAGGGCGTTTTGACTATTTAAAATGCCAGAACTATTTATAAAACCGATTCAGAACTCTTCGGGGGGAACTGGAACTCTGATCATTTTTTTCGGACTGTATAAACATGAGGCTAACTTCACAGAGTTTAAATTGTCTCCAGAAGAGTTATAGAGTTCGAAAAAAGGATATCAGCATTCCAGTTGCCTCCAGAGAGTTCTAAAGCTTGAAAAAATTATCAGAGTTCCAGTTGCTCCTAGAAAAATTCTAGAGCATTTTGCCTATTAAAAATGCCAGAACTGTTTATAAAACCGATTTTATAATATATCAAATCGGTTTTATAAACAACCGATTCGATTTAGAACTCTTCGGGAGTCAACTGGAACACTAATAAAAATTGTTTTCAAATTGTGGTGGGCTAAACTTCACGGAAGTCAATAGACATCCAGTTACCAATGTTATAGGCACATACTTCAAGGGTAAATTTAAAGCTACTATCTTAAAACTTATATGCTTGGCAGCACTATCGTTTATTTTTATCTTTCAATGTTTTTAACACTATCTAAATAATCTTTTTTACTTGGATTACAATTCTCGTTTCTTGCTTCGATAAACAGTAACTTGGAGTAGTGACAGCGTTTAAAAAAAAACGCTAATTATTATAAATCAGTAAACGATGTTCCTTTCCTTATTATTTTGAAGTAAGAAATAAATTTACCTCTTCTGCTAATAATTTCACACACCGTTCTTTCTGATAAATTTGGGGATAAGCAATTTAAGCTAAAATTTGCAAAAGAAACAACTCAGTTTAATTTTATTTATGTTGTATTTACGTTTACTCTCTGGCGCAGTTTACTTTGGAAACAGCCTGTATAGCTCTCAAGAAAGGCAGAAAATGTGAAGGCAAGATGCATCTAAGGTTTATTTTTATCCTCAAAGGTTAGAAGGAGTAAACTTGAAAGCTTTTGCAAAAATCTGTACTGGCGTATTTGCCCGTCAATTTTACATATTTATCTAAAATTAATTATAAATGAAGTTATACGAACAGGAAACTTGTTTATTTATTTTAAATGCTGCTTTAACTGATTAATACCTCCGACCGAGCCATTCAAACAAACACATATATTTTGTAGACGTCATGAATGGACGTAAGATTTTGTCTGAAGTTCATTTGCGCGTCTATTTATAATAAATCGAATTAACTAAAATATATTTTGATTTTGAATAAAAGAAGAACCATATTATTTATTTTGGTGTATAAGATTTTATTTACTCGCAATATAAATGTAGTATTAGCAACGGAAAAACTTTCTATCCGAAAATCTTGTTTTAAATGTTGCATATTTCAAGGAACTATAAGTTCTATTCAACAAAATAGCTTCTAAACTTACGATTTATTGTACTACTGCGAAGGGAAGTTCTATATAGCGCTGAGCAACTTTGCAGGTTCGCACATTCTATTCCAAAAACGTTTTCGCTCGCACAACTTAGTAGCTATATCAAATTTATATAAGTAGCTAGTACGCATATACCTAAAATACATATTTGCACGGGAACGATTTAATTCGAGCTGAAACTTTCATAAGTATGAGCACATTAAAGTTGCGCAAGGCAGAAAATCTGATAACTCGAAAGTTCCAAATGCAATTTACATCTTACGCCACAGAAGTTTATAATTCTTGGTTCAGATATGCTTGAGGTGTGGTTGGAAAAAAAAGTTTTTTAATAAGCCATATTTTATAACGTAGGTAACCGTTTATTACTCCAGCGATGATTACATTAGGGTTCGTCTGCTTGGGGTATATCTTTGCTGACGCTTGGATATTAGAGGAATATATCTATTATACCTTCGGAATAATTCAGAAGTTCATATATCCTCTTAAGCAAAAACAGTAAATTACAACCATTTCGTTTTTTTTTAATAATACCACCAAAGTAAGTACTTTGAGATATTACGATGGAAAGAAAGTTTTCGTTTACTTCCGGTATTAAGAGCATAAGCGGAAGTTGAAGATATTTTAGATAAATTAGCTGTAAGGTAGATAAATATAGCTGGTTACTGGTTCCGGATAATTTTAGATCCGAATATTCGGAGCTACACACAGAAAACTGCATTATGTGTTCAAAACAAAATATTATTTTAACACAACTCTCTTAAAAAGAAAATGAAATAGTTTTATTGTAAGCAAATCTTTTACCACTAAGAAAATTGAAAGTTTTAATTAAAGAAAACTTTTGTTTCGATAAATTTTCTTAACAATTAGATAGAGATGAATTGTCCGAGCTAGATCTGTGACTGCATTGCCGGCTTACGCTCTGGCCCTCTCCTGGATTGGGAGTTTGCTTGTGTCCCGTAGATGGAGACAATCTAAACCCTTATTTGCATAGTAGAAAAATTGCATGGTAAGTGGGTTTGCACTCGGAGTGAAGCTGATGATGCGTGGTAGACATTTCCCCTTTCATTGCTTTTGTTGGTATGGTGATTCCAACAATTAACTATGAGACCCGCCTGGTGGCATTTTTCGCTTCTAATTGTGTTTGGCATTTTTTTTTTTGACTTGTATAAAGCGATTTTAAGGTAAGTATTACTATTCTTACAAAGATATGAAAAGTGATTTACTTAATTCAAGAATTCTAACATTTTGCTCCGAGACTAATGCTTTTAATGCAAGTAAACGATATTCTCAAGTGACGACTTTCATAAGTGAAGACCGCTTTCATCAAGATTATGCTGTTAAGACAATTTTTTTCTTGCCTTAAGAAGTTTTAGTCTTGCAGATATTCAAGACGTAGATTTATTTGGTCCAAGGCAAAGTTATTTAAGGTAAGCATGCATTTTTCTGTGTTTAGCCCAATATATGGTAGATTTGATGAAAATTATATTCATTCGATAGTAAATTCTAGGCGCTTTTCGGCTAGTTTTTCGGGATGGATACATAAAAAAACAGCATATTTGAAACATTTAAATAACTTAGCTGACTTGCAGCAAGGAATTGAAAAAAATTCTTTTAATCAATGCCAATACATCATTGTTGGACAATGATGTCAGAAATTTCGATCGCAGAGCGTTGAAATGCATAGAAGCCGGTGTAAATAAACTGAATAGCGCCATTTACATTGAGTTTTGGCGGTTCTCATTTTAATCGACGAAAGATCTAAGACATTCCTCAAACTATTTTAAAAATTTCATACTCCTACTTGATGACGTTCTTAAATTAACACATCTTGAAAGTAAATAATTTCTTAGACGGAAACAAGTTCTTTTAAAAATTATTTTTTTAACATAAACTATGGTATTTTCTTGACTAAAATAAATATACGTGTTTAGAAAAACACTGCGATTTGTTTCAACTGGAAAAATAAACCTTTGATGATGTTTCTCTTCTCAAAGTAGAATGCATCTTTTCACATGTACAACCTAAGCAATATTTTTAACCTTTACATAAGCTAAATATTTGATACAGCTTCATAAGTTTGATGTGGTTTTCTAACCACAAAAATCAGAAGTATTTTAGCGTACATAATATTAAACTTTCAGTCTTTAAAATTAGTTAATCATAAACACGTATTTTTATATCATTACCACTTTCAAGTAATATTTAATAAAATGTTTGTTAATTGAAAA
Source organism: Cetonia aurata (assembly GCA_949128085.1). Lineage (NCBI taxonomy): Eukaryota > Metazoa > Arthropoda > Insecta > Coleoptera > Scarabaeidae > Cetonia > Cetonia aurata. Next base: position 64,360,537 of record OX421883.1, on the reverse strand, counting down.
CGGGATTATTAAACCTGGCTAGTACTACTATACAGGTTTCTAGGCATTCTAGTAATTTAATTAGTTCTTTTCTTGCTAACTACTAAAAGAAAGTTTAATTTTCCATCTTACCCTTAGGTAAATTACGAATTGAATGAAAGGAATTATTCCTATAGAAGTTTCATCTTCTCACTTTATCAGCGAGAGAATCAAATAATTAAGTTTGTAATCGTTTCGAAAACATATCTGTCTGTAAGCGATCAAATGAAATTTTCTCTTGTATTCCTACCATAAGATCTATTATACATCCTTCGGTTTCAAATTCGCAGAGCGAGTAATGTGAACATGCGGAATAAGTACGAATAAGCTCTGTAAATGAACGATTAAAAGATGAGTATAGAAGTGCTGTCATATAAGTTTTACCTGAGTATAACAAAAATCCCAAAAGAAAGGTGAACAATTTTGTGGTAAGGGATTTTTTCACCTTTCTTTTGGGATTTTTGTTATAGTTTTCAAGCCACAGTCTCCACCCATCACAGGTTTACCTGAGTAGTAAATTTCATAGAATTATCTCCGATGAACCGCTTATTGTTAGTCCAATCATTTCTCTTACGTCGCAGTTTGTAAACTGCATTCGTGCATTTCTAACAAAATGCCAACAGTAAAATTACGTTACGATGTCTATCTATATTGTTAAGTCGAGCACTTAAGAAATATGGATACTTATATTGCACGACAGTAGAAGAATCGTCTTACATAGCACACATTCTAATGGCTCGAGAAATGATGCAGTCGACTACGTTCAATTTTTACATAAAGACTCTCCTTTGTATTAAAGTTCCTACTTCTTTGAAAAATTCTAGAAACAACCGCAAGCTAGAAAAATAGCCCATTTTCCGGGATATATTTATAACCTGGTTAAATCGTGGAAGTAGTTTGTCTGCAAAAAAAATAAGTGACGACAACAAGATATTAATTTAATTCAAATAAAAACTTTAACATATCTTTCCACTACTATTGACGAAAAAACAAATTTTTTTTCTGATATCCTGTATATATTCAAACAGATAAAATTTAAATGTCGAAATTAGCGGTGTAAAACCCTACACCCTAAGTAGATTCCATAAAACGCTATCGCATCAAGGAAAGAGCGTTTTTGAAACGATCGGTTTTACGATAGCCAGGTTATTATATATTGTACTTTATTCTTGTGTCTACTATATTAAACATAACCGCTTCAGATTTACAGTAATAATGGCCCCGAGGAAGACAGTAAATTTTAAGATATTAGACGCAAAGTGTACTACGTAACACCAGAACAGCTTTGTCGCCAGATGCAAATTATGGATAGTTGTACACCACAAATTAATCAACTCGCATTGTATTGTGCTGTAACCTAAGTATTCACTGTAATATTTTGTGTTTTATGGGATATACCAACTACCCAAAAAACATAAAATATATATTTAATTTTGGTTTTTATAGCTAAAGTTTTTAATAGACTTATATACAGAAGCACTAAAATGAGTGCTTTTACTTTTATAACTGCACGAAATATTTAGTGATTTTAAGTTGGTCACATTACGTCGAATGTGACAGTTTGAGGTTATTATTGTTTTGGTGTATTATTATATTTATTAGTTTTAAAACTACTTACAATGATCACTATATCACGAACAAACAAACGAAAAATGCCCATAACATCGATTTGTAGCACTGCAAATGACACTAACATTCAAGCACGTTTTCCCATGAAGCTGAAACAGTTGTATCACACTCATGGATAGAATTTATGTTAAATTATTAGCAAATATTCAGTGTTTTTTTTTTTTAGAGTTTATCAAAATGCAAATAAGGAAAAAACAATTAAATAAAGCGTTTTGGAAATAATTTTAAATTTAATTTTTTTAGTAGAAGATTCAATATTTTTTAATTTGTGATATAAAAGTTTTACGCATCTTCAAAACGAATAATAAAAAGTTGCAGGCCAAAAGTACAGATTTCCTGCAAAGAAATCCCAGTAGGCTTGGATTGACTACAAATTAGAACAAATACCGTTTCTACAATAATGTCAAAATCATTGATATTTTAAATTTTTACCAATTCAATCTTTAAACCCTCAGATTAATATTGTTTGGGTTCATTTATTTTGTTTAATATTCTTAATTTGCTTTAATTGTAGGACATTGAATGAAACCTATTAACACTAACGGCAGCTGATTTAATAAAAAAAAAAGCAATTCCTAGACAAAATTATCTATATATATTTGTATATATTCGTTGTCTTTCACACCTATTTTATAGTAATAAATGTTTGATTTATAATACGCCTTCACTGTTTAAATTATTGCGCACTTCCATTAGAACCCTGTAAACACCTCGCTTTCACATTCACAGCTATCATTCTAGGGTTGAAAGGTACTTCGCCACTCGGCTATTGCTATTGCTGGTGGTAACCGAGGTGGTAACAATTCGTATTCACACAGATATTCTATACGTTAAACGCTAAACTATTTAGGGTCCTAAAAAATAAATAGGTGGCTATCTTTAGCTAATAGCCATCTTTAGCACCTAACGAAGCCGAGACCAAAATTGAGGACATCCGATTCCGTACCTCAAACTATTTCTGGCCTTTTCGCATACCACATTAATATCGATAATATTCTCCTACTTGAAAGACAACTTTAAATGTGTTTCGGTAATGCTACTGACGTCTTCGGTTACGCAAAACAGGCAGGTAGATAGAGGCGGGAGCACAAAGCAAAACTTTCCTCAAAATTCAAGATTAATAATTCATAGAAACGTGTTATATTCACGATAAATGCAGTGTCTACAGCTTCTGGTGAGTACAAAAGATCACAGTTTCAATGCTCAGTGAAACTTCGTTAAGTATAACTACTACATGGTTTACGCCCGCCTAATTTTCAAATAGAAAATTAAGCAGAATGTACAATTACCTACAGGATCTTAAAAGTTAAGTCCTACAATTAGTAATTACTAATTTGAATAAATTAGTAGTTCTTTTTTGCGATAATTAAACAGATAAGTGATAGAAATCTTGTATTTTTTTATATTTATTCTAGGAAAAACCTATCCTATTCTTTGATAGATTCTTATATATGATAAGCGTTCTTTTCTGTGGAAGTGTCTCCAGAAACACTGCAGTGAAAATAACTGAAGGCGTGCTTCAAGGGACATAATATATGTTGTTCGTTGGGTTGCGTAACTTAGGAAAATTTGAAAGTCGTATGAACCCCTACTGTTTTTGTTTGTAACGAATGATGGCGTTGATTAGTAATGGCATGCGTAGAGAGATAAAACACTAAATTAAGTACACATTGTGAAAATATAACAAAGAAAATGTTTAATTTGTATTTATAACCTGTTTTTATCTTTGATATATTTTTAACTGAAAGAACAATTGTTTAAAGGTAATTTTCTACTATTAAATGAATTGTGGAAAGATGTTAAACGGAAATTATGCATTGTAATTTCTGTTTGTATTATTCTTCTAATCTTATTCTAACTTATTTCTGTGTGGAATGGTATTATTTTAATATGTACAACTCTAAAAAGCGATTATTTCTTTGAGTAGGAAGTTTGGATTGTTTGGGTTTATTTAACTAAAATGAGTTTTGTGTTCCAATTTATATCTACCTTTTCTTTTCTGATATTTTTATTTTCTTTTCATTTCATATACCCTCTTGCCAATTATTTTTATACCTAAATTAGATATCCTATATTTTGAACTGTTTTCGCTTTTGTATAAAACTTTGTATTATCTTATTGTTAGGTATGGTTATAATATTTCTCATGACCTTATTATTTCAGCCTCTTGGTTGTTTATTAAACTCTAAAATGCTCGCATTCCTCGTAATCTCTTTCTTACTTGGCGTCTGATTTTGATTTAACGTATTACGTGGAGCTTCCCTCAAACTTAATTTAAAAAGAATGTTTCCCAGACGACCGTTATGAAGCTATATATAAATAATCTGTTGCAGTTTAACTGTTTCATTTCCGTACTTGAAAATGCAATTTGCTTGTTCGTTTTAAATACGAGAAATTTGTGAGAAAATTTAAAGATGACGTTAATTCATTATTATTAATTAATTATTGAAAATGTGACCAAATGGGGAATACCCATAACAATATTATTTTCTCTAAACGAAGAATCAATATAATTAATTCTAATTCCTACTTCGTTGATATCTGGAAACCACTGATGATTCAAACACTCGGGCTATCTTAGAGCATTGTATAAGCAATAGTTTAACTATTTGGATACCTTCCAACAGTACACTGTTTATTTCTTCGATAATAATTGTTTATTATCTTAAGACACTAACCTGCAAATAAAATTAGTCAGAGTTTCGATAACGGGAGAGCTCATATTTTTTTTTATAAGTTATTCTTAAAGATCAAAGGACACGCGTAATTATAATAAAAGAGAATAAACTGTATATATATATAACAGCTAGTGCTACGTATATACGTTTGGCAATGTAAAGATATGTAAGTATGACAGTAACATAACATTATAATAATGAGTATCAAACTATGGTATAAGGTTTATATATAATTATGCTTACATATCTTTGTAAAAGTTATCAAAAACTAATAACAAAACGTTAGAGAAAGTTAAATATCCTGCTAGACATACGAGCTTTAATTGGTCTACATCCCCTAAGTCTAAACACGTTAATCTTAGGATTAACCAATTGTCGAACTTTCACAGTAGCGTTTACATACAAGTAATTACATAATAGGGCCCAAGATTTTCTCAACTCATTGAAGTAGAATGTAAACTCGATGTTCCTTCCGGGATTACAGTGTTGAACTTCCGACTTGCATGAACTTCTAAAATGTCATTTGTCAAACGTGCGATAATGAGGTTAACGCTAAGCCCAAAGGGCATTGACTTATTGTTTCGTGCAAACATGGAAATCGGAAGTTAATTGTGCACAAAACATGCTTGACTTCACTTGAACGTAAGTCGATAGACGCATTTGCTGTTGAATATTCAATAATTTAGAATTAAGTGTACCTATGTGTGTATGTGCAATCGCAATAAGGTAGAAATAGTTGGTGTGAAAAGATGACACGGTTGCTCGTTGGGAAGACACTACAAGTAATATAATTAGGATTAGAACTGTGCTTATACATTCACCTGTGGGCTAGGTTAATGCACCTGTTGCTCTTTTGAAATGACAATGTGATTTGAGGTTATGAATGCATGGAGGGCATGGTTGTACATTTACGATACGGTCAAGTGATTGCGGATCGAAAAAGTCTTTTACATAATCACGATATTATATCATGTCTGTTCAGCAAAAGACAAATGTAATTAACGAAAACATTGTGCAGGTAAAGGCCGCTGAACTGCTGTGGATTAGTGTTTATTGAGGTGCATAAATTATGTAAATCCAGTTTATAATGAAACAGAATACCCGCATAAAATAAATACATCATTATTACATCACTACAATAGTTTATATTGCCAATACGGGTAAAATTTACCTGGGGAAATACAAAATAATTATTGTATTAATAGATTAATGCCTATTACATATATGCATTTAGTAAATATTGATATTAACTTTATCGTTTATTGATTTCAGGGAAGCTAAAGAATCAGGTAGTATTATGGATAGGTATCTAAATTAGTTTATAATTGCAACAATGCAAATATATAAAGTAAGTATAATTTAAATATGAATTTAGCATTTACCTATATAATGTTGGTGATTCTTGGATTTCTCTCAAATTAATAAACAATAAAGTAAATAACTACCAACTGCATATATAATATGTATTAACCTATTAATACAATAATAATTTCATATTTTCCACAGTAAATTTTACTCATATTGACAATGGAAACTGATATACCGATAATTACTCATTGATATTGAATTTTACAAATTGCCCCTGCAATTTCAAAAGACCAAAGGTGCCAAGTGCCAACATAAAGTGCACCTACTGCTGTTGCTGTGGTTCTGCTTCGGTTTATACTTTAGGTAATAGGTTGAAACATTTTCATACGATGTAATATTAATCAATAATAATAATTTCTTAATTTTCGCAATATCTCTACTAACATCTACGGGGCTTTCAGAAATAGGTTCAACCCACGTGACCACTTCTATGAGGTGCAACTTTGGTTGCATAAATATTATGTTGGCAAGGAATTAAATATTCCTAGGTCCGGTACGGTACGTGCTCTGCTTTTCATTCTGACAATTACGTTATTACGTATTAAACGTTATTTGTATTGATAAGCTTTATTTTATTGTATCAGTTTTTGTTAAAACTACTGATAGAATATCTTCGCTTGGTGAGTTATTTGATGCCTTAATTGTAACGAAGGTAATAATAATCTTTCCTTATGAAATTTTAGGTTATCACGATGGTGTTTCAACCAGAGAATTATCGGGCCAATATTTTTCAATGAAACAATTACAGGAGTTCGATACCGTGCCAACAGAAAATGCATGGACTATAATTTCGATACAATGTAGCGTTCGCGAGTATATGAAGGTACTCGTTTGAACTAGATTCTACCCGTCACCAGTGTATGCACTTTATGAGTATTCTGAATTTCAATATTTTCCAAATGAACAGTCATTTCATTTTCTAACTGAATTGCGTGCTAACATACATAATAAACTTCAATATAACAGCCCAAGTAATAAAACTCGAAAAAAAGGTACCTAATAGAGTTTTGAGTAATAAAACTTGCTGTTATTTATATCATCTCCCGTATCTTCTGCATATTTCAAAGAAATTATTAGATCGATACGTCGTATAAAACGAAATACAATAATAAAATTCAAAATATCACATAAAACGTACATTTTACATACCTTCTACGAGTTTGATTATGGTAACGTTTATGTCATATTTATAGGCGGTAAACCTTTTTGAATCCGAAATCGAAACTGCTTTGATAAATACCAAGATACAGTACTTTAACCAAAGAAATCATAAAACCACGAAAGGCAAATCTTACCATTCACGTGCGGAGAGTCTGAACCCTAGATGCAATAAAATTTTCGTCAGTTTTGCTTTTTACCGGTTCTTAACTTAAAATAAATCCATGGTTCCGCCCTAGAGAAATATTCGGTCACAATACTTTTTTTACGATCTTCTGGTTTGATAGTAAATCGAACACTATTTTTTTATATTTTATTGAGTTTGTGCAAGAAGAATGACAAATGGAGATATGTATGTAGAAGCAATACAGACGCACTTAAGGTTGAAAAGGGAACGTAGGTGTAGTGTTACAAACATAGACTTGTTTTTCTGCTATAGCTACATATGCGATACAATGCGCAAATATTAGGTTACATTCGGAGTAGGTAATACAAAATCAAAATGATATTTCAAGATACTTTCTATTGTAGGTGCGCACGAATTTGTCAATCTTGGGGTGAAATTTTTTACGGAGAAAGTTACAATAATTATGATGATAATATAGTTACATATACACACATAAACATTTTACAAAGTGAAATTAAACGGAGTTGTAGCTTTCCTAAAAACAATTAAATTGTCACAAAAAAATTGTTAAAATATTTTACATTTTTCGGAAACGCACGTTCGGTAACCACACCCTATGTAAACAAAAAGGAAGGTAGGGGGAGTCATTGCCTAATGTGTCAACGCCAGACATTGATAGTACTGTTTCGAACTTATTAGTTCTCGTTAGCATGCCACAGACGAGACACAACCAACAACACTCCACCACGCAGGTAAATGCGCTGATGACATGCAGATGTAAATGAGAGTAGTGCAACTACATCTACTCGTGATGTCTGGAAGCCTCCACGTCAGAAATAGCAAAGCGGATGATAGGGGCAGCACCCAAGAAGCTATTTGAGGGTTCAGTTTGAGGGCAAGATGTAAAAATAATTCTGTTGGTTTTATCGCTATTTAGTTGCACCACTCACGAGCCTAGCCCAATACATCTTCGCTGTTGGCTAGAAGCTGATCTGTGCTTGAATATATTGACAGGATGGAGGTGTTATCAGCAAACAGGTGCGTTATACCACTCACGATACTACTACGTGCATCATTAAAGGAAATTAGGAACAGTAACGGCCCCAAAGCAGATCCTTGAGGAACACCCATGCCTACAGTGACTACTTGCGATGTCTGTCCGTTCCAGCATACAGGTTGGGTCCTCCCTGTTAAGTAAGATCTTAAAAGAGCATGGGCTGTTCCTCTAATTTCGTAGTACCACAATTTTCCAAGCAAAATTTTTTGATCTACTAGTTCGAACGCCAGCAGACCAAAGCTGCTTCCTTATGGTCATCGAACGCACCCATCACCTGCCCCAAAGTATCCGCCAGTATAGTTATGGTCGATTTACCTTCTGTGTGCCCATGCTGATTTTTTGAAAGAATGTTGTTCTTGTTGAAGAAATTTAATAATAATTTTTTAAGCGCTGTTTCAAATACTTTTTCAAAAGCTGGTAGTATTGCAATCGGCCCTATATGTAGAGGCTAAGGTGTTATCGCCCTTTTTGTGTGCCGGTATGGTTTTTCTGGAAATTTGTTGTTTCATAGGAATTGATTGAATATGTGGGCTAATTCCTCAACTATTAGCATTTCCAATGATATGCCGTGTATATCCTCAGCACTTTTCTTCATCGTATTTCTTTATAATTGATGCAACTACTTTTGGGTTGATTCGGTTTGAAACTATAGAAGAGCTAGGTCCTTCGCCATGACGTTTCATTAATTCTAGGGGGTCTCTGTTTGGTCCCCCTTTCTTGTGGTTAGTACCATCGCGATGTTGACAAAGTGGTCGTTGAATCCATAAGCTGTTAGTTCGGATTGCTGGCGTGCTCCATTTTTTTGGTTTCAGACGGCAGGTTTCCTTTCTGTTTGTTATTTTAGTTATTTCAAATGGATGACGTATGCTTTATAACATTTAATATTATTTTTTACATCTTGCACTTTTATCAGAGATTGTCTTTGAATCTTTTTCCGTAAATAACGCATGTCTCTCTGGAGAATTATAATATATGGAATGATATTCCGCAGATGGTAAGAAAATGTATATCTTTATTTTAAAATAAGGAAGTTTTTAGGATGATAAAAAAGTTTTGTGCTAAAAGCAAAAGATTTTATTTAACTGCCTTCAAATAAATATGCCAGCGGTATACAAAACACATATGTAAGGTAGATAAATGTTTTTCTTTTACCCATATTTGTTTAATGGATGGAATAATGTGTGCTTTCGAAATACAATTTTAGCTGTTTGTTTCGTTCTCGACTACTTAGGTACTGCTATTCATGTTCCTAATTACTCCAGTAATTGGGTTTTGGAACCTTTGGTGTAACAATAACTATCACACTGACAAAGTCAATGCTAGGTTTTTCCACTATCACCAAACAACAATGCACAATCTCTCGACGCGCGTTTCGCTAACCAAGTGATGATGCTAACTTGGTTAGCGAAACGCGCGTCGAGAGATTGTGCATTGTTGTTTGGTGATAGTGGAAAAACCTAGCATTGACTTTGTCAGTGTGATAGTTCCTAATTACTAGATATACCGGGTGTCCAGCCTAAGATGCAACGGTCCCTAGCCGATTTATTATTGTCTTTTCGAAAAAATGTTTCAAATAAATGTTGTCTGGAATCATATTCTACACATGTTAAAATTAGTTGCAGAAATGGCGGACTTCCGGTTGTACCGGAAGTAGATACTAACTTTATTATTTTAAATAGAACACCCTGTATATTATTGCACTTTTGGATTCCTTGTTAAATTTAAATAACAATACGTTAGGAATACATTGGGGCTAAGTTGTACCGTTTCCGAATTACATGACGTTTTTCGAAAAAAATTACATTTGCAGTGTCTTCGGTGTTTGGAAATATCTCGGAAAATACGAAAGTTAGAAAGATGCGGTTTTCGGTTTTCGCTTAACCATGAAACAGCACACGTCTTTTATTTTAAAATTGTTGCGTTTAAATTACAGCGTTATTAAATAGGGATCTGTAATTTTCGAACTCTAAAATCATGGCTAACTTGATTTTTTTAAATTGAACGGTATAGCAATTTTTACATAAATGGACGTAAAATTAATTTTCTTTCGATTTTATATGGGTATCATTGTGTCTATCTCCAACGGTTTTGGAGATATTCGCAATTTTTCAGTTTCTCACGATAGATACGTATTGCGAAGCGCCGCCGCCGGTCACCTTCTCGCATTTCACCAGGCTTGGGACTGGCAGCAATAATACTGGGATGCTTAGAAAGTTGTCAAGATATTTCCAAACACCGAAGACACTGCAAATGTCATTTTTTTCGAAAAACGTCATGTAATTCGAAAACGGTACAACTTAGCCCCAATGTATCCCTAACGTATTGTTACTTAAATTTAACAAGGAATCCAAAAGTGCAATAATATGGTGTTCCATTTAAAATAATAAAGTTAGTAGTTACTTCCGGTACAACCGGAAGTCCGCCATTACTGAAACTAATTTTAGCATATGTAGAATGTGATTCGAGGCAATATTTATTTGAAAACTTTTTTCAAAAAGGCAGTAATAAATTGGCTAGGAACCGTTGCATCTTAGGTTGGACACCCGGTATAGCAATATTATTGATTACACGTCGTAGTTCGTAAACATTAGTGTTTGCTTGCTGTTCCCTTTTAAATAGAAACTTGTACTGAACTCTACTTACCTGAATCGAACCCTCAATGCAAAATTTCATAAGCTGACGATGACAAAAGCTGTGAATTGATATCCAATATTGGAATCCCAAATATCCTTTCTTTATTATAAATACTTCAAGAATTATAGTAGTGATAACCCGATTTCATATAAATCAATTTTTAATCATTTTTATTTTTTTATTTTATCATAATAAATAAATCATGTTTCTACTCAAAAATGTACAAAACATTTAGACCACAATCACAAAAATAACAAGATAAATGAGAGAGTCCTTTGTCCATGTATACAAATATCATTTACAACCATTAATTAGCTGTCCTCTGAAGAAAATAAAATGAGAAAGTATAGGGACAATGTACAGAATTATCCCTTAGTCCGACAAATCCTAGTTAAGCACTACACCGACCGCACAATCATACATGTAATTTGCATAGAATTACTTAAATTCCAATTGGTGTCGCATATAACCACGAAAAGATCAAAACATACATATATGCTGATGTAATCCCAACCAGAACAGAAATTAACATAGCCAAAGTGCGATAGGCCAATCCCATGAGAGTTTCCGGTTGATGGAGCTATGAATTTCAGTGCTTGTAGTATATCTTGATTATATTTTATAAATAATGGAATGTGTTACAAATTTGGTGGGCGTTATACGATGATGATTGAAAATTTCTCGATAAGAAAATACTGTGCTGAGTAAACTTAACAGATTTTATGCAGTGTATTTAGTAATTCTAGCGTTAGATCTTTGCAGAAACATCTCTAATAAGGTAAGTATCGAAATCAAAAACTGTAACTTATTGATTTGTATGGAAATTCATTCAATGTTGTAAATTGAATCTTTGCATTTTTTTTTTTGTTTAGTGAAACGTCGCATTTAAGGGGTCAAAACAAACCTCGAAATTTAGACAATTTCATGTTGTTGTAATGAAGAAATATAATACAATTATATATCATAAAATGCCGCGTTTGTAGGTCTATTAAACTACTCTAACCAATTTGAACATATGTTTATTATGACTTTTAACCTTATTTTCGATCGTACTACATGCCCTTAAAATCTTTAAACGATGTTTCAAAACACCCTGTATAAAAGTGAGTTTTCTAGTTTCTAATAGAAAAAAAGCTGTGAAAATCGAAGCTATTTTTAGCGATGGATGAATTGGCTTTACTTTTTTTTGCTCATACCACGAACTGTGTATTTTATTGGGGAAATAAATGAATTTGGCACCTGAGTCTAGCAGGTATAAGTACAACAACATCTGTATCAATAAACCAAATAACATCTGGAGCCATGAACGATTCATCACATTAACTCAATTTAATGTGTCACTTATGGTATACAGACAAAAACCGAAGTTTATTAACAAAAAAAATAAACAAACACGTAACGATTTGATGTTGTAGCAGTGTCAACAAATCGTTTGGAAAGGCTGTCCTTTCTAAATCCAATCACAAAATTGGTAGATATGCATAATTATATAGACAAGCTTTGCCTCTTTTAACTTTTCATTTGAGTTAAAAGTCCATGTATTGAAACTTAAACCCTAGGTTAATACCTTGTTATTCTTGGCATTTCTTAATCGGTTTATTTTAATACTATATTACTTATTTTGAAATAAATCTCTTGGATTAATAAAATTAAAAAGTCCGTCGTCTCACACGTGCATCAATTCGATTGTCGTATGTAAAACGTGGTAAAACACTGTGGACTTAAAATATGGAGTATTAAAAAAAATTAGCGAACTCGATCGCTTTTAAGAAAAACTGCGAAACACGTCGGGTTTAATTTTAAAAAATACACCTTAACATGTGGTATCATCTTCCGATCTTCATTTGTTGTTTTGGTTATATGATGTCACCATAAAAAAATTTAAATGACAATCTACATGTTTAATAGTGGCATCCCATAGTGTTTTTTCTTCTCTTTATGATCATGTAAAATAAATCATGAGGTTGCATAATAAAAATTCTGAGAAAAATAGAGCTGAATATTTGATGTTGACATTATGGTAGGTGCTTATAAAACACGATTAATAAAAAATTCAGAAGCAAATAAAATTAACACTAATATTAAATTAAAGGTTCAAAATGCCACCTCTAGACAGTTTCTTCTATTTCGCGAATTTCTTCTTGGGTACGCTGCCCCAATATCTCTAAATTGTCTGGTTTTGTTTGGTAAACTTTTAATTTTAAGTAACCCCATAGAAGATAATTGAGACCAAGACATCTTGCTGGCTATTCTATCTGATCTCGTCTGCCGATTCATCTTTCTGGTAGGGGCCCTTTTTCCAAAACCGGTATTTACGATATTAAAGTCTTACGAATACCGGAAAACCGGGATTTTCGGTATTTTCGATGTGTTAAATAAAAACATTCAGATAAAAACATTGCATTTTACTGTAATATACGGGGTGGGACAAAAGTATGGAAACACCCTCATAACTTTCGAATGAATCTAGATATAAAGTTGAAATTAGGAGAAGCAAGTCCTATAAGATCATGAAAGCTATGTTTTGTGCAGGATGACATCCGCTCCCCATTTCCTTGAGACAGGAGCAGACAGGAGGATGGGGGTGACTAAACAATATACATGCCATGGTAGGTCAAGTCAGGACTTATTTGAAGGTTTTGAAGGCGTTATGTATAAAAAGCAGCATGCAAGATATTTGTAGACCAATCTTGTATATCAAATTTTGGTAGAAATATGTGTAATAATTGTTTATTAACAGAGAGCGGCGTTTTTTTTGGCTCCAACTACATCCCACCTTATACAGCTTTTGGTCAAGTATTTACTGGTGAAAATATTACTGCATATACAGTCATGTTTTGCACAAAAGAGAATGAGTGGAGATTATTTTTATATCCTTGAATTATTTTACCCGGTCTCTATACTTACTTACTAAATAAAATTCAAATGCTCGATAGAGTCTTTATTTTTATGTTTTAAAACGGAGCCGTTTAAATTAATGGAAAACACGGAGCCTTCCTCCTATGGTGTCATCGCGTTTAAAGATCAATCACAATAATTAATGGGTCCGATGTAGGTTTGTAGAACGTGTTTTACATTTAATTACATTCACGCGAAGACCTTGCATATTTATAGGAAATCAGTATCAATTAGTTTTAACACAATTCCATTTTCAATTTTGCTCCTGCGTTGTTTATTTTCATGGATGTTGTGGATTCCAAACTTTATAATTGCTTCATAGTAGTTGCATTACCTGAAATCCGAAAAGTTTGTATCGCTCCACAAACAAGATAAATTAAAGCGTTGTCTCCTCCATGTAATTCGCAATGATTTGTGTGCAGATATTTCTCGGTAGTAACTAGTTAGTATAGAACAGTATTATTGTACTTTTCCAAAGTTAATAGAAACACTATAAGCGCGTTAGGTTTGTTTGTAAATTGCATATGCGATTATGAATTCCTAATTCCTTTGCGGCACATTTGGAAACTTGCTTTCTCGGATATTTCGAGTTGCTGAACGTGGAACTTCGTATCATTTCGGTGCGGGTGAAGATTGTCACCAGATGTTTCCTTTCGCATGCGACAAACTTCTTCTATTCGTTATAACGGCACCATGGTAAATTCTGCTGCGTGTTGATGCAGAAGTTAGATTCATTGTTTCGGTTGTATTCTTTTTGTCTGTTCATCGTTCTTACGGTGATATGAAGATCTTTTTTTACAACAGAATAAAGCAAAAAATTCTGAAACATAAATAAAACAAGTATTGTTACAAAAAAAAAGGGTGTCAGACCGAGTTAAGAAAGAACTACTATTAACCATAGTTCTCAAGCATATTTCTACTTCACAACGCAACATAATACAGTCAACTCTCCTATAACGCGGTGAGTGCGTACCGCGTTATATGGAAACCGTGATATAAGAAACTCGGATTTAACCGTATAAACCAGGCTAATTCGTAGCGTGTTCTATGGAAACCGTCTACCGCGTTGTATGGAAACCGCGCTATAAGAAACTCGGAATTAGTACAAATCACATCATTCCTACCGCGTTATATGGAGACCAATAAATACAAAAGACAAGATAAATTATAAATTATTTTTATGGAATTGAAGAGTTCATATAAGGATTAATAAAAAAATTAAACAAAAACTAAACTAAAAGACTGTTTTCCAACAAAAACAAGAAAGACTTTTGTAAAATTATTTATTTTTCAACACTCATTCTCGCTGTCACATATGAGTCGCCTAACTCGTCTTCTTTTAATGGGCAAAATGTCTTCCTCACCTGGTTCTTCTTCACATTGGTTTTCGATTGTAGCTTTTTTTTCTAACTCCACTAAAACCTCTCTATAGGGAGCTAAGCAATTTCTTAACTCTCTTTTAAACTTTGCGCTGCGCACCGTTGAACGATCAGTTTGAATGAAATGAAGTTCTAATTCTTTAGCCAAATTTAGCCCTTTTTTCACATCTTGTAAATCGAGATTTGGCACCCATTCGTTTTCCTTATTTTCGTTTACTAATGCATTTGAGGTGGGTGCATCAATTAATTCCATCAGTTCTTCCTCATCTAAAGTTTCTTCCCCGACTACTAGTTCTCTTACATCCCGATGGTTTACTGCAAATTCTTCATCGCTTAAACGAGAAGCAATGTTTACTATTTCTGTAACTGGGAGTGAAATTGTAGAATCATCTTGTATTGCTTGAACCATTTAAGCTAAAAGAGGTTTCCAACACGCATTAAGCGTTGATGGTTTAATATCCGCGCAAGCCGATGACACGGTTCTAATACAATCTAAAATATAAAATTCCATCCACACTTGAGTAAGAGTTTTATTTTCACTATTTTCTAATCTGTCGAAAACGGTTTGGAAAAGTTGGCGTGTGTAGTACATTTTTAAAGTTTGAATGACTCCTTGGTCCAAAGGTTGTATTAGTGACGTGCAGTTAGGAGGAAGGATGACAATTTTCACATTTGGATGATCCAGTTCTATGTTGTGGCAACCAGCATTATCAAGAACCAATAAAACTTTGAAATACAATTTTTTTTCCATCGTATAGGTTTCCACTGCCGGGATAAACAATTATAAAACTAATCCTTAAATAAATCTTGAGTCATGCAAGCTTTCTTATTAGATCGTCAGAATACAGGCAATTAGGTCTTATTAATGTTTTTCATTACACGGGGAGTTGAAGAACGATTTATTATCATTGGTTTTATCATCAGGCTCCCTGATAGATTGCTGCACACATAAAGGGTGATACGTTCTTTTGAAAGTTTAAACCCCCTAAAATTTTTCAGAATGAAGGTTCTAGATGGTAGCTTTTTCCAATATAATTCTGTTGAACCTAAACCGCGCTGTAAGAGTACCGCGTTATGGGAGGGCTGTCGAAATTTCAGCCGTGATATAATTAAATAAACATCAACTGTAGTATAAAAGTTGTACTTAAGTGCAATACCTAATATACGAGTAACTCGCAATTGTTACTCAGAATAAGTACCATTAGGTTAATCAAATCATAATTTTGTTAAAGATGCATTACATACAGTGTGACCCATTTCAAAGAGGGATACCCCCGTAAAATTTGTATTTATTGTCCGATTTTTACCAACTTTTTTTAAATTGTAATGCGTGAAAAACCGTACTTCTGAAGAAAGTTTCCCATTTTTTTTATAGAAAACCAAAGCATACTGTGTAATTGTGTAGGGATTAAACTGCAAGAAATAATATCAGGCATTTTTCTACGAAAGATATGAGTACGCCACTGGATTAAACTTCACCTGAAATGGCCATGTACTAAATTTCATACAAAAAATATTGCATATTAATAATTCTGTGACAAAATCAAGAATCACATTCTTCTTATGAATTTTCATCGTTTCGAGTCAAGTAAACCATGGAATAAAATGTCAAAAATAAATCATTGGAATTTTTTGAAGTTTCCGTTAGAACTTGATTTTGAAACTTGCAGGGTAATCATGGCCGACGATGATCTACATGAAGAAAATATTTTCAGTTTTACATATAGCCGATCCAGTATACAGGCTGTTGATGTTAACTTTCTTATTTTAAATGAGATGGTACAATTTTTATGCTTCCAGTGTATTTCTCGAATTATTTGTGATCAGTTTGTACTTATGTTCCCTATTCCTAAACCTAATAGTTTTCGAATTATTTGCAATTTTGTCAAAAATTTGACATTAGGTAAAGTATAAGCATTTCCAACCACCAGCTCTGCGAAGCAATCATTTTAACAACACTAAATCCCGTCTATGGCTGCAGGTGTTCTTCCTGGAACTGTTGATTGAAAACGATAAACACTGTTAACCGCTGCAATTGTGGGTGAAATTTAGTTAACGTTGTCTGCGATTCATGCCTTTCCTGAATAGAACTCGTTTACAAAGGGATGAAGATTCAGGATATTGCTGCGAGATTGAATTGTAATTGTCGACCGAACAATATTCGCATGTTTCAGAGTAGAAGAGCATGTTACAGTCCGTTTGAAATGTCTGGAAAAATGCAAATTTCAATTCTATTTGTTCCTGCATAATTATAGGAAATAAATTGTATTAAACTTGTGGATTTTCTAATCCTTAATTAAATTTTCAATAGAATTAAAATAAACAAATACATCTATAGAATTTGAGTATGCTAATCCAGGCATTCTATTGTTCGAAAGTTTATACTTATAAGTAGGTACAAGAAATTTATGGCTCGCATATTTCTGTCACTTAAATATAATTCTGTTAAATTCATTCCTAATTTGTCGTGTCCAACCATTCATGTTTACATTACTTGAATTTTATATTTAATAAAATGTTTTATCTAAAAAAAAATCAGCAATGCATAATTTTAACATGTTTACCTTGCTGGTGTTTCATAAAATTTTTGTTTTTAATTTTAACCATTTTTTGTAACAATGATTATAAATAGGTACCTATACTTCATAATGAGTTTTTAGTTTTCTACATTTTATGAAGTTAATTTATGTAGCATGAAACAAGTCTGAACACGTTGCAAACGTTTATGCAAGGGTGCCCCATTTTTGCAAAAGTAAATATTTTGTGTTTGCAACTGATGCTATAGTAGCAAGCTGTTTTAATTTTCAAATAATAACGGCAACAACAGCTAATTATTTATTTGAAAATGTTTTATACAACATTAATGAATCAAGTGCATTATTAAAAGCTAAGAATTTTAAATTGTTGCTTTATATAATTATTTTATTTATGATTTCTTGATTACAGATGAAATATATTTTGAAAATCATTTAAATATGAATGTACTTATTGGAAGTTTTAATTCCGGAGGATAGTTAAATTTGTAAAATATCCAATTCTATTACATAAATCATTTTTCTTAATTGTAGCTTTATCGGTCGACATGGTCGACACCTGCAACAAGAAGGCTGTTACTATTAGAATACTCAGAAGTAAAATGTTTAGAGATGCGCCAAAGAAGAAATCAATTTTGTTGAAACAAATGCAATAAATATTTAAAGAATTGGATTATAATGTGAGCGAAGGTCATCTGGGCAAAAATACAGCAATGTGAAACATATCAAATAAAAATCAATGTATGACGAAGCATCACTTGAGAACAGCTCCATCGATTTGGCTGATTTTTTTGTGTTCGTAATTGTAAATACTACAATAGAATGATAGATATACTTTGTTTTAGCTATTTCCAATAAATTATCTGTTAACTTTCATATTGACATAATACAGTCACTTCCATTAAGTAAATACCTACCCATTTCCGGGTTCAAAGAGATAATGGGATATCGATTTTCTGTGGCAATCCCAAGATTTCAAAGGATTCACGCTTTCCAAATATGCATTGGGGAAATATATCTAATATATCAGGACCAACAATGACGCAACTTGATCTTTGAATTTCATTATGTACATTCTGTATACTAAATGCATAGCTACGGATTCACTGATTGTCAAGAGATCAAATGAAAATATTTGCTTCTACGAGCGACTGAATTCCTATTGGGTTTATAATGAGGTGTTGCGGGTTGCTGCTTTTGCCTCTTTTGATATGTGCGACTCCGTCACGCAAACAGCGATGACGCTGAATCCTGGTCGCTGAATCGAGGTCCTGCTAAATTGCTTAAAATTTTCACTTCAGCTGTCGAAATACAACCACCATATGAGTGGTAGGTTTTGTACATACATACAAACAATGAGCGATGCAATAAACACACTATTTGTCACAGTAAATTATAAATTTCGCTTGTATTTTGCGGAGACACGATTTACCTTATTTGATCGAGTAAATTTGTATATTTTCATCATGTCATGCTCAAAAAGAAGAAGAGGAAAACAAAATCATTAGCCTAAAACAAGGCATGTTAAATGAATGTTGTTTAGATATCGTTGATGCTATTATAAAATTAAATTATAAAGAGAAATAATTATTTTCTGTTGTATACACTTATAAGAAATCTCTCTAGGTGTCAAATTTGAATGAACTTTGCCATTTAAAAAACTTAACCTGTATATAATTCTTTCGCCAATTCTTACACACTCTGTATAATAATTACTTTGTCTATATATTCTTAGGGCATAATAATTTTAGTTTATGTTGCATTTATTTTTGTGTATGTGGGTATAAGTTTAGCGTTAACATTTTAAGAATAACAAAACCGACGAAATCCGTTCATAAAATGCTGGGTTATCCTGTGTTAATACAAATATTTATGCCTATCAGGTTCACGTGGAATTAACTCATACACTTATTTTAAATTTTAAACCAAGGTTATTAAGGTAAACAATCGCATAAAGTAATTTGACATGTATAGTCTGGAGTACAGTACTTATAAATTTAAATTCAGTAGTTAATATATGCAATCTTGATTTTTCTTCACGCTTTGGTTTTAACGAAATATAAAACGGAGACTAGCTTATATGATATGCATCCGAAGCAAAACGGAAATGTTTTCTAATAATTTTAATTATGGTAAAAAAAAAATGCTAGACAGTACGAAATTTAGTATGGAATTTAAATGTAAAAGAAGATTTTGTCAAGTGTCTTACATAAAAAAATTTACATTCAGAAATAAGTATAAAATATTTCGAAGCTAATTAATCTGCCTGCTTTATATTAAACTAATTTTTAGTTTAGTACGAGAAACAGATTAATATTGTCGCAAAACAGCTGACCAGGGGAATGTATTGCTGTCCCTATTATCACTAAATGTTATGATAGCTATATAGTCTGCTTAAAGTAAAAAGGAAACAACAAATTACTAAGAATCGACGTTCCCGTAAATACTTTGTAATAATTGGTTTTGGTATTTTATTAAATTGCTGAGGATTCTCTGTCCTGCCAAAATTTCTTGATATTATGTAAAGGACAAGTTGATTATTTACTAGGCTTAATAGAAAATGATATAAAAAGAACAAGACACATTTTTCAGAATATCTGTAAGAAGCAAGTAAGTAGATATGAAAATATGAAAAAAAATAACACCCCACTGGATATTTTTCTTATTTTACAAATCTAAACAAAAGCGTGAAATAACCAGGGTCGTTTATTGTGGTTAGTTTCGTGAGTACATATTGCTTATGCCAACATTAGCGTGAGCAAGCAGGAACTATGTGTTTAATACTCTGAATGGAGTTTTATTTTTTTGGAGGTACAAGCGGGCTTACTCTTAATAGGAAACTCGTTGCTCTCGTGCGCCGTTTTCTTGAAAAGTAAACAACCTATTTAAATGAAATCGCACGGAAAAGGTTGACGCGGATTTAGTTCGCATTTTCATTGGGCATTTTTTTTTATACAGTGTGTTAAAAAACGGTTGTCGGATATTTTACCCAATTGTAGTACTGGTGGAAATAAACAAAAAACTCTTAATCAACATGGGTCCGCAATTCAACTGTTTTTGACATATAGTCGATTGCATATTGTTTTAGTAGGATAAAAATTTTCAAAGAAATTCTGATCGCAATGTAAATTAAACAAATGTTTATTTAAAGTAAAACTAAAGAAATTGTTCTTCATGTCCACCGTTCATTTCTAAGCACGCTTCACACCTACTTATGAAAGATCGACGCAATCTTTCGAAAATTCCTGGAGTGCTCCGAATTTCCTCGCAACAATTTACGATTCGTTGCCTGAGTTCTTCCAAATTGTTTACAGATCGTGCGTACACTAATTGTTTTAGATGCCCCCAAACATAGAAGTCTAGAGGTGTCAGGTCAGGGGACCTAGGAGGCCATGCAGTTGGTCCACCCCGTCCTATCCATCTCTCGTTGTAATCTTGATTTAAGAAATTTCTAACTACGATGGAAAAATGCGCAGGAGATCCATCGTGCATAAACCACATATTTGATCTGTTAAAAAGTGGCACGTCTTCCAACAAAACGGGTAATTCATTTCTTAAAAAATCCAAGTATACTTGTCCTGTTAAACGATTAGGGAGAAATACTGGACCAATTAAACAGTCTCCAAAAATAACAAGCCAAACATTTAGCGAAAAACGGTTTTGGTGATGCAGTTCAACAACAGCATGGGGATTTTCATCTGCCCAGACGTGATTGTTATGAAAATTGAATATTCCGTCTCTTGTAAACTCAGCCTCGTCACTAAATAAAATCTGAGTCGCAAAATTAGGAGTTTCTGCCAGCTTTCGTAAAACCCAATGACAAAAAACCCTACGTGCATCATAATCGAGAGGAGCAAGAACTTGCACGCGTTGAATGTGGTAGGGATAGAGCTGCTGTGCCCGCAGAATTCTCCAAATGAGAGGATGACTGACGTTCAGTTCTGCGGCAAGTCTTCGGGTGCTAATATTTGGGTTGTCTTCTACCCGTCTCAAAATATCTAATTCTACTGCGGGAGAAGAAACTGATCTAGGTCTACCAGAACCACCATTAATTTTAAATGAACCAGTTTCGGACAGCCGGATATGAAGGCTTGAGAAAATCTTATCACTCGGTAACAACCGATTTGGAAATTCTTCGGCATACATACGCCGTGCTTCAGTGGCTTTACCATTCGCACGACCGTACATAAAATGCATATCGGTCATTTCTGCATTTGTGTACTTATGCATAATTTGAGAACAAAAAAAAAATTACGCACATGATAAATAATCTGATGACAGATGTCTGACAGAACTAATTTGAAGTCACAATCAGTTGTTTGACAGAGGGAACTTTTCTCAAAACCGAAAAATGTTTTTTTTTATTTTAAAATATGCAATCGACTATATGTCAAAAACAGTTGAATTGCGGACCCATGATGACTAAGACGTTTTTGTTTATTTCCACCAGTACTATAATTGGGTAAAATATCCGACAACTCTTTTTTAACAGGCTGTATAATTGAAAAAAGAAATGAGCTAGATATACGCACTGAGAGAAAATAAGTTCCACTTGAACTGTTTATCAGTTAAGTAAACACTATTTTCTTATTAAATTTTAAAAAGCATTAATCAGCGGTGTGATTAAACCTGCATATTTTTATACATATATCGCATTAGACTCGGCTAATGCGATTTGCGTTTTATTTACTGAGCAACTATAAAGCTGCAGTAATTTTCTTGTAAAAACTTCCTTACAGTAATAATCCTGTAAAAATAAAACACGATTATTACTACATTATTAAAGAAATTTTTTACTGTGTGTGTGGGCGATTATAAAGCAAATCTAGGAGAGCGTAGAATCCGAGCCAGACGTGAAATTTTCAGGGTGTATTAGGCATACAAAACACTTTATGAGAATTGCAACTCTCATATAATTTACTGGTCTTATATAGCGCCTCTAGTTGTTGGACCGGTACTAAAAAAAAATACGCCAAAATTAAATCCAATTTATATTTGAAAAAGAGATATATATTAATCGTGGAGACTGAGAAAACGCGTATCTTGAAATTTGAAAACCATTATTTTTGAGGAGACAAGAAAAAATCATTAAAAATTGTTAATGTTGACTTAATTTCCCACATATTTAATAATTAATGTATAAACAGAACAAAAATGCGAACATAAAACACCCTTAAACTCCTTTTAAGGAACTTAGCATCAGATATGAAATATGGATGTTCAAAAAAAGTAACTCTCTTTTATAAGCTTTTATTCGACATATATATAATTACTAGTAGTTGGGAAAATATAACCATTATCTGTAAAACTTAAATACTATCTTAAAATTAATAAAAAAATCTGCTGCAAATGTAGACATTAGACAATGCAAATGAAGAAATAAAAATAATAATTTGGGGTTACCAACAATAAGTATATTTTTCAAAATTACAATAACGTTGTCTTTTGTGTAATCCTAAAAGAAATTATTTAGATATTATTAAAAAAACAACAACAAAATTTTGCAAAACATACCTATTAATTTTTATCTGATGACTTTAAATTTAGGTTATATATACATAATAAAAGTCATAACTGAAGTATTAACTAAGTCAAATAAATAAAATATAATATAAATAACAAACCAAAATAACGAAAAACAACGGAAATGCGGATAGGAGTCAAAAAAACGCAAACAAAACAACCTGCTTTTTCGATATCGGTATAATTTGTACTCTATTTTATCGACTGAGTGTTGATTTAGTGCCAGTCCATTCGCGAGGAGGCGCTGAAAATCGTAAACACCTTGATGTATTTGAGTCCCCACCCCAAGATTGGGCACTAACTTGTCACTATATTCACCGAGTACAGCGCGATTTGGGTGTCTAGGACTGGCTGAAAGAAACATGCAACGTCGCAGTGTGTAATATGTAGATGCAGGCAAGGGATAAAATACCCAATTTGCAAAATAATGGCCTGCACGTCTCTCTGTAATTGACCCCCACAATCCACAATAAATCTCAAAATTGCCTTTTGGGATCAAAATACCCTATGAGTAGCCGAGGATGAACCTCACAGCAGTATTCCATAATGCATCCTCGAGTACACCTCGGCATAATATAACGTTATAAGGCAATCCATAGTGACATAGTGAGCGTAAGCATTTAGCGGATAGCTTTTTCGTTAGGTTGATATATAATGTTCGTTCCACGTCAGAGTATCCTCAAAGATAACGCCCAGAAACCTGCCAGATTTAGTTTTACTCTTTGACACAATTTCACGACTTCTCAAGTTTTAGCCATAGCCTAAGCCCCCGTTTCAACGCAACAAATGTCTTTATAAATAGTAATCTCTTTTTTTTCTATGTAATGAAAACTAAAAAGTTACCCTATAGTTAGAAGTCCATTCGGAGATATCCTTTATAGTAAATTATTTTCTAAAAGTCAATTTAACCATAAAGTTAAATGATGTCATGTTGTCTGTTCAGTTAATCACCCAGAGTGACTAAATAACGCTTACAAATTCATATACATAAGTGCTTTTATAAGCGCATTAAATACTTTGGTCACAAAAAAATTACTCATCGTTTCAATTTTTTAAAAATATAATTTAAGCACCTAGTATATGAATTGAGGTAGACGACTTTTGCTATATCTACTCGGAAAAGGTTCATTACATTTTTGCCTCTATAATAAAGAATTATTGGTGCCTTTACGATCACTTATTTTATAACTTGTGTATTTTTATGAGGTAACATTTTTCTCATACTTTCCGCTTGTATCGCATTATTTTTTTATTGTTACTTTCATCTCGGGAGAAAGTTAGGACAAAGGGATAAAGTTCCTCAACTGTCGACAAAAAATAATCGAGGAAATTTCCGTCGTATCATAACTTTTTTTTATCAAAGACGATGTACATAAAATAACTGTACTGTAGGAATACCTACAGCATACCACCATAATTGACATAACTTTGTAATTTGAAAAGTTGTGAAAAAATAACGCTAAAAATAATTTTATCCCCACTATCTCTTCTGTAATTTATCGTTTCCTGTTTTGATCCGTTTCCTAATGCGAAGCAATTTAAATTTCAAACAGGTCAAAAATCCGTACTTTTTATGTGAATACCCTTAAATATACATGATATATATTCAAACCTTGCCTGAATATGTAATTAAACTCCTACCGGCTAACATATTTGCACATTTTTACGAAATCCAAATACAAATATGGGTAGAAAATTACACACCCAGAGATGTAATGAATGTATAAAACCAGATGTTTTTTTTTTCATATAACCATAGAATAACATATAACCTTGGCCTCAATTTTATAAATTGAATATGCTGTAGCTCCTTTCTAATCGGTTCCTGGTTGGCTAAACTCCCAACTACAGCCCGCCGATTAGGCGTTATATATGCATATGAACGGATAGAGTATCTCTTCCTGATTCGAAAATGGGCATAAATTGTTTAATTCAATGAAAAAAAAGTACTAAAAACGATATTTGAAAAGTGCTATTTCCAGGTTATATTCGACGCGATTTCGACGGAAACGTCAAAGTCAGTTCAGCGAAGTAAATGTAGATGGCAGAACAGGAGACGCCACACTATTGTTATTTTAAATTAGTAAGGTTTCAAACCAATGTGAATAACAAGTTGCATACAATATGTAGTACCGTCGTTTGTTTTAGCTTTATTGTAACACCAAATTAGAAAAAAAGCATTGAAGGCACTTTTAATATTCGAAAAGATATTAAACCAACATTATTAGATGTAAAATTACTTAGAATTACGAAAACATATAAAACAAAAGCCTTCCCCTAAATCCCCCAGAATACTTGTAAAGATAGCGGATTATAAAAATCGGATACAACACAAGATAATGGATATTTAAGCTATAATTTAAAACCGCTTCCGCTGTAATTATTACAGTAATGGCAAAACACAATTGAGCAAGCAGAAGATTTACGGCAAGAAAACGATTCTGCTCACTTCGTTAACGAAATGAAGATCCTGTCTTGAAATAAAACTCGGGTAGAATTTGGGTTATTTCCTACGTCCACCAACATAAAATTTATTCTCTCTTAGAAGTAAATGGAGACGGAGAAAAAGTTTTAATAAAAAAAAAAAGTTGATGTTGAAATGTAATTTAAAAGAAACGTACCTATGTTATCATTTGAATTGAATTTTTTAATATTGTTATACATAAATATCATCAACACTTTTTAATGCACTCCCCTGATCATGAAACGAATAAGAACTGTATTGAACGGCTGAATAAAATTAATTTTGCTGATGTACAGCGTAATTAAATACTGAATTGATTGTTTCAAATTAATTAGGGGATGTGAAAGAGACCTAATTCAATTGGTAGAATTAATGCGATGAAATTGTGCGTTCCGAATGTTTTCGAGACGGAAAAGTTAGTGCCTACTTAAACCGATAAAAGCGAGTTAAATGAGTTTGAAGGCTTTATTATACCATTATAATAAATTGTTGCCTAGTTGTTTTAAATTAAGTTTACATCGCACTATAGCCGGTCTAAACAATTTCAAAGACAAACGCTTTGTTCGTCCGTTTTACTTAGCTACATATGCATTTCAGCTG
The DNA here is from genome assembly GCA_949128085.1 of Cetonia aurata. NCBI lineage: Eukaryota > Metazoa > Arthropoda > Insecta > Coleoptera > Scarabaeidae > Cetonia > Cetonia aurata. The sequence goes on along the minus strand of OX421883.1, from coordinate 64,334,470 downwards.
CAATAAATTGTAAATATTAAGCGTTTTAGCACGTTTTACTTCACAGGTAATAACGTGCTGTTGTGTCAAAATAGCTTTATGAGTTTAGTCAACGAAAGGTAAAAAGGTAAAAAGTTGACTTCGAAATGGCGTATGTACGCCTGCGCATGAACAATTTCTATTGGATACATGTAATAAAGAGAGATAAACTTTCAAAACTAACGGACAATTGACATGTGATGGAATTGAATCCTGTGCCTCTGATTTTTAGTTGTTTATAGTTTATACGTACATATTTTATTTTGTGTGCAACCATGATGTTGATAAAAATTAAATGCAAAAGTGTGGTTAAATGGTTGAGTATTAATGATCCCGTCGGCATATGGACAATAGTTAGATATGTAGGTAGGTACATAATTATGCATCTACATTATGAACTGCATTATGATGATGGTGATAAGGTTTATAACACGATCAGTTACTTGTTTGATTGATATTTGAAAATCAATTTGTGCGTGTAATAAAAAGTAGAAAGACTTTTTCGTAATATATTTATCAGTTCTAAAAGATTTTTATGACATATTGTAGGTTATGCATATATGACTATGAGGGGTATAGATGTTGAACGCGACATATTTTTTTTAAAAATCAGTTTTGTACACATACGTCCTCTACATAAAATTCTCTAGGTAAGTGTTTGCCTTTGTTCCTTAAATTAAAAAATTCATATAAATAATTATTTCGTCCGGGAACTTTACCAATAATAGTGTGGACTTATATAGACCACTTTTAGTGTTAATTTCTACACGCAATTTTTTACTGTGTAACAACAAGAAGATTTAATAGCTAATATTATACGAATTTAATACAAATATGTAGTTTGAAGTTAGGTTTAGAAAATATTTTGGTGTTGTGTTTGGACAGTCATTTTCCTTATACTAATAACTTTTGCAACCTTATTCAAATATTTTCGAAAAAAAAACAGAAGTAAGAGCAACAGGTCGATAATTATGTATTATTTGTTTTTAACGCTGTTGTGAAAACGCCACTAGAAAAAGATAAATTTATTAAATACTGCGCAGGATATGCAACTGCATTTGCAACTTTTTTTACTATGTCGCATCCAACATCAAACTTTAAATAAATCTACCTTTTTGTCTTATTTTACTTGGCGCTTTTACTTTTCAACTCGTTATCTTATCTTTTATAGCGATAAACATTTCAGAATGCTTTGTGCTTCACTGGCAAAGAAAGGAAATCGAAGACACCCTAAGTAAATTAAGATTGAAGTGAAATAAGAAATCAAGCTAATTGAATTCCGTTAAGGCCTGTGTTCTCCTAGGCCGCACTAATGAGTCCATCCAAACTACGGACTGTAATTAAAGTGAACTTATACGCCGAATAATTTTGCCCTTGCGTACAAAATAGATGTAAATGCGCAAGTAATATAATGTAAAACACGATTGTAGCAAGTAATAGGCACTTAATGCAGTAATAATGTCAACACAGAAATTAATTAAGAAAGATTTACCTCTTTCGTTTGGGTTTAAATAGAAACGCAAAATGTACGATATTTCAAACTCTTTTCCGGACTTTTAATGACAAATAATATACTTAATAATATCATTATTATTTTTAGTTATAAGTGTCAGTTTATTTTTTAATTAAATATTTACATAAGTTAATAAAAAATAATAAAATTTTTTGTTGAAAAAACGATAATGTCCTGGTTTAGCTACTTGTTTTTTAATCGTTAAACGACTGGGAAGTAAAGATGATCATATTAAAAATTCCAGACGTTTAGCGGGATTGGAATGATCTAAAAATAAAAAATTAATTAAGCAAAATACAGAATAAAGAAGAATTCCGAACAAGCAAATTTTCTAAATTCTCTTTAAAGCTTATAAATTGTACATACATGTTCAGTACTCCTAGCTATATACAGGTGGTACATCACATTCGCGTCGGTTTATATACGAAAAGCGGTATAACATTTCAATTTTTTTTTTTCTTAGAGGATATATAGATTCATAAGGAGCACGTTTTAAAATTAATTCGAAATATGCAGAGTGACTCAAAAAAAAGTTATGCACCATTGTTATAAAAATTTAAATGGAATACCCTATACATTTTATGTCATATTTTGATAGTCTGGACTCAATAAAAGCAAGTAATGTGACGTTTCCTATACCTATCTGAATCCGTTTCTGAGATATTCTTGAAAATGTAAACCAAACTTTAAGAGGCGAGCCTGTCTTGCGTATTTAAGATAGATGTTTTAAATTGGATTTATTTTTTAGACAAAGCACTAGATTTGACAATGAAATTAAAATGATGTTTAAATATTATACAGGGTGAATGAAAACCAACTTTTTATTTTCACTATCATTAAATATATAATAACTTTCTTATTTTAATTAGAACACTCTGCATTTATTATGTTATTTAGATTCTAATGTTAACGCTCTTTGAGATTGCATTGGGTTTTGTATGCCTATCTCTTAGTAATTTAGAATGTTTTATTTCAAATACTAAAGCCTAGCCATTTATTTTTCAAAAGTAGGCTTGGACGAAATTGCGGTTATTATTGATCATAAACAAAAGTTATTTGACAGTGACACAACTTGTTCGTAATAGTACCAACATTGTATCAGGCTGTAGAAAACACATTTTAATTATTTACAATGAGCAGTTACACTCAAGAAGAAAGGATTGACATGATTGTAGTAATTGGAGAGTGCGAAGAATATTATTTGCTGGCATTAAGGTTTGTGCTCAAAAATATCCTAACAGACGTCATCCTTCCAAGCATTCGTTAGAGAATTTCCTGAAAATGTTCCGAAGAACAGGAAGTATGTCCTATAAAAAAACAGAGCCACAGAAACTAGTTACCGGAAATGAAAATATTTTGTTAGTTATGGAATCTCTTGTAGAAAATCCGCATACAAGTCAGCGTAAAATAGATGAGACTACAAGGCTAAGTGGAGGAAGCATTTTATCCGTACCACATACAACTGCATCAAGAGCTTTTGCAAGCAGATTACGATGGGCGAATTAAATTTTTGGATATGGTTTATAGAAAAGTTAGGAGATGACGAACATTTTCTGGATTATTTATTATTTTAACATGAGTGAACTTCCCATAACAACGGATTAGTTAACTGGCATAATGTTCATTATTACACACAGTAAAAAATTGCAGCGTGTAAAGCTCAAAAAGTAAGTGGTAAAAAGTTTGCGTTGTTAAAATTAACACCTAATTTGGTTAAAGTTGCATTTTGTTACCAAAATCAATTAGGTAAAGACATCTTTGCGCAATATTTGAAATATCTACACGTGGGGGTGTAAAAAGTTGACTTCGAAAAGAGAGGGGCGTACATATGTACTCCTGCGCATGAACAATTTCTATCAGGTACATGTAATAAAGAGAGATAAACTTACAGACTACTAACGGACAATTGACACGTGATCGAATTCGTATTGAAACATCAATCCTGTGTCTCTGCTTTTAAGATGTTATAGTTTATACGTACATATTTTATGTTTTTTTGCAACCATGATGTTAATATGAATTAAATGCAAAAGTATGATTAAATGGCTGAGTATTAGTGAGTCGTCGGCATATCAAACGGTAAGTAACCAATTACACCATTTTGAACAATAGTTAGATATGTAGGTAGGTACATAATACGTATCGTTTACAACCTATATTTTTTGTTGCTGTATTTCGTAAAATATTTGTCAGTTCTAAAAGATTTTTATGACATATTGTAGGTTATGTATATATGACTAATCATGTAGAATGTAATTCCCTGTTTAGTCTATTCCCTCCATTCCGGTGGTTAACTTCATATTGCTTAACCTAACTGGTAGCGAGAAGTTTGAAATTTAAAATAGGTATATTTATATTTTTGTTAATATTAACTGTACTATAATATTGCCGTGCTGTGCAATGGTTTTTCTTTTATTGCATAACTTCTTTATTTAACCTTAATTTATTATTATTAGTAATATTATTGATATATTGTTCCAAAGCATATTTTTGTTTAATCATTAGTGTTCGTATTCGTTTACATATATTATATATATAATGAGTAATGTTTGGTGGCTCGTTTCATTTGAAATTTCATTCTATTCAGGGCGTTGACATCAACTTCCCCATTTTAAACGTAACGCCCTGCGCACCTTTCTCGATACATGATCAAATTCTCTGATCTTCGCTTCACCCAGGTAATTAAATTAAACGCCTTAACAGTGATTGTACCTAACTTTTTTATTTGTTGTAGACGAAACCAAAGTTCGTTAGATCTCCTCCAAACAAATATATTTTTTTGTCGACCGTTCAACGGCCAACCGACTCCCATGCGATCTGATTGTTAGCATAAGTGTAAGAAAACCTCCGGTCGCTCAATCCTCCAGACAATTACAGACGGAGTTTAAATTAAATAGATGCAGAGTGTCAAAGATCTTGCCCGACGACGCTAAATTAGAGATTCCGTGCTCGAATTGAGTAAGTAAAAAATTATGTTTCCTTTCCATTATTTGACGGTAACCTAGGAGAGAGAAACAAAGCACAAATACAGAAGTGTCATAAAAGCTTAGGCGGTGAAATTTAATTAAACCAAATTAAACCTTAATATTAAATAGCTATATGCTGTACCTTTTCCAGCTCGCTTTATTTTAATAAAGGTGACAAAATGACTCTTTATATAAAAAAAAGAACCATTGTCCAGAATAAGTAAAACAGATGGAAAAAATGTAGTTAAAAAAATAACTGCTAATTCCGAAGTTTTAACGCTAAGTTGTCTTAATTTTTCTTCAGGTGGAAGATGTATGTAAAAGAAGAAGTTATGTACAGGGAAATATTTACTCTTTAAACAAGGAGGAAATGAGCCTCCAAGTTTAATCAATAACCTTTTTTTAAAAGCATATTCAAAAAGCTAAATCTAGACCGAATATACGATTTTAAATTAATCAGTCAATTTATCAGAATATTCAATTCACTGGAGAAGCTAAATTATTATTGAAAAAAATATTTTTTTCAGGCTACCACATCCGATAGTGCAACCTTGCTATACTCATTCGAAGATAGAAAACGCTCTATCGAATTGAACTATAGAGTGCTCATATTGAACTCAAAACTGCCATCAATTGAAATGCGCCATATTGGAACACAAACGTCATCAATGACGTCGATACCATGACGGATATTCAAATAAATAAACTTAAGGATACCAATAAATTTTAACAGCACTTGCGATTTGTAATGATAATTATTATATCGTACCTCCTTTGATGGGCATATTAATTTACCTAAGAAATAATGAAGAAAATTTAAAGAAATATATATGTTATACATCATTTATTTACCTCTACTCTTTGTTTTCAGGAATATCAAGTGATTCTAAATAAAAATAATAGTTTTTTAGAATTCAATGTTGGAATAACTCCACCTTTATTTCATACAATCTGTCCCGTTCTATCAAAATCCTTTTCGAGGAAATGTAGTGAACAAACATATGCATGCTTACTTTTGCAGGGATTTATGGTACCCCCTGTTACAGTAATCCACATAACAATGTTTGGGCATTCTACAAAAATTATTTCACATAGAAACACTAAGTATTATCATAATTTCAGAATATTTTTAAGCTATGGCATTATTCTGCAACTTACATATGAAATGTTAGTTCTCCGTCATCTTTGTAACTATTGCTTTTGCAGAATTTTACACGACACGATGGCATCACTTTTCTTTAGGAAAAACTACCTGGATTAATTGTCATATAAGCCCAATTGTTACTGATATAATATGCATACTTACACCACAGCCGTACACGTAAAACAAAAATATCGGGTGAATAATATATAATATTCGAAACAGTCCGTGAAAGAATAAAGCAAAGAAAGTAAATAAAACAATCAAACTGCAAGGTTAGGTAACATCAGCAACACTTGTCAACTTGCAAAAAACTTAACGTGACTTAACGCAAATACTTTCTAAAGAAAACTAACGTAAGCATGACGCTACATGAAACATGACGTATATAATGACACCTGTGGTCCAAGATGTCCTTTAGTCTTTTGATGGTGCGCCGTAGCGATGCGCATACGGTTCATTGGCAGTCTATCAGGTCTGTTGTGAGAGCCCATTAAGAATGTTTTTTTTTCGACGAATATCTTGATCTAGATTAATAACGCACTGCGATTCTTAAATGTAACAATATTAAATAACTCCTCTTCCTGAATTTCCACGACTTACCTAAAACGAATTCCGGTACATCCAAACAAAACTGAATGCAAAATCTCGCTCACGCATTTCAACTAACAAATCACGAAAACTTAATAAAGGCCGTCATCCTACATCCAGATAGCATCGACCCCGGCAGGTCAATATCTTAGGAAAGGTGAAAGTGTGCCTGCTCTCCGATAGTAAACCGTGGTTCGGTTGTCAAAATAGCTGTCAAACAACCTGTCATTTAATATGACTCATCTCAGATGAGTCATATTAAATGATGAGTCATCTGTATTTTGAACACTACAAATGCTAGTGAATTAATTTTTGTACACACACCACGGTTGGAAAGTGTCTTTATCGAACTCATTTGGTTGCCCGCCTCGGTTCGCAATCTCCAAACTCATTCGACAAAACGTCACTTCCCAGCCTTGATACGTAAATCACTACAACTACCTTAATATTCAATTGTCGCAGAAATTCGCATTTTCTGGTACTCTATAGGTATAGAAGAATTCCCTAAAATAAGTTAAACATAAACAAGTGTTTGCTATAGAATACCACTTTTACGTAGAATATGTATAGGTACGCATATTAAGCAACACACGATATTGCTTGGGCTTGGAAAATTTCAAATATTTTTCTTGAATGTTTATAAGAATAACGTACGCTCGCTAGATTGATGAGTTAATCAATCAGTCAGGGTTTCAACTTTCGTATGTTAGACAAACAAAAAAAGTTTAACGTACGAAGCAAAAAATGCTATTCAAGAACGAAATAATGTTTATTTGTTATCAGGACTTCCCTCCACAGCACAATACGCTAAAACCATAAAACGATTAATTGTGTATATAGATGATTTTACAACGCCCTTATAAAACTACAATAAAAGAAATTAATGCCCAGCTTCCACATTGCCTAATATTTATGATATGTTTGTGTGTATTGTAGTACTTAGGCCTATTTTAAAATAGAAAATTTCTGACGTTTTCAGCGGAATTTTTAGACTATCGTTAATTTCGAATAAGTGTTTTGGGTGATGCATGTTGTATATCGCAAATCATGAACGCCTCAACATTAGAATTCCTACCAACACATAACCTAAGTTTCCACGATGAATCACGTAGTACGGCTAGAGTTTATTGTGTATTTGAGACCGCTTCAATAAAACACAAGTGGAACACCTGCCAACATAAGCCTATGGGGCACATAAAATACGCTATATCCATGTACCGTATAGATTTTTAACCTAACACGATTTATACAATATACATAAGGATGTATACCAAATTATTCATGTTTCAACCACCTCCAAAATTAGTAATACCCTTGTTTATATATATCTAGTTATTCAACCGGTTTGAAGTACCTTTGGATGGCGTGTCAGGTTTGGCGTGGCCATTAATTTTTTTTAATAATGTTGCATTGTAATTTCTTAATTTTGATTGGTTTTACTTTGTTATTAACTGCCAAGTTTATTTCAGAATCTGTAACCAACATAGCTCGCATTCCAATGAATATTTGGCGGTATTTAATTTCATTCATCAGTACTTTTATACTATCGCCGCCAGATATCAGCACCTTACGCAGCTCGGTTGAATAACTATAAGATATATGTATAAACAAGGGTAATACTGAGAGCGCTATACATAATTAAATTCGGAAGAAGCAGAATGACTGACTAGAAATTATATGTATATACATGGCGATGTCCAAATTAAGTATTGCCTGTGTTATTATTGATCCAATGAAGTAGTAGGTTAAATTACCAAAGGTGTATCTAGCATTTTTAACAATTTAAGATAGAACACTCTTTATTTTTTGTGTATATTTGAAACGACAACTTTATTCTATCTGTTATTTATATATGTATGTATATGTACCTTAGACACATTATAAGGATGCACATGCATGTACTTTAGACACCACAGTGTTGTGTCAAGATGTCGGACATGATGCCAGTCATAAACTTTATATAGTAAATAAACCATTTCAAGAACATAACTAGTGCTTCAATTAAAAGACAAGACATTATCTAATTCGTTTTATTATAATTTTTAAGAAAATTATCGTAAAAACATAGTCAGTAAGTTAACTTTCGCAATTTTTAAAAATTATTACATATACAGCCGTCTTGGTGGCTGAATGGCTTGCATGCTCACCTTTCACCCCACAGGTGCTGGTTCGGTCCTAGGCTGAGGCGGTGATTTTTAATTGTGGATAAAAATCAGAACATGACTTCTTCTCGGATAGGAAGTAAAGCCGTAGGTCCCGTGTCAATGTGATGTTTGGCAGTTTTTCAGGGGGTTGGTGCAATAAATGTCAGTACTTAGAAGTGTCAAGATGTGTCAACGCAAAGCTTCGCCCAGCAATAACATACATACGTATTACATATACAGTGTGTTCAGCGAGGAATGAGACAGCGCAATATCTCGGGGCCTTACGAAAATTTTAAAATTTTGAAAATTGCACAATAAATCTCCGATAGGGGGCCACATTAGGTGGTAGATATTTTTAAGATTAATAGCATACCCACGAGGGGGCGCCATCTTACTTAATTTTCTTAAAGGGAATACTCTACTTTCTATGCGATTTTTCGAATCTGCTGCGTATTTGCGACAACTTCTTATATGGCTGTTACTAACCTATCTGTTGTACTTTTCGATATAATGATAATTTATACAAGGCAAACACTAACGTAGATACTTCGCATCCAAGCACCTGAAAGCTGATTTATTTTTGAAAACTTAAATTCCAAACAAAAAACACATGTAAATGGCAATGTATGTATAATAATATTGAAATTAAATTACATTAAGAACTTAAAAAAAAACATATCAGTAGAAACAAAATACACAAAACAAAAAAACAAATTATTACAACACTGCAATGAAATTGGGGCTTGCAACTACTTTTTAGTCAAAAGCTTTGGTGAAACTGTTACTGATAAACAGGTAGCTAAGTTTTTTAGAGAAGTTTATTTAAAAGCTGCAATCGCAGGAAGTTGTGAAATGTACAGAATCGAATCGTTTAATCCAATGATTTTCCCAGATTCAGGTTAGTATCTCATTCAGTAAGCGGAGGAATCTGATCAACGAACAAAACCATGCGTCAGTCCATTCTGATTCTTCAAAGGATGAACCTTGTTTAACATCACCATCACAAGAAGGCAAGATGACCAGTCCCCCAAGTAAAGAAGAGACTTTATGCCATCAAAGAAGACAATGTCTCCAAATGGACGCATCTTTGAATATAGGGGTTATGGAAGATATCCATGTCAACGAGTAGGCGTTCACATAATTGAAATTATGAAGTCCCGAAGTCCTCAGAAGTGAAAGAAATGAAAAAGATATTTCTATTGTATTAATTGTAATAGTTATTTACATTAAGTGTTATTTACAGCAGCGCAACAAATTGGTTTTTGAACAAATTGGAGCGCTGTAAATAACCTAACGCACGACATTTGTATTACACTCTAAAAAATTGGTGTAATTTTACCCATGAGTTACAATAGAATGACGTTTTCTCTACAGAGAAAATATTTAGAAAATTTCATTTAAAAAGCCATGATGTGATGTAACAGTCGGTAGATTTAAATTGGTACCACTGCATTTTGACAACTCGACTAATATATAAATAAAGTGAATCTTGTGATGATGATTTTTCGATAATAACTATTAACACAGTAATACAAATGTGTTTTTTTTTTAACATAATTAAAGGAATTTATGCATATTTTACATTCGGAGTAACTGTAAAATGAGAAAAAAATGCGTTACCGGAGTGCAGTAAAAATTTTACCGCACTACTCTTCTGTTGGATGACATTTTTATAGTTGAAGAGGCTAAAAAATATTATTGCGCATCTACTCGACTATCTTCTACCAATTGTTAGCCAATTAATCAATAGGAGGATTCTATAGAATATTACAGCAAAATGTGCACAGATTTTGTAAGAAGATTTGTGTTTGTAAGTGTTAACAAGCGTGCTCGATTTAGCAAAATCTCACTGGTCCTTCGACAACATCAAAAAAGAAAAACTAAACAAAACCTACTGTTGGAGTATCAACGTAGTACAGTCGACAAGCACAAACGTTTTAGCTATGACAGGCCACATAAACAAGAACGTATCTTAAAAATCAATGTGAGATGTATACATATATGTACCTTTTAACACTAATTTGGTAACAACCAATCCCGCAGTCAATTTTTTTTTAAATCAAAAATGCCAATGGTGCGCTAAAAATGCTAACAAATTAATTAAGGTCTATGCATAATAAATGACAGGTATTACATATAAGTAGATTGCGGTCACGTTTTCCTACACCGTACTAATAAATCTAATAATAGTAAATCTGAAACGCACACATTGCTGTTACTGAACCGATTTATTTTCTCTAATATTGTACAACACCATTCAAAGTTCACTATTACAATATACGAACTCTTATTCAGAATTATCTAATATATACCTACATATATGTATGAAATCTCAGGAAAATGACGTAAAATACGTAACGGAAATATATGCTTACCCAAAAATACAAATTCGAAACCCGACCAAACCTTTCCTGACCTTCATATAGCGATGTAGTGTCAGATTTTTTGTTGACGATTTATATTTTCGATGCTTTTTTACATTATCCCTTTTTTTCACGAATCGTCATTCTTGCATTAAGAAGATTACATTCGTTATTCGAATTCGTCGCAGATTTTTGTTAATTATTTTATATTGTTTTCACAAATTAATACTTCAAAGTTGTGGTTAAACTTTTGTTGTATACTTTCACACAAATGTAATATTCTTTCCAACATTGTTTGTATCGAGACGTGCAGGACAAGATTGGCAATGCAGTGTCGTCGAGTTTATGGGAATAAATGGGGATGGGATGGTGACACAGTAGTTCTTAAATCGTTAATGGTGCATTGTGCGTATTGTATTTTTGCCCAGCAATGATCTAATTGATTACATCAAACGTGTTAAAGCATTTTTTTTCGGGTATTAAACATTAAGTATCGATGTAGCCATTAATTGGTGACATAATATTAAACTAAATACGGGTAAAATTAAAATGATATTTTAACATATTGCATTTATTGAAAAAAGAACTGTGTACCTGACCAATGGTTAATTTAACCTTTTTTTTTTATTATTTAAAAACAACGAATATAAAAAAAAACAAATACAATATATATTTAATTCCTGTGTTTTATTTTTTAAATTATGTTTTAAATTTTAATTTTGACTAGAACGGCTGGCGAGCCACAGTTTGGTTAAGTATGTTCTATAGCAGTCTCATATATGTCATTCGTTAGTTCATTAGTTCGCTGAGAAAAATGGTTGGTTTAATGTAACATAACATTTTGTGTTACCGTTTTTATGTTATCCAAAACGTTGAAGAAATAACTTAGGTATTATGTTTGATTAAAACATATATGTTGCCTTTATTTTAATTTTGGATTAACAATATTTAGTGTTGGTTTATGCGTGAACACTTTATTGATGTTCTTTTAAAATAAAGTACAACGTTAACTCAAACTTATAAATTTGAGTTGTTGCCGATGTGTAATCTTCTTGTTGAAGTGTTCTGATTTTGATGTCTGCGTATTGCGTTTGTGCCATGAGTAGTGTGCCTGGTGTTTACGTTTTTTGTGTTGACTAAACACATTTTTTTTTCTCAGTATGGTTACATCCAGGCTTGAGTTTTCAGTGCCGTTCAATCAGCCACACTACAAAATTTTATTACTCGAAATGTCGCGCTATCAGTAGAGTTCTCACATAAGAAGTATTCTTTTTGCCGTACTTGGTACTTGCACTATTATTGCCCGCCGAATAATTCTGCGATTCCGCTATTTGGTACCTACTGGATGTTTCGAAAATGTAGCTCTTAAATCAAAGTTTTGTAATACAATTTTTTCATGTAAAATTTTTATGAAGTTACTGCGTTAAGAACTTTTATATGCAGGTATATTAGATTCGTTGAAATTTTCTTTTGATGGATATAAGATTAAAGCAGAAACTTTCTACTTATATATTAAGTTATAAATAAAATTCAAGAACACTCCAATTTCCACTACTGAGATTAGTCTTAAAATATTGGACAACGTTTTCCAATAAGTTTCTCGTTACCAATTAGGTTTGGAATTTTGCATTTTTTTTATATGCAGATTCTATCATCAATGTTCAAACTAAAATCAAATACAAATTCAGGTAATTTTACAAAAAAAATAAAAATCCTTCTTTGATGAATTATTAGATCTTTTGCAACTATTTTATTAAGCCGTAAAAGTAGGTAGATAATAATGACTTACATACATTAAGTTAGAAAAAAAAAGATGACTCATTTTACTTTTGTACATATGCATGTATGTCTGCAAAGAAAAATTAACACCAATATAGTAAAACAATAATAATTAAACAATAAACAACTGGCTTTTAAGAATTCACCACTCATGCCTAATTTTAAGACGACTTCATTTCACTCCTGCTTGCTGACGCTTTGCATTTACCTATCTATATAGGTATGTCAGAATTATGAAATACCATTACAGATATATTTAGAGATTACTAGTACGAACAGGTTTGATTTATATAGTTACCCAAATTTATCTGCCGAGGAAGGTATGCGTGGCAAACGGTATTAATTACGGAAACCAAACCTCTTAGCGTAATTAAGATTTAGGACTGCGAATTAATTCTGTATACGCAAATCTGTATGGTTATAATATCTAATAAAATTATTCATACGTCTCTGAGAGCCCTGAATGGATGATTAGGAACCTAAATTGCGGGAACTGATCCGTCACTTATATATCGGGTTTCGAATGTTGGTGTATTTATTGGAAACGGATATTCATAATATTAATATTATGCATAAAAATGGTATAACTGTACCACTCCACAGAACTGCTATATTTCAGAAGGGTGTCAGTTACCGTATTGCTTCATTTTGGAACACTCTGGCTACTAATTTTAAGTTACTCAGCGTGGCGAGTTTTCAAAGTAGATATAAACAATTCCTTTTTCAGTATCAGCAGTCTGAAAACTAGCTTTATACTTTTATAATTACACTTTGGATGTTATATTAACTGCTGACCAGAAGTATTTTAGAAATATGGCGAATATTCTTCGATATCTTGTATGATAGTGGAGTTATGGTCCGAGGCGTCTTAGGTGCAACACCCTGTATATTTATATATCAACGTTCCATTTAGGTTCCAAGTAAATTCTCTATTTCTGTAGGTATGTAAACACTGTTCTGGACAGTGAGCAGTTTTCCGAAAACTAAACATTGTCTACAATGAATCGGAGCTATATCCAGAAATAGTTTCATTAAATCCATCGTACATTATTTTAGAGTATTTGAAGGTCCCAAGAATGAATGTTAACTTTTAATATTAATTGCCAGATTGTAATAAATTTGAGCACTATCCTGAAATTTTTGTTAAACTGTTTGGATATTAGGTTTTGTACATATAAGGCATTCAATAAATAGGTATTTATGATGGTGTCATAACTATAGATCCAGTAATTGGGTTTTGGAACCTTTGGTGTAACAATAACTATCACACTGACAAAAGTCAATGCTAGGTTTTCCACTATGGTGATAGTGGAAAACCTAGCATTGACTTTTGTCAGTGTGATAGTTATAACTAAAGATGAAGGTAACCAAATTTATTCATTGGTATAGGTAGTAAATAGGTTTATTGGCAATAATACTCAAAACTGTGACACTGTTAACACTGCACACTTTTAAACATGTTATATATCGGAAACTTCACTGTACTGGACGCACATTTAAATAACAAAGCTATTGTCATCAGTAGTAAAACAGTTTTACTGTTGATGAGGATAGCTTTGCTATTGAAATATGCTTCCAATGTAATGAAATTTGTGCTAAGGTGTTTTAGAGTGTGTAGTGTAAATAGGGCCAGTTTAAAAGAAAATTAATGAAATAATTAGGCAAAATAAAAGCTTCAATATTTTCGGATGTCAATTGATAATAATGGGGGATTTTATTTCTCGAAATTGTGTTTATATACTGAAAAACAAAATATAAAAATCACTGCTGGAGTATAAGACTCAGACGACGCCAGCATCATTATCTTCTGAAGATTCTTTATATACTTATAATTATGGTTGTAATTAGCACATCAGTACAGTTTGACTGGTTTATATCCACAAAGAATAATCAAATGCTATTGGAATTTAAATATTTATTTAGACGATAGGAAAAGTTTGGTATATCGTTCAATTAATTTGTCAAAAAATCATATTTACTTTTTAATAAGCATTAAAAATAAACAAATACACAATTGGGAATTGGACAGAATTTAATGATACTATAGCTAAATCTATGGAGAAAAGAAAGACACTATAAATATTCTACATCTTTTCGGGGTTTCATAGAAAGAAATATGACCAAATATGTAGCATATAAAATGTATAATTAAATTATGTAAATTTGTTGCGTATTTGCATGACTTCGATCTTACATAATAACAATTATCACTTCAGTAAATTAGGAATAAGTAAAAATTAGATTCTAATGATCAGATTTCTTTATATCCCTACTTTTCGGTCAAAATATGTTACATAAATGGTTGTTATGATCCGCTATTGAACAAAATCGGTTTGCATAAAATATTTTACAAATAAAAATGTAATTGGAGAGCTTGTATTAGATCGGATTCCAGTGCTTCAAATAAAAATTCCATTATCGATCGGTTATTGTGAAATGGTTTTGTAAATGCTGCTGGTCATGAGCTGCGCAAACAAAAAAAAATCTATTGATATCTCACTCCCATATGCCCCGGTATTTTATCAATTTATTCACACTCGTAATTTTTTTTCATTATTTCAAAACGCTTCTGACATCATCACACATCGATTTCTATATAGAAAAGATTTCACTACAATTCTCCCGTGTATGTAAACCAATCAATCCGTACTTATTTGATGTTCTATTATTTAGCATTTAGATTAGTAAATTCGCCAAATTACATATTTGATTATAATCGTTAAAAATAACCTTCGTATGAGGTTATACATCATTTTAGGTATATTGAATTGACAATAGATCCTTAGCTTCCAATCTAATTAGTATAGGTAATGGTAAATTATAATAATTTTTATAATCTGACATCTAAATATATTAGTTTATTTTGTGAAGATTTTTAACAGGTAAATTTAATGTAACTTCATTGGTTTATTTTTTTTTTAAACAAAAATGTTTTTTTACGTCCAAAGCGGTAAATAAATAAATATTAATACTTTGGGCTAAAATAAAAATTTCTTTTTAATATTATTTTACCATAATGCAGAACATTTTAATAAAGTTATTTCATTATTATTCAGTATCTCATAATTTACATATACAAAAACTGTTCTGTATGGTGAAAACTTTTTAGTCAAGTCAACACGCTGCCGTGCAATTCAACAATCATATGTAACTATATCAGTGCATGTAAATTGCAGCTTCTATTTTCCTTCAAGGTTACTTAATACAAGAGCAATATAATTAAAGTCATAACATAAAGTTAAATCAACACTGCGAATCAAAAAAGGATTCTCTTTTTCCTTTAAATTCATGCAGCAACATTTCTTTCTATAATTATTTCATAAACACTAACATGAAAACTTACCGCTAACTTATCATTGACACGCAAATTCGATAAATATTCATTACTAAAGTCATAGAAACTGTTCTCATGTCATTTACACTCAGACGTACTCGAAAACATCTCACACATTACAAAAACTATATCATCCAATAGATGTTTATTTTAATTACTTTTTCCTTTCATGAATTGCAACCCACCACCAAACATCTTTTGATATTTCAGAACTTCTTATGCGTATGTCTAGAGTTTCTTATAACTTTTGTCGAATCTACAGAGCGTATTCGCGTAAGTGCGTATACGAAACTTTTCGGAAGTCATATTTTCTCGCGCTTCCAACGCTCCTAAATTCCGGTACGCTACTGCCATTGATAAAGAAACTATTTGGGCGCCACGGTATGTCCTGCGCACGACTGGAACGCGGCTTTTTCGCGCTATTCACCGTAACTTTACACTCTTACTTTTTGGCGAGGAGTTAGGAGCTATTTAATCTGGAAGGCAATCTTGCTTAATTAACGTAATAAATTGTAATTTCAATATTGCCGGATTTTTTTGCAGTGAGTTTTACCTGTTTAAAGAAATATGCTTTGTAGCAAAAAGTAGTGGCTCTCAATACCATAAAAAAATATTCTTTGAAATGAAATATCTATAAAGAAGAAGAGCTAGACATAGGTTCCTTGTTAAAACTTGTTATTTATATACCAATTTAAAGAATGTTTATAGTAAATGCAGTACTAGTTTTTTGTTGTTTTAAAAATGCATTATGTCAAAATTTGTATATATGGAATGTCGTTGCACTTGTCGATATTTTTTTTCAGGTGAGCAAACATGGTCAGAAATTATAAGAAAC
Organism: Cetonia aurata; assembly: GCA_949128085.1. NCBI lineage: Eukaryota > Metazoa > Arthropoda > Insecta > Coleoptera > Scarabaeidae > Cetonia > Cetonia aurata. The sequence goes on along the minus strand of OX421883.1, from coordinate 64,317,786 downwards.
ACACTCATAGGGGTGAAACTCCCGTAGAAGTATTTGAGCAAGCAAAATTTCTTTGCCACAGCTTTTCGAGTAAACTTTATGACCTTGAAGAGATACTTAGTGAAAAAGGAGAAAATTGCAACCGGTTCGTTACTAGTGAGATATCGGAAGCCACGGCAAGTATTTTCTGTAGGTAAAGAGAAAGAGCTGGCAGATATCCTAAGAAGCAGTAAAATTTTTCACGGGTTAAATATCTCTGACACAAAAAAATTAGCTTTTGAATATGCTCGTGCAAACAATGTAAAGATTCCTGAAAATTGGAATGCAAAGGGTACCGCTACTAAAGATTAAACTAAACCGTCTGAGATTTTAGCAGTCAAAGACACAAAACAGGTTGGAGCCTTGACTTCTGCAGAGAGAGGTAATTTAATTACAGTGCGAATTGCTGTGAGTGCTAGTGCAAATTCCGCACCACCGCTTCTAATAATTCTCAGAAAATACTTTAAACTGTGGCTGCATAGGCGCTGCTTTTCCAAGCGGTTGGATAACAGAAGAGGGATTTTTACTTTTTATGCAACATTTTGCTAAACATGTGAAATGCTCTAGAGAAAAGCCGGTTTTAACAATTCTTGACAACCATTCATCCCATTTATCAATTTCTGTGCTTAATTTTTGTAAAGATAATGGAATTCATGGAATGGGTATTTTCCGCTAGATGCAAATCATCAAAGGCATAACATTCTTAGGTGTTACAGCAAGTGGAACAGTTTGCTTCAGTATTCCTGGGATATCGTACATTGTCATCGCCTGACCGGAGATGATTTTTCATCATTGTGATTCCAACAGAGTCATTTCTGCTATAATTAAGAAAGTCATTGAAACTGTAATTTTTAATTACATTAACCATGTTAATAGAATATTAACGCGTAAAGACGTTAAGAAGGTAACAGAACCTACCGACAGTGTTTTTAAACAAGCAATTTTACCATGTAAAAGTTCAAGAATAATTAAAGAGGGTTTCAAGCAAATTTTTATTTTTCATAGCTATTTCGTAATTTTGGCATTTAATTTGTCTTATTTTTTGCAGAAATGAATTTTTGTTATATTTTTTACCGCATTTTCGGGTAAAATTCTGGTTGAATTTTATTTGTAAATTATTAACACATTTTCAATTTTTATAATGTAATTGTCAGGCATTATTATATCCTATACTAGTTTTGTGCGAAATGTAAAAAGTGAAAAAAACCAGGTAAGTATTTTATAGCATTTTCGACTTACTGCACTTTTATGCACTGATTGTATTTCCATCTTATTTTAATACATAATGTTAGTAAGGGAGATAGATATACTCCACCCGTAAAGTGTAATAAGTCGAAAACGCTATTAAAGTGTATGCATGTATTACATAAATCATAGAATATATGGATGGGTATACCGGTTTAAAATGAAAATTAGTTCACCACAAGGCAATAGAGGGCGCAAACTTGATCTGCTTTTGTAGCAGTGATTGTCCGATGTATAATTGTTGGTTGTTTGTAAATTAATTGTAGATTCGATGACAGATGACAGAATTTTCGTTACACAAATTTCTTAATTAATTCATATTCTTTCCAATTCAATTTTTGGAAGATTTTACAGGTTGTTGCATAACCTCTGTAATATGAGTTGGGGTCTCCATTGACCACATTATTGATGAATATGTATCAAAATTACCAAAAAAATTGAAACGTCAAAGTACTACGCTATCTCTGATTTCTTCTTTCTCTTCTCCATAAAAAAGGAAACAAAATGGTTTTTGTCCCACGCTGGGAAGCACCAGATACATAATTTATAATTCTTTCCATAATGAAGATATAAACATATTAAGAATTAGTCGTATTGTGCTGTTGTATCTCATTTACATAACAGAATCGGTATTGTCGATTCATCTCTATGCCAAATGTGCCACGGTAAGATTCGTACCAAAGATACGAATCATACGGATACGATACATCTCTAACTCGGTTTTTTGTATTGTTAGAGGAAAACGCGGGTGTTAGAGAAAAACACGGGCTGAGTCATTTCCCGCTGCAGCGATGTCGACGGTATGATATACGTATAAAAAACGTTATGCAATGTATTTTGTCGAATAAGGTACAATATAGACCTATCAGTCGACGAGAACGGGCGTGTTTCTATTATTAACCAAATACTCCCGATCAATCCTTAACAGTATGCAAATAATTAATTGTTTGTATCAAAGGTAAAGTATACGTTCATCACATTTCACTTTAGAGCGAGTATTTTGAATGGACAACAGCAATAACGAATATGAATGTTCATATTTAGTTTGTGCGAATCAATATCTATAATTCAATAATCAAATATCTCAATACAGAAATCTATTCCTAAATTATAGATGGGAATATATAATAATTATAAAATATTAAGGTTTACTTGATTATAAGCTTAGCGCCATCTGTTGACTAATGGTAGCAACAATCTAGTCTCTTCTTATTTACTATAGATACACAAATACCTCTTACATAACGAAATCTTTAAACAGTTCTATTCAAATCACCTTCAAATAAGTAGAATGAGTTTCTTTAATTATAATAAACTGCTTTTACTTTCTTGTTTTTATAGCAGTAATTCGACAAATTCATCTAAATTATTAACAAATACTGACAGTTATACTCATAATTTTTTGTGATGACTTAAGTAAATTGGCAATACTGATATACTGTTTAGAAATTGTTCCAAGACTGGGATAATAAAAGTCAAATATCAATTCTAATGTATATATTTATTTAACTATAAAAATAAAAAAAATTCCAATTTTTATATATTAATCTATGTAGAATGTAGAACAATTATACAAAAAACATACCAATTCAACAGTATATAATTATTATTTCACAATATATTTTATGTTTTAATGATATTTAATAAGTTCATTGCAGCAAACGGTCCTCTGTAATCCCATCTCAAGTAAAACAAATCTTCCCAGCTCTAAAAATAAAAGCAAATGTTAGAAAATGGTTTAAAATACATTATGAATTTTTAACTTACACGTAACATGTTTTCCAAAATAATCCATTTTTGACTTGTGATTGTGGTGATATTGTCCCAGTAGTCGAGCATCACATCGGAATCTACTACGAAAAAGTTACTAATAAACTACATCATCCAATAACTTCATTTGCTTCCGTTTCAGAAAAATTAGCGATATTTTCTAATTATGTAGCTAGTGTTTTACTTTGCAATTCTGGTGGAACAGTAGTCCTCTTCTTCCAAGGTGTCCTCTTCTACCACGGCGTCCTCTTCTCCCATGACATCCTCTCCTTCCACGGCGTCCTCTTCTCCCACGGCGTCCTCTTCTTCCACGGCGTCCTCTTCTCCCACGGCGTCCTCTTCTCCCACGGCGTCCTCTTCTCCCACGGCGTCCTCTTCACCCACGGCGTCCTTCCTCTCACGAATGCATGGAAATATGGATTCTGGAAAGTCTTTCACATCTGCAAACAGATCTTCCGTGACGTAACACACCATTGATAAATGAAACCACGTCCTCTTCTTCCAAATGATCTTTTGCCAACACTTCATCCTCAAATCGTCATCTGAGAATGGGTACTCTTCTACCAATTCGTCGACATCTAACACTGGATCCCATTCCTCGAAGTTGTCTTCTGCGATTATGGAAATCTGGAACCTGGCACATTTCTTCCAACTGGTCTTCTGTCGATACTCCCTCTTCTGCTATGTCGTCGTCGGGCGGCGAGTCCTTTTCTGCGAAGCGATCATCTGCACTATCCTCTTCTACGAAATCATGGACATTGGAACAGGATACTCTTCTGCCAACACCTTTTTTTTTGCGAAGTCGTCATCTGATCGGTCGCCTCCTTCTAATTGATTCCCTGCCAACACTTCCTTTTCTTTGAAGTTGTCTAACACACAATATTTCCTCTTCTGCGAAGCCGTCATCCTAGAGTAGGTTCCTCTTCTACGAAATCGTCGACATCAGAAACTAGGTTGATTTCGTCCAAATGGTCTTCTGCTAACACTTCCTCTTCCGCGAAGTCGTCATCTGGGGTGGTTTTCTTCAAGTCATATTCTGTAAACAATGATATTCCGCGAAGTTGTCATCTCGGTCCTCTTCTTCGGCACCATAGTCCACTAAATCATGGACATCTGGAACCGGGTCCTCTTCATCCAAGTGGTCTTTTGACAACACTTCCTCTTCTCAGAAATCGTCATCTAGAATGCGTCCTCTTCCACCAACTGGTTCTGTAGCAACACTTCCACCAAGTAGTCGACATGTTTTTCAATTCATATTCTGTAAACAAGGATCTTCCGCCAAGTTGTCATCCGGAGCTGGATCCTCTTCCTCGAAGTCGTCTTCTGCATCATATCCTCTTCTATGAATTCCTGGACATCTTGAACCAGATCCTCTACATCCACGTAGTCTTCTGACACTTCTGCGAAGTCATCTGAGGTGCATCCTCTTCTACCAATCGGTTCACTACCAACAATTCTTCTACCAAGTTGTCGCCATGTTTTTCAAGTCATATTCTGTAAATAAGGATCTTCCGCGACGTTGTCATCTGGAACTGGGTCCTGTTCTTCGAAGTTGTCTTCTGCATCATATCCTCTTCTACGAAATCATGGCCATCTGGAACCGGGCCCTCTGCATCCAAGTGGTCTTCTGACACCTCCTCTTCTGCTAAGTCGTCATCTGGGCTGCGTCTCTTCTATCAATCGGTTGTCTGCTAACACTTCTTTCACCAAGTTGTCGACATGTTTTTTCAAGTAATATTCGGTAAGCAAGGGTTTACCACGAAGTTGTTATCTGGAGCTGAGCCCTCTTCTACGAAGTTGTCTTCTGAACCACATCCTCTTCTACGAAATCATGGACTTCTGGAACCGGGTCTTCTTCATGCAAGTGGTCTTCTGGCACGTCCTCTTCTGCGATGTCGTCATCTGGGGTGCGTCCTCTTCGACCAATTGGTCCTCTGCCAACACTTCTTCTGCTAAGTTGTCGATGTTTTTTAAGTCAAATTCTGGATTTTCCGCGAAGTTGTCGTCGATTATTCCGTAAACAAGGGTCTTCTGCGAAGTTGCCATCTGGAGCTGGGTCCTCTTCTTCGAAGTCGTCTTCTGAACCATATCCTCTTCTATGAAATCATGGACATCTGGAACCGGGTCCTCTTCATCCAAGTGGTCTTCTGACACTTCCTCTTCTGCGATGCCGTAATTTGGGGTGCGTCCTCTTCTACCAATTGGTCCTCTGCCAACACTTCTTCTACCAAGTTGTCGATGTTTTTTAAGTCAAATTCTGGATTTTCCGCGAAGTTGTCGTCGAGACCTGGATCCTCTTCTTCGAAGTCGTTTTCTGCATCATATCCTCTTCTACGAAATGCTGGACATCTGGAACCGGATCCTCTTCATCCAAGTAGTCTTCTGACACTTCCTCTTCTGCGATGTCGTCATCTGGGGTGCATCCTCTTCTACCAATCGGTTTTCCGAAAACAATTCTTCAACCAAGTTGTCGACATATTTTTGAAGTCATATTTTGTAAGCAAGGGTCTTCCGCGAAGTTGCCATCTGGAGATGGGTCCTCTTCTGTGAAGCCGTCTTCTGAACCATATCCTCTTCTACGAAATCATGGACATCTGGAACCGGGTCGTCTTCATCCAGGTGGTCTTCTGACACTTCCTCTTCTGCGAAGTCGTCATCTTCTACTAATTGGTCCTCTACCAACACTTCTACCAAGTTGCGATGTTCTTCAAGTCATATTCCGTAAACAAGGGTCTTCTGCGAAGTTGCCATCTGGAGCTGGGACCTCTTCTGCGAAGTTGCCATCTGGAGCTGGGACCTCTTCTGCGAAGTCGTCTTCTGAACCAAATCCTCTTCTGTGAAATCATGGACATCTGGAACCAGGTCCTCTTCATCCAAGTGTCTTCTGACGCTTCCTCTTCTGCGACGTCGTCATCTAGGGTGCGTCCTTTTCTACCAATTGGTCCTCCGCCAACACTTCTTCCACCAAGTTGTCGATATGTTTTTCAAGTCATATTCTGTAAATAAGGATCTTCCTTGAAGTTGTCTTCTGGAGCTGGATCTTCTTCGATGTCGTCTTCTGAACCGTATCCTCTTCTACGAAATCATGGACATCTGGAACCGTGTCCTCTTCATCGAAGTGGTCTTCTTCTGCGAAGTTGTCATCCAAGATGCGTCCTCTTCTGCCATTGGTCCTCTGCTAACACTTCTACCAAGTTGTCGATGTTTTTCCAGTCATATTCTGTAAAAAAAAGGATCGTCCATGGAGCTGGATCTTCTTCTTCGAAGTAGTCTGCCGAACCATATCCTCTTCTACATCATGGACATCTGGAACCGGGTCCTCGTCCTCCAAGTGGTCTTCTAACACTTCCTCTTCTGTGAAGTCGTCATCTGGGGCGCGTCCTCTTCCACCAATTGATCCTCTGACCACACTTCTACCAAGTTTTTCAAGCCATCTTCTGCAAACAAGGATCTTCTGCAAAATTGTCATCTGGGGATGGGTCCTCTTCTACCAACGCATTCTCTTTTACGAAATTATCGACATCCAACATTGGGTCCTCTTCATCGAAACTGGTCCTCTGTCAACACTTTCTCTTCTGCGAAGTCGTTGGTCCGGAATAGGTCCTCTGACATGACATCTAAAATCGAGTTTTTTGTTGTCGAGTTGTCATCTGGGCTGAATCTTCTTCTACGAAGTCGTCTCCATGTCCGTCAAGTCATCTTCTGTAGACAAGGGTCTCCTGCGAAGTCGTCATCTGGAGATGGTCCCTTTCTACCAATGAAGTCTCTTCGACGAAGTTGTGGACATCTCACACTGGGTCCTCTTCTTTGAAGTCGCCTTCGACACCATATCCTATTCGTTGACTTCTGAAACCGGGGCCTTTTCTTCTCAGTGATCTCTTGCGAACACTTCTTCTGCGAAGTCGTCATCTGGGTGGGTCCAAGTAATCATCTGCCACTGCACACTTCTCCAACTCATCCCCTGTAAACAAGAAGCTTCAACGACGTTGTCACCTGATGGTGGGTCCTCTTCCATCAAAGCATCCTTTTCTACGAAATCGTCGTTCATTTCTGTGAAATGGACATCTGGAATCGGGTTCCCTTCCCTCTGCCTACACATCCTGTTCTGCGATGTCGTCGGCGTCGATCGTTCAATGGTCAATCTTGGGTTACTTCCATTTTTACCAATCCATACGATGTGAAGCTAGACTGAAACGCTCGCACTCTGCCTAGACCCAACTTCATCTTTAGAGTCGTTCCACAATCCCGTTCGGTTTTCCTCTTCCTTACAACCGCTTCTTTCTTCGAAGAGATTCGCGGTGGACGAAATACTTCAGTACTTTTGGTATTCCGAATCCTTCATGCGAAAACGTCTCTTCTTCAGTCCTCTTCCGATAAAACCTCGATACATCAATTTTGCTCAGCGATAATGATTCCTATAAAAACCATTTTTTAACAAAATCGTGTTCTACGAACCCATCTTCATCCTAATTTGAAGATCCTCCTGAACACCATCCTCCGTCATAAGGGCCCTTGTCCGTGAAAACATCCCTTCCAGTGGGACCATCCGCTTAGGCGAAGATGCCTTCTATTTCACGAATCCACGCTCTTCCAGAAGCCTGGCTGCGGCCTCCTCTTCTACAAGACCATCTATATGCCATGCCTGTCCTCGTTGACCAGGCCGTCCTCTTCTTCAAATGAGCATCTTTTTCAGTTTTCTGCGGTTGTATGTTCTACAAACTCGTCGTCTTCATGAAACCATTCCGCACTGCCACCTTCTTCAGTCGAGAGGTCCTCTTCTACAAAACCATACAGGAATCCATCCTCTTCGGCAGCATCCTCTTCAGAAGCGTTCTTCTGTCAGGTGAAGCCATGTTGGACAAACACATCGGTTCTTTGGAAGCACCTCTTCAGTCGATGCCACGACGCCACACCCGGAGCCGTCCACATCAGCAGCATCTTCCTCCAGATAAAACCATGTTCATCCGATCCTCTTCCCGTGGAAGCACCGTTCTTCAGCTAAGGGGTTCTCTTCTACGAAGCCACGTTCGAATCCATCCTTGATAACAGTAACCTCCTCCATGAAGTCATCCTCTTCGGCAATTATGTCTTCTCCTTCCGTAGTTGTGTTCTGGAACCAACCCATCTTCGTTTTCGGAAGTTTTCCGTTCTAGAAAGGCATCCTCCTTAAGTGGGCTGGATATGAAACCATGGGAATCCATCTTCGACGATTTCGAACTGGTACTTTCCAGCTGTCTTATTCCATGGATGTTAAGGCCCTCTCAGTGTTCGCTGCGATGAAAGTTCTGCTGGAAATCCATCCGCCAAGAGAAGCCCCAACTTGAATGTTTTCCATCAATTGCGGTCGTCAGCGAAGGCATTTTTCTGCACCCAGCCCAAATAGTTGAAATGCTCTCCTCCACAAAACACGCCTCCTTCCATAATGATGTCTCCTAAACTGTTTTCGGTGTGAAACCAAATGATGATGTAATCTCTTATTCGCCACATCTTCCTCATTCATTTCGTATTATATTATCAGTATGCGATTTTATATGAACCTAAAAGTTATGCATGGTCCTCCAGCGATCTTCAAAGTTCCAAACATTTCTTGTTCCTTTTTTTACTTTCTAATTAAATATTTTTTCGTAACTGAATTTGCTCAGACGAATTAATTGTAAAAATATTTTCTTCTAAAGTGATTTAATTATAGTCTTGTTGCATTTTCATCTCCAATTCATTTGCTGAAAAAAACACATCCCTATTAAACTTATTGCGCGTAATTCTATATTAAAAACTCGTTTCATAAGACAAGTTTTTAAAGCAAGTCTATTTAAAGTCTGTCAAAATCAAGAAGAGCGCTACTAAACCTTACCATTTTCATAATCGCGAAGTACTTCACCCACTTTGTCAATTTCGTTGTATTGTGTATATCAGATGGGTTCTATCATTGAGAATATTCTTTACACATTTTCTATGTAATACAATTTTTCAATGCTTCTATCTTGAGTATGCGGTCCAAATTTGTAAATAGCACAGTTTGTTTACAGTGGCATTTCACTTGGTAAGGAATATTGTAGGTATATTTAGTTGCTTCCATAGATTTTCAATCTTTTTAGGTAATACCTTTTTTAATCAATCTTCTTTTTCCTGGAAATATAAAAACATAATGCAAAATCTACAAACATAAGCTTTGAAAAAACTTTTTGAAGTGACGGAAGAAAACTACTACTTTGTGGATAGCTGAATCAACAGTTGTCTTTTGCTCCAATATGTTAAAGAAATGTAACAAAACAAGAAAGGCAAGAACATTATCCTACCTATCAAACGAAGAATCCACTCCAACCAGGGTGAAAATCAATTGTTCCCTCGCTGTTTACAATAGCAATATCTTGAAGTTTATTAAAAATGTAGTTGAAATCCTAAATTGTATCTCAATAGAATACAAACTCAATATTTGCATTTTGATTTTGTCTTACCCGTTTGACGTGTCTTCCTATACTAATCTTCTTGAAATATTTATTGCACTTTTGTTGTAAATGTAGCAAGCGATGAAGAGCAGAATCTACATATTTTCTTCAATTTCTTTACGTATCGAATTAGCAATCTCTTCTGTTCTTAATGATTCTAAACACTTATTTATTTGAGATATATAGATGTGAAGATTAAATACAAACGAAGATTCTTATAGATTTCTATCAGTATTGTATATAGCGTTGATTTTCTTACGAGGTGGATTTTCTTACGTTAGATTCTGTAAATAAAAGTTTCCACCCAATACAAAATACGTACCCAAAAAATGTTCTGCAAGCTGTAATAAAAATCATTAAATGCATTGGGTGGGTTAGATGACAAACTGTGTCATGCGCAATATAGAAACAATATTAGTATGCATTTGTGTTAATTACCATTGTATGTGTAGCTTAAGGAACATGCTAAAACTGCAACAGACAAATATTATAGCCACTTATCAAGTGGCTCTTATCTAGATTCTCCAAAATAAAGCTTATAGTGCATGGAACATCTGCCAGACAATTATATTATCAGACGCTTCAATACTACCACAAATATTTTACAGTGCAAGAAATATTTATTACCTCAAGCTTAGAAATATGTAATTTTCTTTGTTTAAGTAAACATGGTAAGGTGTAGAATTTTTTAGTTATGAGCTAATCTGCAACAGACAAGACAAAAGGGATATTATGACCGCTCAAAGCGGTCGACTTAGGTATCGAAGCAAGGAATGAAAGCTACATATATATGTACTTTTTGTTGTAGAATCTTAGTGCTATTACATACATATTTGCTCCTGAAACCAATGATGCAAACGCGCCCTGCGATTTACTGCCCAACAAATAAACTGTAACACAAATAACAGGGGGGTATTACGACCACTGGAGGTGGTCAAGCTTATACGAGATGATGACTCTAAATGAGATATGACTCATACCTCGTACATACAGATAGTAGTTGCTCCCAGTACAGTCATGAAACTGCAAATAAATTAACGAATTATAGCCACGTAAGGTGGCCAAACTAAATAATGCAAGACAACCGTGCTGTAGAAAGTTACCACTGCGTACATACGAATACAGTTACTTATGAAAGTTGTTTCGGCAGAACCTTCTCGTATCTGTGATCAATCTGTAACAATCAACAGCTGATATGAAGCCACCTAAGGTGGCTAATATCTTAGGTATCTGCACAGATAAAGGAATCGTTTAAAAACGCTTACATCTCTTTACAGGAATCTAACTAACACCGTGAAAAGAAAGACTGAAACAGAAAAACTAGGACGACGTTATGCCGCATAATGCGGTTTACGTAAATACTGCACTAAAAAAACAGTTAAAAAATCATTTACACACGTACTAGGAATTCATAACATCGTGCTTTTGCAGTGGAATAAGCTGAAACAGAAGCCAAACTGCGCTTGTATATGAAGCCACTTAAGGTAGCCAACACCTTAAGTATCTGCATGAATAAAGGAAATCGTTTAAAAGTGCTTACATCTCGTTAGCAAATCATTCGTTGAATAACATTTATATTATCCACGAAAAACAAAACTGGAACAAAAAATTTAGGGCAACGTTACAGCCGCGTAAGGCGGATTACGTAAATATTGCATCAAAAAACCGTTAATCATTTACATGCATACTGAGAATCCACAACGCCGTGCTTGAAAAATTGGAAAATTTCCTGCAACCGAATAAAACTGAAACAGAAGCCAAACTGCGTTTGTATATGAAACCACTTAAGGTGGCTAACATCTTAGATATCAACATCGATAAAGGGGTCATTTAAAAACGCTTACATCTCATCTCGTTAGCTAATCATTCGGTAACTAACACCAACATTATGAAGAAAACTGAAACAGAACACCTAGAGCTATGTTATAGCCGCGTAAGGCGGCCTATGTAAATATTGCATCAAAAAATTGTTAATAATCATTTACAGGCGTACTGAAGAATTTGCAATGCTGTGCTTGAAAAATTTGCTGCACCCCAATAAAGCTGAAACAGAAGCCAAACTGCGTTTCTATATGAAGCCACTTAGGGTAGCCAACATTTTAAATATCAACATCGATAAAAGGGTCGTTTAAAAACGCTTACATCTCCTTAGTTAATCATTCACTGCCTAACACCAACATTATGAAGAAAACTGAAACAAAAAACCTCGGGCCATGTTATAGCCGCATAAGGCGGCTTACGTAAATATTGCACCAAAAAAAAAAAACTTAGTCATTTACAGGCATACTGAGAATTCACAACTCTGTGCTTGAAAATTTTGCTGCAATCGAATAACACTAAAACACATGCCAAACTGCGTTGGTATATTAAGCCACTTAAGGCGCCTAACAGCTTAGATATCAACATCGATAAGTGTCGTTTAAAAACGTATACATCACGTTAGCTAATCATTCGGTAACTAACACCAACATTATGAAGAAAACTAAAACAGAACACCTAGAGCCATGTTATAGTCGCATAAAGCGGCTCACGTAAATATTCCATCAAAAAACTGTTAATAATAATTTACATGCATACTGAGAATTCATAATGCTGTGCTTGGAGAATTGGAAAATTTGCTGCAATCGATTAAAACTGAAACAGAAGCCAAAATGCGTTTGTATATAAAGCCACTTAAGGCGGCTAACAGTTTAGATACCAACATCGATAAAAGTGTCGTTTAAAAACGTTTACATCTCGTTAGCTAGTCATTCGGGAACTAACACCAACATTATGAAGAAAACTAAAACAGAACACCTAGAGGCATGTTATAGTCGCATAAGGCGGCTTATGTAAATATTGCATCAAAAAACTGTTAATAATCATTTACATGCATACTGAGAATTCATAATGCTGTGCTTGGAGAATTGGAAAATTTGCTGCAATCGATTAAAACTGAAACAGAAGCCCAAAATGCGTTTGTATATGAAGCCACTTAAGGCGGTCAACAGTTTAGATACCAACATCGATAAAAGTGTCGTTTAAAAACGTTTTTACATCTCGTTAGCTAATCATTCGCTGACTAACACCAACGTTATGAAGAAAACTGAAACAAAAAAGCCTGAAGCCGTGTTATAGTCGCATAAGGCGGCTTACGTAAATACTGCACCAAAAATGTTAAAAAATCATGTAACCACATACTGAAAATTCGTAACCTCGTGCTTGAAAAATATTTGTTGCGGTTGAACAAAACTAAAACAGAGGGCAAATTGCATAACAGCCACATAAGATAGGTGTCTCATGTAAAATGCTAAAATTATGGTACCTATGTATATCGTATACTTGGACTTTCATTGCATGCAATTTATTCCTGAAGCTTACGATATCTCAGTTGTGAGTTATAATAGGCTGTGCGAGGGTGTCAGTACAACTGAAACAGAAAATCAAGGTGCAGAATTAAAGCCGCGTAAGGCGGCTCTACGTAAATAATTCACCACAATGACGACAATATTATTTACAATTATTTGGTTATATTTTTTGAAATGGCAACTGAAGTAGAATACAACTGCAACACAAATCAAACTACGATGTTAAAGCCACTTACGGTGGCTATTTATATGTAAAATAGCACAGCCACAACTCTAAAGATGCAGTTCTTGGAAACTTACAGTCTTATTGCGTAAGTGTATGAAATTACAGGTGTGCAATTAGTGAAACAGAAAACTAAAGACCGCAATTACAGCCGCTTGGAATCGTTGGAGATGAGCTGCGGTTGAACTACTACTGAAACATAAGATCCAAAAACCACAATTACAGCCACTTAAGGCGGCTCAATTAAATACAACAATAGCATGTATTGTCTACATACAATCTCTTTAAAGGTTGCAGTATCTGATTTGAGAAATAAATTTAAATATCTAACGAAGAAATAAAACTGGAACAGAAGAGTCAAAAAGACATTATAACCGCTTCCTAGGGCGGCATACTTAAATATTTACTGCAATACAAATTCACATTTTATTTTAAAACCGACATATTTTGTTACCTCTGAGTATTAAACTAGCAGGGTACATCCCTATATAAGCGCTGCGTATGCATGTAAAATTAAAAATACGTCACAAATTTAGAGATTCGTCAATCATGGCTAAAACAGAAAAGCACATTACAGCCATATAATGGTGCTTACGTATCTGAACATTGTGGGTTGCTTATTTCAGGCACATATATGTACAAGCAATTTCCCTAAAGCTTCGAATTCGTAGAAAAAAAAAGACTGAAACAGAGGATCAAAAGGCCACATTACAGCCACATACGGTGGCTTACGTAAATAATTCATAACAATACCCTGCGCTTAACATCATACACTAGACATGCTTATTTTTATATATTTATATGTATATATCTTAAACTGATAGTTAAGGCGGCAAAGAATACATTATCTTTGTGTTCACGTACACGCAGTGCCTTTAAAATGTATATTCTGCGTTTTAACGAAATAAAGCTGAAACAAAAGATCAAAGGGCCACGTTATAGATAATAGCATAAGGTGGATTATTGTAAACCACCCTAACGCTATTTCGTATTACTTTTTACATACTGATAGATGTGTAATTATCCTATGGAAAGTTCACGAATCTCGTTATCAGGATTAAAATTTTTGTCCAGCATATATCTAAACTAAAACAGACGAACAAATAAACTATTATGGCCGCAGTAGGTCCGCCTATTAATCCATAATGAACACTTGGATATTTATTTGGAAGTTCCAGTTCTTAGAACAATTAAAAGATTTTGTCTAAAGAGTACGACAAGGGATATACATATACGCCTAGAACAGAGATTATGCCACACCACGTGGCAGAACTACGTTAAAGAGATGTAGGATTACTTATCTTGTTTCACGTCGACAAAATTATAAATGTTTACATAGCGGGGTGTGCAACTGAAACAGAATGTTAACACAAAAACATCGCAATCGGGCAACATTAATGTATCATCTCCACAAGTTATGAGAGTAGTTTCATCTTCGGATTACAGATTTTGTTCAACTGTAACAGAGATCGAATTACAGATTCTAGGTCAGATAAGCTGACCAGAAACAAAAAATAATTGCTGTATACTTAAAAGTGGTTGCAATAGATGCGCCTTTCTTAAAAAAATTATGCCTTTATTCCATGAACTTGAATTAAATCTGTATTTTATATCTAAAACAAAAAACGGCTCCACACACAAAAAAGAATATTCCCTGCCAAACACAACATTCCTCTATGGATACATAATTCCTCGTTTTTTTACTCTTAAAATTTGCAGAAAAATCACTAAGATTTTTAATTAATTGCTTGCAAATCCAAATTGTTGATATTCATCAAATTTTTGATTTCCCACAAAACTGAAAAGAGAATATTCAGATATTGGAAAAATAATATGTTACCGATAATTTGTAGTTTAAGTTTACAAATGCTTTTCTCAAAACCTGCTATTTTGCTGCAATAGAAATATCTTGTAAAATATATATTTTCTGTAGTTAATGACGCGTAATTTCTCTTTCAACGTTTAAACAATCTAAAATATAATAGCAAATTATATCTAACATGGCTAATAATACCAAACACCAATAAGAAATCATAATATGTGAACTCACCATCACATCTTCAATTGTCTAAGGTTTACCAATTAATTACAAAATAGGAGTAACACTTTAATGATGTGCTTTGAAATTAAATTAATAACTTGCAAACGTAGGAAATTTACCATTCTAGTAAACTGGCGTACTAAAAAAAAAATGTGGAAAGAACATGCATAAACGCAATCACACAAATATGTTAAGTAATGAAAAAAAAAAATTAATATAAATTTACATCAATACCAATTTGAAAATACTTCTGGCAGGCGTTCTATAACAGACAAAGCGACTGCAAATATTTATATTAAAATTAATTGTATTTTATACAACCACTTTTAGTAACTTGATATTGGCCGCATTTTTACATTTATCTGTAACAGAAACTATGAGATTGGACAACTGCAGCTTATTACAGTTGTATAAGAATTTGAAACATTTAAAACGGAAATGTTTGCATACCTTTCTACGTCGATGTTTATCTTTATAAAAACTCACCTTCTTTCTTGCTTTAAAATCTCTTAGAACGTTAATTGTATAAAACTTATTTCTTAAGATCTGGCAAAATTATTTAGAATTATATCATGTGATTTTCTTCTTGCTTATATAAAAGATAAATTACTCTTTGTACTCCAAAAAAATTGTTTTGTAAAGTATTTCATGCATGATTCTCTTCTGTTTATACCCTTTTTAAAGAAATTTGGCACATTTAATACTACATGCAATATTCTTTTCTAAAAAGAGAAAGCGCGTTGGTATTACCTTAACCTCCAGTAGACAACCTGGCAGATTTGATTTACGTGAACACTGGCAGAGAACATTTATAGATGGAAGTGGGCTAACACTACAGGTGCACATTACGTACTTCAGATTGACTTGACAACTTTCTTTAATGTAGGCACACACAACAGATATATCCAGTCTGTAAAAGAACTTGACAGAGAGAATAAACCACTTACGAAAATCTCGACAGCCGTTTATTTTACTATCGATCGGACTGCTCCATCGACATGCTTGTTATTGGTTCCGTAATACTTCTTTATTTCGTATCCTCAAAACCGATAGAACAAGTGCACTGTGCAAATTTTGGGAGGAAGACCGACGGGCTATTTTTCGACACCTTCTAAATTCTTGGCCATATTTATAGAATGATAAATGGTAGAACGAACTGCGCTTATACTTTCTTTCCAGGTAATAATTTACTTTCTCACATATTCCCCGTAACTAATTTTCAGGATTTCAGAATAATCCCGTAAATGATTTTATAATTTTTGGCGTGGAGATGGTGATGCGACGAGTATAATATACTCGATTTACCAAGGCACTCGATTACATCTGCAGACTTGATTTTGTCGATCTCGCCAAACAGTAATTTCTTAAGATAGGTCGAAATTTTTGCTAAATAACATTTTAGTTTAGAAAACACCGCATTAAAAACGAACTACTGTAGTGTTGCTAAAAAAAAGTACAATATACATATTGTTTTTAGTTGTTATGTTTTTACAAACTACGGACTCGTCGCAACACTAGAAGATGGGAGTATCTGCAATACAAACTTATTATGTGCATACATAGAAACCTGGTTTTGCTGCAGCAGATACTTAGCGTATGGTACCACAAAAACAGAGCCGAACTTCTTCGATTTATCCCTTACAACTCACCAATTTTGTGTTTGTTTCGATTGGATTTAGGTAAGCAAGGGTTGGATACCATCTTGTTTAGCATGGAGTTTTTTTTTGCACACCTGTGGAAAATACCAACGAACGATGGCGCAGCAGCGGCAAATCGTCTTTTTCGTGTACAGCACGTCACCTTTATTATATTTTATATCCTTCTAACATATTTTGAATGGCGGTTTTCTTTTGAGAAAGTTTTAAAATGATTTTCAGATTCTTCACGAATTTGTCCACTTCATGTGTTAACTATTATAAATGGCAGAGTAACGAGCTTGGAATATTATCCGCAGCTTAGCGTACTGCCACCTAAGAGAAAATGCATCTCACTTATTTGGAACAACAATAAATCGGTATACAATTGCTTTCATGACCGTCAAATGATATCGCTTACTCTCATTTTACGATCATCAAAGCTGTGGATAAATTATAAATTGTTACCGCAGGTTCACGACCAACTTATACCACCCTCTGCTTCCAATACAAGAAAACCCGACAGGATCCTAATTTCTCAAGTCTTAAGCATCCACGTGAATCTCGTATTCAGGTGGTGCCTCCGCAGTTCCGGCTCCCAGAAGCAGCAGAGTCGCATATTTATGCTCGTACCTCGCCTGCAGTTTTGATAATGAACGCATACTCTCTGTTTGTGTGCAGCCCTTGTCTATAGATTCTGTTGTGGAGAACCGCTCGCTTGTGCTTCATACATGCATGTAAACGTAAATAAATTAATAACAGGTTTTTAACAGGAGAAATTATCAATAACAAACTGTAATTAAATTCTTTCAAATTTATTGCACCTATATTTACAAATTATTTCTTTTTTCTTTATTAAAAAAAAAATCAAGAATATACAAAAATACTTAATGAGAAAACTGATACATTTACAAACCAATAGCCTGTATCCAGAGTTCTTGGTGCCCCCCAAGACAGTTGTATCCTCAAGGAGACTGTAATAGAAAAAATTACATAATATCACAGAAAACAGTCGTCTATTGCACAGCCTTTTAAATTTGTACTAAATAAAAATCATCTGTCTAAAGGTACTTTGATTTGATTAATTTCTCTTAAAAAACTATCTATACTATTTAAATCTTCACACGTCTTGCTATCCCAAACTGGATGGTCCAATACGGCGCGATCATCTGAAGATTGCCACGAAGATTTCAGACATTGCCATTTTTGCATACGTATTCGCTGTTTATGACGTAATTCGCTTTCAGCGCGACAAAGGGCGTACGTTATGACAGCTTCGACAAGTAGGTCCTTTCGTTTCTGACGTTTTAGACTAGTTTTCTTTCTTTTGAACTTATTTATCCAATTTGTTAAATCGGAAGTTTTAAAATTTTGTTCGTTGCTCCGCAAAGCAACGCCCATTGTTTGTGACTAATGGGGAAAATCTCCAAATCTAATGCGTTAAATAATTATAACACACCTGCTTTCAGCTTACAGCGATGGAATATTTATCGATGGTGAATTCTGGTATCTTCTACTTCTACTGCAACGGCTTGGAGACACAAAGGAACCACTGACGTTAACGGACACTCACAGTAACACGGTCCAAACAGTAATGTTTGCGGAGTAATCGCGATGCGCACTTTTATACCGCTGGCGTAGAGGTAAATTCTAGAATCCCTTGGCCAGACGAAAAGTAGTACCGCAAAATTATAATCGCTTTTTCCTGAAATAATGCGATTTTCACGTCAAACGACGATAACTATAAAGATAAACAATAATTTGTAAACATATTCTTTTGTTAATTACACCAACTATTGCGATTTGCTAGGTACATAATAACCCAGGTAAAATAAAGCGGCGTAGGATTTCTGCTCGGGGACCGACATTACCAGATGCGTCATTGCGGACTAGTCAAACAGCATAATTCCACCACGGTTAAATTAGACATACATGTTTTAAGCATTGTCAAAACTGAAAATTCTTAGTCTAGTATGCATAATATATATGTAATTACATTTTACAGTTTAATTTTAAAAAATACATTTCTCCTCAATTTTTATATGCCCTTAACAACTAAATTTCTTTGTTCTTCTATATACTTAATGTATACTGTATTCACACGTAATGTAGGATTTAGTTTTAACTATGATTTGCAGATTTTCCATGGGTGACCATTCGTACAGCATTTCTCGTTATTGTACAGCATTTTAGGGCACTGTCCAGTATTGATGAATATTCAGCGAACGTCCAGCATTTTTACATAAGGTTTTACACGTTAAAACTGTAATTAATTATTACAATACAAGAACTATCACCAATTGAAGAACCTTTCTTTTTAGTCAGTTTTTACGATACCTCAAAGAGATTTGTAATGTTCATTGGATATTTTTTTTATGAAATCATACATATATAATTGTATTGATTTATTTTTAAATAATTGTACAACATTCTTGCATTAAACACATGGTCATCCTAGGAAATTTTAAAATGAATATGAGAAGTAATATCTACTTATAATTTAGAATTTCCAAGAATGCTTGTGCATTTAAATACTAGTTTGAACAACATTCCTACCATGATATTACTTAAAGTTTTGAATAATGTACCTATATTTACACACGTTGTGTTCCTTTACTGTTGTAATGTATATTATTGATACATCCTATGTCGTATATATCCACTACATTCATACAATAATACAAATACAATACAATAATTCATAATGATGTGTTGCTTTAACATGCTCTGAATATATATTGTGTTATATTGTAGATAAATTTCTTTGCGTTGTGTTCAATTACATCACCTAGATATATTAAATAGGGACATAGTTAGGTTTTGGTGGAATTGCTTTTAACCTCCACCGTTGACAAAATCAATAAGTAAGACGCCATTTATGAATACTCCCTGGCCATATAGACATGCCGAGAATTCTTTTATTCTGTATACCAAAGTATTACAACGCAAATACGAAGAAGTGTCTACGTCATAGATATAATTTTTATTATTTCAGATTAACATAAAAGTTATTTACTTTCAAGATAATGTAGGTAAGTACTTAGATGACAAAAACAATAATTTTAATTTTATTCAAAGATGTAGCATTAAACTTATCTCACAATAATGCTTAGGTTTTCAGATGTGAAGAATTCCTTAAATAATAATAGAAAATGTGAATAGGTTATTTAAATTAGGCATTTGCAATCTGCAAGGTTTTAAGTATGTATGTATAGTTAAATTAATTAGGTATCTAAGTCTTTTACAATCTAAAGTTATTATAAAGTGTCTTAATAAAGTAGGTACTGCCTTGAATATGAGTGTGATCATTTCGTATAATACATAGTAATAACGATTTTCTATAATTATAATTAGTGATATTGCACTGATGTTTACAGTTATATGCCCAATTTTACCTACACCTTTGTTTATCCAGTTTGGCCTCATTGGTTATCTTACTGATTACTTACGGCTTTTATTTACGTGTATAACTATATTATTCCGTTGTGCATCTATAAACTAATTAAATAATTTTACAAATGCTTTTGAGATTAGATAAATTTTTTTGTTATCAAAGGTCAGAGCCTACGTGCAGTCGTCATGCTTGTGTTATTTATTCTTTTATGCATTAATTATTTATTTCACTTTCCATAACTATTTGGGTATATTTCTATAATAGGATAATCTTATAACAGGAGTTATACCTAACCTATGTACAACATACCCACTAATCTAATAAACTCTTATCTATAAGCTTACAAGTCTTTAATGACATTTGAAACCGTTCTCTATTTAAACAATATCAATATATTTTCTGTAATTAGAGAGACCAATTAGCCCTCATAAACAAAAATTGAATTTCTGACAAATATTTTAGGTTGAAGCATAAAGTTTATCTATAATTGTGTTACCTAACGAGTTAGTTTAATATCGTTTTCCTCTTTGATGAAGATATATGGGAAATCTAAATTTGTTTAATAAGATAATATGTGGCGGTTGGTGAGATTTATAAAGTTTAATTTTTGATATAATTCATTAAATTAACGTAAATATGTCATTTATGGACAATTCACTTCGGAATTAGCAAAGGTTTAAATCAATTATATAATTTAATCATAACCGCTTCATAACCTCAAATTTGTTGACTACTTAGTTCCAATGTCATCAACCTAAAATAAAGAAGGTTTCTATTATACATATTAGCGTAGTGTATAGATAATTCTTTAATAGTAAATAAACAAACTAAATTTTGATCGAATACAAAGTTATAATCATATTTATTAGGTAGGTACCTACAGTGTTATTAATTTGTATTTAGCATACATTGGTAGAGTTGATGATTTGATAAATTTAAGAGAAACTTTTGCTGTACTGTACTTTCCTGCAGATGTTTAATATTGCGGTTTAGGGTAGTAGGCTAAAAAGGGTGGGAACTAAGCAAGCGTTGCTTAATAAAAAATCCTATAGAAAACGTGTGAAACGGCTAGTAGATGCGAGGGGTCCAAATGTAAAATGCCTGCCATTCTGTCAATGTGTTTTTGTGAAAATGCATATGTTTAATCGTTGCACGCAACAGGCTATAGAGCATACATATATGTGACTTTAATTTTATTGACTTGTTTTTATGTTGTCTTTTTAATTATGCAATGAGCAGAGTCGTTCGAGTTTTTAATCACAGAAAATCATAGATAATAAATATATACACGTATAATAGATGTGTACCTCCCATGTAATTTCACGCGGCACGAGCAAAATTTCAAACCTTTTAAGACTGGTGGCGCGTAGCGTTAGTTAGCAAGAGCTATCTCCAATACGCGGGAGATTTGATATTATTTACAATTAAAAAATTTATTGTTTAAATTTTTTTTGCACTTAAATGAATGGACATAGAAAATAAAATAAAAATTAGAACGAAATCGTTTATTGTGCGCACATAAATACATAACTATACAGTACAAATATTTGCAATACATAAATAACCACAAATTAAAATAAATCGCTTACTTAATACTACTTAACTAAATATATGTATAAGTAATAATAAGGAATAATTGTCATAATAATAAATAGTAATCATTGTAATTTAATTAAATTAAGATCATGTGATGAAATTTGTAAATCACCTGTCACATGGTGTACATTCCGTAATTGACAAGGGATCAAATTTGATACGGATTTGCTCATGTTTTCTAACGCTTCATACGGCTTGGTCTTCATAAAATCCTCTATGCGGAGAACCTTGTCTTCTAGTCTTTTACAATTTTTTTTCAGGTACGCTTCGAGTTTCTGGAAAGATCTTGCTACTTTATATAAGCTGAGAGCTTCTGGTGCAAACTCCGTCTTTCTTCGCACCTGTTTTATTCGTAATTATTATCAACAATTCTCACCGCTTCATCGTAAATTGGGAATCTTCTTCGAACACTTTTTGTACCAAAACATCCTTACGCGCAGCAATTTTTTAAGCCACCCATTATTGCAAATACGGATATTCACAATTATTACAGCCTTTTCACTTACAATTCACAAAGGGATAAAAACAATTTCAAACGATTGAAAACGCACAAATTTCAAAATGACGGATGTGTATAAAATTTTCAAAAAATGTTTTTTTGTTCATCATACTTCACTCTTATTGGTCAAAAAATCGATACTAGCGCCGAAGCGTTAGTCAGCAAGTACTAAACCGTGCCTACAAGATACAATACAAGGTAAACAGGCGTGCAGAAAATATGAAAAAGGCTCAGTTTTTTTTTTCAAACACGTTAAATGTCAGATGACAGAACGTAAACAATACGCAGGGCAGTAAACAGTAAAACAAAAAAATACACTTTTTTGTGACGTTCATGATCACCTGGTGGTCACATACGTTTGCTTGCTTTGTATTATAAGTTATAAGTATAAGGCTTGTACACAGTGCAGTCGAACTAATCACAAACTCGTCATTTCTGTGGCACCATTTCAGTCATGTTTAACAACCATGATTATTTTACCGCTGAAACGAAATGATTAGTATGAAACTGTTAGGGATTGCTGCGCGAACAATGCTATTGCTTCTTTACAATTACTTGACAGTACAGAGCTTATGAGATGAGATTTACATATGCGAATACATTGCTTACACTGTCAACATAATCTGAACGGTTTATGTGTATATTAAAATTTGTTTCATTTGCTTTCTCAGTAACACATTGTCTTTCTAGTTAAATTGTTTTTTACATAGTTTAACGATTCCTTTTTATGGCTGCGGATTTAAAATTAATACAAAATTATTACACATAATAATACTAGGTATGTGGTAATTCAATAGGTAATATGCCTATCAGGAAACATTCTAATAGATAAATTTAAATTTCCCGCAATTATTTTTAATAACTACAACGTTGAAACACAAAATTACCTAGGTATGATTTGGCAAAAATATTTATTACCTACATTTCCGCTAAAGTTACCAAAAATAATTGCAAAAAAATTAAATCTGCCTTATTATAGGCAACAAATGCAAAATTCTACAGAAACTCTAATAAAAGGATTACAACTATGCGACAAATTCTAAGAAAATTCCAAAATCTAGGCAAGAAGTCAGCTAATTTTTTTCTAAAAAGGAGCTTTCCACAAAAACGGCAAAAAATTTTGCTATTATTAGAAAAAATGGCAGAAAGGTTAAACAACGCGCATGTGACAGCACAGAGCAATCTGTCAATTAGTTTGTTTTGGACGTTAAGTCAAAGTGAATGTGTCGTGTTATTTTATAAGCAATGAAAAGAAATTAGTGGAGAGCAGTGATAAAATACTTTTATTTCAAAGATTAATTAATCAAAGCAGAACTGGATTCGACGCCATTGGAATACACTTCGTTTTCAACGGTTAAAAACTGTGTTGCAAGCGTGGTCGTACGAACACAAATGATGACCCTGCAGTGGACGTCTAAAAACTGCTACTGCGGGCGGATATTATTGAAAAAGTGCACCCGTATTGTATTGAATGACCGTCGAATAAAAGTACGGAAGATAGTGGTATCTCAAATGACAGTGTACACAGAATTTATCTGAAGAATTGGAAATGAAAAAATACTTGAGTGACGCGAGCAAAAGCTGAATCGTTTGAGTGATTCTCGCGATATTTTGGTACGTTTTTGCCGCAATCCTTTACGCCATTTCATAATCGTCGATGAAACCTTGGTCCACCCTTGCACTCGCGAAACTAAAGAGCAGTGCAAGCAATGGACCACACAAAGATTCACCGCCACCAAAGACGGAAGCAGTTTTGTCATCAGGAAAGGTTATTTGGGATTCTCATGGAATTATCTTCATCGACTACTTAGAAAAGGGGAAACAATAAATGGCGAGTATTATGTCAATTTGTTTCAACAACTTTGCGATAAAATTAAAGAGAAACGGCCTCATTTGGCTAAGAATACAGTGGCTGCTCTTCGGTTCTCGGGTTCTCTGCCGTGTAGAAAGTTTAAATTACTTGACGTTTCGATCATCTTGTCGTGATCTTCTTCTTCACTTCTGAACGACGGCAACGACGGCCGTGAAAGCCTAAAGACTACTTTAAGAATACACTGCTTTACCATTAGGATAACGCATATGTTCACAAGTCTGCGAGTACAATGCCCAAAATTCATGAAATGGGATTTGAATTAATGCCTAATTTTTCCTAAATTTTAAAATTTAATAGTAATTTTAATATCCTTTTGTTGTAGTTATAAAAAATAATTGCGAGAATTTTCAATTTTGCATTTTTAAAATTAAACGCAAATGTTATTTACTTTAATTTTTGTCTCTAATTAGATACTTAATAAAATTATTTAAATAAATTATTTTTTTTATATAATTTACACTGAATTTAGTCTCTGGGAAGTTTAGCAGTAAGTAGTCCACGTACTGAGAAACCAGAAAGAAAGTACAAATTAAATATGTAGATATCATTACAGGATGCGGTTTTGATAAGTTATTGAGAAAAATACTTCTCCAATCCAATTTATTAATACTCAGCCCAGCAGTGAGATAGGAATGGCGGACTCAATTTAACCTCTGTTCCTAATTAGAACACATCTTTGATCTTGCACCTTCTTTGAAGTATTAAAATGCGTATATTTTTAGTTGTGCGTTCATCAAAACGCATGAAAGTGATTGTTAAGACGGCATTACTGTGAAGTACATATACTATTTTTAACGAGGTCTCCAGGCTCTCCTCTTCGTCCGGCATTTTCCATTTTCTGTGTTAATGTTTACCTAACATCAGCCAATATACATACAAGACGAATGTTTATAATTTTATATATAGATCTCGTTAAGAATAGGGCGGTGGAACCGACATTAGAACTTAGAAGGTGGCGATGATGCAGTATTGAATGGAAATAGTGTAGTGAGGTGCAATTGGAAAACATTCTCAAGAGGCAGGGCGCGTAAGTACATATATTTATATCTATTTTGAAATCGGTAAACGTTTTATTTATAATAAACCAGTAGGTAACTATAAACTAAATATCATGGCTGAATACCAGGCGTTTTTTCAGACACATTTTATTTACAAGGAAATAACGTAGTGTAGCTTATCCACGTTAATCGAATTTTGTAAATATGTCAAACTTACTAATTTATATAATTTTGGATTTTCAATTGTGCGGAATAGTGGCCAAATAATCACCTACCTATGTTTATTTGTTTTGACTTTGCTTGCACGTTTTCTAGTGGGTTGTTTTCATGTATACGTGTCTAAACTATGTGTTTTACGTTCCTGAAGTGTATGAAAACTTTTTCATCGCTAATTCTTATGGTACCTACTATAAGCTATCCATAAAGTTACAAGAGACGCACAACAAAAAAATATATTATTTAAGGATATACAGGCTGTTTATAAGTTATTTAACAAATTTTAAAAAAAAACCACTATTCTCTTAATGTTGGTTAAATTGAAAAATTTTTGTATTAGCCTCGAAATGTGGGCTCTTTAAACTATGTTCGTCGTATCTTCTTTAGCTCTTCTTTGGCTGCTTTTCCCAGTATTATATTAACCGAACCAATCAGTCCTAACATTGCTCTTAAAACAATATTTTTTATTTAATTTTTTATTTCATAAATCCATAGCCATTGATTGCCTTACGATTTATTATGTTATTCGTAACAATATTTATTATAGCTACAAACGATATTGATTACTTGATTATCTTTGATTTGTAATTATTAGTTAACAAAACAAATGAAGGGTGCAATGCAAAAACTACCCAAGTCCGTTTTCATAAGCTTTCAGTTGATATTTTTAAATCGAGTGTTTGTCGTGATTAAATCCAACGTTTTTACTTCTATAAACCTCGACTAGTACAGCTCAATTGAGCAGACATTTTTAGATGGATTGGGATTTTTTACACCTCAAACTCGTGAAGTATCAGTACGTTCTTTCCTTAGTTGGACATAGATTTTTATACAAGAACCATAAAACGGAGGAATGGTGCTCAAAAGTAACATTGTCTTAGACAACATTATAGTTGAAGACGGAGAAATTGCCGTTTACGAATAAAACTCGTTTCATTTTGTTTACCTTTCCTGTGTACTTACTTTATTTTTGATATAAAATTTATGTTCAGTTTATGGTAATTACATAGTTTTCAATTGCAAAATAATTATTGTTTCTTCTTCTCTTCTTCTTCTAATATTACTTCTTTGATTTTAAGCTTTAAAGATACTGAAAGCAACATTTTATGCAGTATAGAATAAATACAAAATGCTTTTTGTTAATAATGGTTCTAAGAACAAATAAAAAACTAAAATCAATATTATAGTTTTTATGAAGACTGCATGAACTGGGTAAAACCTTGTATAGTACTATATTTTTAATTACAGGTAAGTATCGCTGTATAGTGCCCGCATATAATCCATTATATTATTGTTTACTATCTACTATTTTAAATGCTAAGAGACGTTAGATTATTATAATAGAAAATAATATTGTAAGTACTACAAAGCTATATAGTATAATATATGAGCATCATGTATCCACACAATAAAAAAATTAACAGTTATTATCAAATATAGTCAGTGCTATTAGACATTTTTTTCACATTTACTAACATGTATGCTCAAATTAATAATACAAATATAGTACACCATCTTTAACATACGAGTTAATAAAAACTATTCGCAAAAATTTACTATACAGATATTATCACCGGTAATATAAAATATGATTGTCCCTACAGGTGCTATAAAATATATTAAAGTATACTATATTTAGGTTAAAGAGTACAATCTATTTCTCTCAGTGTGGATAAGAGCAATGTTTCACTATTCTTTTAAACATCTCAATTGTTTTTTCTTTATTGTATTTTCTTCGTAAAGCACACAACCTGTTCTACATTTTACCGACTCTGTATTTTGCATAAATACTTATTTCAGAGAATAGTGTCCTTATCAAAGTCAGCTTGTATCTATAAAATGAGTAATTTCCAGAACCAAGGTTCATTACGATATTTTCCTCAGAATTATGTTATATTAGGTACCTTTATCGTAAAAGTTTGACTACTTGATTCCGAGACGCCTGTATACCACGTTAACTACAATATACTTAAAAAGAATCTTAAATATTCGTTAGCTTGTTAGCTACATCAATTGAATTATATTCGTAATAAATCCGTAAGCACTATATTATCCGGCGTATAATTTACGACTTTATGCACTTAAAATTAAAACTCGTAGGGAATTCTATTTTCGTAAATGTAAGTTCAGCCCGAATGAATAAGATTGAGATGCCTTCGAAGCGAAGCAGCCAAGAGCCGAACAATCATGACGAACCCAAACAGTTGTGGTCTGAGGAATCGGCGGCGGGAAACGAAGGCAGTACGTCCAGCGATAGTGAAGACGATTCTGGTTCAGAATGTGAGATGAGCGAACTATGTAGGATAAATCAGGAGATATGGGATGAAAGTAGCATTTGGACTGACTTGCATGTGAGTATAATTTCCTTTTACAAAGATATAATTTGTGTTTTATTGAATTAAAACCTTAAACAAAAGGAAAAATAATAAAATAATAAGGAAAATGTTACTTGTGTTCAATAGGGAATTAACTTTTTATTTTATATAGTTATTTAAAGCTTAAATATATCATTTATCGCAAAACCAAGACTATAGAAACAAAACAATGGAATACTTATGCAATTATTGGCAAAACTTAATTGGAGCTTTGCCATACATACATTGTATGTTTTTATATATTCTTTTTTAAATGTTTTTTCTCTTTCTAAATTTTTTTAATGTGCCAAATTGTCTAAATCCAAACAAATATAACGGTATGAAAATTTAGTGACATGAGCGATGATCCTTTTAAAACACCATAAGATTACCTTAAGAGATTGCCGCACTATTCATGTTTAAAACCGAGTCTGACTGAAACCTTGGAGTACAAAATTAATTTTATCATCAATTTCTGCATTAATTTTTTTTTCAATTCTATGAAAATTTGCTAAGCAATACTTATTTAAATTATTTTGTTATAAGTATTAACAGTTTTCATTCGATGTATTCCAAACCGACGTTTTTATCGTTAATAAAAAGTAGAGTGCGGCGGTTTTAGACATCTCGGCGTTCGAGACATACGATTCTATTTCGCGTTTATAAAGGGTTCTCCAATAAGAGGTGTTATTTTGAATAGCCCGCTATTGCGGTAGATGTCACTTTTGAAGCTGTCATTTTTTGACATTTGACAAGTAGAAACTACGCCATTAATAAAAATGGAACGATACACGCTTCAACAACGCATTGAAATTATTAAAATTCACTATACAAATGGTGAAAATTTGGCAGAGACGGTTCGTAAAACTCGAACATTTTTGGGTCGTCGTGAAGCACCTTGTCGGACCGCAATACAGAAATTGGTGGAAAAATTCGAGCTGTCGGGACAACTTAGTGATGTGAAGAATAAAACCCGTGCACGTCGCTCAAGAACAGCCGAGAATATTGCTGCTGTAGCCGAAAGTGTTGAAGAAAACTCACGTTTATCCATTCCTCGTCGTTCTTTGGAATTACGCATTCCACAAACGTCATTACACCGTATTTTGCAAAAAGATTTGGGTCTTAAGGCTTATAAAGTTCAGTTAACACAAGAACTCAAGCCGGCCGATCATCAACAACGTCGTGTCTTTGCTGATTGGGTCGTTGAAATGCATGAAAATGATCCGGAATTCCGTCGAAAAATCATCTTTAGTGATGGGGTCCATTTCCACCTCGGTGGCTTCGTCAACAAGCAAAATTGTCGCATCTGGGGCTCGGAAAACCCAAGAGTTATTGTTGAAAAACCTCTCTATCCTCAACGTGTGACCGTTTGGTGCGGTTTATGGTCCGGCGGAGTCATTGGAACTTACTTTTTCGAAAATGAGGCTGGAGCAACAGTTACGGTGACTGGATTGCGCTATCGAGAGATGATTAATGATTTTTTATGGCCGGAATTGGATGGTATTGATCTGGACAACGTTTACTTTCAACAAGACGGCGCTACGTGCCACACAAGCAACGAAACCATTGATCTTTTACGGGAAAAGTTTCCGGACCGTGTTATCTCTCGAAGAGGTGATCACAATTGGCCACCGAGATCTTGTGATTTAACACCTTGCGACTTCTTCCTTTGGGGCCACGTGAAAGAGAAGGTCTACGCCAACAGCCCAGCGTCGATTCAAGACCTCAAAGATGGAATTCGTGAGGCTATCGAGAACATAGGGCAGCCACTTTGCGATTTGGTTATGGAAAATTTCATGAAAAGGATATGGTCCTGTAGGGGTGGTCGTGGTGGTCATTTGTCTGATGTTATTTTCCACTATTAACGGCATACGTTCCTCTTTATAATGAAATAAACATCCGAACATTTATATTAAAAAACGGCATTTTTCTTTGAATATCAAAATAACACCTCTTATTGGAAAACCCTTTATGTGATACTCGCGGTGTAATTCTTATTATACTCGCAGGACCTACCAGGATCTGAAGGGATATTCGACTTAGTTCACAAGGACTTTACTCCAAATCTAGACAATTACAAATTCTATACCAAAGCCGGCCTATTGATAAGTTGTTGGAGCGGAAAAGAAAGATTTACGAGATATTTTCTGGAAAACGGTGCCGACATAAACACCACAGACAACTCTGGCCGGTAAAGTCTTTTAAAGTTGTTAATTTTCTCTAAACTTACGGATCTAATATTACAGAACACCCTTACATTTGGCGGCTACTTCTGGATCGCTGGAATGCGTGAAGTTATTGGTGGAGCGTGGAGCAAACGTCTCCAAATGGGATAGAGTTTTCAAAGCGACTCCGTTACATTGCGCGGCAAATAAGGGTCAATTATGTTGTTTGAGGTTGCTTATAAGAGCTGGAGCGGATGTTAATGCTGGTTTGTCTGAAAAGAGTCCGTTGCATTATGCTGTGCAAAGTGAGGCGGTTGAATGTGTTAGGGAGTTGTTAGATGCTAGCGCGGTACCAAATACACCACAGGTATAATAAATAATTTTTTTGTATCAATTGAATATTTAGTTACTTCGGTGCTGCTTTCTTTGGGCAGTAAAAACGATAACAAAACCATTATCGTAATCATAAGGTATTATGGACAGAGGGTAGTCACATACGTATTTGCCATGAGCTAACTAACTTCCTGTGGAGCGCTGTAAACTTAAATCATAAGGAGTGATCATTTTGGATCAGTTGTACTCGGAAGAAGGTAAAATTGATTTGACAGAGGCATATTCTGAATATGGACGCAGAAATATCAATTAGTAATTTTTGTTTGGATCACAAAGGAATTTGTGAAGGGGCGTGGATTTTTTGTTTAATGATTAAATTAGTTTTGTTTTAGAGAGAGAACACTAACTTTGTTTTAATGAAATATTTTTCAACAACATGATGGTATGGGAAAATATTTTTTTTTAAACGAATAAATACTGTTTTTGCAACAGCTGAATGTCTTTTTTACAAATTTTCTAAAACTACAAGATAGAGCAGGGTTTCAACTTTACCGCAAACTAAATTTTATTTTCATAATAAGAAAGAAAAGTGCCGAATACATAAAAACAAAGTGACACTGTAGAGGTAGTACCAGAGCATTTAAAACTATCATTTTCATAAGAAGACCCCTATTAATAGGAATAAAAACCACTTTACTATATAAATGAAATACCCTTAGACATAAAAATAAAAAATTTCACAATTAAAAGTACTTTATATTCGCATAAGATGTATTTTAAAGAAAATTATTTATTCCAAATGCACCAGAATCTACTATCTTTTTAGTTTTTTTTATTGTTGAATAAAACTATGAGAAATCATTTGAATGAAGAATTATTTCAATAAAACGTTATTTGAATAAAGCATTATTGGAATGATTCTTGCACCAAATAAATTGTTATTCAAATAATTTATTACTGAATAACACCGAAATAAATTTAGATTAGGTATATGCCTACATGTTTGTGCAGGTAATCATATAAAAATTATCGCTAATGTTACGAAGTGAATCGGTAGGACGACATGCCAGTAATAATTATATCCGCCGACATCTTCGATATTCCTCTAGATTTACGTGATGTCATCTCTGAAGTCGATAAACAAACCTTCAAGCTTATCAAAATTCCACAATTTTTTCCCACACAAGTTTAATCTCTTTAAAAATTGGCGTGCAATATTTAAATAAAATCCGCTGATGTTAGAAAGTGTACCAGTACCACGACATGGCAGTAATAATTATATCGGTCGATATCTTCTTGTTTTTGAAACCGATAACCAAACTCTCAGACTTATAAAAATCACATTTATTTTTTTTGCCACAACTTCCAATGTCCTTAAAAAAGCGGCTAATATTAATATAAAAGTTCCTGCTAACGTTAGAAAATGCATCGGTATGCATGTTTCACAAAGATGTTTGGTCGTTATTTTCCCATTTTTTAAATTAAGGGCAACATTTAGTTCCGCTGTGATCGCAAGCGTGTAGTTTTTAAAATTAAGGCAGTGCATACTATTTTATTGTGTTCTTGTTTCTTTCTGACATTCTGGATGATTCTTTTATTTATTTTTATGGTGAAAATAAAATTTAGGTATTATTTATTCGTAATAACCTACAAATATTCTATTAATATTTTATTTATTATTAGCTTGTTGTTTGTAGATGGTAATTATATGTACATATCTATATTAATTAATTTAAAATCAAATTATAGCAATTAGTTTTCATATTTATGCATTTCTGACTATATCATCATATAATATCATTAAATATCTTACATACACACGAATACCGTGTATATTTCATACTTTTCAATTACGTTTTCTTATGTGAAAATGAATCAAAATTATTGACAACGTCGCACATAATTCCTGTATTTTAGCGGCGCCATCGCGTGCCGATTAGTTCAAGTTAGGGTGTATATATATATAGCACAGGGAAGCAGCGGCAAACATCCTGCTTCCTTTTATGTTTCCAAAAAATTACATTTAGCTGACAGTCTGTATATTCTCTTGTCTGTGCTTAAACGTAGAGCTTCAAATAGTAATTGTTAGTATTCCAACAAATGCTTTTGCTTTCAAAATAACTGATTGCTTTGTAAAGAAACAAAATTATTGTTTCTAGGTTTTTAGTGAAGCTCCAGTCCATGTTGCCGCTTCTATAGGCGCTTCGGAAATTCTGAAATTGCTCATCAGCCACGGGGCATCGGTAAGAGTTCAATGTGGACCAGAAAAATCTACAGCTCTGCATTTAGCCGCCGCAGATGGCGATGTCGAGTGCGTCCGAATTCTCTTGGACGCAAAAGCGGATATAAACGCTAGAAACCGTAAACTGCAATCGGCACTTCACCTAGCGGCGCTGTCCCAGTCAACGGATATCTTGGAGGTGTTACTAAAACGCGGAGCAGATCCCAACGCTACTGACATAGATGGCCGCACACCTTTGCATGGCGCACTAGTAAAATATTCCCGAACAAGCGAACCTACGAAACTACTTCTGAACGCCGGAGCGAACGTCAATAAACCCGATATTTTCGGCTACACTCCATTGCACTTGGCCGCCTTAAACGAATTCTCCCAAAGCGTCATGTTGCTGTTGAGCTATGGCGGTGACATGACGGCGAAGACAAACGGAGGCGTATCAGTGCTAACGTTCATAACCAGGAGAACGCCAGATGTGATCCCGAAATTCATCGGCAAACTCGACTCTTCCATTAAACTGAACGATCACGAAATTGGCGACGTAGATTGTGAGATAAAATTGGATTTTCGTGTCTTGGTACCGACCGTCGTAAAAGGTGAAACGGACCTCCTGTTAAACTTTATCGAAGTGGGTCACCGCGAGGTCTTAAAGCATCCCCTCTGCCAAACATTCCTATTCCTGAAATGGCGCAGGATAAGGAAATTTTTCTTATTCAGTTTGTTTTATCATTCGCTCTTCGCTCTATTATTTACGATCTATATTCACGGTATATTCTTGAAAACCGGAGATCTCATGGCGGCCTCCCAGAATTTCACAACGACAAGCGACAGTCCCCAAAATCCATGCAGGATTCCGCTTTACGTCAAAATTAGCGGTTACAGCATGTTCGTGCTGAATTGCATGCTCATGGCCAAAGAAATATTCCAGATAGCGCACAGTTGGTTATCGTATCTCAAGCAGTGGGAGAATTGGCTACAATGGATGATAATTGTAAGCGTATTCTGTTGCGTTTATCGCGAAAACGTCAACGTGAGATGTTGCATTGCCACTTGGCAGCATCACGTAGCGGCCATCGGAATATTTCTTACCTGGCTGGAGCTGCTGATGATCGTTGGCAGATTTCCCATATTCGGTATTTACATACAAATGTTCACTACAGTATCAGTGAATTTCTCGAAATTCCTAATGGCCTACATGTGCCTGCTAATAGCATTCAGTTTAAGTTTCGGCGTACTCCTATCGACATATAAGTCGTTCAAAAATCCAGCTTGGACTTTACTAAAAACGATCATAATGATGTCAGGCGAATTAGAATACGAAGACGTATTCTTCGATGAGGAAGCTCCAATCATCTATTCAGTAACCGCTCACATCATGTACTTGGCTTTCGTCTTATTAGTAACCATAATTTTAACTAATCTAATGGTAGGTTTAGCGGTTAGTGATATACAAGAGCTGCAGAGGAGCGCTGGCTTGGATAGATTAGTTAGGCAAGCGGAATTAGTTGCCCACCTGGAGAGTATGCTCTTCTCGAGATTGCTCTACTGTGTGCCACGTAAGCTGTTGAGGTTTCTCCATAGGCGTGCCTTATTGTTACGATCCCAGCACTACTGGGCCCTGTATATTAGGCCAAATGATCCACGCGAAACTAAAATTCCTAAGGATATCATAAAAAACATATACAAATTGGTTGTGGAAAGAAAACCTAGGAGGAAAAGAAGAAGTGATAAAAGTAATTGTAAAAGTGGTAGCGTTTCTAGGATGAATTCAAATGTCAGTACTATTTCCATGGAAAAATTATAAAACAACCTTAAAAATAATAAGGAAATATTGCGTAAAGGCAGCTAAAACACTCTATATACATTCTATTTCCATTCTTTCTATGTTTTTACATGTCTTCTTGTAGTGTAAATACCCAAGTAACACAAATTAGTTAAACAAACACTTAATTTTAATATAGTAACAGTACACCGAGATTAAACATGTTCAAGTAGATGGCAATTTGAAATATTTTTAATCTGATGTTGGGGAGGTTAGCACTGGTGTACCGCAGAGTTCTGTATTAGGACCTCTGCTGTTCGCGCTTTTTATGAATGATTTTCCCTCTGCTGTGTCTGGTGGGGAATTTCGTATTTCTGAACATGAAAAATATATAAAAAGGAATAATCGGGATAAATTATAAAATACCAAGAAGGTTGTTTCGTCATTCTCGTGAACATGTACCAGTGCCATTCTTGTGGAGTTGGCAAGTGAATAAAAATCCACAAATATTTAGAAGTAAGAATTGCTTTCCTTTAAGACTAAAATCTCTGTAACAAACATTTAACACTGTTGGAGAGTGCAATGGGGTAACCAGTTTTTAAGGGTTGTGTCTTTTGCTTCAGAGTATACTTTTTGCAATTCCAGGAGGGTGGGGGATTTTCATTTAAAAAATTAAATCTTTTTTTTTAAATACCGGAGCTGAGTCATTTTTTTAACAATAGTAGGGTTAAGGGAAGATTAAAAATGTTCTAAATGATTTTTTTAAAATACCAACGGTAAATGGGGAAATATGTTCCAGCAATTGGGTTTTGGAACCTTTGGTGTAACAATAACTATCACACTGACAAAAGTCAATGCTTTCCACTATCACCAAACAACAATTTGTTGTTTGGTGATAGTGGAAAACCTAGCATTGACTTTTGTCAGTGTGATAGTTAGTTGTTGGGAAATATGTTCTTGAAAAGATACAAATTTTTGGGAAGGAAGATTTAGAGAAGGGGTCTGGGGGGAGGAGAGGCGATATTCTTTTTTACCATACCGCACACAGGGGTGGATTAAAACTGTTTTAAATGATTTCTTTTTCTTAAACACTCGGGGCAGGACGGATAAAAATTTGTTCAAACAATTAAATTAGTTTTTAAAAGCACTAGTTGGGAAAAAGGGGTGATTTTTTTTAAATGATTACATAATTTTTTTTTTTGTAAATATCTAGAGCGGCAAGAGAGCAATTTCTCTTTCCAATAACAGGGAACAAAAGTAACATACAAGAAAAGAATATAAATAAACATATAAAATAAAACCACAACGATTAAAATGTAACAATAAGTAAAGATTCCAGAATGGAATAAATATAAAGTTGAGTTTATAAAATTATGGCATAAAGAGAAAAGTTTCACAAGGTCATGTATTCATTGATACTGTAAAAGTTATTTGCCACGAGGTACTCTTTTAGTTTATATTCGAAGGTTCTAATACTACTTATCTCTTTCATATCTGTTGGCAGCGTATTATATACGATATACAGTTTGTCCCACATCTATTTTTCCACGAATTGACTCGGAAACTGATAGAGGTAGAAAGTTGCAGTAAAGTCCAGTTGTACATCAAATTCTGCCATTATAACACACCCCGTATAAATAGCTTTTTACCCCCCTCCCCCACTTTATTTTTTTTTAAATTGCACCCCTAATTTTATAAATACAGTCATATGTATTTTTTTATTAATATTATACAAAATGTTCTCAAAAAGTAGAGCATAAATACTGAACTGAAGTGTGCCGCTCCCATGAAATATGTCTTAGCATCCCTTCTGATGTCAAACCAATTCATATGATTACAATAACAATGACAGGAACGTCAATGAACAAATTTAATGAAAAAAAATATAGATTTCTTTTTTATTTTTCGAAATAGAATAAGTAGGTAGATGATTTTGGTATATCATACTTATATTTAGCAATAATAACGCGTGCTTGAGGCTTGTTCTTTTAATGTTATCAAAATTACTTTCCGTTTCTGTCATATTGCATGACTGACATTAATACATTGGAAATGCGTACACTGTACCTCGTTTTCCCGATTCCAGTTATTGTATCTCTGAGAAGCTAATAAACAATTAGCAAAAGCTCAGATTAATGTATGAAAGAATCATTTTAATGTTCGTTTTAAGTCTTGGTGCTAACTCAATTAATTACGTTATTTGTATGTTTCCAGACTTTTCGGACGTACTGTATATAATATATTTTTTAGGGATTATTTTTTTTTAATTTTTTTTTCATTTATAAGCGTGTAAAAAAAACATTTTTTTGAAATGACGGAATTAATTTTTTCCACTTAAAATATTGCAAACGGTTTGAGGTAATTTTAATGAGTGCAACATTAAAATTTGTGCTCGAGCCTTTTAACGTGTTTGTGTGTGTTTAATTAACATTAAAAAAAAAAGAAATTAAATAATTCATGACATCTGGTTTTAAAATATTTTATTTATGTTGCAAAATCAAGGAGTTTTTTTTTTTATAATTTTCACTATTTGTTATTTAATATTTGACTAACACTTTACGAATACTTCTGGCCTGATGATATAGGTACAGCTAGTACGAAACCGGTCGCGAAGTTACTCCAAAATAGAATTTGCGAAAGACATGACCTACTTTTAATTTTGATTAAAAAAAAATTGCTGTTCTAGAGAATATTTCAAGTTTGTATGTTGCTTGGGTAGAATGTTTCTATCTTATCTAAAGATTTTGAAATATTACAATAGTTAGAAGATTATAAAGACTATTTTTTTAGTATTTCTACTTCTTTTGTAATTTAATATTTATTGTATAATAACCGCATTAATGTTGTTATTTGTAAGTATACTACTATTCAATTTAAATAAACGTATTTGTTTTTAAATACAAAATATTTGTATCATTTATTTATAAATTCATTCATGTTATGGTACCTTTAATTTCTTAACATTTCAACTTTATATATTTCAGACTACATTTTTATATGTTCTACGCCTATGTTTAAAGAAAATGCTATTGATTTTTGCCTATGTGATATGGTCGCGATGGCGATGGCGATCGGTACATCAAACAACCAAAGATGTCTAACCACCACAGTGCCGTTTTCAACAATTCCTGCTTAAAAACTCCGAGAAATCCTTTAAATCAACACCCATTTCCAGTGCACGATCAGGAATACATCAACCGACTACAACATGAAGTGCGCAAACTTAGTATCGAATCTAACGAGTTCAAGATGAAATCAACACCATCTCCAGACATCGATAGAAGCGCCCTTAAATCCTTCATAGAGTTCTACGACAGCATTCCAGATTATAACGACGTCAATCACTTGTCCAATAAGGATTTTTACAAGAGATTGGACGCGCTGAAAGAGAAGCAGCGGAACTATTACGAGTACGTATGTCATCAGAACAAATATCTATCGAAGGAGAGCGATTGGATAGAAGATTACAAGAATTTAAATATAAGGGACACAAATTGGGACGAGGTAAAGAATTCCAGAAAGACAAAACCGTTCTGCGCTACTCCTATACCGAACAAACAAATGCTTAGTATCGCTAACGTGGAAGACGAAGAATCAATGTTATCTTCCGACAAAGACGTTAAACCGCCTTCGAGGAGATCGGTAAGAATCGAAACTCCCAGTGATAAAATTTTCGCGGAAAATTCTCCCGAATCTGGTTATTTTCGATCGAAATCTCGAGCAAACGTTTCTTCCGCTGGTTCGAAATATGCTAACGGTATAAGTGAAGAGTTCTGGGATAATTTAAGTTCGGATAATTGCTATGATGGTGAACGAAATTTAACGACCAGAAGTGCTCCGAATAGCCCAGCGAAATCTAAAATGAATGTTGGTTGGAAAGATGGGATAACAATACCAAAACCGTTTGAAATGACTGTTAGGTATATTCACAGCTCAAGCAAAAAAAAAATAATAAATAAATATTTATTTGAAGTGATTCTAGGTTTAACTTTTTGTCGGCTCAAGGTATTCTGAAAATAAAATTGTTTTATTGGATATGTTTTAGGGACGAAGAAAGTAAAATTATTGATGATATTATGGCAAAAAATAAAAGACCTACGTCGGAAAAGCACGAAATGTTTAGAGCCAATCCCATACCTATAGAATCCAGAATTCCATTATTTGACAAAGTTATGTGTGATCAAGAACGAAGGTTAGATATTAGCGTATTTATTAACTTTGGTGTCATTTGTGGTACTTTTAAGTGCACATTCGTTAGTCTACAGGGTGTTTCGCAACAAACTTCGATATATTTAAAACTATTTACTGGAAAAATCTGAAAATTTTGTAATATTCTAACAATAGTTTGACCCATTCGAGCAAAATATATACAACTCTCAAGCACTCCCGGCTATACAGCTCTTAACTTAAACCAACTTTCTTATTTTAAATAGATATATATTTTTATATTTTTGAATCGCATTTAAAATTCTAGTTAAAATTTATGTAGAAATTTTTAGAATCAAATTGTTAGCATTAAAATTTTTTTATTTTTAAAAACATGGAAAATATTAAATAACATTTTCCTTAAGGCGCCAAAAAGTGAAGAGGAAAAGCAAGGCAGCCTTACAAGCTCAAATGCGCCCGTTTTCATTCACGCGAAGAGATGAAGAAATGGAAGCCATCAACAAAAGACTTTCAAAGTCATCGCCATGCATTTTCCTGGATGATCCGCCGATAAAAGTGAAGCCATTTAAAGCGAAGCCCATACCCAAGAACTTATTTAGCAATTATATTTATAGAAAAATGCACGAAGATGAATTTTATAGGTAAAGCATCAGATCTTGGTTCCTATCTTGCTGATGGCATTACTTATGTAGAATATCACGTTCTAGAGCTTTGCAAAAGAAGGTGAGAGCTGAAGAAATGCTGAGGGCGGCTTCATTACCACCGTCAATGGCGCGACGAGAAAAGAAGAAACCGAAACAGCATTTATGTCCAAGATCGTATAGGGATTTCAATATAGATGAGGATTTAGTGAAGACGCTTATGGCGGCTAAAACTAAACGTCGAAGCACTCCACAAGCTAACGATATTATAGATCGGGAGCTCAGGGAGCTTGAAAAATTGGAAAATGAATTTGTAAGGAGAAGTCCAAAGTATTATAAGAATAAACGAAAAAATAAGGTAGGTGTTTTTTGCATAATCTTTTCATCTTGAAATACCATGAAAAATTTTAAGGCAAGGCGAGCGAGGCAGTACTCCGCAGAAAGTAAGAGCACCATAAGATCGACTCCAACCTTAGACTCAGTGAACAGATCAAATTTAGCAGCTGTATTAAGAATACAATCTGCAAGGTGAATATTTTGTTTATATTTTGGTGGCAGCTAAACGTAAAATTTGATATTTCAGAAAGAGGCTTGAAATGGACATGTGCAGAAAGCTAGAAGAAAGTAAATTACGCGAGGAAGCTAGATGGAGGGAAAAAGTTATGAGGAAAAGACCGATCTGGCAGGAATTAGCTTACAGCCACGAAGAAGATTTGGAGATGAGACTCCAGATGAGACGGGATGAAGAAAGGTTGAGAAATGAGGAGCATAAACACAGAATGCAATTAATGCTAGGTAGAGTTCAACAGCAACCCACTTTATTTGAAAGACAGTCCAAGGTATCTGAGGTGTTGTGGTAAATTCTTTTTCGTTATCGACCTTTGTTTAAATCAATTTCGTTTGCTTGAATTGTTGAATATAAATGATATTGATAGATATGCAAAATTACAGCGCAGGAACTGTGTTTCAGGTGAAGCACCCCAGAACACGCGAAGAATTGATTACTAAGTTATATAAAGACATAAATACGTACTCGAATAGTAGTAAGTCAAGTGACAGTGATGTATCAGATAAGAAGCGTATGAGAAATGTAAGAGATGAAGCTGTCCAAGCCCACTTCGATGATATTTCCGAAGACGAACAATGCATTGGGAGCGAAGAAGGAAGAATTGCACAAAAATGTGAATGTCATAGTAATGGTAAAAGTTCACCGTAATGCTCTTAAAAATAAATCTATGCACTACATGCATGTTGTACGTGTTTGATCGTATGTAACAGTCTTGTAAAATGGAGGAAATAAATACTGGTAATACATTAGTGTTGTATTTTATATATGGCTACAATTTAAATAAATTTATATTATTCGCTTAAATATTTGCAATAATCCAATCGACGTGTTTATCGACCCTCGTGTAGACTGACGGCAGCTCACTGTTTCCACAGCTGCTGGTTGCACCGAAAGAGACGATTCCCACTTGAAAATAAGTGGCGACATAGTCTACACCTTCCACAACAAATAGAGGCCCACCACTATCGCCTCTGCATGCGTCTTGGCCTTTTATACCGTTTGCACATAATTGTGTTTCTTGTAAAGGTCTCACTTCGGGCGTGAGCACATTTTCGCATTCTCTCTTTGACCAGCTGGTCACCATGGCGAATTGTAATTTCGATGATCCGCCAATAGCATCTGAAAAAATACACGTTGAAATTGGCTATTGTTGGA
Organism: Cetonia aurata; assembly: GCA_949128085.1. Taxonomy (NCBI): domain Eukaryota; kingdom Metazoa; phylum Arthropoda; class Insecta; order Coleoptera; family Scarabaeidae; genus Cetonia; species Cetonia aurata. The sequence continues at coordinate 64,277,105 of OX421883.1, read as the reverse complement.
GATAATGCGCGAAAAATTTTGTTCCCTGAAGAAATGAAAAATAAAAGAAAATATATTCAAAAGAAATTTATCATTCATACTCACTGGTAATAGTTTTTCCCCATCCGCTAACCATGAGAATAGGCTTAATTAAATTGTTATTATCCAAAGGCAAGCAGATTGGTTGAATGTATTCTAAAAATATGTTATGTTATTACACCGAGGAAACGCATAATATCGTCTTCTGTACGTTTGGGCGAATACACACCTGTGAATGAAACTTTCCTAGCTAATTTTACGAGGGCGATGTCATTTTTGAAATTGTTTGGGTTATAGTGTGTGTGAATTATGTTTTTCTCGATCGGTATATCAAGATATGGATCTCCGCATTGTTCAAAGTCGCCATTTTTCGAACAATCGATTTGGGTGTTTAAATCTAGTTCACCTAAACGAACAAATGAGCTAAAAACACACGAATGTAAAAATAAATGTATACAAGCTGCACTAATTGTAAGACTACCTTATTGTTAGTAACATTCACAACAAAAAGGAAAGCCAATCTCAAGACTATAAAGATAGTATAGCTACTTATGAAATAACATTATTTTTCATAGATATATACTCATATCTTCTTGGTTTTTTAGGTCTTTAAATAAAACAATTAATTTTTAAAAATATTTGATTTTTCTCATCACCATGCACTAAATTTATTTTCGAAAAAGAGCACGCAACATTTTATATAGTTATCGTGTATCGATTGAAATAAATAAGTTGTCCACGTAATGCCATCGAAATCGCCCCACCGTCGTGAAGATGTGGCGCCACCTATATTCAAGCATTACAACAGATTATTTGAAGATGTGCCGCCATCTATCTTTAATCATTAAGACTAACACCTACAAATAAATTCAGAAATGTGTTTGGATAATTTTAAGTTGTGTATAACAACCACCCCTAAATCATACCGGCGAACAAGTGTTTTACGAATTTTATTTTTTACACATTCAATACCAACTGTAACAACATTTGTAACAAGAAATAAAACAGCAACAAAGTATCAGTCACTGTCGCTGTCGGTAACCTCATCCTGATTCACCGATATTATTAGAGGTTAAACATCTTCCGGAAATCGTTCCCGTTGATACCATTCTTAGATAAGCGCATTTGTGTGCCGGATACGGTTTCTCCGCTTATCCTCGCCACATTGGTCTAGTGCTTTTTGCCATAAACTGAAAATATTCCAGTAAATTCATCACGAACTTCTGGCATTGAGAATCCAAGCGTTTACCCGGCATCTACACAAAACGTTGTTATTAAGTGCAATAATCACTAATTACATATAAACTAATTACTCACATTCAATAATGCTCCAAATCTACTAGTAAATCTTCAAAGAACAGGTCGGTGAATGATACAAACCAATAAACAGTTGACATTTCTTTACTGACATTTGACCAACCGATTTCGACATATCAGTGTGAATTATATACTAGGGATACTAGTTACTGTTTGCTATTATATCATTGTCGCACTTCAGTATAACAGAAACGAACATACCTATACGTTTGTCTGCCTGAAGCCAGACTTGAGTGTCTATTGGCATCTTTCTCTAATGCAATTTAAATTTCAGTTGCGGACATTTTGCGTATATCTGTGCTTGACTACGTACTTGATGACGTAGCGGACAAGATCCATAAATCCAATAGTACAGTTAAAATCATCCATAGTTAAAATTATCTATGAATAATTGTAGAGTATTTGTCTAAATCATTTGATTTATGAATAAAAAATATCTAGATAATTTTGTATTTAAATAATCAACTGAATAATTTTATTCAAATAAAGCCCAACTCTAGTTTAATGTGTGCCAATTCAAACAAATTATACTTCTGGCTTAAATTATAATTATTATTATAACTCATTTTTAAAATGGAAAAACTGTTGCGTGCTTATACTCAAGTAAATTCCAAACGCTCTATTATTTCTTGTGTAATATTTGCAATGGAGCTATTGTCTATGAATTCGCGTCAGACACTACAGCTAATTTAATATTAATTATACAAATTATACTTACAGTAGTGATTTGTTAGTGAAACAGTGTGCCGCTGTAAGAATATGCTCTTCATTAATTATACTCCCACCGCAAAGAAATTGTACCAGATCGATCTTTGCAACATTTTTCGTGTACCCCAACAGCGCCATAAATGGGAATTGCCCCAAATTTGCATCCTTCCCGTTGGTTATTTTGTCACCTATAGTAGCCATCCTGCCACACCTGGTTGGCAATTTTGCCAGTCGCCCAGTTTGTCGCAACACTGCGCAAAGAAACACGTTAAAGATTAAATTATGTTAATTTAATGTGGAAAAAAACAACTCACTGCGCACATTATAAATTGCAGAGAACAGCAACACATAAATTATGTACAAAGCACTATTCATCTCTTATTTTTATATTTTATCTGAATTATGTAACGTTTTATATTGAGTGAACGGTTGCTTGTGCATGTAATACACTACGATGTATTCACATACAATTCGATGTGCTATATTTTAAAGATCTGCATTCTGCGGTTTGTATGTAGCTTTATTTTGTACGGAACAACTTTACCGTTACTGTAAGTACTGTGCGAGAAACTCGATATTAAATATGGTTTCTATACGCATTAAAACAATTGTTTGGCAATTTTGAATTTTGTACCATCTATGTATGTATATAATTGTTAGCTTCCTTGATGAGGTAATTATAAGATAATGATGTTATTGGTTTTGTATGAAAAATTTGCATAATACGTGAATATGAAGCTTCTCTTGTACAAAAGATTTTTCCAAAGAGTTCCTTATAGTTACATCATATAGACGATTACCTACATTGAAACTTGAAATTTAGTTAGAGGCAGCCATTAATTAAATCTATATAGTAGTAATGTAACAAAAGAGTTTAGTTCTATTGTTGCATTTAAACAAGAACATTATTATTATTGTATTGCTTGTCGAACAATGCTATAGGAAAACTTTTTGAAAAAGATCTCTTGCTTGATATCTCATAACACCGCTTTTGCTAATCATGACAATTTAAATTCAGAATTATTTAAGACTACGAAAACTTATATAGAGCTCAAGCAATAATTGCAAACCCTAACAAAATAGACTTCATTACATTGGTTTAAAGTTAATGTAGTTAATGACGTAGGTTGCAAAAGCATTTGTGTATTACAAATAAAATTGTGTGATTATAAGGTACTATTATGTTATTTTGATTTATTAAAATCAAACCATGAGACTCAAGGCAAAGAAAAGTGAATGATTATCTCATGGTCGTGCTCCGTTGGGTTTGTGTTTATTTATTTACTTTTGTTTCTTCGCTGTGTATAGATTTTCCTTTACTCACCTGTGTAATGGTGGTTGCAGACGTGATCACTTCTTATAACGAGTGAGAATTTTAGTGAATTGTGAATTTAGTTCCGAACTACATATTCTCATAAAGAAGATAAATAGATTCAAGACGATATATATTTTTTCCGATGACGAGAAATGATTGAAACATTAAAAACATGGTATATAATAAATAGCAGTATATTTCCGAAAACTTGTTCTTTAATTATAAACACACAGCATATGTATGTACGTAAGTACATATTCAATGGAATACGAATGAATTGCATAACTATAATATGAACTTATAACTAATTAACTAAGTAAGTAATTTACAATTTCTATTTATTTGGCCTATATTGTATTTGGTTCTTTCAGTTTAGCTTTCTTTCAATATTGGCAAAAGTAGGGTTATGTGAATTTAATTCACATAACATGTAATTGATATTCGTGTTCTACATCTATCTGTTTTGAACAGTAAATGATAATTTAAATTCAACATTCTTTTAATTCATTTGATTTATCGATTTTGACATATGTGCATAGTTTTTTATAATGTAATTCAACTATAACATTGTAGATGGCGCCATTTGATAATTAAATTCCTATTATCTAGTTTTGAATTCTCTTTTTTTACTATCCTTATTATCTATTTATCTTTTATAAATGAAACATGTAAATTTAATTCCTTTGCTTTAGTATTATTGTAATCTCATTCCTTTTTCGACGAAGTTGATACATAAGTAATTTATTGTGTGTTTGTGCACGAGTATTATAATTCATAACCTGTATAGAATATAAACTGGCTTTATTTGCAAGATACTTTTCTTAACATTTTGTTTGACAAGCTTTGGTAAAACAATGGTAAAAATAAGTGACATATATTTATTATCTACGTATGTATAAAAACTTAAATTATATATATATATATAAAAATGGAATCATAATAATCGGCGTGTCACGCGTAAAAACATCAACAGATTTTTTTTTATACAATCATGGTTTCATGTTATCCAGAATCCATCCAACGTATTTGTCAACTCTCGTGTACACAGCTGGAAAACCTTCCTTCCCACATATCCTGGGGCCGAACGAAACTATTCCGTATTGTATCGTCTTAACCTCAACATCAAAATATTCCGCCATCAGGAGTCCACCAGTTTTTCCGATGCAGGAATATTCTTGTAATCTATCACCGGCACATAGCTGATTGTCTGTCAATATCGTTTTGGGAGCGTATTTTGGCGCACAAACCGCATTCTCTACTCTGGAAACGCGTCCTCTGAGTAAGATCGGACTTACAAAACCTATGGAAAATATTTATGATACAGACGAACGCTATTTATATAAGTCGGCTTCATGACTTACCGGTTTCTGTCGGACCCCATCCTACGACCATAAAATTTTCATAACTATATCCCTGCGATAATTCAGCCTCTGTAGTCGGTATACATACTGGTGATGCCCCGTCTGTACAGAAAGAAATGATATAATTGATGATTCAAATCGTTCATGGAAACATTAAATAGTAGCTATTAAATTTTTAGTGCAAATCTTATTTAATTTTCATTTATCTATGGAACCGTATAATAAAGAGTTTAACAAAATCATTAGAATTACGGCCTTTAATGTATATTCAGAATACGTTTGTGCTATCTGGGTGCCAGCAATCAACCACGACCGTGATTCAAGTATAAATTAGGCTAGTTTTAGTCATTCAATTCAGGTTTACTGCTGATGATGATAGTTTTGCTATTGAAACGTGTGTCAAGTGTAGTGGAGTTTGTGAGAAGGTGCTTAAGAGTGTGTAGTGTAATCAGTGCCACAATTTTGAGTATTTTTGTCACACTTACCACTGGATATTTTCGCCGGCGTAGGCAATCTGATGAGAGCGATGTCATTTTGTAATGTCGTTTCGTTATATCCTGGATGAACAATGGCATATTCTTTATTAAATGCGAAATCTTGAACTTTATCGGCACATACTTTCTCGCCTGAATAAGTGGCATCACAATCCGGGTCCTTTCTGAAATCGTGCTCCCCAATCCTAATGGTTGTTCTGCAAAATGGCAAAATGGCAACAATGACAATGTGAAGAAATAGAAACGGTATCCAGTGCAAGAATGTAATATCAGGAACGAAGTCATGAAATGAAAATCAGATAGAATTAGATACGTACAATACGTTGCGAACATATCACATTTTTATTAGTAACTTTTGAGCTGGATAATATGCGCACATTATTACGTAATGCGATGTCTGTTTCACTCATTTCTGTATCACACTATGAGCAATATATTGCGAATGGTGTTGATCTGTTTCTCATAGTCTGCTAAAACAGATGCAGCAAATATAATTACTAGATTCTACTTGAATAGTTAATATCTCAGGTAGGGAGCGACAAACATCTCAAACTGGCATTATATGGGCATTATATTTTGTGGTATCGTCTTCGTTTCTGTTACTACGTGTGGCGAATCCATAGTCAGTAAGAATATTTTAACATGATTTTAATTTAACATAATTCTAAAAAAAAAACATAATTCGTCAAGAATCTAATAATGGACATAGGTAGGTACTGGACAGCTACTGACAGAGCGCGTGTGCTTATATGCCTAAGACGTGTGAAAGTAAGATTGTTATACACACTTATATACAATAAAAAACTATTATTAGATACATTTTAACTATTTCGATTCAGTATATTGGCCGTGGATACAGTTAGTTCAGAACTTGTGTCTGAGGTTTATCTTTGGTATACGGAGAGTATATATATGAGTAATCGTAGAAAATTGCACTTCTTATGCTTCATTTATAAAATATTAAAGGCGAATAGCCCACCGTATATGGTTGCGAAGATCAGATTCAGGACGGATGTGCACCACATTAACATTATCAGGGAAAAAGATTTAATAGATATTCCAGCACATCGTTCTCAGTATTTTAAAAGGGGTTTCAGTTATAATTGTCCACAAGCAATGAACGAGTTACCTAGCAACATAAAAGATTTCTCGCTGCCGCAGTTTAAATACACAATTACAAGACTTCTTGCAGTTGAACAAAATAAAATAAATTAATTTGGGAGTGATTTAGAAATTTAGTTACAACTTGCTTATGAGTGGTCATATCTTTTTACAGTGGGTTGCCATGTTAAGTGGTTTTGTTTTTTTTCTTTGTTTTTCATGGGTTATCAGGAACAGCAGCGATTCCTATAGGATTAGCCGATGATGATCCTTTTGGCAATATACTTGCTATTTAGTGTAAATTCCTCTTTTTTTTTCTAGCACACATACTGCGTATTGGGCTGGCATTCTGTCTGCTAATTTGTTTTGGTGTAGTGGTAAATGTATATATGTTGTGCTGTAGTATATATATATATGTATATGTATGCATATTGCTAATAAATATGTTTATGATTATTATTATTATTATTGGTTTATTGAACATACTTACAAGGGTTGTTTACTTCTAATACAATGCGCTGCTGTCAAAACGTAACGCTCGCTGATAAGGGAAGCCCCACAACTCCAAGGATTGACACCTGAAAGAAGAAAATTATTATTTAAAAACTATATTTGGGGAAAGTCCGGCAGCTCTCAAAACATCAAACAAGAAAACTAATATTGAACCGTGTATAGCAATTGTTTGCAAGAGCTTTTGAACTTTCTTTAATATTCTGCATATAGGATTGGTATTTATAAAATTAAAAGTGTGCCCTAATATCTTGTCACAATTACTGTGCGAGCAAAAACACTCATGGTGCTATGATATGAAACAACTATAGTAGAGGACGTAATAATATTAAACAAAAAAGTCACATTAAGTACATTCTTACAATACAAAATGTTTAACAGCAATGAATTAGTAAGTATATCTTGTTGTTATGATTTAGTGTATAGGTATGAAGTAAAAAAAAAATCTATCTGTATGTGGTAGTAAATATATTCAGTTTCCGTAAAGGTAGCGCTTCTTTTATTCCACACTAGCAATAATTCATATTCTGCGTAAATTGAGTGAATGATAGATACCGTTGCAAATTATTTATATGGTGCATTTTTAGCGTGTATAACGAATGTCGCTTGATAATTTGAAAAATCTTGAGGTAGAGTATATTGTGTCCTCTGATGTCATCTGTTAATCGACAATAATGTATTAGCAAAATTTGACAACTAATAGCTGCTATCACATTTTCCCGTCAAACCAGCAAAAGGGTATTGTTCTTACGCAAAAACCTAATGCGGCTGTGTCGTAGAAAGACTAAATTTTCATAAACTCTAACTTACGTGTATCGGATTTCATAACCACTGCCCAGGGATATTCGAACAAGTAGGTCTCTTTTCTCTCACTGCTAAAAATTTTATCTGTAACGGATACTCCACAGCTCCTGGGCAGTAAGTTATAATTCGCATGTTTCGTAAAATCTACAGTTTTAGGCTTCTTTAACTCCGGTGGCAGTTTGGACGGACAACAAACCCTTTGACTGTTAGATTGACCACATCTGTATTTAACTATTGTCTCGTTAGTTATAACGTTTTCTCGGATGAAGTCGTACAAGATTTTGCATTCAGTGATGGCTACACATATTCCACTGTTGCCATCTTGAGTTAAGCAATGGTCTTCCTCCACCTGCCATCCTGAAAAATAAACGCACGATATAAGAAACATGTTTATTCCTGGCGTGTTTAACAAAAATTAGAACTTAAATTAAACGAAATTAAATTATTATAGCTATTTATTAATAAAATACGAATAAAAATCAGCAATTTGTTGATCTATTTTACATTGAATTTACTATATGGTTGCTGCACCATGATTTAGTAAGATCGATAGGTTCATTTGGGTAGCAAACCTTCCATTCATCTTGGTGAACTCCACATCGATAAAACCTTAAAGTACGTTGTGCTTTTAGAGTGAAATTGGTTTCTGACTGCAAAAATTTCAACATCGTTGTGCATTCGCTTGTTCTCTTACAGGATCCAACTCCCTTATCAGGTGTGCGGCATCCGTGATCATCAACTGGCCTATCCTGTAACAAGATCTGTTACAACACAAGGCCTTCTGTGAATAATCCTTAATGCCCGGGGAGAACCAACAATACTGAAGCCTATAGAGACACGCAAACAGGACATCCACAATGAATTGATCACATGGTGCTATTGCGTACCACAAGAAATAATACTGCAAAACTAAAATAATCCAAGTAGTACTATAAAAATCCCCAATTTCGCTTTGAATTATCTATACAAATCAGTTCTCTGAACATGTATAATTGATAGGATCATGCATGCATGGAAATTCAACGCTTTTCTACCGCAACAACATGCCACTAAAAATGCTTAAGTAGTCGTTTTTATTTTAATAATTGGACTGGAATGAATTGATTTCATCAAATAATTTGCCAATTAAAATTTTCAAATTGTTTTTAATAATTGTTTAATTTTATATTATAATATTTAAAATGGTCAGAGAGCGGTTTAACTTTTTTTAGAACATCTTTTTCCTCCAGAACAAATTAAAGAAAATACGGCATATTTTTTTTTTGCGATCTTTGAAAAAAAATACATTACGTCATAACTTTTTCAAGGTCATTGCAAAAACAACTATTATTAGAAGATAGATTTTATGATTTTTCTCAAGAAACATTAATTACATTGTTATTTTGATGTTTCAAGACTTTCTGACCCACTATAATGCTGGTGGAAAATTAAAAAAAGCTGGGATTTTTTTGGTGTACACCTGGGTTACTATCATAAAAACAACACGATAAATAGGATATACATAAGGCAAATAAAAATATCCGACAATAAAAATCAACCTCCTCTTTTTTCTGTAAACATAAGCGAAACACGTGCGAAAAAGTGTTTTTGCGTTGCACTCACTTTTTTGCCGCGTCCTGGCCGCTGCGAATCCGCAAAACAACAACACATACACTAAAATCAACGGAGCGCGCACAAACTCCATGGCAATTACGTCTTAATTGTTTGTCGGAGACGCGCAGCCAACTTATTTAAACTGATATGTTGCTGGTAACCGCAGAAGGACGCACAGTCCGCACAACAGACTAGTAGATTCATCAGAAAAAAAATTCCCGATAACTAGTTTTATTGATAACTGGAATTTCGCATGTCGGTTATGTTAGAGCGGCTACGATATTTAAATGCCTGGAAATACGCGTGCAGATATAAGATTACGAAATTCTAGGAGCGGATTCGTTCTTTGATATTATTTATTTGCTGCTGACGTACTATATCTCTTATCTATGATTAGAACCGAAAAATGTCACCAGGCGAGGGGGGGGGGGGCTCATTGTCTATTGTTGGAATCTCCATACCACCAGAGGCAATGGGAGGGGTGGAGACGGATTCGAGTTATTGCCTGCCACGCATCATCAGCGTCACACTTACATCGCTTTCGCATTCTCGAGCTATATCTGCCATTTCTCTACTATGGAAATAAGGGTTTAGATTGTCTCTATCTACGGGACACAAGCAAACTCTCAATCCAGGAAAAAATTTTGTTTTTAACTCAGAATGCATTTTTCTGTTTGTATTTTCGAGACATTTGACAGAAAACTGATCCAGCGGTAACTCGCTGGGAAGCAGGGATTCTTCGCGAGGTTGCGGATGGAGAGTTGAGTTGATAACTTTTTTCAGACTTAATTGCAAACCATCCCTCATTATTAGGGTGTACTGAGGCGCCCCATCTAGTGGACAAAGGTCAAGACTCTGTTAAAATACATACCACGTTGGGTATATTGTTAGAGGGGTTTCACTTGGAAAGAATACCGAACTACAGCAAGTAAATGTATTTATTAATACAAGACATGAAACACATATGCGAACATGCAGGTTGTCCAACCATAAATTTATAGTAGCACCTAAAAGAATGTATAGTTTCCAACAGACTCAACACATCAGGTGTTATAATGGCATTGTTTCGGTTGTTGCTGTTTGACATTTCCTTAAAGTTTCCTATAGTCAAAATTTCTTTCTCTATTTTCTTGATGTGTTTTTACAGGATATATGGCTCCGAGGCAATAAGGAGACAGTAATTTAAATATAGCATATAATTTTATTATAAGTCGCTGGAAAGGAAATTATAATTTATTGAGATAAATATCAGGATAATTAAAATTTCGGAAAACTTGAAATATGTGATTTAAGAAACATTTTACGGGTTCGATGTCACAGTTCTAGCATATTCGTTCTACAAACAGCTAAACGCAATCTTATTGTAATCTAATTGGGTTTTTCGAATAAGGAATTTGGTGTGTATTTATGCACAACAACATATTATAATCTATAACCTACAGAATATAAACTGACTTTATTTGCAAGACGCTTTTCTTAACATTTGTTTTGGCTCATTTTGTTTCATATACTTTGATAAATGCAAAACAATGGTAACAATAAGTCACATATATTTATTATCTACGTATATATAAAAATTTAAATTACATAATATATAAAAATGGAATCACAATAATTGGTGTGGAAGAAGGTATTTGTCACGTGTAAAAATATCAACAGTCTTTTTTTTTTATAATCATGGTTTCATGTTATCCAGAATCCATCCAACGTATTTGTCAACTCTCGTGTACACAGCTGGGAAACCTTCCTTTCCACATATCCTGGGCCCGAGCGAAACTATTCCGTATTGTATCATCCGTGTATTGTGTGTACCTATATAAGTCACCGTCAAGGGTCCGCCACTATCACCGGTGCAAGAATCTTGTTCCTTTTTACCACCGGCACACAGTTGATTGTCTGTCAATATCGTTTTGGGAGCGTAGTTCGGCGCACACTCCGCAGTCTCTATTCTGGGAACGAATACTTTGAGTAAGATCGGGCTTACAAAACCTATGGAAAATATTTATGATACAGACGAACTCTATTTATATAAGTTTGTTTTATGACTTACCGGTTTCGGTCGCACCCCATCCTATGACCGTAAAATTCTTAAATACCCGCGTTAATTCATCTTCTGTAGTCGGTATACATATTGGCAATGCCCCATCTGTAAGGAAAGAAACGATATAGTGGATTCAAATCATTCATGGAAAGATGAAATAGCAGCTATTAAATTTTTAGTGCATCGCTTACTTAATTTTTCATTTTCTTTATTCGCATTAGATGATTATGTCTATTATGCAACCATGAGTTTTTTTCAGTATCAATTATTCACAAAATGTACGAGAAAACTGGTTAAGTTGATTCATCCATGAGGGTTCCAGCAACATACACATTCTAGTAGTCATTGTTATCTTATACTAATTTCAATCACATTTCACAAATATTAGAAGTCAGTTTTAGGAGTTAAAAAATATTATTTATTAAAAATATCTATTCATCGGAATACCAGTGGATTTAGACTTTTGTGAAATAAAGCTCGGTAGTTGGTCAGGATTCGGTTGAATGCTGTTGTCAGTATCGACCATATAATTTCAAAGATTTCGATTTATATTTTGCCGAACTTCATTTCTGAGAGTCTTAAAGTTATTGTTAGAAAATTGTAGTTTTGTAGTTTTAATGTAGTTGATGGTAGGATACGACGATAGGGCTAGGTCTCACGTCGAAGTTTATATGATCCAGATAGGATTATTAATTCTTCAACGGCGAGTGGGCTCATAAAGAAGAATCTTCTAACCATTAAAGGAAATCCTCAACAATTAACGAGAGAGTTGACGATAACCTTCAATATGTCTCATCAAGCAGTTAATAAATTATGCAAAAATAAAGAATTGCCTGCTTACAAAATGAAGCTGATACAGTAATTAAACGAGAATAATTATGATAGAAGGATGGAATTTTGTGAAATTATTATGGAAAGATACAATCGGGATGAGGATTTTCCAAGCAATATTTTGTTCTCTTATGAAGCTACATTTCATCTTAACGGAGTAGTGTACAGACACAATTGCTGCTATTAGTCTAGACCAGCGTTTCTTAACCTCGGGTCGCGACCCAAATTCGGGTCGCGGGCGGTATTGGGATGGGTCACGGGAATCCTCAAGGAAAGAAATCCAGAGGTTGTTATAATACACTGCTTTTTGCATCGAGAAAACTTGGCTACACGGAAGATGCAGCCCGATCTACACCGAGTATTAAAGGACGTAATCCAAATTATAAACTTTATAAAGGGGCGCGCTTTAAACTCCGGGATATTTCGAATGATGTGCGAAGAAATGAGTTCGGATCACCAGCTTCTATTGTACTATTCAGATATCCGTTGGTTATCCCGTGGAAAGATTTTAGCCAGAGTTCTTTCTCTTAAAACAGAAATAGAAATATTTTTGACTGATAAAAAACACGAATGTGCTGATCGCTTCATTGATAACAAGTGGATGGCCAAATTGGCATATTTAAGCGATATTTTCCACCACTTAAATCAGTTGAATACAGAAATGCAAGGTCAAAACCGCACCGTAGTAGACATATATGAAAAAATAACTGTTTTTAAGAATAAAATAAAACTTTGGCAAGAAAAAATTCGTAATTGTGAATTCGCAGCGTTTGCCACATTAAACTTGTTTTTAGAAGATCTTAACGACAACGATATTTTTTTAGAGACCATGCCTATTTTTTTAGAACATTTGAGAAATCTTGAAAAAGAAATGGCAAGATATATTCCACAAAATGTCCATATCGAGAAACACAGTTGGGTAAGAAATCCATTTGAAGTAGATGTAATGGGGGTTGGAAATGATACGGCTGGATTACAAGAAGAATTGCTTGAATTGCAGGGTGATGGAGTATTAAAAGAACGATTTTCCAGAATGAGTCTCACGAAATTTTGGGCCGAATTATCTGGGAAGCCTATTCTAAACAACGAAGCTGAAAAGGCCCTGCTGCCATTTCCAACAACTTACTTATGTGAAGCAGGATTTTCGTGCCTTGCTGTCTTGAAAAGCAAGTACAGAAGTAGACTGGATCCTCAGCGGTGTGCGCTATCCAGAAACTTAACTCCACGTATAAATCTCCTTTGCTCAAAAATACAGCATCAGGGTAGTCACTAATTAAAATTAGTGAATTTTTATATTTTTCTACTATGAATGCCGATATTGCCGATGTATGCTTGTTTAACTTTGATTTGAATAAAGAAAAAAAATATTAATGTTGTTTTTTTTTTAATGATCAATTTTAGCGACCCTGGGCTTTTAGATAATCCTATTTTATTATAACCGGAAGATAAATAAATATTAGGGTCGCGGGCTTCAAATATAACTATACTTTGGGTCCCCAGCCAAAAAGGTTAAGAACCGCTGGTCTAGACAATAACACCCCCATTTGTTGATAGAAAGCCACACTCAACGACTTATAAAATTAATGTATGGTTAGGGATTGTTGGAGAGCATATTATTGGTCCACATTAATCGTTATTACGAGGTTCCATCTTGTGCAGCATTGTTTGCAAACGGAATCTACGCAAGTATTTAAATCAGCAGTTTCGAAGCAGAAGATTGAACGATCACCAGATTTAACACCGATTGATTTCTCTTTGTGGGGATATTTGAAAGCTAAAGCTTATAAAAATCGTCCACGATTCTACCATTTATGTTATAAAATTGATTTCCCTCGTAAACTTTGTGAATAAATGATATTGAAGAAATTCCTTATCTCTAATCTTCTTTCACAATATAAATAAAAAATTGCCGTTAAAAAAAAGAACGTTGAAGGTAAGACAACTGCCGTCATATCAATGATTAGGGAATAAATGACCAAACCCCTTTTTTTATCAGTGACATTTTTTCATGCAATTGGTATCCAATAAGCTATAAGCAATTTAGCGTGACCGGATCTCATATGGGATGAAAAAAATGTCGGAATATGGTTCGTCTGAACCCCACAAAACGATTGCCCTTTCCAGATATTGAGATAGCCGAAATTTGAGCTCGATTAAACGACGTTGACCCGTGCCGCTCGTCGCTCAAAGTTTGAAAAAATTCTAATTTTTGGCAAAAATGCTGACATATGGCGCCATAACTCCAGAACGGTAAATAGTAGAAACACGCCTAATATCTCAAAAGAAAGCTTATTTTGTTCTTCAAAATTTATATTTTATACATAATTGTTGTAATTTTAAGTCAAACCGAGTTACAACAACCTTTAGCCCCAAAAACGTGACCTGATACCAGTAGGAGCATACTTCGTATATTTTGTTATTAAATGATAAATTTTGCTTTTTTTTGCATATTTTTGAGTTTAAATCAGAAGTATAATAAAACCGGAAGAAAACATCGGAAATGGTCAAGAACAAAATTAAACAGTTTATTGAAAAGTTGGACTACAAGAAGCTATTGCAGTTGGTTCTCGTATTTGTTGGATCACTAGACGGCAATGTTGTGGGTTTTAGAACTCCAGGACCAATTCATCACGCTAGGTGGATGGCAAAGGCTATTTACTGCTTAAAAATGTTCATTTTTCGTCGTCAATTTAAGATGTCTGAAGAAGAAGAAAGTTCAGTGCGTGCCATTTCTGTTTTCTTACTTAAAATTTATTGTAAAGCTTGGTTCAGTGCTCCAAAAGCTCATCTTGCACCAAAGCAGGATTTAGGTATTTTGCATAGTCTGTTAGAATATAAAGAGTATGACAACGATATTGCAATTTGAATGCAAAGTTGGTGGGATTATCGTTTTTGATCCCACCATGACGATGAAAAGTTGTTAATGGCAAATAAATTGCTCAGTAGCACAGATGATTCATCAGAGCACGCTAGGGTTGTCAATCCAAAAGTTAGGAGAGAAAAGTTAAAAGAGGTAGTTTATGGGGCATTGGTAAATTTAGTAACCACAGAAACGTTTATATTCTTTGACCAATTTAATATAAAAACAGATTTTCTAAGCCAACATCCAAAAACCTGGCATCAAAATAATGACTTCCAAGAAGGATTAAAAATTGTCAAAACATTAAAAGTAGTTAATGATATGGCTGAGCGTGGTGTTAAATTAATAACCGACTTTAACAACCTTCTGACAAAAGATGAAGAACAAAAACAATATGTCCTGCAAGTTGTTAGCATGCCGAGCATTATATCCTGACGTTTCAAAAACTAGTTTAACAAAACCTCTAGAATAGATGTATCTTTTTTGTGCCTATTTTGTATGTATTATATACCTGATTTTTATATTTTAAAATAAAAAATGCCATGAAACTTACCAGTGTTACTTGTTGTTTTATTATATTTCTGATATAAACTCAAAAATATGCAAAAAAAGCAAAATTTATCATTTAATAACAAAATATACGAAGTATGCTCCTACTGGTATCAGGTCACGTTTTTAGGGCTAAAGGTTGTTGTAACTCGGTTTGACTTAAAATTACAACAATTATGTATAAAATATAAATTTTGAAGAACAACATAAGCTTTCTTTTGAGATATTAGGCGTGTTTCTACTATTTACCGTTCTGGAGTTATGGCGCCATATGTCAGCATTTTTGCCAAAAATTAGGATTTTTTCAAACTTTGAGCGACGAGCGGCACGAGTTAACGTCGTTTAATCGAGCTCAAATTTCGGCTATCTCAATATCTGGAAAGGACAATCGTTTTGTGGGGTTCAGACGAACGAAATTCCGACATCGATTTTTTGCGGTCACCCATACTACGCTACTTTTTTGACACACTGCATGCAAACTAATATACTGTAATGAATGCAGATTTAGGACGCTTAAATTCTAGTCTTTGTTGTTTATTGAATCAAGATAGGAGAAATCGATAGTTATGATTAGTGATTAGTTAAGCATGATGGCAGTCAACCATGATCGGGATCACTGATGCTTCTCACGTATAAATTGGGATAATTTTAGTTATTCAATTTATGTTTACTGGTGATGGTGATAGCTTTGCTATTGAAACGTATTTCTAGTGTAAATTTGTGGTAAGGTACTTGAGAGTATGTATTGCATCAGTGTCACAATTTGGAATATTTTTGTCACACTTACTATAGTCTAGTTTCGCCGGCGTAGGCAATCTGATGAGAGCGATGTCATTTTGATATGTCGTTTCGCTATAACCTGGATGAACAATGGCATCTTCCTTTTTAAACGCGAAATCTTGAACTTTATCGGCACATAATTCCTCGCCGTATGTGGCATCACAATCCGGATCCGTTCTTAAATCGTGCTCCCCAAGCCTAATGGTTGTTCTGCAAAATGGCAACAATGACAATGTGAAGAAAAAGAAACGGTATCCAGTGCAAGAATGTAATATCAGGAACGAAGTCATGAAATGAAAATCAGAAAGAATTAGATACGTACAATACGTTGCGAACATATCACATTTTTATTACTAACTTTTGACCTGGATAATACGCGCTAATTATTACGTAATCCGATGTTTGTTTGTCTCATTTCTGTATCATAATAGGAACACGTTGCGAATGCTGTTTCTCGCAATTTGCTAAAACAGATGCAACAATTATAATAACTAGATTCTACTGATTGACGAAGCGACAAACATCCCAAAATGACATTATGAATTGTGGCATTGTTTTCGTTCCTGTTATTATGTGTTATTGTGCGGCGAATTGGTAGTATATATGTAATAAGAATATTTTAACATAATCCCAAAAGAAAAACATAATAGGTCAAGAATCTAATAATGTACATACTTGACAGCTACTGACAGCGCGCGTGTATAAGCCTAAGACGTGTCAGACTCAGATTGCTATAATTATACCTATTGATATTCCAGTTCATTGGTTTATCTAACATACTTACAAGGGGTGTTTGCTCTTAATACAATGCGCTGCTGTCAAAACGTAACGCGCACTGATCAGGGAGGCTCCACATCCCCAAGGATTGACAGCTGAAAGAAGAAAATTATTTTTTCAGGATTATGTCCGGCAATAGTTTCATTAGGTAGTTTCATAAGAATAAGAAGCACATATTAAATGATAAACATACAAAGTTGTCAAAAAGAATATACAGGCTGTCCCAGTAAGAGTGGGGACCGGCGATATCTCGGAAACTATAATCGCTGTAGTGATGAAAAAAGAAAAAATTTCATAACTAACCAGGCCACGAGAGATTTAATAAAAATACTTCTAAATTTCAAACGTGATCGCGAGGGGGCGCAGTTGCCATAGTTAACAGTAAATTTTAAATTATCTGGAAAAAGATCTAGAATGAACTATAATCTTAAATGCTTAAACCTTAGTCAATTACGCACCAGTTTGGTTAAAGACGTTTTGTCATATTTGCAGTTATAAGTGTAGTGGGCGTTTTTTGCGCGAATTTTGAAAAAGAAAATCTACTATAACTTCTGCAGTTTTTACCCGAACTTAAGAAACTTGGGCTTGTTTGGAAGAGCATATAGAGCTGCTGTAAACGTCATAATTTGTACTAACGGTTAGTTTTCAAGAAATGTACCAGAAGGTTTCAAATAAAGCATTTATAATCGTAGCTTATTCTGGAATTTTTTTCAGCTATTTAAAATTTTCTGTTGACACCGTAGGCAACTGCGCCCCCTAGCGATCAGGTTTGGGCAAATTTCTCTTGCCCACTTTCCATCACTACAGCTATTGTAGTTTCCAAGGTATCGCCGGTTCCCACTCTCACTGGGGCACCTTGTATATAAACAATACGTCAGGTATATGTCCTGTGACGTTAACAAGAGTGCATTAGCAAAATTTGACAGCTAACAGCTGCTACCATATTCTCCCGCCAAAGCAGCAAAACGGTATTTTCCTATAAATGCAACTGTGTCGTAGAAAGACAAAAACTAACTTACGTTTGTCGTATTTCAGAACCACTGCAAAAGGATATTCGAACAAGTTGGTCTCATTGCCGTTAGTAATTTTGTTATCTGAACCGGTTTGTCCACAGTTACTGGGCAGTAACTTATAATTCGCATGTTTCGTAAAATCTAAAGTTTTGTGCTTCTCTAACTCTGGTGGCAGTTTGGACGGACAGCAAACCCATTGACTGTTAGATTGGCCACATTTGTATTTAACTATTATCTGTTTGATCTCATCAGTTATAACGTTTTCTTGGATGAAGTTGTACAAGACCTTGCAGTCAGTGATGCTTACACAGATTCCACTGTTGCCATCTTCAGTGCGGCAACGGTCTTCCTCCACCGACCATCCTGAAAAATAAACACGCGATATAAGTAAGATGTTTATTCCTGGGTATTTAACTAAAATCTACATAGAACGTATCGATAATTAAACGTAATAATAAACTAAGCATATTATAGGTATTTATAAAATATACCAATAAAAATCAGCAATTTGTTGATCTATTCTACATTGAATTTACTACATGGCTGCTGCACCGTGATTTACCAAGATCGATAGCTTTATTCGGGCAGCAAACCTTCCATTCATCTCGGTAAACTCCACATCGATAAAACCGTAAAGCACGTTTTTCTTTTAGAGTAAAATTGGATTTTGACTGCAAAAATGTCAACATCGTTGCGCATTCGCTTGTTCTCTTACAGGATCCAACTCCCTTATCAGGTGTGCGACATCCGTGATCATCAACTGCCCATCCTGTAACAAGATCTGTTACAACATAAGGCGTTCTGTGAGTAATCCTTAATGCCCGTGCAAAACCAACAACACTGAAGCCTATAGAGACATGCAAACAGGACATCCACATAGCGATTGGTTGAAGTGTGTTATATAGTGTTATAGAATTGATCACGTGGTGCTATTGCGTAATAATGCTGTAGAACCAAAACAGTTCAAGCAGCACTATAAAAATGCTCAATTTCGCTTTGAACGATCTGTACAAATGAGTTCTCTGAACATGTATAATTGATAGGATCCTTATACAGACGGTTTTCAGAATTATAACAAAGCCAGCACGCATACGTTCATGCATGAGAATTCAACGCTTTTTTATCACAACGACACGTCACTAAAAATGTTGTAAAAAGCGTTTTTCTTTTAATAATTGAATGAGGGAGGTATTTTTATCTGAAATATTTTACGAATTAAAATGGAAGTACAAAATTTCAAATTGTTTTTAATATTTTTTTTTGACTATCTAAAATTGTCAGACGGGCTAAATTTTTTTTTGTTTAAGAACTTTTTTCCCCAGAACAAATTAAACAAAATGTACACATATTATTTTTTTATATCTTATTCTCAGTTTTCTAAAAACATGGATGTAATAGTGAAATGTTTGAAATTTAGATTATGGTGATCATGAGCTGCAATTATTTTTTGCCAAATTTAAATAGGTTCTCTCAATTGCGAAAAAGAAAAAAAACAGCAAAAAGTATTTGACGTTTTAGATTCTACCTCTGCTTTTTCCTGTTATTTAAAAAATTTGTTTGTTTAAAAAAGTTTCGCAGAGATTACTCGAAATGTTGTATTACTATAAAAACTGTAAATAGCAGTGAAAATGTATTGGAATTTTTCACACACATATTATCCACTTAAATCTCTTCAAATCTACACTACACTATCGTCCACGGATTTTTGGTCAAGCGAGAAAGGTTTACAAATACTTTTCTTTATCTTTATGTCTGATGATTCCGACGCATATAGCTTGAATGTGCAAACAGTATTTGACCGACCAAAATGAAGCGAATATTTTACAAATAATGATATGGTCAGGTCACCGCGATGAGCGCATGAGCTAGGCAGAATGGTGGAAATTATTGTTCTTACTTCAAAGGAACAAATCTACAACGCTAAAGGTAGTTTGTCTTTAATGTGAAACATATTGAAGCAATAAAATTTTTCGTTGGATTCTAATAGTTTTCATCCTTTAAACTTTTATTTTTTAATTTTTTACAAATTTGTTACTTGGCCAATCTTTCGTGGACGATGGTGTACATTCAGAAAACGATACAACGAAAAATTTTTTTTTTTAACAATTTCAAATTCTTCATGAACAAATTATCTTAATAATAAAAAGAGAAACTAGTTAATTTGAATGTTGAGGAATGCATTTTCTTGACTAAAAAAATACTTTTCTCACGATTTATTCTGACGCTCAAGCATTTCCATGAAATATTAGTTCTACAAATACGAAAGTAATTTCCAAGCTAATAATAATTATATCCTCATTTTCCCGTAAGAAAGTAGCTAGCTACTGTATTTATATTACATATACATATAAATCGACTAAGTGTTGTGTATGTAAACGGTAAAGATGAAAGAGAACAGGTTTTGATGGGGCAGTCAAGGTTTTTATTTTCATCCATGAAAATAATTCGCAAGGACATCAATTAGCTCGTCATACAATAAATGCGATCGTTTGGAACACTAGAAGTTTGTAGAAAAAAAGCAAGTTTCTTTTTATATCGTAAAGGAACCTCTCCCAGTAATTTTATAAGTGAATAAGTTATGTAGTGCCTACATCTTTCACAGGTAAAGAAAAAAATGTTTGATAACTACTACAGTAAGATTGAATCCTTATCTATTTTTACAATTTATTGTGTCATAAAGGCAGTTGTTCGTTAAGGGAAGTTGTACTGTAGATTTGTTTAATACCACATCTGATTTTAGAATCATCACATGTATTCGCTGTTGTATACACATCATGGAATCATGATTTTCTTCGAGATATTTCCAGTTACTCATCACCATCGGTAATGCACCATCATTGGACACCATGTAGTAATGAGAAAAGGGGGATTTCTTGCGGTAAGATATTTGATATAATTTTGCGAAAGTGATATATCAGCTAAAGGTAAACTTTTCGCTATGTTTTCCTTTATACTTTTAATTTTATTATTACAATTACCTAAATTTGAAGCTTATCTTGGAATAATTTTATTTATAAATTAATTTTTATTATATTGTATTAAATACAATACGATACAATATAATAATGGATGAACACACACTCTAGCAATTATTTGCTTGATGATTATTTTATATTAGTTTTGAAGGTCCATGTTGTAAAGTGAAAATGTTAGTTAAAATAAAAATAAATCATATCTAATCCTTACGATATTTATTACATTTACTATGGTACTAGTTTTGGCATTAAACCATCTTTTTCAGCCAAAATAGTGAAGAATTAATACTCTATGGGAGTCATAATATTAGAATATAAGTGACATTAAAAAGTTAGACTACAAAATTGTAAAGTTAATACAAATATAATGGAGAGAAACGGGATAAAAATGTGATTAAACATTTTTAAATTTTAAAGGTTATAACGATAAAATATGTACATATCTAATTATTTATTAAATTTGCGTTTCACCTATGTTATATTAATGTGCGCAAAGAAAGTTATTATACCGACTGATAATGCCGATACAAGATCCCACTCTATATCAACTTAAAACATGTATCTACACTTGATTGTAAAACCGATAATAAAATATTCATATGACGGAATATTCGCAAGGTCATATTGTTAAGATTTGAAGAATAGACATTAAATATCACAAATTTCTTCACGGCAGAATTTATATATTCAAAGGAAAATGTTAACGAAAACGTAAACTGTATGCTCCTTCTTCACTCGAAATTTTAAATTTCTGTAAAAGTATTAGCACCTAATAAATATTCATCAATGAATTATAAATGTCAGAGTGACTAACACGTAACTATTCGGGAATTACCTGATTCTCAACTTGAAGAATATATGTATGTAGGTAGCTACTGTTATTATTACTCAGATCTCCACGATAAATTATAAACTGTCATGAATGTGTAATTAATTCATCGATAATAGAGATTTAGATTTTCTTGGTGTTGGCAACGTATATTTTATACAGTGAGGACGCCTGGGTTGGAACAAATTCATTTAAAATTCAGGGGTTTGTTTTTTTGAAAAACGCTGGGATACGTCGATTTTTGTTTTTAGCAGGGTATCTTTTTTACGGAAAATGTATATATACAGTGTGGCCCAAAAACAAGTTACGACCACCAACTACATTTTTTCAAATGGAAACACTTATTTTTTATATCCTTTTTGAATTCTGCATCGAATTCTAAGTATGTTTCGTGTACCATTTCCTATACCTAAACTCAACAGTTATCGAGAAATCCATGATTGAATTAATTAAGACCATATTTCTGGGGATTTTTTTTTGTATCAAGCAAAATATTCGATTTTGTATTTATTTTGTTTTTTTAATTCTGGTATCTTCGATAATTGACTTGTCACTTGTCAACGTGTGACAGTTCATGTAAGTAATTGTCAAGTGCAGTTATAAAGTTTGAAAGAATGGCGCGTTTAACTGAGAAGCAACGAATAGAAATTTTGATGATGGTAGGATATGGCGACAGAACCCGAACACAAGCTCAAGTTTGCGAATTATTTAATAATAAATACCCGGAGAGGCCTATTACACGATCGGTGGTTAGTAAGATAGAAAAAAAGTTTAGAGACCTGGGTCACGTAAGAGATAATTATAAAACCAACCATCTTCCAGTTCCACAGGACACACAATTGAATATTTTGCTCGATTTAAAAGAAAATCCACAAAAAGCAACTCGACAAGTAGCTGTAGACCAGTCAGTCTGTAAATCTTCTGTTCTAGAATACTTACACAAGCACAAATGGCACCCTTACAAAATACATTTAGTTCAGGAACTTATTGAAGATGATCTCAACCGCAGATTAGAATTTTGCGAAATAATGATGGGTAGGTGCAATGCCAACCCGCAATTTTTAAGTAAGATAGTTTTTACCGACGAAGCAACATTTTGTTTGAATGGTTCGATAAACACGCAAAATTGTCGCTATTGGGCACCAGAAAACCCACACTGGAGTATGGAAAGTCACACACAATTCCCTCAAAAAGTAAATGTGTGGGCCGGAATTGCGGGTACCTCAATTATTGGGCCGTTTTTTATTGAGGGAACACTGAATTCTGAAAATTATTTAAATCTACTGCAAAATTCCATAATACCAAGTTTAAATGCACTTTACCCGAATTGTGAGAACCCGAATATACCGGCAGATTCGATATGGTTCCAAACGGATGGAGCGCCCCCATACTATTCGCGAACAGTACGAGATTATCTACATAATATTTTCCCAAACAGATGGATCGGAAGGAGAGGTTATATCGAATGGCCGGCTAGGTGTCCAGACCTAACCCCATTAGATTTTTATGTATGGGGTTATCTAAAATCCAAAGTATACCTCCATAAACCAGAAAATATCGAAGAACTGAAGAATAGAATTAGAGTCGAAATACAACAAATTCAGCCACAAACTTTAACTGAAGTGTTACAAGAAGTTGAATATCGACTTGCCTATTGTCAGGAAGTTAATGGTCAACAATTTGAACATTTAATTTGATTTGTTCTGTTTTTGTTTTAAATAAATTTACAAAAAAACCAACCTTTGAGTTTTAAATGATTTTTATAAATTGCCGCGCTCTCCCTAATTTTGAAAGAAATCAATCGTAAATTCCTCGATAATGAATTTAGGTATAGCACAAGAAAGATACTTGGAATTGGATGCAGAGTTCAAAAAAGAAATAAAAGAACAGGTATTTTCTTTAAAAAAAATTAGTTAGTAGTCATAATGTATACATGAATGTACCATGAAAAAAAATGTCAGCCAGAAGTAAAAATCAACGTGCCCGAACGAATTTTAAATCAATTTGTTTCAACTCACGCGCCCTCACAAATTTTAAAAAATCAATTGCAAATTTATCGAGACCTGTTGGGTTTAGGTATAGGGCATGGTACATGAAACATTCTTAAAATTCAATGTAGAATTCAAAAGTGAAATAAAAAATAGGTGTTTTCGTTTGCGAAAATATAGTTCGTGGTTGTAACTTTTTTTTGGGCCACACTGTATACATGAATTTACCGTAAAAAAACTTGCAACCATAAATAAAAATTGACATGTCCAAGCGTTTTTCTAAAAAAACAAACCCCTGAATTTTAAATGAATTTGTTCCAATCCACGCGTCCTCACTGTATGTATTCCTAAACCATGAATGTTATCTGTAAATATTTGTACAACATGGATTACTTATAAGAAAAAGCAAAATAATTTAATGTCACAGCTACATAATATCCTTCGAGTTGCAATTCAGTTTTAAAAAAAATCTAAATTCATGAATAAAACAAGGTTGTCTTAGAAAAACTATGACGTCAAGACTTTTAAAATGAATATTAACAACACTAAAGTGGCAATTATTTTCAGCGTTTTACTGGTCAAAATGTATTACATAATCTTTCTTCTGCTGTGAGGATAAATACAGTGAAGTCTATACGAACGATCGACCAAAATAATTTGGCCTATATTTCCTAATTAGTGGCTAATAATTATCATTGTATGATAGGTAACAGTTTTTAATTTTACGCTAATGAAATAAATTCTATTTTCTGCGTCTCTATTTGTGCACTGAATGAAATAAATTGTTTCAATAAGATTTATCAATATTGTATATAATATTAATCGGAATATTACTAAAGTACATCTACCTTAAAGCGAAACACAAATAGCATTGACCTTGGTTAGGCGAAAATATGTTTTCTTATAATG
Source organism: Cetonia aurata (assembly GCA_949128085.1). Taxonomy (NCBI): domain Eukaryota; kingdom Metazoa; phylum Arthropoda; class Insecta; order Coleoptera; family Scarabaeidae; genus Cetonia; species Cetonia aurata. The sequence continues at coordinate 64,252,332 of OX421883.1, read as the reverse complement.
AAATGCACTGAGATGGCCCCAATCTCAGGTATAGAATTTTGACAGCTCGTCATCAAGAGTGGCTTTCATAAGACTATAAAAGTTTCAATCTAGATTTCTTGGAAATTGTGAGAGATAAATATATTAGCTTGACCAAAGGTGGTGAATTATTTCTAATTCTTAAAGACAAAAATAAATAAAAATACTCCTAATCATTAGTAAATTTTAAAAATCGATTGGGACATTATCTGCAAGTCAATGGAGCTCTAGTTAGGAAGGAATTTGCAACAACGTGATATAGGTAATAATATTAATAATAAACCAAAATACCTAGGTATCTTCAATATCTATATGAAAGTGCAATTCTATTTCAAGAAAAAAATATTGCCTTGGGTTTATTTTTGCGTGTAGCAAATCGTATTGTTATTCCAACTGTAATTATTGTACTCAAGAAATACGATAGCTGATTAAAAAAAATATATTTTCAGAACAAGTTTGCCTAAATATTTACTTGAATGAAATAAATAAAAGAATAAATATTTCTAATTTCATTTATTACGCTGCTTGGGATGCTGATAACGGCCACATAATTAAACGCGTTCTACCATCCTTGATATACAGATTATCAAGGATGGTACATATTTGTACACACAAATATAATTTACAAAAAAAAAATTTCCAATGAGAAAACTGTGTTGAAATAGACGTAAGATAAGATCATTGATACCTTTTCGGAATTTCTAACGAAATAATGGCAACATCTACTCTAAATTAGCTCGCATGTGACTTTAATAACAAACGGAAATTCCTTATATAAATAAATCATGCAAAAGAAACACTGATATGTACTTACATTAAACGCTGAGCGTTATATATATTACGTAATTTTGTTTAATTTGTGGTAGAGATTTTATAAACTTTGAATACTTATATCAGATTTGTCGCAAACAAAATCATTTAATTTGAATATGGAATATTTAATTCATTTTGTAATTATAACACGTTCATTAGCAACGCTCAAATAATCTACCACAATATTAAACTATAAAAATATTAATATGTTCACTATAAAATGTCTTACGTACAAAAATATAATTTTTCTGTGCGTAGTGTTAAAGTAACAAATAACGCAAATGTATTATGGCATCGTCCGAGAGAAAAGTACAGCAATTTCGTCCTAAACAAGTCAAAAGCCATTTACATACATAAAAAACCATTGTATTTTCCTGCTGTTGCGTGACAAATTAATGTTTTTTTTTTGCGAATTGCTGTTAACGTGAAAATTTAAAGAAAAAAATCGTAACGTAATAACTGTCAGTGAAAAATAAAGAATATTAAAATGTGGCGTGCAGAATGATTCCAGAAGCACTATGTGTAGCTTTTTTCCATCACGATGGCACACCATGTTTTTTTAGCGTATGGCACCAGAACAAAACGCATTGAGATCTTGTAAAAATGTTTAGTTCAGTTTAGTTTAGTTTTTATTCGTTCTAATATTACATAAGTGTATAGAACACGTCATTAAAAAGTAAATACAGTAATAGACAATACATAAAAGGATAAGATAAAAGCAAAGGAGCTATACCATTATCAATCTACAATTCTTCGTCTTCGGATTTTATGCTAAGTTGATATGTATCTCTTATTGTAAATTTAAGTAAATTAGTCTTTTTTATGTTTAGTTTTAGGTTATAATTTTCAAACCAGCTTTTATTTATATCTAGTGCATGTACAATTTTATCTTTCAGGGTGTCCAGGTTGGCTGCTCTTATAACAACTGACACATCATCTGCGAAAAGTGCCACAAGATCCTGCTGAATATCCGGCAATCGGTCAAGGTAAACCAGGAACAGAATAGGACCAAGGACGGGGCCTTGCGGAACCCCCCTCCGCACTATCTCCCAGGACGATGTCAGTATCGTACCGCTACTGCTTTGCGCCTTTACACATTGCATTCTATTTTCTAGGTACGACTGAAGAAGTTTGAGACTCTGTCCCCGAATTCCAGCATTTTCAAGTTCTTCAAATAATATGTGGTGGTCAACGCTGTCGAAGGCTTTTGACAGGTCTATGTATAAACTAGCTACATGATCACCATCGTTTACGCCTTGCAGAATTTCGGATAAGACTTGATATATGGTTGTTGCTGTTGATTTTCCTTTTTGATAGCCACTTTGCTTGTTACTTAAGGGATTATATTTTTCTAGAAATGTTGTTAATCTTTAGATACATTGGATAACAAAGTTATAGGTCTATAATTTGTTATTCGTTGTTTATCCTCCTTTTTGTGTATAAGGGTTACAATTCCTTTTTTTAGATTACTTGGAAAAGTGCACGTTTAAATGCTTAAGTTAATTATGTAAGCTAGTGGTTCGGCAATGTACGCAGCAGATGATTTCAACAGTGACACTGGTATCTCATCGTGTCCAACAGAGCAAGTGTTTTTTAATTCAGCAATGATGTTAACTATCTCATTGGAGTTTGTCGGTAGCATATAACATGTGTTATCACATCTCCTTAAGGGTATAGTCGCTGGAAAGGCATTATTGTGGTTCACATCAGTACATGCGTTTAATAGATATTTGTTGATTTCGTTTAATTTTTCTAAATTATCATGTGTATTATTTTCCATTTGTATATGTTCTACTACACTGTGTTTTTTTATGACTTTTACCAGTTATTTTAGATACTAAGTTCCAAGTAGCCTTTATTTTGTCTTTTGAGTTTATTATATAATTCGAGTTATAATTTATTTTTGCGTTTTTAATACTTTGTGTCACGGGTGTACAGTAGGAATCATAATCATTTTTGGAAATTTTACTCTTTTGAAGTTCCTCATATAACTGACGTTTAATGCCACATTTCATTTTCAATTCATCAGTAATCCATTTTGTATCATTTTTTTTATCTTAGGTTTCGGTTTGGTGTCATTTTTATTAACGAATAATCGTTAAAAACTGACACTAAATTATTACGGTTAAGTTATTGCCATTCAATTACTTACTCAAATATGCCTTTGTATAATAATATATGTTTGTATTTATAGAGTCGGTCTTAAAAAGTTTGTTTACAGATGGGCACATTATTTATTTTGCATTTTTATTAGGAAAATTTTATTCTTAATACAATAAAGTTATACATAGTCTAAAACTGAAATGCATTAATAAAATTCTAAAAAATATAGGAAGCCCTGCTAACAGGAGAAGTGGAACTTCGTGCATTTGAGTTACCAGAAAACTATACTAATTTTTAATTCCGTTAGAGAATGTTATCAACAAATATTGTTCGCAATTGGGTGTGTAATCTAAACATTAAATATTAATGGCCTACACTAAATTTGATTTGTTATTTACATTTGATTTGTTATTTATATTTGATTTATTTTACAGCTATTCGAAAGTAACTTAAGCATGAATATTTATATTTGAATAGATTCAGCGTTTACTTGATATAAATCCATTTTAATTAATAGACTAGTTGTGAGATTTATTTACATTTTATTGTTAAAGATGTTAAAATGACAGCTGTTTCGCCGTACAACGGCTTCGTCAGAAAATATGCAATAAACTCAAGTTTATTGCTTATTTACTTTAACATATGCATTCTGATGGGATATTTATGTGCAGTTACTTACCTATTATGTTACAGTAATTATCAATTGCTTATTTTTAATGTGCAGCAATATATGTAACAAACAACACAATTTCATTAAATACAAGCAATGAAATTAAAAATAAAACCCCTGCAAATATGCCTCAAGATAGCCATATTTTTTTTTTTTAGGAGAGTAGATAAAGACTAAGATTTAATATATATACGCCGAGTTTTATAATTTTCTTTAACAATTAAATCAATTTCAATTTTTCTTGAATATTTAATTCTACTTGCATTGTCACTTATTTTAAAATGTCGTGCTGACCAGAGATAACCTATCCTTGTTCTGACGTTTACTCAGAATAATTAGAGACGTATTTTTTTTTTGTTTTTAGATTTTTATTCAAGGATGTTTTATTTCTTTTGGAGATATTTTGGATTGAATAAATTTGCCGATTCACGTTGTAAAACAAACTTGAAATAACCGAAATCCGGTATTGTTTACTGATATTTATGATTTAAATTTAAAGATTTCCTTTATTCCTTAATAATAAAATGTTTTACTAAGGCTAAAAGTTAGTACAGTTTCCTTTCAAGTAAAATTCACGATTTTCAACACTTTACCTATTCAGTTTTCCGTATTTTTAAAATGTTATTAATGCATTTTTGGTTTTAGACGATGTCTTTTTAAAGTAGTTTTGGAGAAGTGCTCCCAAAATGGAGGAGACAATATTAGAAAGAACATAACAGACTATATGGAGTAATGAAAATGGAAGTATGAGCGGAAGGCTTCCATTTTGGTTCTTCCAATGGAACTCAATATCTGAAGAGAACGGAAAAAGATTAACAATACGTACAAATGATGACGAGCACAATTCTACAGCACCATTCCAACAATTATGGGAATCGGAGAGACTTCGCTATTCTTAATTACCTCAATTAAGTTTTTATAGAAAATATAATAGCTGTGTATTTATGCTATACAGGAAATTCCACGTAAGTGGTTCATTAAAAGTTTATTATGTTCTACCAGTTACTTCATTTGGAACTATATATGTGAAATACTTTAACCAAAATATCACTTATTCCGGTTGGCCGGAAATCGACTTTTGTTATTTTATATAGAACGGTCTAATTTTTTTTACATTTTTGGTTTCTGCTACCATAAATCCGTCAGTTTTTGTTAACTTTTCCTATAGCTACATGCTGCCGTTTTTGACTTATTTCAGATTTTCTTTTTTTTTTTTAGTAATAATATCATTCAGAAGTTAATATCTCGATGAATACTGCAAGTAGAGACTTCAAATTTGCTGCATTATGAATGCTGACACACAAAGTCACATACATTTTCGAATGCAGAATAATTATATTTTTTTAATAGAACAGCCTGTGTATGAAATCGAAATTAGGAAGTATATATCATTTTATGTCAGTATTCTCGACACCTATCTTTAATAAATTTTGAGATATGAGCGACTTTTGTTAAACAAACTAAGTAGTCCTAACTTAAAACGTTTGTTGATGCTGACCCCTGACTGGGATTAATGTCAATTTCATGTGTTTTTCTTTGAGTAAGCATACGAGAGTGTACATACATATGTATGTCATCGTAACTAAACTTTTGTAAAACTTAAAATAAATAAAAACAATCATTCGAACAGCCACATTTGAATTTACTCTAGATTTATGGAGATTGTATAATAAGGTACCAAACAAAATATCATAAATGATATATATACTAAAAAGTACAAAAATAAAGATTAAAGATAAGTATGGGAAATGCTGATATGAAATAATGTTTCTACAGTCATTTGTTTTTCCAACACGCTTATTTTCCATTGATAAGATACTAAACGTATAACTATTAACCCGTAGTCTTTAAGAACTCTGTTATTATTAAAAACTCTGATGTATAAATATGATTTTTATTTTAATATAATAAAATTTTCAAATCATATATCTTCGTTTTATTAAAATATACTTATTTCTATTATATTTACGATTTATATGACAAAACCCTTTTCAGTAAGATGGTAAGTATGTACATACTGTCAACGATAAATAATGTCGTATTTTTAAAACTACCCGTCCAAATTTAAAGAAATGAGTATGTATTAAAGTATCGGTACTTTTTCCATCGTATGTATCGATATTCGCCATCGATACTTTTTCGATACCGAGTATCGATACTTTTCTTTCGATACCGCGTCCCAAAATGCAATGATTATTACTAAAAAAAAAAATTATTCAAAAACGTATTTAAGCTCGTAGAGCCCAAAAATGTAAAAAATGCATCATTCTACTTAAAAAGTTCACGTTGTTTTTTTAAGTAGAACACCTTGTATATGTTTACATCATTGAATCCCTATTAATAAGTGCTCCGATTTTTGTTGAGCACGTTCTATGTTTAAGATCTCTTCTACTTTTCGAGTTATTGTAGTTTTCGTTAATTTCTCATTATTGTACTTATAATCTTAGTAGGTGTCGATTTCATAATGACAGTAAGTTTTTTGATATTTAATCGTGTTTATTGAAAGTGATAGAGTTATTTGTATAAAATGAGATTTTAAATTTGGAATTTTGGAAATAGACTACAAATTTGCGTTAGGCAAAATGGCGGTTATATCAAAAATATGCTATAATTCGTTTTTTTTTTATGTATTATTCCACAATGTTTGATATTTGTTTAGTTAAATTTTTTGTTGTAATTTTTATATTCAATATTTATTTTCTGGTCTTTATTTTTATGATCGGCACCTACTAAGATTATAAATATTGTCGAAATAATGAGAAATTAATGAAAAGCATAATAACTCGTAAAGTATAAGAGATAGAGGCAGAACATGCTTAAGAATAATTAAAGCACTTATTAATAGAAATTCAATAATGTGAACAGATACATAATATACGATATGCCAAATTGAAATTGATTGAGTATATTCATGTTCCTATACAACGATTTGTACCTATAATTTTTTTTTTTCGCTACCTATCACCGTTTATGATTTATAGAGGAATTTCCTACCATTGAAACACTCTGTATATTACATATCGTTCAGTTACAAGTTGTGAATTAGCGTTTACTTAGTATTTTTACATATCTTGGACCTAGATTTGCACCGGATTTTACTTTAGAAATAAGCGAATAAACGTTAACATATACTTTAATACTATATTATATGTGTAAGTAAAAAATTCCTCTTTGGAAGCTGACTCATTCCTATATTCACATCCATTATTTTTGACATCTTAAAAAACAAGAAACGAGATTAAAATATATCACGCATTTATCACGTAACATTTAACACCGTATGTAAACGTATCACTACGCACTCACTCGTTAAATTACGATTACAAACAGACAACAGACGATACATAGGATTATACATAAGGCAACATAAAAAGCGGACAACAAGAAACAACATCCTCTTTTTCTGTAAAAATAAGCGAATCACATGCGAAAATCTACGTTTGCGTTGCACTCACTTTTTTGCGGTGTCCTAGCGGCGGCGAATCCGCAAAACAACAACACAGACACTAGAATGGACAGAGCGCGCACGAACTCCATGGCAATTACCTCTCGATTGTTTGTGGGAGACGCGCGGCCAGCGTATTTAAATTGACATGTTAGCTGGTAGCCGTAGAAGGACGCATAGTCCGTGTAACAGACTTGATTCACCCGAGGCGAAATTCATGGTAACTAGTTTTATCGGTAACTGGAATTTCGCGTTTCGGTTATTTTAGAGCGGCCAGGTGGATATTTGAATGCTCCGAAATACGCGCGCATAGATATAACATGTCAATACGAAGAAGGTGTCGAGTATATAGACGTTTAGGCGATTCTAGGAGCGGATTTCTCGATTTTCTGATCTTTCTTGTTTGCTGGTGACGCACTAATGGCGGTAATATTCAATACAACCGCAATTTTTAATTAAGTCTTCAAGCAATTTTCGCGAAGTAAGAACACGTAAAGGAATAATTAATTATTGATATTTTCACAACAATTCTGGATATGGATATGTGTATAAATAAGTTATCTTGGTATTATTTATAAAATTACACATAAAAATGTTTAGCTAATTTTGTTAGAACAATTGTAATATGCATCGCTACGATTTATAGTAATATTATGCATCAAACCCGACGCACCTTATAGTGAAGTCACAGAAAATTATATCCAGGGTCCGTAAAAATGTGTACTATAAATTCTAAGAAAATTTACCAGTATACCACAACATTGCTAACAGTTTTGAACACCTGTATGTATAATGTATAAGATCAAATAAAATTAATTACCATGTCTTTTTATGACAATAAATAATTCGCTATATACGGCACTTCGTTTACGGCCACTTTTTGAAGAACGTATCCCGACCACAGACCTGATAGACTGCCAATGAACCGTATGCGCATCGCTACGGCGCACCATCAAAAGACTAAAGGACATCTTGGAACACAGACGTCATTATATGCGTCATGTTTCATGTAGCGTCATGCTTACGTTAGTTTTCTTTAGGAAGTATTTGCGTTAAGTCACGTTAAGTTTTTTGAAAGATGACAAGTGTTACTGATGTTACCTAACCTTGCAGTTTGATTGTTTTATTTACTTTCTTTGCTTTATTCTTTCACGGACTGTTTCGAATATTATATATTATTCACCCGATATTTTTGTTTTACGTGTAAGGCTGTGGTGTAAGTATACATATTATAGCATTAACAATTGGGCTTATTTGACAATTAATCCAGGTAGTTTTTCCTAAAGAAAAGTGATGTCATCGCGTCGTGTAAAATCCTGCAAAAGCAATAGTTACAAAGATGACGGAGAACTAACTTTTCATATGTAAGTTGCAGAATAATGCCATAGCTTAAAAATATTCTGAAATTATGATAATACTTAATGTTTCTATGTGAAATAATTTTTTTGTAGAATGCCCAAATATTGTTGTGTGGATTACTGTTACAGGGGGTACCATAAATCCTGTAAAAGTAAGCGTGCATAAGTTTGTTCACTACATTTCCTCGAAAAGGATTTTGATAGAACGGGACAGATTGTGCGAATTAAAGAGGGAGTTATTCCAACAGTGAATTCAGACAAAGAAAATCTAAAAAAGTATATTTTTATTTAGAATCACGATATTCCTGAAAACAAAGGGTAGATAATAAATGATGTATATCATATATATTTCTTTAAATTTTCTTCACTATTTCTTTGGTAAATTAATCTGCCGGTTATACCGGAAGTCATGAACTTTCTTATTTTAAATGGAACATCCTGTATATTATTTAATTTTTAAATTTCTGAGAAAATTTTATGATGAGTTCTAATAGGTTTCCCTATACCTATTTTCAACTGCTACTTAGATACCTTGATTTTTTTGAAAATTTTGAAAGATGTAGCGTTATTTGCAACACAGTATCTTTTGCCCATTTTCGACTGGTAATAAACACTTCTAGGGTAGATGGAAGCACAAGAATGACACTTTCGAAATCCACATTGACAATTGATTTGTCGCATACAGAGTTGTCCAAAACTGCATGACCAATTACAAAATCTTCAAAGTTGAAAAAGTTCTTTTTTTCAAATGGAACAGCTTGTATATTATTGGATGATCAGATGCAGAATTTAATTCTGCATCGATTCGCTATGACTTTCCCTATACTCTACTATACTATACTATTCACTTCAATATCCGGAAAATACAGACATGTGTAATTTGCTTCGTCCACACAAATTTGATGTGGATGTATTCTTAATAAATTAAATTATCAAAACTATATATATGTATTGTTATGTTATTTCCTGTGAGTCAAGGTAAACAAAACCCACAGAATCATAATATCGACCAAAAAATTGTTTATGTAAATGTATTTTTATCTATTTATTTATTTTTATCAACCTATGTAATAATTTAAACTGAAACTTATTTATTTCGTATCTATTTCAATTAATGCTTGTAACCATGGATTTTAAAACGATTTCTCTGATGGTTGCCGGGGTACTTTCGCCCTGGAAATATTGAGTTTGTTGGAAACAAATGTGGGGTACTTGTTTTTCGGTGTTTCCTGAGTGTGGTTGCTTCACGAGAATTTTTATGGCACCCTCCATAAAAATAACATCGACACATTCATTTGGAGAAAAAAAATTGAAGGAAATTTAAGTACTTTATAACAACAATGCTTCAGTACGTATTCTAACTATACGCACCCAAACTACACTCCGCCAAAAAAGTATCGCATAAACTAAAAAAGGGCATTTATGAACCAAGATATTTTTATACGTTCACAAAAAGTTTGCCTCGTGTATGTGAACTATAAAAACACTAACAAAATAATGGAACTTAGCGTTTTTACTTTTTTTTTTTTCTAAAAGAACACATTTACAAAAATGCATATGTGTAAGGTTTGTTCAGTTGTTTATTGAAAGTCTTCCTATACGGACAAATTTTAAAGTGCGAAGTCAGAGTTCTGTACCAACGCTTTTAAAACTAAAATGAGCAATTTAACTTCAGAACAAGTGGCTGCTATAGTTGCTTTAATCGACGATGGACGATCTCAAGCATACGTTGCTAATTTGATGAACATCAATCAGTCAAGTGTTTCTAGAGCCGTAGCCAGATATAGGGAAACAGGCATTTACAGTAGAAGACCTGTACCAGGTCGTCCAAGATGTTCTACTCGCCAAGATGACCGCTATTTACTACTACAAGCATTACGTCGAAGACATGTAACTGCGAGACAATTGCAGAACGACTTGGCTAGAGTCAGAAATACTCGTGTGAGTACTGAAACTATTCGGAATAGGTTACGACAGAGTGGATTAAGAGCTAGACTAGCTGTAACAGCCCCTCGTCTCACTAGGAACCACCGAGTGGCTCGCTTAAGGTTTGCCAGAGAACATGTAAATTGGAACATTAATGACTGGGCCAATATACTCTTCACAGATGAGTCAAGATTTGGTCTTTACACCTCAGATAGGCGTATCTCAGTGTACATACGAGACGGTGAGCGCTATTCGCAGTGTAATATCAGACCTAGATCTAATTTCGCTGGTGGCTCTATTATGGTTTGGGGAGGCATCTGTTTAACAGGTCGTACAGAGTTAGTACCAGTAGACAGAGGTACACTGACTGCCCACAGGATATGCGCCAATTATAGGAAACGAATTCATGTTAATGCACGATAATGCACGACCGCATGTTGCAATAATCGTCCAGGAATACCTTAACGATGTTGGTATTCCAGTTTTAGATTGGCCTGCGGTAAGTCCGGACATGAACCCTATCGAGCACGTGTGGGACCTCCTTCACAGACGGATACGAACCCAAAATGTTGCCCCAGCGGACCTGCATGGACTAGCAAATGCTCTCCGTGACGAGTGGAAGAATTTGGATCAGGCTTATATACGGAGGTTAATCGAATCTCTGCCAAACCGTATGCGAGCGGTCATAAGAGCCACAGGTGGCAATACTCAGTATTAAAAGCTACATGACATTTTTCTTTCCAAAATTATAATTTCTTGTTTTAATAAAAATCTCAAGTATGAGTTCTTGTTTTTATTTGGCCTGTATTTTATTTAAACAATCATAGAAATTATATCTGAGAGCGCATTAAAGTATATTTACAACTTTATGCTACAAACAAAGATTATGCGATACTTTTATGATTCAAAACTAAATTATGCGATACTTTTTTGGCGGAGTGTATTTTTGCAAGTCGAAATAAATGTCTTTTTGTTCGAATCTACAAAGCCAGACAGGCATTTTTTTTTGTGGTAGGACACAAAACAACAACCTTAAATTTATAACAACTAAAAGTTTATAATATGTCTTTTATTAGTAAATGTTGTATTTCTAACTTTTAGTACTTCAATCATAAAACCAAAACGATGTCAACATTGAAACACGTATTTATAAAAGATAACCAATCTTTATTTGTACTATTGAGCAAGTGTAATCCTCAGTATTGTAGTCGTTCTTCCTGAAATTGTTTCGTATGTTGTACATACATATTATGTATATCACGCTCATAGAACTACGTATTGTATCGGGGTTATATTGCCTAATCTGATGCTTTTACTCGCTTCTATACAATGTGCACGCAAGCGAGCTGGCGGTGGATAAAGTGCAGAATAAAACAAAGCCTAGATGGTTTTGGTTGATTAAAATAGTAATACGTATTATTCCACCGTGTCAATGCAGGTTAATTTTTTGGTTTGTCACGTCTTTATCTTGCACATTGACACATGAGAAATTTTGTCTAACATAGTATAAGTTTGCCAGCACGGTATATGCATAAACAATGATATTACAAATAGTTATCTGGTGTCCAGTGACCTCTTTGGTATTAATTAGTAATATTCGCAGGAATTATCATTCATATCATCAGAACATTTAACGCTTAATTTTATATTCTTTTTTGATTGCGCACATAAAATATACACCCAGATATTTCGCTTGTACATTCTGCAATAATTCTAAGTAACTTAATCGATTCTTCTTCCTCGATTTGTTCGACATCAAGATGCTTAATTAGATATTAGAAATAGTGTGATATATATTAATTCTAAGATGCTGTAATAGTGCGTCATGGATTTGCGTAATAATTTATTTTCAATTATTCACCTATAATTAAGTCGATAAGAATATATTTACTACAAAAGCTATACCGTATGAATAACCTTAGGATACGGACAATGTTCCTGATGTGATAAATTACTACAGCCTGTTTGAGGAATTCGGGCCACTTCTTTTCGGAGATATTTTCCAAGAAATTCTAAAAAATACTCGTGATAAACCATTTACTTAGTAATACCAATGCCTGCTACTGCTAATTTACATTGAGTAATAGTACCGCAAACAGAGTAATTTACTATGCACGAACTATGCGAATTCGATTCCTGTATAGCAAGCAGGAAGTTATTTTCCCACGGTTGACGAAAGGATGCGAATGAATGTAACAAATATTCCGCCAGAAAAGACTTCCCCGTTATCGTTTCAAGTGAAATAACCTTTTGGTTTTATAAAGTCTGTTTAATTTCTTCAAATATAACTTACCCAAAAAAAAAATTATGCGGTTATGTTTTATTGTCGACAATATTCATAATTATCTAATAATGGTTAGTTCTCATTAGCTAGATATTTTTAGTATTATATACACTTTCTTGCCTCAAATATAATTTGCTGGTATGTCTAAAGAAAAAAAAAAATGAAAATATCAGAAAAAAACAGGGAAACTGTTAATGTTAGGACCACTAGCGATGCATGCTAGTTGTAAGTACTGCATGTGGATGATTGTTTACTTATTCTACCCATAAATAATATAATATATGTATGTGTATTATTATACTTAACCAACTATGATCAAAAATACAATTTACCTTGAGATGTAAAAAATACAAAAGCAGTATAAATAATAAATTTAAACTTTCATTCCACTCTTTGCATTCCAATATTTTAAACATACTATGTTTTACTATGTTTTTTTTTAAAAAAAGTAAAGTCAACTATTTTCTTAAATATCTTTTTATACCTTTTTATGGTAGGTATACATTTTTGAAGACAATGACAATACACCATAAAAGTTCTTTGAGGTTAAATTACTTTATTATTAAGTTTCTTTTCATCTATGTTTATCTATGTATGTGTACACTTTTTCTTTTGTCCTGTTATTGGAGAACCTGTTGGACAATAAAGTATTATTATTATTATTATTATTATTATTATTACATGGGTGATTGGTGAACGTAATAATTATATCCACAGACATCTTTGAGATCTCTCAAGATTCACGTGTTGTCATTTCTGAAGTCGATAAACAAATCCTCAAACTTGTGCATCGGTACACACATGACGGTAATTTTTCAATCCGCCGACATCTTTTTCTCCAGCAACTATCAATTTTTATATAGCCCTGTCGAAACACCAACACTGATATTTTATAAAAGAAATAAAGAAAGTTAAATATGTTTTATAAATGAAATTTTAGTAAAAGCTTTATAAAAGATCTTTGTTAAAGAACAATTAAATATTTTTAACAGTTAGTCGCGGATTCAATTGCTTAGATGTTCGCATGTGGTAAAATTATTTTCAAACTTTATGAAGTTTCGAGTTGATGTTTTGACCATTAGCCGTAAGCTTTATTGTGTGGGTACAGGATAGACTAAATCTATGTATGTACTGGGTAAAAATACACTTTGCAGCGGAGATACGAAAACGATGAGAAAGGCGCATCTGTCATGTCAATGGCACACTAGATATTTAATAGAAATTTAAAAGCGCCATCTCTCGGTTCTTATTCAAAATATATCTAGAGCACAAATTATAATATATTTCTGAAAAGTTCACAAAATTTTCTATTTGGCTATATCATAGCCTATTTCATCAATTAATATGGCGTTAAACGCTAATTTCGCGGCTTCAGTCAATATATTTTCAAATTTGTGTTCGGATCTGAACATATTTGTAAATCTAAATTGACAAATTAGCAAATATCTTCGCTAAAATAAGGAGTTTAAAATCGTATAACTCTCATACATTATCATAGCCTATTATACTCTCCATTTTAAAAAAAATAAAATGTCATTAGTCAAAATTTTGGGAAGATATGAAAAAGTATATTTCATATCTAAATCCCAAATAAGTACAAACTATTTTTTGAAATTTTAAATATTCAAAAAGTTAATAATATCTTCCATATGAAATTGAAGAAATAACTTTTCTCTTAATATCTTGAAAAGGGTAAGATTTATCTGAAATCTGATTTCACCAATTGTTTTACATATCTCGAAAAAGTGGCCCTGAATTACCTATCTAATTTTTTCATATCTCTACTGCAAATGCATTAATCAATACGCGTTAGCTGTTATTTACGTATCAAGGCTGGCAAGTGATGTACTATCGAATAATATAATATATGTGAACGAGTTCGATGAAAAACACTTTCCAGCCGTGGTGCGTACAATATTTTTTTCGACTATTTACCACATGATTACTTTCGAATGTAAAAAAAATGTAAACCGCTTAATAATTTTGTGATTTAAAAAAAAACAATTATACCTAAATAAAACATTTTAGTCAGTGGAGGTAATTAGAATCTTTGTTTTTTTAAATACAAGTCTATTTTCTCGAAGTAATTTTCGAAATTACTAAAAATGAAGGATTATTAATAGCTAATAAATAAGATACATTATTTTTGCACTTGAACAGACATTTATCACTGTGCTTCTAAATATTAACCTACTTGGTTATTTCCACGACCTTGTAACTTGATATTTATTCTAATTGTAAGTGTCCATATATATGCATAATAATAAACTTCGTGGCATAATTGACAAAATAAATACTATCTAGACTGTCTACACAAACACACTTCTTGGTCACTAGAATATTTAACAAATATTTCTTTCATTAAAAATTAATAATTCTGTTATAAACGTGTATCGTGTATGTATGTACCGTTAAAATGTAAATTTACATTCTAATAAATAAGTAATTATATTCAAATAAAACCTTTAAAAAGTTTAATAAAGATACTGTATTGATTTAAAATAGTATTTTTCCTAACCGGATGTTACAATAAAGCTAAAATAAACGACGCAGTGCTGAAATGGTAATTAAAACACAAGTGTCATAATGACGTTTACATAAACGTCATTGTGACAGTGATTCAATGCACGAGCATTACAAGTCGTTGTGACTAGAGTTTTTACAGTATTTTTTTCTAATTTGAAATGAGTGACATTTTTAATGATAAATCGAGGTAATTGGGAAAACGTCTATACAGGGTGATTCATTTTCGATCCTCACCATTGGGATCTCGCTTATTATTGAAGATAGACGATAGGTTTAAATTTGGCAAAGTTGCTAAATTTTGTGGTTATTATGAAGAAAGTAGACTTAAAACGAATGATGTTAGAGATTTTTTTTTAAAAACAGAAAAATCACATTTTCTTATTTTGCTTTTAGCACTTTTATTTGGCTTTGGAGAGAAAAACTAAAGACATGTTCTCAAGGCCACTTTTAATGTTCTGTACTTGGAGTTTTTATACGACGTTTCGTTTTCGTCAGTTAAAGCATAATATCAAAAACTTTTGTCAACATGGTTGAAATCAGAAGAAAAGACTCTTTCTAACGGTGTCAAAATCCAATATGGCGCCCATAAGAAACAAGAAAGCTGATGAGGACCAGAAGAAAACGAAACGTCGTATAAAAATTTCAAGTACACCTTTACATAGAACATTAAAAGTGGCCTCCAGAAAGTGTCTTTGGTTTTTCTCTGCAAGGCCAAATAAAAATGCTAGAGGCAAAATAAGAAAATGTGATTTTTCCGTTTTTAAAAAAAAATCTCAAACGTCATTTGTTCTAAGTCTACTTTCTTTTCTGGATCATAATAACCATAAAATTTAGCAACTTTGCCAAATTTAAATCTATCGTCTATCTTCAATAATAAGCGAGATTTCAATGGTGAGGATCGAAAATGAATCAGCCTGTATACCAAAGAATACAAAAATATATACCGACCGGTTTGAAAACCGCAGTATATTCGCCTTTGTACCTCAGCCCAATACAATAACATCACATTCATATATTCATAGTTTGTCAAGCCCTTATTGTTGTGATTTTAAGCAAACGAGAGATGTCCTATTGATTATCTTTGATTATTATGAGTAACGTCTACATATAGACGGTTTACAGCGATTTTATAAACGATCGGTATATTACATAACAATTATCGTAATATATTTATTGATAATAATAACATAGAAAGAATGGAACAAAAGCAAACTCGGATGGCCAGAAATGAAGGTTTGCCCCATATCATTTAGATTTACTCTCGGACTATTCCACGTGCCTTTATTCGCTTAGATTATCTAAAATCCAACCGACGTATGCGGCAACATTCGTATAAGTAGTTGGACTGCCTTCTTCCCCACAAATCAGAGCTCCATTCGACACTAGGCCGTATTGCACTACCTTTAGTTGACCACTATCTACGAATTCGGCCATCAGTGGGGCTCCGCTGTCGCCGTAACACGCGTCGCTACCATTCTTACCGCCTGCGCAAATCTGTGCAAATCTGCTTGTAATGCCCGGACACTTTGACAAATTCTGAAGGGGAACTTGCGCCTTCATTAAAATCGTACTCTTTCTGTCTGGAACAAGCATGTCCGTACAATATTCAACAATCCACTATTTTCAATTGTTTATGTTCATACTCAGCTCAGTAAGCCCCCATCCAATTACGGTTAAAGTCGTGGCAGGGTTGAGCTTTTCCGACATTGTTATCGGTAAACATATCGGCGCGACTGCGGCTGAAACAAATGGAAAGAAAATTTTGAAATTAATAACTTCAAATAGGAGTTGACAACCGTGATATTATGCATTTGGTCGTTTCCAATGGTTCCAAATCATTGTTTAAGAGTTTATTTATATTTTGAATGGACAACAATCCAGGGATAGACGGCTCTTAAAGTATTCTATATATGAATATATTTTTTTTGCATTCAAAATTGTATTTTGGGAATATAGGCAAAGGATGAAAAGTGAGTTTCTCTTTTAAGTGTGTAAGCTTTTGTAACTTTTATTTATTTTATTAACATTTCCCAATAATGTGTCTCGTTTTAAAATGTTATATAAAATGCATTCTTATTTTCAGAAATGAACCTTCAAATAAATTAAATATGTTTTCAATTTAGTATACCTGTGTCAGCTTCTTCACTCTATCAAATTACAAGTGATCATCAACTAGATCCCCACTAAGTGAGGGATCTGACGATCGAAAACGTCCCCAGGATGCGATAAGTTTATAAATTTTACCTAAATTTGTGACTCCGACGTCGCAGGTTAGGTCAGTCGCTCTCGATATAATGCTCCATTCAACGTGTGCAAAGGTGATAAAATCTTGTAGATGTGCGCGTTATTTACATCTATGGGACTTCAATTTATTAAGTTATTTACTAAATAAAAGAGTGAAAAGTACAAGTAAAAAGTGTTATTTACTTTAAAAACGATAATACTGTTCGAAGATAATAATATATTTATAAAGGTACTATAAACAATTGTTTTAAAACCTTTCGATTCGAAGATTAACCTTGGAAGTATATAAATTTAACCAAAATTCGTTATCTCAAATTCAAATACCCCGCAAGTGTATTTACTAAAATCGATAAAGTAGATATGTTATAAATCCCGTTAGGAAAACATTAAAAAATTACAAAATAAAGAAGAACAAGCCGTATCAGATACCAAGGGCACCAGCTGAATTCATTCAAATTACATTTTTAAGAAATTACCGTCAGATTTATTTATATTTTGAGTAGGTAGCCACTTGTTTTGCAATAAATATAATACATTTACATTTAATTACGTACAATCAACATAAACCCTACTCATTTTTGATTTTATAATTATTTTGTTCATGTTAAGACATAAAACCAATAGTTTTCGTATTAAGCCATTAAATGTTAAACTTCTAGAATTTTTTTTTTATTAGAAATCGATTTCAGTATTTTAGTAAATTTGGGCAAAAAATGACGGAAAATTATAGAGATAACCAAAAACTATTTTATGGTGCTTTGAAACAACTGAGGCAGAAAAAGGAATATGACATGATAAATATAAAAGGAAAAGACGGAAACATATTAACAGAAGAAGATCAAATAATGGAAAGATGGAGACAACACTTCGAAGAATTGACCAAAATAGAAATACACGTTGTTGAAGGACAAGAAGAGTTAAATGATACAGAGGAAATAGAAGTAATACAGAAAGAGGAAGTCATGGACGCTCTGCAAAGATTAAAATTAGGAAAAGCACCTGGATTAGATAGTATAACACCGGCAATGATGAAATATATGGGAGAGAAAGGTATAATCAAATTTACAGAACTACTTAACGCAATAATGAAGACAACGAAGATACCAATGGAATGGAATATAGGAATAATACTCCCAATATATAAGAAAGGCGACAAAAGAGTGTGTGATAATTACAGAGGAATAACACAACCTGCCAAACTGCTCGCTAGAATAATTGAAAGAAGGATAAAAAACAAGATCGAAAATACAATAGAAGAGACACAATGCGGCTTTAGGAGTGGAAGAAGTACACAAGATTTAATTTTTATCATCCCACAAGTATGCGAAAAATGTATAAGCAAAGGTAGAGACATACACATGTGTTTCATAGATCTAGAGAAGGCTTTTGACAGGGTATAAAGAGAGCACGTATGGGAAGCGCTAAGGAAGAGAAATATACATAGCAGAATAATTGAAATAATAACATCAATGTATAAAAATAATAAAAACATGGTAAGGACAAACAATGAGCAATCAAAAGAATTTGAAACAAAGGTATGTGTAAAACAAGGATGTGTGTTAAGCCTCCTACTATTCTCCATAGTACTAGATGAAGCTATGAAAAAAGCTAAGACAAAGATGAAGACATTGAAATTAGGATACTGGCAAATGCAAGAAACAGAAATTAGTGAACTGTTGTTTGCAGACGACATGGTTATAGTGTCGGATTCGGAAAAGAACTTGCAGTATAATCTAGAGGTGCTAGAATATGAACTCAATGAGATAAACATGGTGATAAATATAAAGAAATCAAAAAGTATGATAATGTCAAGAGAAAAGAAAATCCATAACATACGCGTACATGGAGAACAAATTGAACAGGTGGAAAGTTTCAAATACTTAGGATCAATAATCGAGAGCAATGGAAAGATAGACAGAGAAATAAATGATAGAATGGGAAAAACAGGAAGGCTATATCATATGATGAAGACTACATTTTTAGGGAGGAAGGATACCCAGGGACATAAAAACAGAAGTAATAAGAAAGGTAGTAAGACCATCAATAACCTACAGTAGCGAAACATGGACTTTAGCGGATAAACATAAAACATGCCTAAAAAAATAAAACTAAAAGAGATAGAATAAAGAACGATGTATACAGACAAAAACTAAAGATAGAAGCCGTAATTGAGAAGATAATAAAAGGCCAACTTAGGTGGTTTGGACATGTGTGCCGTATGCCAAAAAAGAGACTAACGAAAAGAGTATTTGAGACGCGAGTACCAGGGAAAAAGAAAAAAGGAAAACCCAGAAAAACGTGAGAAGAGAGGATAAGAGAAGCAGCAGAAAACAAGGGAATACGATGGAGAGACGGCAAGGGTATGCAACTCAAAATACACTATTGTAAATATGGTTATCTACATTTAAATTTAAAATTACTAGTACAGGATTTTAAATCTAGTAAAAATGATTAATAAATAAATAACATG
Source organism: Cetonia aurata (assembly GCA_949128085.1). Classification (NCBI taxonomy): domain Eukaryota; kingdom Metazoa; phylum Arthropoda; class Insecta; order Coleoptera; family Scarabaeidae; genus Cetonia; species Cetonia aurata. Next base: position 64,232,475 of record OX421883.1, on the reverse strand, counting down.
ACAATATAAATATAAACATACCATTCAGCAGAGCTGGTGCTTTCAATTTAACTAGGGCTAGGTCATTTAGTAGAGTGCCAAAGATGTATCTCGGGTGCATTATAATTCTTGCGATTTCCAAATCTTGATAAGGCGGGGCGCACATTATCAGACCTCCGTCGTATATGTCGCAATCTGGATCTTTGTCAAAGTCGCGCTGCCCTAGACGTACGCCAACTCTGTGAATTAATTTCACATCATATACGTACTTACCCTAATAGACAAACTAAATATCCCGCAATTATATCGAGCACCTTTAACTCAATGTAATACGAAATCTTTAGCAGTATTAGTATGTGAAATATTATGTGAAAATGGTTCGATTAATCGTACCGTCTGCTAGGGCCTATTGTAGAGTGGATGCCATCTCAAAAGTTCATCCTACACGTTCAAACCTCTAAGGTAGATCAAAATTTTGTGAAACAAGATCTTCAGATTTTCCAAAAAGAGAAGCCAATGTGATCTACTGTATCCTTCAAACATAGCCGATATTCTCATCCGATCATTCGTTTATGTATTGACGTTGCCTGAACTTGCATGCCGCTTTTATGGTCAAGTTAAATGAATTTCTTAGTTTTGATATATTTGGGTGATAATTCAGATGGACCAAACCAGGACAATTATTACAATATTGGATTACTTTCTGATTTACCGTATATGTGCTATGCCAAGAATAGGTCTAAAATAGCTCTGCAATGTCCTTTCTTGGAAGTGTCTGCTTCCTTATTTGCTTGAACGAGTGCAAAATCTCTTTTGCGTACATTTCAATGGCGTAGATTTCAGCTTGTAAACTATTCGTGTATTATTTACTTTTGGACTGCGTAAACTAGCAGGTGTTTAGGGGATCTAATTCATCTCTCTTCGCTATCCACAATAATGTGCAATATCAATAACCAAGAAGAAGGATTCTTAGATAATAAATTGCGGAAAATTTAAATTTGTCTATTAGGGTGTCATTTTTTAGTTGATCTTCACGTACATATCATTCTGTTCCACGCAGTGAGCAGCGGTTAGAATGAAACGATTGGTGATGAGACTTCCACCACAATCAAACTTTCCTAAAAGAAAATATTGCTCTGTCCATAAATTTAACCGATAATGCCCCACCATGCAACTAAAACTTATTATACATTGATGGACAAATGTTTGCAAACAGTCCAGTATCTTGGGAATACTAAATGAGAATTAGATATCCCTCACCTGTTGCCATCTTCAAAGCTGCCATCCAAGGATATTCATATATTGCCGTTTCTTTCCCATTATGTATTCTATCTTTATTTAATTGATGGCCGCAAAATCTAGGAAGGAGGTAGGCATTCTTGTGATACCTATGATCACGTGGTAGTTCCGGCGTGGCTAGAATTTTTTTATTAATTTATATCCAGTACATAAATTAATTTTATCCTTCATTTTGTGAAACAAATTTGAATGTTAGAATTCAAAACACTTACATCCAGCTGCGACAATTGTAAAAATGAAGTTAAACAATACGCAAAAGAGGAAAAGTGACTTGTAATTGTTATAATCCATGCTATTCGATTTTCGAAACTTAAGTCATTAATTGCCAGACTATTAGACCGTCTCAAAGTGATGATAAAGACCTGAACACCCACTTCCTTTCAAATCGATTCCACGCTCATAAATTTCTCTGTTGCATTGTTAATATTTTTTAATGATGGATTTTAAAAATTAAGTATTTATGCCAGTTCTCACAAGATGTTTGTGGATATTATAATATAAGTTTTAGGGTAGCAAATTATAAATTCTTCCTGGAATTACCATCAATAAAAAAATTCAGAAAAATACAGTCCACGTATGTATAACTCATTAAGTGAATTATAATTAAAAATGTGTCTATCCAAATGCTACAAAAGTATGTATTTCAGCTTTGGTCAGAAATGCCTGTATAGCTTCTTATTGTTAAGCATTTTATTACCATATAGGCGACGAAAATAAATAATTTAGTTCATTTTTCAAAAAAGGACTTTTTATTCAAAATATTCCACTCAATTCTACTTCAAATCAAAAACCATCGGCTATATTATGAGCAGTATTTATTGGTCAGCAAGAACACATAAATAACTCGCTACGTTTCAAGAATTTTCACAAGAAGATCATATAGAAGTATGGAAGAGAGTTACTCACCAACATTAGACTCTTTTATTTGTATAGACAATTTTTGAATTATTTTTAGGGAATTTTTAAGTTAGGAACCAAAGTATAGTTTTTTAAATGGAAACCATTGTTGTGCATTGTTGGCTATGATATATTCTAATAGCGCATCTTTTTCTGCTTGCAATGATGTAAGGATGGTAACACTTATTTTAATAAATAACACTACAATAATACACTTGTGCAATTTGCCGTGTTGATGATGAATTCTGATTAACAGCAGCTAAAACATTTATCTGCGTGTTTTCATCAATATTCCCATATCTCTGAGTTTCACCACATAATACATAACAGAAATTCTTGCCGGCACGCTTTGATCTATCGAATGAAATTTGAATGACCTTGTGGTTTGACGTTTACGAATATGACATAACCTAACATTCAGTAATTTAAAATTTACGAATGTGACGATTTTGCACTGAAACGGTATTAATTAACTATGTATACGGCTTTATTTCCTCAAACTGACCTTTAACACACAATAAGCTTTTATATTTTATAGTGATATGATTTTTCTTTTGTGCGAGCAAATGCGGTTTCAAATTGCTTTTTTGTACACACAAATAGTTGTAGTGAATGCACTGAAATGCTTCTTCTCCACTGTGTTGCTTATTTTTCAGAAAAATTACGTCACATAGTGGAATGATTTTCCTCGGTTATATGAGTATAGAAATGCTTGGTTACAGGTGTGTAATTAACAGTGAAATAGTTTACTTTACCACCTGTTCTTTTTTATATTAAAAATTTAAGTAACAATAATATTCCAAACAATTTTTTAGTGAAAAGTGGGCTCGATATTTTTTGGTTAAAACACATGGGAACTTACAATACGCGACGCGCGGAAATATTTACCGGTTTATATGGCGACTGCATGTGCTACCGAGACCTGCACAATACCTCCCGCAATCAAGAGCTTCTGTTATGTATTATGTGGTTTCACACAACTCTTTTGAATTGATGTAGAAATTCTTGAAGATATCTAACGATGGTTGAAGGCGATCAAAATACTTGTTGACTATTTTTTTACAAATAATGTAACATTCGATCATGTCTAGTTTCTCGAGATTTATATACACCATAACTAACTTTGTAAAGCAACTACACCACTGACAATACCAACTATAATCAGTCTAATGAACGAACTGTCAATAATGAAGTAAACATAATGCTTCAATTGTTTATATGGCGTTTTCCATGACAAGCCATGATTTTTGTTAAACATAATAATAGTGTATAGTGCTGTTATTTAGTAAAATAAGTATACAATAAAGACTCTTACATCATTGCAAACAGAAAAAAATGCGCTATTAGAATATTTTTCCATTTAAAAGATTTATACTTTGCTTCCTAATTCAAAAAAGTTAAGCAAAATTAAAAATCTATAAGATGTTGTTTGACATTAATTTCCCTAAAACAATATTAAAATTGTTTTTCTATCTTTACAAATAAAAGAGTTACAGTACTGAAAAGGTTTTGGTGAATTCCTATTTTTTTGCAAATATCAACTAAACTATGCAATTCCTTAAATGGACAAAATCGTATCTGGATTAGATATGGTTTTTGAATGATATAAAAAATGACCCTATGTACATAAAAAAGGTAACAAACTTTTACCTAACGTTTCTAGAAATCTCATATTAACATTCTCACCGGCCAAGAGTTTCTCATCATACAATTAAAATACAAACAAACTCGGTACATATAATGATATTTTATTCACAATGAAATAATAACAGTATAACAGTAGTAGATAATGTTGCTTAAAAATATTAGATATTCACAAGTATCACAGGTGGTATTGGTCCCGATATCGGGCCTGGGCTCAGACGGAGCTTTCTTTGTGCGAGGGCGGGGTTTGTGTGGCACAGTTTCTAGATTGTAGGATGGGGGCCCACGTGACGTGGTACGGTTTCACTGGCATTTGCGTTGCGGAGTTCCTCTTACTAGACGGCCTAGTAGTTATCGTGTACGGAGCAGCACATTCAAGTAGGGTTTCTGAAAATAACCGTAAAAGTAAATTGGATTAACAAGTGCTAAACAACATAGGCGTATGTGTGTACACAATGGCGTCTAGTTGCGTTAGCGGGACGGGACGGGGGATTAGTGCGTCTTGATTACGTCCTCCGACTGTAGATCTTGATTTCAGGACGTTACCGCCATCAAGGACGGGCCATTAACTACAGTTACTGCGAAAATTAAGCAACACTAAGGAGTTTTTGGCGGAATATGTCTTACATTGTATCTTGTTAATTATGATAATGCGACTACTAAATTCGAATAAGGTTAACGAAATTCATGGATATTATAAATTAAGTGTGAATTTTCGTTTTTAGCAAAGTAACCTTGAACTACAATTTAAAATTTTGTTTTTAGTTGAAGTCTAGCTTTTAAAAATTAAGAAACATCATTTGTGATAACGTTTCCGCATTTTTTTATTAAGCTATTTTCAAATCTATAACAAATTATTTACAATAACGATACAATTTATGTAATACATTACCATTATTAAAAGTTCGAAGTAACTTATTGCTTAATGAAAGTGAATAACATAACTGCATGTCAAAAATTGGACGAGGACAACATTATAAAAATCTTAAATACATATAATAACAAACAAAAGTGATGAATGAATAACTTAAATCTATACTGAAGGCAAGAGACCAATACTAATATTAAAAACATTTTTTTGTAATATAGTAAAATGTGAACGATATTTAAAAATAAGATATACAATGTCTGATATTAAATTTAAAAGAGTGGTGAATAGATTTTTGATTAATATGCAATATCAAATATGGAAATCATTTCTAAGATATTGCATTTATAGTAATTGGTTTCTTTGGTTGAAATTTTTATTTTGTCAAAGTTAAAATTATGTTTAAATTGGGATTTATGTTTTTTAAGTGCTGTTATGTTATTTGAAGATTTCTATTTTTCAAATGGTAGTACCTAATGGTACTGTTTAATTTGACCAGCATACACACTATCACAAATCCTTACATGGACTAGAATGTTTTTTTTTAAGTTTGAGTTTTTGTTAAACGGAGTTTTGGGTGCTAATTTTTAAAAACATGACATTCAAATCTATGTGTTTTTATAAGCTACATAAATTTGATGATGTTTAAGGGTAGAATTAATTCATTCAGATAACTTATTTATGTAAGGAATTGTAAGATATTTACTATTATTCTTAGAAATCGGTGTATTGTTTTTTGTTTTATTATAAAATTTAAAGACGTTGTTTAATTATTTTATTCTTAAAATGTAAAGAATATTTATTAAGTATTTATGAGGATATTTTTAATTTTATTCAAGGTGAAATGCCGATCTTCTGAATTCCCCGATCAACTAACGCGATAACCACATTTTTCTTATGATTTTGTGGTACAATGGCATTATAATTTATGTATCTAGCGGTTGAAATTGTTTCATTATACCACCTTAGTGTGTTATATTGTTTTGTTATATTTTTTCGACGACCACATGATTACCACTTCCTAAAATCAATTTACTTCCGTTTGTAGCGTTCAGCATATAGCTGACTCATATTTGAATGACATATTGTTTGACAGCTACATATTTTGACAACCCAGCCCAGAAAAATTTCTAAATCTTCACAGAAAAGTACGGCAAAGTAACAGAAGTAACGCGTTGGTAGTTTAATTCGGAATATATTTATTGTGCTTTACCGTCTATGGATGGTAAAGTAGCCGAAGTGACGCGTTGACAGTTCAATACATGTTTCAATTCGGGAAAGTGGCGCTCTCTATCCTCGAATGTGGTAGTCGAAAAAATAATTTATTGAAATGCACTGAAGTATCCCAAAATGGATAAACTGTGTCTGCTGTTTCAAAAGGTAGACCTTGAATGAAAATGAATTTACACAAATATACCAAAATTTACAAAACTTATATCTTGCGAATTTCAGCGCTATATGTAAAGAATCGATAAAAATTTTTTTAGACAAAACTTTCCTATTTTGATACGTAGAATCGGAATCTGCGATAAAAAATTGGAGTTTACATTTAAGATTTCAAAGTAACACCTGTCCCATCCCCTGAGGGTGAGGAACCTTTTTTAACAATGATTAAAGATGTTCTTCGATTTGATGTCTATTTCTCGAGATATTTGACCGTCCCGGAAATTTTGGGATATTAATTGTTTTCCTTAAAACATTAATACTTTACTTTTTAATGACATTGCGTTTTTTTTCTTTAGTAAATACGCGATTTTTATGTTTTTTTTTATGTTTCCCTGGTGGATAATGTCAAGTTACAAAATTTCAGGGAGAGAAAAGAAAACTGTAAGTTCCTTGGATCATTCTAACTAGAGGATTTTGAGCACTAAAATGAAATTGAGTGGTTCTTTTATCTAACTTCAGAGGTATGTAAAGATGATTTAACAGAAGCGGCTTTTCTGGATGCCATGATTAAATTTAATAGCTAAAGATGCCAAAAAAAGAAACCAATATCGAAAGAAAATTCCAGAAAATGCCATTCTTGGGGAATTCTTATGAACGTTATCCTCTAAGATACTCACCGTTGCTTGGGGGTATAAGATCGGGATTTTTATCGTCTGTTATGGTAGTATTATCCGTATGCGACGGAACATGGGAATTTAGAGGTATCTCTTCCTGTTTCGGGGTTCTCTGTCGCCTATTTTGTACCGGACTATCGACCTTAAATCTTCTTATTGCGAATACAATAGTGCCTATGGCGGCGGCCACTATTAAAGTCGATCCGGCCGCCAGGAGAATGTACAGCCAAGACGCGGTCGACTTCTCTTCGAGATTAGGTCCGGTGGAACGTCGTTGTTCTTTCACTCCGGGCGCCTGCAGCGTCCGGAATTGGAGGACGGTCGAAGTCTTCGAAAGTCCCTTAACGTTTATCGAATAAATTTCGGCGGTGTAATCTTGCGAAGCCTCCAAGTTATTTATCGTAAACTCGGGCGCGGGCCCGCTCAAGTTCGCCAATAAATTATCGCCGTAATTTAACACCATGCCGAATTTTTGTTTCAATCCGCCGTCGAATCCTCTCCGACAGGAAACCACGGCCGAGTGGTGTGTCGTGTTCGTGGCCGCGCAACTGTTGGGCGGTTCTGGAGGACCCGCTCGCACGATCTGATAAACGCACGGCACCGCTTGAGACCCCAAATCGTTCCTACCCCAGCACTGCAACGTTCCGTAGTCGGCCAATGTTTTAGGGGTGTACGTTAACACACTGCGCCCGGCCTCGGATACAAATTCACTTAGCTCCTTCGATATCCCTGGAGTACTGTTAAAACTCCAACGGAATAAGGAAGCCGGCGGCTCTGCTTCGACCTGCAAATTATTTCACTTTAATAACTTCGCGAGTTGCGTACTCCTACCTATGACGTTTAACACCACAAAATGTAAATTCGTTTTGTTTAATTGAATCTTCAATTATTTATTAAGCGAGTTTAACGACTTATATATGTGTCCCATCGGTGTTTAACATACATTACCAAAACCGTTCGGATACTATCCTACAGAGATAGGCAATTTATTCGAATAAAATATAAACTATGTGGCACAAAAAAAATATTGTTAAGTGTTTATTTAATTTGCCCTAGTGTTCTTTACGTCAGATTTGCAATTACCAAATTGTGGTACACTAATGAATTACCAAAAGCAATACTGTACATATTCTTTAAATAATCTAGGTTTAAGAGAAACGCTTTCTGTTTAGGAAGAGCATGCAGCATATATTATACTATAACATTTTGTGTCAAGCACATTTTGATGTAACGTGTGGATATTTTGTTGCCCATCATTTTTGTTTTTAGTGGTTTTCTTGGGGGAAAGCTTTGCCAAATATTTTTGCTGAAACATTTGTAAGAGCCGTGTATTGACTTCGAAAGATAGGATCAGTAATTCCACGTTTTGAAGGCCGTGGGCCTCAAACATCACGCAGAGTGCTATAAGCCGAAGAGGAAATTTTAAATATCGTAGAAGTGGATCCCGGAGTAAATACAACAACTCTCGCGCGGGAAGTAAATGTGTGCCAAGCTACAGTGCACCAAATTTTAAAAAGGAATTTACTTCATCCGTGTCATATTCAACGTGTGCAACATTTAACGAACTTAGATTATCCCCGCCCAATTGCCTTCTGTGAGTGGTTCCAATGCCGAGAAGTTCGTCAGACGGATCTTGCGTCAGTAGTCCTATTTACGGACCAATGTACATTTATCAGTGCTGGTATCTGAAATTATCATAACATTCACCACTGGGCGTATGAAAACCCCCATGATATTAACCAAGGCTCCTCTCAAGTTAGGATATCCGTCAATATTTGGACAGAGCTAGTAGGCGATCAACTACTTGGACCACATGTACTCCCAGCACGGTTAAACGCGGAATCTTATTTACTGTTTCTTCAAAATGAATTGCCAGCATATTTGGACGACATACCATTAGCGACACGCCTACAATTATGGTTCATGCACGATGGAGCACCCGCGCATAGTAGTAGGGTTGTTCAACAATTTTGAAACTAGACATTCCCACATTGGATTGGATGTGGAAATTACATTCCGTGGTCAGTCCGTAGCCCCGATCTAAATCCACTAGACTTTTTTCTGTAGGGATACATGAAAAGTTTAGTTTTATATGATCGTCGCCCTGATATAGAAAAGGCCGAAGATCTGCGAAACCGTGTTTTCGTAGCAGCTCAACGCATTCGCGAGGAAATGTTAAATTTTACAACAATTCGAGCTGATGATAGACATTTCGAAGGCTTTTTATAAAACACATATTGTGTCCTGTTTCACCTGTATCCGTCCTTTTCAGAACTTTTTTTTGTTGGCCCTCTGGAACAACAAAATTTATTAAATTTCAACAAAATTTTCATACTTTTATCTACCCCTGTATAGGAGGAATTCGACTATGATGACCTGATGATATCTATCAATTAATAATACGATAGAGAATATTGACTATACCGGCAGAGTGCTGAGTTGCTGCTTTATTTATAATTTCACAAAACTCGTATGCATCAGTGAGTCTCAGAAATATTATTACTGTTTGCGGTAAAATCACTTCTGCCAGTAAAACCCTCATGACTATCTAATGCCGCTTTATACAATTCAGATAGGTGATTGGCAAACAATTGAGCGACCTCTAGCGCATCCAATGCCACCTCACTACTTGTATTGCACAGCGAAACTCCACCCTCATACGAGGCGCCTCGAATTACGAGATTTTACAGAGTTGTTAATAATTTTACCACGAGTTTTACTCTAGGATTTCGAAATTAAATCCACATCCTTGCTATTTAATAGGTACGTCGTGGAGTAAAGTCATAATTCGTGATTTATAGAAGTATTTTGAACATAGCAAATACCAACTACATCTATTGGCCGAACAATATTTTATGACGGCCTCTATATGACATCGCTGTTATATTTTCTATTCTTGTTTTTGTATCCTGCATTCTGTATCTGAAAGTATTTTATAGGCATTTTGTATCGAATTTTTTTCCCGTCTATATTGACATTTTCAGAATTTTATTACCTTCGGTAGTCGCCATTCTGATTGACGAGCCATTTCGATTTTGTTACATATATAAAAATAAATCAAATATTACTAAAACGAAATCAGCTGGGAATCGGTAAAAATCTAGGAAAAAGTTGCCGTGGAAATTTCTTGCAGAGTACAAATTTCAATAAACGCTTTTTACCTAAATTTAGGTAGGTATATATATCTGTAAGAGTGCCAATTTGGTTTTTACTAATGATCGTTGCTGCATCAAAATGGGTAAAAAAAAAAATTACCTTGCTTTCCCAACAAATGAAACAAAGAACAACTCTCGGAAGTGCAAAAAGTCATAATAAATTATGCGCACTGTTTGAAAATAATGGAAAAGGAGGATGTATATAGATAACGATGCAAAAGGCAATTTATCCTAGATAGCGTAATGACGAGGCAACTGGACGAACATAAAACGAACTACAAACCTAACGAGTGCCAGAAACATTTGGACGTTGCTGCTCATTCTTGCTCTATGAAAAGGGCTCGTAACTTATACAATAGGGAAACAGAATCAACCCCTTGTTATAACAATAATACTGGAAAGGAAAAATAAAACAAATATACTTGTACGATATAAAATACTAGAATTCTAATTATATTATTCTGATTTTATACTGATTCTGAAGGAGTTTCCATTGAGGAGTCCTATTTTAAATCTCGCGGAATTTTTGATTTGTTGAATAGCAAGCCTTGATCGTTGCCATTTGTTAGTAAACAGTATACGATTTAAGTAAATAGCAAGCTACTAATTGTTTGCCATTTACAAATGGCATTTTTCATAGCTACTATGATTATATAATAATATAATAAGCTACTTATACAGGCTGTCCCTGAAATAAGAGTACAACGTATTAAAAATGGGAAGCCCTAATTTTATTACACCTTTTATCTAAATTAATTTTTCCAAAATTCCCACGCATACGTGAGGAAAAAAATGGCAAAGATATTTATTAAATATCCGTCACGCCACTGGTATTTGAGACACTACACCTCTAACCAACGAAGGTAGGGCAGGCAACACGCGACGTATAACTACGCTCTGAGTCTCAGTCTGTCTGGATCCTTACGCATGAACACATCGGATATGGCTTTTACCACACGCGAGTTGTTCGATATGATTTATGTCTACGGCGAAGCAGGAGGAAGTTGTCGAAGAACTCTACGTATCTACCGGCAGCGATACCCCAATCGTAGAACCCCGTCTTACACGTGTATAAAGGATACCGTGTTTAGATTAAGAGAAACTGGTCGATTGCTACCAAATTACGAAGGTCGCGGACGTGAAAGACCACGTCGAATTTTACGAGCCGAAGAAGAATTGCTGGATATTGTGAACAGAAATGCAGGTGTAAGTACACGTGATGCTGCAGGGCAAGTGGGGGTGTCACGCAGTACGGCACACCGCAATGATGTTTATTTCAGACAGCTGTCATTGATCAGATTACGCACAAGTGAATAGAGTTATTCATTAATAGATTCCACATTTTACTTTCAATATCTTCTTTGAAATTTGCTTTAAATTTCGCGTACGTAATAATATTGGAGTCGTTGACTCGCATCAGCTGCATACAATGATTATCTGTATATCACAGCTGTATTTACAAATGACCTTAAGATATAGTATAAACACAGATAGTGGATCCATGGGCGGCACATTCGTGACGTTTCAATGAGTTTTTAATTGTATATTCGATATTGCAATTGGCGTACGAATTTTTGGATACCTATTCAGTATAATTTGGGTTTCCCATTTTTAATATTTTGTACTCTTATTTCAGAGACACCCTGTATACAGCAGTGGCGGCTCATGACGTTTTGTTCAAAGGAGGCTACTGTAGCCTAAGTAACCCGTCTCGATCAATAAATTATATTTTTATAGTTATTATTGTAGCATTGTAAGTGTATAATAAAAATTGAAAAAAAAAAATAGATTAAAATAAAATATAAATTATTGTCTAGCAAGAACCACGTAGTAGTGGGAGTGAAATGTTGCCTGGATAGGAAAATGGATGAGGTGATAAGTAAAAAGGTAATAAAAACGTAAAAATAAACTCTTGATAAACGTAATAATAAACCAAAAATAAACTCAAAAAACAATAACAATTAAATTAGAAAAGAAAATTGTAGATTCTTTGTTTATATTACAAGCTTTACTCAAAAATAAATTTAAGGCATGAGCACGACAATGTACAATAAGAGCTTGAGGTGCAATGGTTTTGTTTTACTTTGTAAACCATTTAAATGCCCTGCTATAATAGATGCACCATCATATGTTTGAGCGACTAATTTTTTTTTAAAATCATATTTTTCGCTGTTATTTCATAAGAGGTTAAATAAATCTTCAGCTTCGACCGGATAATACGTCAAAAAACTCCAAAAATCTTTCAATAACTTCACCGCTCTTGACATAACGTAATATGATTGATAATTGAGACTTACAGTAAATATCTGTGGTTTCATCTACTTGCCAAGAGAAAAACGGAGATTCTTTAATTTCTGTACCTACTTCTTGTTTTAATACAAAAGAAATACAATCTATTAAATCATTTTGTATAGATTTAGATGTACCCGAAAAAATATTACTACTAACAAATTTATTAAAACTCGGTTCATATTTACTAAAGAGTTCGAGTAATTCTTTATAATTTCCACGATTAAACGAATATGAAGTCTCATTGTGTCCCCGAAAAGCTAAATCTTATGATGCTAAAAATATTGTTACGTCTTTTAATTTTCTTAAAATTTTGCGGTTTTTTCTAACTTCATTATTATAGGCAATAATTACATCTTTGCGCGCGCTGTCTACAGCAGTAGCAATATTTTGTTTTCCAAATAATTTAAATTTGCACAACGATGAAATGTGTTCTTTAGACTTAGAATGCCGTTCAATAGCGCGCGGTAGATTTTTTTAAATCTGTATAACCTAATTTCGACCACGTTTCGGTTTGGTTACAAAAAAGTAGACATGGCCATCAAAATAATCTTTCCCGTTCAATTGAACCAGTTAACCAACCACATTTAGTGTACCATAATGAACTAAAATCACGATTTTGCCGGTTGCCGTCGTTAGATACTACAGATAAATTAGAGCGTGGTTTCTCAATGTTTTGTACGATGTGTAATTTCACACATGTCTCTTTGTTTAAACAACTAAAAGAATTTCTTACCAACCAGTGGACAATATCTTGGCAAATTCTAATTTCGTTCATTTTATCCATTTTGTGTGCGTAACCTAACAAAACTCACCCAACGCTTCTTAAATTACACTGGTCAACAGTGAAATTGCTTCTTAGGTGAAAGTACCCAATCCTGAATGAATTCAACGTGCTGAACACGAATATCACATTGAAAAAAGTTGATTGGCTCACGTTCCAGAGATATTGACGTTTTGTCCATTGTATAGATGCTATTGCATAATGTAATGCAATTTAGTGAGAAATTACGAAATTTTGCGTCATATTGCATCACCCCTTCATGCAAAGAAGTTAATTGCTGCACTTTCTTGATTCCCGTTTAGATTTCTTTCCTGATAACTGCGGGCAGGTCAGCGATGAGCACGGCGAACGCTTTCATCAGGACATTGCCACCATGGAGCAACGGTACCAAGGCAAATGGTCTACGTCAATGCTAGCTGACTATTGTTGGACAATCAGTAGAGATGCTCCACAAGTCCACTACAAACGGCAGGCCAAAAGAAGTCGAAAGCCAGAAGCAGACTAATGTTTTCTTACCATGTATTATAATATTGACATAAGTACACTTTTTCTGAAATATGCGTACATATTACAGAAAACCCGTAGCCAATTCAGCTTTTTCTTAGTCATTTTCGTGTTCAGCACATTGAATTCATTAAGAAATGACTACTTTCAGCTTGGAAGCATGAACTTTTCGAAAATTTGTTGCCCAGTGTTATTAGTACTGGGAGCTGGGAGTCGCATGGGCAGTTGCGTAGCAACGTTTTACGACCGATAACGCACGATAACATGCCGATCGGGTAGGATCTCACCGCGGCGACAAGCTTCCAACCATACGTATTCGCCGTATAAAGTGCACGTGTACTTACGGAGGCGCATTGCTTTCACCAATGGCATTAATCATCGGCGCGGAGCCTAATCTGTGGCTAGCCTCCTCGCTTGCTATTATAGTGCGTACAGTAAAAGTTCGCGCATTATTGGAAATTTGTTTGCATTTTTAAATTAAGTAATGAATAAATATACTATTGATTATATATTTTTTCTTGCAAAATTGCTTTATTTTAGTATATAAGCGATGCTTAAACATTATTTTAATACATAATGAACGCTACTTATTTTATTAAAAATAATAGCCTCCGTAGCCTCCCCTGACGAGCCGCCACTAATATACAGGCTGTTCCATTTAAAAGAAATTATCTTTTATTCCTGACAAGCTTACGGGTCCTTAGTGTATGTAAAAATATCTTCAAATTGTGAAACTATCACAACAATATATATTGCAATTATCAACATTTTGATTCAAACAGTTATCTAGTAAATTAACTGTATTCCATTTAGGAAACTCAGTCTATATATACATTTCCTATGCCCTCATTACAACCCTGGCGAAATATATTTACAACTTTGTCTGTTTACATTAAAAGGCGTACAAACAATCGACCTTCATCAGTGGGATCTCACTATTAACATTCATATACGTGTCAGCTGGTCGAGTGTGTATTACCGATGCGAGTGAATCACACCTGATAGGGGATACGTCTTTCGGCATAGTGCTAGGTAGTTATATAGAAAAAAAAGTTAATATAATTTTCAAAACTTTTTACGTTAGCGTCAAAAGAAAACTTAGACTATAGTGTTTTATCTGCTTCAACATCACTGCTGAACAGGAGAATGCCATCTGGCGCGCGCTCTGAATGTAAACAGTATTTCATAGCTTTTTTTTATTATTAAGCGTATACAACGTGTCCAAGATAAGAATGCACTGCATGGGGATCTCGGGAACGGTAAGAGATACAAAGTTGTTTAAATGGGGAAAAAGTTGCGCTTTTTAGTGGCTCTTTACATAGCGTTTACATAATTCAATTATTTTATGTAGTTTTTGAGATATTTAGAAAAGAATGTTTTTTTTAAATTTTGTTTTTATTTTTTTCTGACTTTATTTTATAAGTTATCGAAAAATAAATGAGGGTTCTTCATTGACAGCTTTAAATCTCTACAAGATGGTGTTTTTACATTTTGAGTTCGACGTTTCGTTTTTTAGAAACCATCATCAACTTTTTTTTTCATATGGACGGTAAAAAAAGTACACCCTGTATCTGATGTCATTTTTCATTACGAATGCAACGGTGTGTGACACATTATGTTTTTGAAGTTTTATTTTGCTAAAAACTATAATCTTTTTAGATTTTCTTGATAGTAGTTTTTCCCTAGTGATAATAAATTTGATAATTTGGAAAAAATACAGTGTTTAATGAAAATAGTGAAACATAATCTAAAATAATATTTTGAGAAATACTTATTTATTATTTTATAAATAGATTGGATTTAGGTACAAACGATCCTCAAACAAGTTACCATTACTTTCTAAACATAAATATGATCTTCTAACAGTAGAATGCAAAACGTCATGTAACATCTCTGGTGTAATCGCGTGGAATGCTGCCGTTACAGATTCAAACAGTTGTTGCTCATTTTCGAAAGAATTTGAATAAACTTGATTTTTAATATGACCCCAAAGGAAGAAGTCCAGTGGGGTTAAGTCTGGAGATCGAGCTGGCCAGAACACTTCACTGGGAGTTCCAATCCACCTTCTAGGAAACCGCTGGGAAAGATAGTCACAAACAAGTCTAGAATTATGTGCTGGAGCACCGTCTTGCTGAAACCAGCAGTTATTAACCACTGCCAAAGGCAAATCATCTAAACTATCTTCTAAATCATTTTGCAATAAATCAAGATATCGTGCTGCAGTTAAGGAGTTGCGATAAATAAATGAACCTATTATTTTTGTGCCTAAAATTCCACACCACATATTGAATCCAAAACGATATCTTTTTAACACGCGGATTGTCTTGAGCCCAGTAGTGTGTGTTGCGGCGGTTGAAGATCCCATTATTGGTAACCATGCTTTCATCGGACCATATAATTTTAAAAGGAAAATTAAAATCTTCTTCACACATTCGGCTGTACCACTCACAAAAATGTCTACGCCTCTCGTAGTCCCCTGGTGTAAGACCTTGGCAAATTCTAAATTTATAGGGGTGAAACTTGTGTTTGCGTAAAATAAAGTGAGCAGTGGACTTAGCTACTCCCATATTATTTTGAATTTGTCGAGTTGATGTTTCAGGGTTTGCAACAACTGCTTGTAAAACAGTATTTTGCGTTTCTTCCTTTGAACGTTTATATCGACACTTCATAGGCTTCTTAAAAGAACCATATTCTTTTAAATTGTAAGACAAACGTCTAAAAATGGATTTATTTGGTTGCCTTCTATCTGGATATCTATTAAGGTACATTGCTTGGGCATTCACAGAATTTTTGTAGCACAGGATATGACATGTTAGCATATCATATTTTTCTTCATTGCTAAATTGTTCCCTATCCATGTTCAAAAGCAAATTAAATCCCAAGAATAATTCCGTAAAACAACGTGTAACAAATAACAAACAATAATAACGAACAACAAAAATAATAAACAGTAATAACAGTAACAACGACACACTAAAACGTTTCTTTAGAAGAAGTAATACGTAAGCTACAAGTATAAACGTCAAAGTCGTAAAATAATAAATTTTGTTCTTCCAGCGCCTACCCATTTCTGTGTGTTCATAGTTGAAAAATACATATGTAATTTATAAATATAATTTTATAAAAAATACAACTTCAAAAACATAATGTGTCACACACCGTTGCATTCGTAATGAAAAATGACATCAGATACAGGGTGTACTTTTTTTACCGTCCATATGAAAAAAAAAGTTGATGATGGTTTCTAAAAAACGAAACGTCGAACTCAAAATGTAAAAACGCCATCTTGTAGAGATTTAAAGCTGTCAATGAAGAACTCTCATTTATTTTTCGATAACTTATAAAATAAAGTCAGAAAAAAATAAAAACAAAATTTAAGAAAAACACTTTTTTCTAAATATCTCAAAAACTAAATAAAATAATTGAATTATGTAAACGCTATGTAAAGAGCCACTAAAAAGCGCAACTTTTTCCCCATTTAAACAACTTTGTATCTCTTACCGTTCCCGAGATCCCCATGCAGTGCATTCTTATCTTGGACACGTTGTATAAATACAATCATCCTGAAAATTTAGAGTATATTTTGACAGCACGTTCTATTTGGTTTTCATACAAATTTCAACTTAAACTTTCATACCCATTTCAATGAATATAAGTAAAACACAAAATAATCGCTTCAAAACTAAAGCTATTTATATTATTGCGGATTTCGCTACAAACAGGGGCTCTTTCTGCGTCACAGTTCCTATTATCATCTGCTTTATTCTGAGCGAAGCTTTTGTCTCCTCCACATAACAAGCAATTTATAATCATGTTTATATGTACGGCGCGAACGGTATCTCTCTTACACTTTCTTATTTAAGCATTAATCCCCAAATCATAATTGCAGACAGGGAAAAAGCACCGGCGTAATCTTCATAATACAACCATTTGTTGACGAACGTTTCGTATTTATTTTACCCCTAATGACATTTCATTCTCCCATTGGATCATCTCTTGATTGCTCTGAAACTCCACCATTGTTCAGTTATATTGTGCGCTTGGCAATCTGACATTAAGCGATAATTAATTCGCTGCTGAGAACTTTGATGTTCGTCAAATTACGTGGAGCGATTTGTATTACAGTGTTCTGTGTAATAGAAAATTTGTTTTGGATTAGCGTGCGGCGCTATGAATCGTTATAAAGGAGTACCTAACAGTTGGTGATTGTCGAAAATATGCATTGACATGTGCGCTGGAGGAAAAAGTGTCCGAATGATTAAAATACACTCCGCCAAAAAAGTATCGCATAATTTAGTTTTGAATCATAAAAGTATCGCATAATCTTTGTTTGTAGCATAAAGTTGTAAATATACTTTAATGCGCTCTAAGATATAATTTCTATGATTGTTTAAATAAAATACAGGCCAAATAAAAACAAGAACTCATACTTGAGATTTTTATTAAAACAAGAAATTATAATTTTGGAAAGAAAAATGTCATAACAGTAGCTTTTAATACTGAGTATTGCCACCTCTGGCTCTTATGACCGCTCGCATACGGTTTGGCAGAGATTCGATTAACCTCCGTATATAAGCCTGATCCAAATTCTCCCACTCGTCACGGAGAGCATTTGCTAGTCCATGCAGGTCCGCTGGGGCAACATTTTGGGTTCGTATCCGTCTGTGAAGGAGGTCCCACACGTGCTCGATAGGGTTCATGTCCGGACTTACCGCAGGCCAATCTAAAACTGGAATACCAACATCGTTAAGGTATTCCTGGACGATTATTGCAACATGCGGTCGTGCATTATCGTGCATTAACATGAATTCGTTTCCTATAATTGGCGCATATGGTACTACATGTTCTTCTAAAATGTCCGTTATATACCTGTGGGCAGTCAGTGTACCTCTGTCTACTGGTACTAACTCTGTACGACCTGTTAAACAGATGCCTCTCCAAACCATAATAGAGCCACCAGCGAAATTAGGTCTAGGTCTGATATTACACTGCGAATAGCGCTCACCGTCTCGTCTGTACACTGAGATACGCCTATCTGAGGTGTAAAGACCAAATCTTGACTCATCTGTGAAGAGTATATTGGCCCAGTCATTAATGTTCCAATTTACATGTTCTCTGGCAAACCTTAAGCGAGCCACTCGGTGGTTCCTAGTGAAACGAGGGGCTGTTACAGCTACTCTAGCTCTTAATCCACTCTGTCGTAACCTATTCCGAATAGTTTGAGTACTCACACGAGTATTTCTGACTCTAGCCAAGTCGTTCTGCAATTGTCTCGCAGTTACATGTCTTCGACGTAATGCTTGTAGTAGTAAATAGCGATCATCTTGGCGAGTAGAACATCTTGGACGACCTGGTACAGGTCTTCTACTGTAAATGCCTGTTTCCCTATATCTGGCTACGGCTCTAGAAACACTTGACTGATTGATGTTCATCAAATTAGCAACGTATGCTTGAGATCGTCCATCTTCGATTAAAGCAACTATAGCAGCCACTTGTTCTGAAGTTAAATTGCTCATTTTAGTTTTAAAAGCGTTGGT
Source organism: Cetonia aurata (assembly GCA_949128085.1). Lineage (NCBI taxonomy): Eukaryota > Metazoa > Arthropoda > Insecta > Coleoptera > Scarabaeidae > Cetonia > Cetonia aurata. Next base: position 64,213,459 of record OX421883.1, on the reverse strand, counting down.
ACAGAACTCTGACTTCGCACTTTAAAATTTGTCCGTATAGGAAGACTTTCAATAAACAACTGAGCAAACCTTACACATATGCATTTTTCTAAATGTGTTCTTTTAGGAAAAAATAAAGTAGAAATGCCAAGTTCCATTATTTTGTTAGTGTTTTTATAGTTCACATACACGAGGCAAACTTTTTGTGAACGTATAAAAATATCTTGGTTCATAAATGCCCTTTTTTAGTTTATGCGATACTTTTTTGGCGGAGTGTATAACCCATGTCATAGACGCAAATGCATTTTCCACACGTTCTTCGATAGAATAGACCATATTCTATCGCAATAATCTGTTAGTAGTTTGACTACAGATTTTGTCTAATATTTGTCGCAATTTTTCTGGGTGTGTTTCATAACTCAATAAAATTGTTAAATATAAGTAACAAAAGGAATTAATACTAGAAATTTTAGCAAATAGTATTTTATTTGACAGTTAAAAGGCCAACAAGTGGTCCAATAGAATAAATAAAAATCCCAGGAATATTTCTCGTAAAATTTCGGTGAAAAGAGGAAACGCAGCCTGGAAATGCGCCCCATGTGACCAACGTTATATAACTCGATTGTCCATTAATTTATTACGGGAGCTTTGTAACACCGCATTACTCCTGTCGCGAAATTTATGCTTGCCTTTCATTAAATATTCACCCGCGGGCCAATATTTAAGCCAGATCTCTGAGAAGATTATTCTGAAATTTTACATTTCAGGCAGAGCTTAAATTTGTCTGCGAGTGAGATGAATAGAACCGGGTTCTGGGGGTGCTCAGCGAAACACTTCGGGCTAAGAGGCAAACATCCTTCCTCGGCGTGTTTATTATTTAATCACATTTTAATTAAATTAAAATATTTTTGCACGGCATCGCATCATTGTAGTTTTTATTTCCATATCTGAGCTTTTAAGATGCTGAGATTAACTTATATAGTTTACCATTTCAGGATTATCATTCAAATCAATTTTAGATAATTAATCTAAGAACTGAAAGGATAATTCGGAGTCAAAAATCAGGCCAAGATCATTAATTTGTGTGACTTATTATTTCTTATTATTATCAATAGTGTAGTCAAACTGGTGAATTCGTTTTTTCTTAGTAAAACGTATGAACTTGCATTTTCTTATGTTCAAGCTAAGTTTAACAATAATCCGCAAGGTTACTTAGGTCCTTTTGCAATGCCAAGGAATTATCCGTACTATTTATTTTGTAAAATAACTTCATATCAACGGCATATAGTAAAAAATTAGAGTGATTGATAATTTTACTTACATCGTTGATGTAGACATTAAATACGGTTGGTCCCAAGTGGGGACCTTGGGGAACTCCTGAAGTGATTTTTCAACCAATTTTGACTTTACACCATTCACAACAGCGCTTGAGTTCTGTTTGTGATGTAGGATTGAATCTATCTGAGCAAATTACCATGAAAACCAAGAGATTTCAATTTAGAAATGAGCAAAGTATGATCAAGTTTATCAAAAGTTTTCTTCATAAAC